>CM061175.1:2540000-3165000 GCA_030763345.1 Mythimna separata
AGTCTACCTCATTTTATTTTTAGTTAAGACTTAAAACTTATCACAAATTCTTATCAAAATGTCATTCAAATTTTTTTAAAACATGATTTAAAGCGTGTTAATATTTTTATAAAAACTTCCTCGCAAACGAAGTAGCTGACAAAATGCTAGCATGCCGATATAAATGGAACGAAGGTACATGACTCTATACCCTATAGGTATCTCCAAGTCTCTGCATACATCTCTAGACTCAACGTACTAGCCTTCATACAAAATTGATCTAGCGGTAACAAGGCCCGGCTTTGAATCGTTAACTAGACGTAAAGACTATCTAGGTCGACCAAAAGTGAATTCTGGATAGGAAAAATATTGGCTTATACATACCGAAATTGGATTCGGAAGTTGTATGATGAGAAACTAACTATGGTAGGGATTCCAACGTGAAGACGAATAGAATAAACTTTGTTATATACCAAAATAGTAACAATTTTACTGAATCTTAAGGTGAATGTTCAAGGTAGCCCGCGAAATTCAAATATTCTTACGTTTTTTGCAATTTGCAAACCAGTGGTAGGTTGTATGAAGTTAAAAATACTTAAGCGACTGTAAAACGTAACTAGTTATATAATTATAACCATAAAAATTATCAATACAAGTTTCCAAGCTCACTTAGTTGCAGGAACGTTTTTGACCTCGAAAAAATCGTTTCTGCAGTTAGGTGAGCTTGAAGGCTTGTATTAATGATTTTTATGTTTATAATTATGTAACTAGTTACGTTTTACAGCCGCTTAAGTATTTTTAACTTTATACAACTTACCACTGGCTTTCAAATTGCAAAAAACGTAAGAAAATTTGAATTTCGCGGGCTAAGCTGGAACATCCCCCTTAAATCTATAAGTACAATGGCGGTCTAATCGCTGATAGTAATATCTACCAGACAACCTTAATGTTTGAATCCCCGACCGGTCCTATGAGACCGCGTTGTTATTGTTTTACTATTGTGTCTCGTTGCGCGGGTATGTGATAGATTAAAGATGAACTATAAGAACAAATACAAATAGTTTATTGAATAACTATCAGTAACTGTGACAAAATAACAGGCTGGTTGCCAAGGAATACATTACGTCGGTTGTAATTTGAATATGTAAAGGCACGACTCCACTTGCCGCGCGTAAGTCACTGGACAAGCACTTATTTAGCGGTTGTTAACACAATCCATTTACCTCCTGCACAGGTGCTTAAACTTGTGCAGTTTATTGCACCATGAATACACACTTAATGGGAATAGAATGCCATTTGTAGATCACACCGGTCATCAGCTAATGTCTAATGCCTTGCACGACCATTTCATGGTACCACCACTAAAATAAACAAGTCATTAACTTCACCAGTGAAATTACTGTTCATAGGATTTCTTGATAAAAAATATTTTCTATTCGATCAGCTGTAAACATCTTCTGTTCGTCAGATCCAATTATTTGATCGGGGCTCCTCAAAATCGGTTGCTGATTTTGGCAATAGGGCTTTCTTGAGGTCTCTCTCGATGTTAGATGACCAGTCCAACGGGGCGCCTTTAATCTGGTCGTCGTCGGTCTCTACTACCTCTCTTTTGTTCGGGAGGTTATTTTTACCACGTGATCTTTACTACGTCTCAGTAAAAGACCATAGCATCTCAATCATAGCTCTGTCATTTAGCCAGTGACAGGCGTGATGAACTGTCGAAAAATAATCGAATAAAATGAATGATGAAAGGAAAATCCCCATAATAAACGCCAATCACAATCAAAAAGAAAAAAAGTAGCGAACCCACTAACGTATTTATAAACCGCTGTAGCGCTTCCAGTCCGACTTCACAATGCCATATACTGGAGAACAAATTGAAAAATGTGATCGTCTACGAGGCAATCTGCATGCTCCTATGCGGATCGCCGGTATTGCCACTCCATTTTAATACCAGTGTTGCTATGAATGAAAATGGATGCAAAATAGTTCAAACACTATTGCTGTATGTAGAGAAGACGACTGTATAAATGAGGGTTATTTGCTTATTATTCTGAATGAACTCTGCTAGATAATGCAGTTTGTTCTCTGGGATATGGCGAAATAAGCTCAAGATAGTGCTTTGAATAAGCAACGCTATGCTATTTTCTCATTAGACTAAAGGTATTGCGTTCGATGACATTTCATTGAAAGGTAATGTATTCTAAGGCTTCTAGAAACAGAGGGATTAAATCAAAGCAGTAACTGTGAAATTAAACATCAACATAATCATAATATCGCCCGCATAATTTTGGTATTACACCGAGATTAACCTTAATAAAGTAGACCAAGATAATTAGCTAAGAACACACCAAGTCATACAAGAAACTTTGTATATCAAAACACGAGCTAGAACTTATATTATTCCAACAAACATGTCTCAACAAATCTGACACCGAATTCCACGGATAACTTAGTGTATTGTTGGAGGAACAAACTCTCAACAGGAGAGCACATGAGAGCATACTCCTACATGTTCCGCCTCACAAACTATGTTCGAACCAGATTTATAGCGTCATAGTACTGAAAATTGTATAAAACTTCAAAATTTGATACGACTTGGTCCAAAGTTTGTACGCTTAAAAGTTAGATGGTATATTTTTGGTGAGTTTAAGAATTGATTTTGTGCCTATAGGAAAAACTTTGTTTTTCTGTGTCAGGATTATTATTACTATCTAGGTATAGTTATTAAAATATTTTGCAAACTTTAAATCATATCTATTAAATTCATCGAGCAACACTATTTTTAATTATCACTTTTTTTGCTTCATTTGAATATCTTGAGAAGGATTAGAAATAGCGTGACGGTTGACAGGACAAAATGAAAGAAAAAAAAACGTGTTGTGTCGACCCCAAATAAAACGCGACAAGGGCAGGAAAAAGACAAAAACTTTCTTTTACTTCAAGTTCATAACCTGATTTCTTTATAGATCAATCACTTTCATTACTGATTAACTTAATCCAAACCAGACGCTGTGTCAGCATTTCAGCAAACCTTATACGACTTTTACCTCGTCTGAAAAATTAAAAATCAATTCCTATTACTCGCTTTAATCTGTGCTACAACTCAGAAAACTACTCTCCCATAAAATAAAGGTGTGAACATAAAACCTCGTTTTACCGAAACGAGCTGAAAACTAGAACGTTTGACCAACACAGAGACAAATGTAGTACATTAGCGGAGGAATAACGAGGGTAGTCACGAAATAGTTCCTATGTGGACAATGATAAAGAGGTCACTGAAAATTTCACGCTTCATGCACCCGGGAAGTACGAAAAGAACACTGCTTTATTTAAACCTGTTTCAGATGAGTTTTCAACACTTAAACGCTTGAGCAACGTAGATGAAAAATGTAGTCTACTTAATACTCTTCACAAAGCACGGCTTGTAGGACCAGCTTTAACGATAATATTCATCTTAGACCAGAACAAAGCTTTGCTTGAAGTCAAAAATAGCTATGAAGTTAGTATCCTAGAAGAACTCTCACAGTGAACTCACTTAACTGATTTCTCAAAGACATAAACGCAAAGTACGGTCAATCAGTCTGAGATATCATTCAGAGCCCGGGCAAACAAAACAATAAAAGCGATCGAGAGGAGAAGAGGACCATTTTTTTCCGTTTATAAGAAAAGTTTTATCTTTTCCGGATAAACCATTATCGCTTCGTAACTATTGTAAAGATCTTTACTTATTATTGTTGTTATAGAAGAAATTGAGTGTAATATTTTGAAGGTTTGATATGAAGTTTTAGGCAGGTCCAATTATTTTGCAAATCCAAATCTGTGTCTTTAGCATTAATAGTTTATTATATAATGACCATATAACAATTTTCAATCCAAAATATTAACTTAAAATTAAATCACCGTCTTTATTGTATCCTACCACAATTATTGGTTTGTTTGACTTATACCTAAGTTTATAAAATTGATATCTTTTACAAACTGCGGAAACCTCTCTCAAAGCTCTAGAAGATTTAATCCGATTAAGAAAATAATTTCTCTAATAGATAGATACACTGTCGGTGAAAGCCATTGGCTAACTAACATAACTTTTATAAAAG
Source organism: Mythimna separata (assembly GCA_030763345.1). Taxonomy (NCBI): domain Eukaryota; kingdom Metazoa; phylum Arthropoda; class Insecta; order Lepidoptera; family Noctuidae; genus Mythimna; species Mythimna separata. Next base: position 2,544,080 of record CM061175.1, read on the forward strand.
AAATAAAAAGGCCACTTTAGTAGAATCCTATTAAGATAGTAATACGAATCATATTTTTTTCATGCCACAATTTTTACAAGGACTTTTTATTCTGGTATGAAATTGTATGTATGACTCGGCTAATTTGTGGCATTTTAAGAATTTTAGAAGATTTGCTTATGATCTGCTAGGAATCGGGGATATGATTTGCTTTTCGATGAATTGCTCAATATGACCTTATTAGTCATGCTGGTTTCGATGAAAAATGAAACTGAAGTCTTACACCTAGACAAGCCAAAAATAAATTTAATAAATTGGTAAAAGAATTTCAATCAACACTTTTACACGTAATTTTTTTTCATCAGTTTTACTAGATGAGGCCGGTGTTTCATAGCTGACTACCCTGAGAAGAAACACCATAACAAACTCAGGGGTATACCGAAACAAATTCAGGGGTTTACTGTTCATAATAGTAGACAATAGACACACACCGGTCTTTCCCATAACTCCAAACGTAATGACAGTTCCACGACAGTCTCTACAGAGAAAATACCTTCGAACCAGCACAATAAAGTAATGTCGTCACAATACCTTTGAGTTGGTCCTATTGGGAGTTGTCAGGGTATGTGGCATGTTCGGCTAACATTCAAATACGATCGTGTGCAGGTCTTCGGTATTGTTCGTGACTACGGCATCTTGGCTCCATTTCAATGTATTTGTTGAGTCGGGTAAGATTCTGTCTTTTGAACAAAAAGACGTAGATTCACAAACGTGTCTGTGTAGGCTTTTTCTTATTTTTTTTGGGTGATATGGGTGTTTTAATAAGGGGTTCTATTGTTAGATTTATTTATTAGTTGCTGTTGGTCTTCCAAATTAATAAAATGTATTTGAAGACTTTTTTGTTTTGCAAATCTTTTTTGAGCAGCTTTCGCAAAGAAATAACAAAGAGTCGTCTGAATCAAAATTTGGTCCTAACTACGAGCCCTTAACCTATCACATACCCGCAAAATGAGACACAATAGTAAAACAATAACAGCGCGGTCTCATAGGACCGGTCGGGGATTCATGAATTAATACGATCCATTTGACAACCTAAACTGAACTATATGGTGTATAGCTCCATCCCTCTTTATCGTTCGCACGACTGACTTATCAATATGTTATGGTAAGGCCCCTTGTCTCAGAACTCGTCAAATACCCTGAGAATACCATACATATTTTCTATTTTACCTTTAATGTCTTTTGAAATAGCAAAACAAAGTCCGTCATACATATTTTCCTCTCTAGCCATCAATTTGTATCAGGACTCTTTTAGAAACATGAATATAGCTAGAAATATCAGGTCCTTTTTCCAAAGCCTTCCCTGTTCGTTCAAATGTAACTTTTCCGTTTGCTGTCTTCGCTCCAGACATATGCAAATGTCCTCAAATGTCACTGTTTGTAGTTTGTTCATAATTTAGGAGGTTTATCAAAAATATGCAAATCTTTGCATCGGACGCAGAGCGTTTGCAATTTGGTAGTTACTAATGGATTTAAACGACTGAATGTATGAGCAGCGACTAAAGTTACGAGTCAGGCCCCAGCCAGGCGCATTACTTTGTGTAATTTATTACGTCACAACTGCTCTCAAAACGGTGAAGGAAAACATCGTGAGGAAACCGGCATGTCTTAGAAACAAAAACTAGACATCTGACATCCAGCAATCCACACTAGGCCCACGTGGTGGATTACGGCCCATTCCGTCTTCTACAGAGGAGGCCTGAGACCCAGAAGTGGGAAAATTATAAGGCTGATTCTAAGCTTTGCTAATGATTAAATAAACATTGTATATTTTCTTTAATCTTCCAAATCTTTCGATCCAACAAATTCTGTAACAAGATATTTTCCTCATAATTAATTTAAAGGTAAAAAAAAGTCCGCCATTCTTCTGCATTCTACCCTGATTTGTACCTAAATAGCAAATTACGTAATTACCTTGGCAACCTCGTCCCTTCTTCTCTAAGGAAAATAATTTGCCCTTTGAAATATTTATTTAACAGTACCAGGAGGGATATTAAAGTAAATATGCGTTATATTATTTAATTAAATCGTTTTATGTTATTTGCCTTAGGGGTTCGAGAAAATGGCGCATTACTCAAGTCGATAGAGGTCCTTGGATACTCGAGCTTAAATTATTAATTATTAATGAAAATTTTCGTTTGGTCTTTTGGTTGTTACGAAACGTTTTTGATGTTACCAACGTTAAAAAGCGATAGAAGTACAAAAATGTAGTGACTCTTGAAAACACTTAACGACAAAAAATATTGAAATGTATTTGTGCGTAGTTACTGTGTGTTCAATAATGTAAAAAATCTTCTCCTGTCTTGGTAGTGACCAACCATGACCTCATCATCCTCATCATATCAGCCGAAAGAAGTCCATTGTTGGACATAGCCCTCCCCACAACAACCGGTCCTGTGCGTCTTGCATCTACTATAATTATGACAATAATTATTATTTCTGATGTTTGTACCTACACAGACAGCCCTAAGTGTATCTTCCGTTCACTCCATTCAACACTTGTCTAGTAAGAGATTGTCCTGTGTTTTATTTTTAATCATTATAAATTAATTATCATTCGCTTCAATTTCTTTATTGTCTTCACGTCAATCTCAGTTTAGAAGCCATGTCGCTTCACAATGACTGTTATTTTTGTTACTGCACTAATGCGGAAAGTTCACATTGTACTTAATCGCGATAGTGGTCTTTCCCGGCCCTTCGTGCCTTTCACTTTCACATTCTTGATCTATCTGTGTCCCATCGTCGCTTTACTTGGGATCGTGCTGTGTTTCCGTATGTTAAGTTACAGCTTATTAGATAATTACGATATCTTACACTTTTATTAATGCTTCATTGAATAGAAAATCAACGTCCTTGTATATGATGTACCAATTAGGTTTGTTAAATCAATGTTTTATATTTTATTTTGTGTTCATTCGAATAGTACCTACATAATTCTTAATTATTTATTGTAATTCTACAAAACATACACACAAAGCATAGTGATACAAACAGTTCATGTACAAAGGCGAGCTTAACTTAGCAGTGAGTTTTCTTCCAGCTTTCTTTGAGTTATAACGAGAAAACATATGCGAGGGTGAGATCCAGTATGTTCAGTATTTTAACTATAAAGTTCATTGAACTTGTGGTTTTATTAAAACACGCAAGTAGTATAATAATTACTATTACTCCTATAATAGTAACTTTGGGTATAATATTTCACAGCCAAAACTGTTTATTTGTAAAAAACACTTTTATATACAAAATTTGGTCTCATTTTTTTTTAAATTGATATAATGTAGTGCTTAACTGCAATCCCATGTGATGGTAAACAGTGATGCAATCCTATCAACGATAGAATGAACGTATTACCATCAGGTGAGGCTCACATCACTAGTTTATTGAGAATCAATTAATTCTAGCCTTGAAGACACCTTAATTATAATCGGACTAGAAGACCGCTACAGGCAAATTGTTCCATTCCATCCTGTAAGTTTCTTTGGACTAGGTAAAATGATGTAGGTGTACTTTTTTGAAATTACTAACATAGACTCAAAAAAATAGAACTGTTATTAAGTTTTCCAAGGAAAACATCAACAGAAGTCAATAAGAGCTATTATGTAATTTGTAATAAAGCCACGCACGAAGGTAAGTTCCTCGGAGCAGTAAAGTGGAAAGCACACACGATTGTGCCTTTTTCAATTAAGTTAGCCTTTCTTCTAATACTGTTAGAAAGTAAGGAACGCGTCGGTCCGGTTCGTGGCATGCAAGACTTAGGTAGTGGGCTCTTTGTGAGGGAGATAGCGAGCCATTGTTTACTACTTAGACGCTTAACGCTTAAGATCTTATGTCACAACCTCTAGGTTCAGACCTGGAGACCTGCAGGAAGAAACAGCTACCTTATTACTGGATGGCACCTATTAGGACCTTTACCTTTTAGGGCTGCAGCATTGTTCGAAAGAACTAGGCCTACATACAAAACTAAGAAATAAAACCAAGAGGAAGTTTCTCCCACTATACCGAGACCAGGGAAATTTGAGATGCCTGCCAGGACCATTCGGAAAAGTCCGAAAATGATACCCTAATCCTAGAACGTAAACTGAATAATTTACCTGTGTCTTTGTAGAAAAAAACTATCAAAATCAGAATATATTTAAGATTTTTGCTATATTGAAAGAAGCGTTATTCGATGTCCCTATCTTGCGTTTGACCATCATTTGTACTCCTGGAGTGGCGACCACGTACCGGAAGACGTAGCGTTGGTAGTTCTCCCACAAGGTGGACAGATGACCTGGTGGGGGTCGCGAGAATCCAATAGATACGAGCATTCGTTATATCATAACTTGAGACAAGCCTATACCCAATAGACGTCTTTCGGCTGAAATGATAATAATGATGATGGATGTGGTAACTAAATGATAGATAAAAGAAGCCCTCAGCTCCTTCTTATCATTTAGGTACAACATCTTGGCCTAAAATCGCGTCCGCTCATGCCAAGCAAACCTTTCCACCTTCGCTTCAATTACGTCACTGAGGTAACGGGGGTCGTGTGAAAATTCAAGTGTTTTCCGTGAAAACTCGCAGCTAAGTGTGGCCCCTACTCGTGTTAATGTGTCCGCCACGTTGCCTTTGCGGTCTCAACGACCGAACGCCATCTGAATTTTTTTTTAGCGTCGCCTCTTTCGGCATTTTCGTGTTATGTGTCACGGGGGGGTTAAAGCCTCTCATGTGTGGATGGTTAGTGGATTTTTGATGAAGCATTGGTTTTTTTCCTCAGCCTGTGAGTTCCATCTGTCCTCCAGACTTTTACTAATGTTTTCTCCCACTTTTATGTGGCAATGATAAATCATTACAGTATTTCTTGCATGCTGAAATCTTCTTTGCATTTCCACAAGTAAAATTTTATACTTTGAAAATAGAATTCGTTCATTAGTTAGAATTCTCTCGCATTCGTTTGACCTCAATGACCTTGCAGACGTAGAAAAATCAAATAAACCCTCTCCGTGTGGAATGAAATTTGAAAATATTTTTCACTCCAGCCAGCGCTAAGTATTTGGTACATTTGTGTCATCGCAATGCTCCCGGACTTTTGCGGCCACCTTTAGTTTTACTTTCTGCCCGCAAGATGGCATCATTTATCATTTCTGTGGGTTCCGTACTTGTAGTTTTAATTCTAAAAGGTGTTTTTAGTTTCGTAAGCAGCGTATGTAGTAGGAATGTGGGTAAGGGTTTTCTAATGATAGCTTTTATACCCTTTTATAGCCTGTGCTTGTTTGTATGCTGAAACCTGATAAGTTTTTTTTCAAGTGGTGTATCATCAAAATGACTTCTCCCTCTCTTGGGCGGATCGGGAGGGCGTGTCAGACTTTTACTAACTAAAACCCACCCTGTCCCTTCTTTGCCTTCGTTCCAGGGTCTCGGGTTTACCTTTCATCCCGAAACCTGATCAGTTGAACTGCCAAATTTTAATCTCGTTTAAGTTTAATCATGTTTGCGTTGCATGTTTCTCCGCGATCCCTTCGCTATGGAAGCACATTATAAGATATCATTATTACGAAGTGCACTGGCGGCGTTTAGCAATAAACATAAAGTTCGCAAGCGCAACACCTACGCAATGGAATAACTCGTTTGTCTATTTGTACTCTCACTTTCCTTGCATTTGCAAGTGTATCTCTTCATTTGTATCAAAGGACCGGTGCATGAAATGTCTTTTGTATAATGAAATTAAGTTTTTTTTATGTTTTACGTTTTTCTCTCTTCTCTTTGCTTTTTATACTGGCTAACATTATGCGTTTATTTCATAAAATATTTTAATTATTTTGTGATGCCGCTTGACTGAGAAACAAAAACGTTTTAAATCTTATTAAGTAATTACATAATTTTGTCACCTTTTTATAAGAAATATTTTTAAAACTTATTTGCTCTTATTTTTTCTTTATACTTATTTTAATTAAATACCATAGTAAATTATCAATTAGTTTAAATTGGTAATTTACAATGGTATTTAATTTCTCTTTAAAAATCATCCAATTTCCTTCAGCTGGTAAAACGTGAGAAGATATCAAACATATTTAAAAAAGACAGATCGACAGAAAGACTTGTAAGTTGTAAGTAACTCTAAGATAGCATTTACAAATTAGTACGGATTTGATTAAGTCCTTTGTCCCGCACAAAGGACCAACTTGATAATTATCATTTTTATCATGGAACCCTAACATAACAGCACTATGAAATTACTCTGTGACTATAAAAACTATAAAAAGAGGAGTAAGAAAAAAAAATGGCGCAAATGGCGTCCATATTGGATGTAGGTGTCGCCACTGGACCGAAGACCGGAGATGACACTACAGGACCGTCGTCGGACGTGTAACTATTTTCATTTTGATCGATTTTTAATTACCGTTGCTCGTATTGTTTTTACAAGGTAAGAGTACCTTTTTATAAGGCCTCTCCCACTCATAATTACTTCGGTTTTTAACAAGTTTCCTAATAGTTATAACGTATAATATTATTTAGCATAACATAATTAGCCTTTTAATGTTTCTACACTCCTGGGACTCAGACCTCTAAGAAAAGGAATGGCCCTTAATACACCACGCGGGCCTGAATAGGTGAATTCCACATATCTTGGAATTTTAAGTTCTAGGACACACGTTTTCTCACGATGTTTTCTTTCACAGTTTTGTGAGCAGTGATGATAAACTATATTACACAAAGTAATGCGCCTAGGTTTGAACTGATGACCTACAACTCGCAAATTGGGGCTAATACCACCGGGCCATTGCTGCTCTCAAGTGTATTCTTAATTCTTTACTGTACACAAAAACAAAACATGCAACATGGTGTTCAAGATAGTTCTTGTACAAAGGTGAGCTTAACTCAGAAATGATATTTATTTTACTTTATAATTATTAATTGCATTTTTAATCACTTGCTTGAAACTAAAAAAATATTTAGGTACTCAAAATGAGATGTACCTTTTAGTAAAAGCTGCTCTTTTACGTAAAACGTTTCCTAGACAGTTTAATTAAGAAATTGACTCAATGCTTCTCCTCATCATACATGTTCACTCAGTAGCCTTTTAATTACAATCCTCTCAGAAAGTAATTGATAAATCTTTATTCGACGTACATGTGAGGTACCTACTTTTAATTACGAGTCTCTTTAAAATTCATTGATTAATTTTATTTGACTTAATTATGTTTTTAAGGTCATCTAATGATTTCTTCCGCTCAAGGGCGTAGTGGTGGGAGCGTATGTCAAACTTTTATTGACTAATACCTGTGTTTCTCCAATTGCCTTTTCATTAGAAAACCACGGCTTCTCTATTCAGACATCGACCCATAACTCTAGTGAGCTCTTGCCCTGCTGGTCCCCTAGGGTTTTGCTGGCACAATGGTGACACTCAGACTTTCCTGCTTTTTTTGTTTTTCTGGTAGGGCAATCATCAGAATGACTTCCCCTGCTCTTGGGCGGAGCGGGAGGGCGTGTCAGACTCTTACTGACTAAACCCCTACCCCGTTCCTTCGTTGCCTTCGTTCTAGGGGGGAACCTTTAGGAATACCACGTGTTGCCCCCAGAGGCTTCGGCCCTGCCGGGCCCCTACAGTTTGCTGACATCTCCTTGAGGCGCGCGTGGAACAGAACGCGCCGTTGACGACTGGGCTCGGTCCAGATCAGGTGCGTGTCTGATTAGGACCAGTATTATACGGAATGTCATCATGCCATAACACCTCTTTACCCACTCCTCAAAGAGGGGACTTGACTTACTTGACTTAAGATCCTATATCCCCTAGCTGGGGCAGAGGGCGTCAACAGTAGTCATCCAACGCGAGCGGTCTTGCGCTTTATGCTTGACCTCGCTCCACGTCAGTCCGATGTCTTTCGCTTCAGCCAAAACGGTGCGTCGCCAAGTCTGCCGAGGACGGCCACGCTTCCGTTTCCCTTGGGGATTCCAGTCCAGTGCCTGTTTAGGTATATGATTGGAATCCCTCCAAGAGGGGACTTATTGCCATGATTATGGCGTACTCGTTGGATACATGAAGTACCAACTTATTTACTAACTCACGTACACGCGTTAATTTTAATTAACAAACTTTACTTGTCGTACATTTTCCTTATTTTTGAACTCGTGGATAAGAGATTAATGATAGACATTGTTGTTTTTGTCAGGCACGTGTATATTGTAATTATAAGTTGAGCTAAAAATATTGTACCCACAAAACCAAATCTAGGGTGAGGTGGGGCACTGCAGGACTCATGGAGGCGATCGGCGGCGGCTTCTAAGACGGCTTCTTCTGCGGTAGCGTTTAAAAGATGTGTAGCGACATCTACTACATATGACGTCACAGAATCCTGCATCGCGCAAGCAAAGTTCTCCGCGCGATTTCAATAGATACAACAGCCCGAAATCATCTAACGGGCAGTAGCCCACCGGACATAACATAACACCTCGTCCGGTCGGAGGATCCTCCCTTTTCAACGGAGGTACGTGGAACTTTACTCTCTGTTCCACCTATCTCCAAAGATGTACCTTGGGTCATGAACGCAAAGGCAAACGAAGGATCATCAGTGGGTTAGTGGGTTTTAATCAGTAAGAGACTCAGATACCCTCTCGCTCCCTAGAGCGGGAGAAGACAATTGATGATCTCCCACCTCAAAAATAAAACCCTTAGCATAAGTACATATTAATCCTTTCCTCTCCTACCACATAATACAGCTACATAATAATTTTCTACATGACAAACTACGCTTGTAATATCAGCGTGTCTTGACAAAGCTCTGTTCATTAATTATTTTACAACGTTATTTTACGCTTGCTACGATACACTACCCACTACTTGCGCCCTATTGATTTTGTTCCGCGCCGGTTGATAAAGGGTGTCCATTATGGCCTGTAAAGTTTGTCCGCAGTTTGTAACTTGGTGCGAATTTAGAATAATATAAACTGTGGTCTCTAAAATAATGAACTGATGACAAAAAAAGGATGATAATTTACTGGTAGAAAGCTACTCTTTCGCTAAATGCCAAACAAATTTTTAACCTAAGAGCGTTTTCACATTATCCGATCCGATATCGGTGTCGGAAGCCGATCCGATACCGGGCTAAGTAAAATGTATGAAACTCCGCTATCCGATATCTGATATCGGTGTCGGACAATATGAAAGACAGGTACATATTTCATACATTTTACTTACCCCGATATCGGATCGTCGTCCGACACTGATATCAGATCGGATAATGTGAAAACGCTCTAAGAATAAGCACGGTTCATGTAAGATACATTTCGGCAGTAACATTACGAATTGTATTCCTTCCTATTCCTTGAAAGTCGATCAATCTGTCTAGACTTGACCCACCACGTTGGGGTCAAATTCCAGTCGAACCGAATTTCAGTGGAAAGTCCTCCACCTTTGGGCGTAGACCTCCCTTAAGTGTCGCCACAACGACCGGTCCTGTGAGTCTCACATACATCATATTCCCGCAACTCTTACTAGGTCATCGGTTAACCTTGTGGGAAGCCTACCACGCTGCGGCTTCCAGTACACGGTCGTCACTCCATGACCTTTCGGCTCCATCGACCTTGTATTATACAAGCAATTTACTCTGCTCACTGCCACTTAAGTTTAGAGATTCTTATGGCTATGCTATATTTTGATTCTCTTGCGGATATCATCATCATCTAAGTACCTAGCCTTTTCCCAACTATATTGGGGTCGGCTTCCAGTCAAGCCGGATTTAACTAAATACCAGTATTTTACGAGGAGCGCCTGCCTACCAGACCTCCACAACCCATTAACTGGGGTAACACGGTACTCTTGCGGATATCTTCATTTCTTATTCGATCACGCCAGGAATATCCATGGATTGGTCTTTTCAATGTATTTTATGTGCCTTCTGATTAAGTCCATTGTAAGCCTGATATCAGTTTTTCTGTCTTTAAAAAGTGTGCCCGTTATTTTGAGCAATTCTAGTCAAAAACTACAATTTTACACTGCACAAACTCATTACCAAAAACGGAATCTTTCCTCCGAACCCGACAGGAATTATCTCCGCTTCGCACAGCAATAAACAGAAACGATTTCACATAGAACCCGCCATCAAAGTCCCTCTTACATTATTAAAGTACGAAGTACAATCAGAATTCAAACCCCGGTGTCCAAACGGACGGACCGACGAAACTTAATATCCTGTTAGTGTACGGGTTAGCATTAATCTTACCGTGACGGGTTGTGAACCGGCTAGCGTTATTGTGGATGAAATCTACCCGCTGAAGTGGGTAGTTGGGCTCGGGTATCGTTGGCAAATCGTTTTGCTGAAAAGGTAAACAATGAAACCGACATTTTTCATGGAGGTTGAAGTGAAATTAATATTGAATCAAATCTTTTTTGAGGTGGGAAATTATTAAATAACTTGTCAAGTTCCGGGTAGACCTAGAGGTAGTGCCAGACTTTTACTGAATAAACCCACCGATGTGTTTTCAGTTGCCCTTTGTGTTCCAGAACTACGGTACTTCTATTATGTGAATGTAGCAATAAAATATTAAAAGAAGATTTTAGTTACTCTATGATTGTGTCTATGCCTGCGTTACTCTGTGTGAGTGTACTCTGTGTGTAATGGCGGAACCTAGAATAAAACTATGATCTGTAATTTGCAAGTTCTTCAATAAAACCAACTTAAAAGCTAAATATCTGTGTTATACTTCCAAGACCAATAATAGGTTATGGGCCCAGAGCTCATAACACAGATTACGAGATTAGAAATGCAGATCGAGAGAGATTAAATTTTTCCTGTGGAGCCGGTGAAAAAACGGCAGATCGGCGGCGTGTTCAGACAACGCACGGGAGTTGTGCGATTGTTTCTAGCGGAGTCTGGAGGTGGTTGTACGGAGACTAGTACGGCATCAGGCTTGAGCAGGGTGAAAATTGACACGCGTTGATGATGGAATCCACAGCATCAGCTATCAAGCTGGAAGGGCAGAAAAATTGGAGTGTCTGGAAATTCCAGGTTTCAGTCATACTGAGAGGCGCTGATTTGTTCGCAGTAGTGAATGGCGAGGAAAAGCAAGCCGACAATGTTAAGAATTGGACGTCTAGAGATGCAAGGGCACAAACAATCATTGTGTCTAGGCTAAGTGAGGCAGCCATGGTCCATATACTAACATGTGAGACGGCGGAGGCAATGTGGAAAAAGCTCAATAGTGTATATGAAGCGAGTTCTGCAACAAGTACCTTGATGTTGCAACAACGGTTCCTACAATACAAATATGAAGACGGGGACATGTCAATGCACTTATCAAAACTACAAGAAATGGCTTGTCAACTGAAACAAGCTGGTGAGGAGCTATCAGAGAAATTCCTTATCACTAAAGTGTTGATGTCTTTACCAGACAGTTACAGTCATTTTATCTCTGCATGGGAATCGGTGGAGAGCAATAAACAAAATTATGATGCGTTGGTCGCTAGACTTCTAGTAGAGGAAGAGAGAGTCAAGGCAAGAGATACAGTACAAAAGGGAGAAAATACAGCTTTATATGCACATCATAATAAGAAGTTTATAAAGAAATGTTATAAATGTGGAAAGGGTGGACATTTTGCACAACAATGTAGAAGTGAGTCTGAAAAACGTAAATGTTTCGAGTGCAATGAGATGGGGCACCTAAAACATGAATGCCCTAAAGGTCCGAAGTATCAAAACAACAACAATAAATATAAGAAGAGAGAACCTGAAAAATCAACAAAAAAAGGTCATGCATTTACGATGACAGCTATGACATTCAACTGTAACAGTGAAGTCATGAAGAGGGAAAATCTACAATCATTCGGTCAAATATGGCTGATAGACAGTGGGGCGAGTGAACATATGAGTAGTGAACGATCTTTGTTTACGAACTATCTGTCAGTGTCAAACAGATTTGTTATTGTTGGCGACGGTCGACGTCTACGCGTTCATGGGGTTGGCGAAGTCGAAATACAAATATACGACGGCGATTGTTATACTAAATCGACACTATATAACGTGCTACATGTGCCAGATATGCATATTAATTTATTTTCGGTACCTTGTGTTACGAAAAAAGGTTATGAAGTAAAAATGATAGCTGAACAATGTTACATCTACAAAGATAAACAATTATGTGCAATTGGGAATCTACAAGGGAAGTCATATGTACTAGATGTGTTATATGAAAGACATGCTGCTGCTGTTTCAACATTGACAACATGGCATGAAAGGTTATGTCACCAAAATGTTGAGTATGTGAAAAGGGTACTAAAAAGTAATAGTATTCAATATAAAAGCGTTGACTTCCAATGTGAATCATGTTTACAAGGTAAGTCACATAGATTACCTTTTTCAAGTAAAGTGCAGCACACCACAAAAACATTAGAATTGGTGCACGCTGATGTATGCGGCCCAATGGAGGTTAGGAGTGTTGGTGGTTCGAGATACTTTTTATTACTGAGGGATGACTATTCAAATTATAGAACAGTATACTTTCTAAAGAAGAAAGGAGATACATTTTCTCGAATTAAGCAGTTTGTTGCTTGGGCAGAAACACAAACAGAACATAAAGTGAAAGTGATACGTACTGACAATGGAGGAGAGTTTGTCAACAAATATATGCAAGACTTTGTCAAAGAAAAGGGCATACAGCACCAAACGACCATACCTTACACGCCCCAGCAGAACGGCAAGGCAGAGAGGGACATGCGCACCATAGTAGAGGCAGCACGGTCTATGATGGGTACCAACTTGTCAAAGGAGTTATGGGCTGAGGCAGTAAACACTGCAGTCTATGTTTTGAATCGGACAACCAAAAGTAGTAAAGAAGGTCAGTCACCCTATGAAACCTTTTATAACCGTAAATTTGACGTGCAAACTCTGTGTGGAATATTTGGACAGATGGTGTATGCCCATATCCCAAAAGAAAAGAGGTTGAAGTGGGATGTCAAGGGAGAAAAGGCAATATTTGTTGGATATGATGATTCTAAAGGATACAGACTTTATTATGAAGACAAAAAGGAAGTACATACTAGGAGAGATATTATATTCTTAGATCAGATGAGTAATAAACAACAGGAGTCGACTGATCTACAGGAAATTGAGAATCCGATTCTACTGGATATGCCAAAGGAGAATGATGAACAGGATAGCGAGAGTGAAGAAGAGTTTTATGAAACAAATACCGAAAATGAAGAGACTGAAGGAGATCAAGATGAAGAAAGAGAACAGGGAGGTGGAAATGTAAATGAAAATTTAGAGACGGAACAAGTGAGAAGTAGATCTGGAAGAATAATAAAAAAACCAAATTACCTGAGAGATTATAATCTATATGCGGTAGAACCAAAGAATTATAAGGAGGCAATGATGTCTTCAAATGCTGAAAATTGGAAGGAAGCCATCAAAAAGGAACTTGATCAACTAAAAGATCAAAATACATGGACAGAAGTAGATAAAATACCAGAAGGCAAAGAAATAATAAGTTCAAAATGGGTTCTGAAAAGAAAAGAGGGTGGTTACAAGGCTAGATTAGTGGCCAGGGGTTTCGAACAAGATTATGTTGATAATGTGTATGCACCAGTTGCAAAACTCAATACATTTCGTATTTTTGTGTCAGTAGCTACTAAACTTGGGTTAGAGATTAAACAAATGGATGTATGTGGAGCTTTTTTAAATGCAAAACTTGATGAAGAGTTATACTTAAGTTTACCTGAAGGAACTGAGTCTCTTGAGTATAAATATGTAAAACTTAATAAATCCATTTATGGTTTAAAAAAGTCTCCAAAATACTGGAATGATCATTTTAAATCTGTTATGCTGTCTTTAGCTTACAAACAATCAGATAAGGATTGCTGTTTGTATTATAAAAATAAAAATACTTATTTGCTACTGTATGTCGATGACATTTTGTATTTTGGAAGCGATAAAGAAGAATTAAATAACTTGAGGGATGTATTATGTAAAACATTTAAAATGAAACAAATGGGGGTTATAAGTAGATATCTGGGTATAGAGGTTATTCAAAATATAGATAAGGGGGTCACTGTTATTTCTCAAAAAACATACTTAGAGAATTTGTTAGTACAGTATAATATGTCTAATTGTAAAACTTTAACATTACCAATTGATAAAAACTATAACTTTCATATTCTTAAGAGAGAAATGTCAGAGAGTGCATCAATAGAAAATAAATGTAGAAAGTTAGTTGGGAGTTTGATGTATGCTGCTATGGGAACAAGGCCAGATATTTGTGCAGTGGTTAACATATTGAGTAGGTATCAGAGTTGTGCTTCTGAACTTTTATACAAGTTATTGTTGAATATTTTAAGATACATAAAAGGGACACTTGATTTGTGTTTAGTGTATAATAGAGACTGCAATAATGATGTAATAGGCTATGTTGATAGTGACTGGGGTGGTTGTAATGATAGAAAATCAACATCAGGTTGTATTTTCAAAGTGTTCGGGTGTTCTGTGATTTGGTTTTCGAAAAAACAGCAAACGGTAGCTTTGTCCTCAACAGAGGCGGAGTACATTGCCCTATGCTCAGCCACTAGTGAAGCTTGCTGGCTGAAAGACATTTTGAATACGTTTGGGTTTGATATTAATGTAATTTTGTATGAAGACAACCAGTCAACTATCAAGATGGCTAATATGGCTACTGGTAATTCAAGAGTAAAACATTTGTCAATTAAACAAGCTTTTGTAAAAGAAAAATTAGAAGATAAAACTATTGAATTAAAGTATGTGAATACCAGTGAGCAAGTTGCAGACATCCTAACAAAGGCTTTAGGGGGAATATTATTTAAAAAATTTAGAGAGAAGTTGTTTAAAGATTAATTATTTTTTTGTTTATTTGTTAAGGAAAAGTTTATGTTAAAAGAAAGTTTATGTTAAGGGGATATCTACATTAAGGGGAGGTTTGTATGAGAAATATTTTGTTTGAATATTTTATTGAGGGGAGGTGTGAATGTAGCAATAAAATATTAAAAGAAGATTTTAGTTACTCTATGATTGTGTCTATGCCTGCGTTACTCTGTGTGAGTGTACTCTGTGTGTAATGGCGGAACCTAGAATAAAACTATGATCTGTAATTTGCAAGTTCTTCAATAAAACCAACTTAAAAGCTAAATATCTGTGTTATACTTCCAAGACCAATAATATATTAAAAAAAATCCTGTGCCCGCTTTACAGGCAGATATTTAAGGCGCTCGTGTAACATGGCTAGTCGACAAGCTATTGCTCATCGTCGGCGAGCCTGTGCCTACATTGAACGCTGGGTATCGCCCTGCGATTGCTGACGCCCAGGGATATTAAATATCTTCGCTTTAAATTCGTGAATGAGATAAAGAGTACAGTCTACGATAAATTATCTACAGAAGTGCTTTTGACTTCGATCACGCCTGTCAGTAAACAATAGACTATGTTACCGATAGATAGAGCGAGCCCAGAAACGAAATTCATCCATTGTATACCTAATTTTATTTTTTGTTTCATTTGGGAACAGTCGTTTAACCGTAGGTCCCGTCTGTCATTTGTAGATCTTTGGCAGTCTTTACGGATAGTCAGAAGCCAGTAAATCTGGCATGAAGTACCGTGTTACCCCAGTTAATGGGTTGTGGAGGTCTGGTAGGCACCCGCTCCTCGTAAAATACTGGTATTCAGCTAAATCCGGCTTGACTGGAAGCCGACCCCAATATAGTTGGGAAAAGGCTCGGTAGATGATGATTTGGGAACAGTCGCATCAACCACACAAAAGCAGTTCAACAAACAACTAAACAGTACGAAAAGACCAGGAAAGAAAACTCATTTTATTAATCTCTTAACAAACAACTTAAACCATTGTTAGTATTATGTAGAGCATTTTATTATATGGTCAGTAATAAATCATTTTCACTTGAGTAAAACTGCATTGTTTATGTATGTTAGTTGAGTAAAATTAATCATGTTTTGTCGCATATGTTCAGGCGTTGCTTGCATTTTTAATAAGCTTGCTGTGTAATTATTTACTTACTTGCTGTAAAAACTGTGGCCCTACCATCAGCTTTTAACTCGATCCTTTTGTCGCCTTGAACCGAACTCTATATTGCGTTATTTCTTGTGAGGGAACTGACTTCCTCACGCCCCAACCGGGATTCCATCCCCGATTTCTAGCTGTAGGCGTGGAGTTGCTGACAGCGAGCAATTAGTAGCTCACCGTCTCACGCGTCCGCTAACTGTCTATACTGGGCCCGAGGCATTGACGGCGCATAGTGTTGTAGTGGCGAGTAGTGACCACGCGCGCCTCAAAAAATGTCAGCGAACCGTAGGAGTCGTGGCAGGGCCGAAGCCTACTTGGACCATGGGTTGTGCGATGGAGAACCCCGGGGTCCTATGGCCCCGTAGTCCTTGGAACGAAAGCAAAGAAGGAATATAAAAATGAGTTTGTCAGTAAAAATCTGAGACCTCCCGCTCCGTTCTAGAGCGGGAAAAGTCATTGGATGATTTCACATCTGAAAAAAGAACTCCCTCTTTCTCGCTCGCACATCTAATATTCTAACAGCTCATAGTAAGGCCCTTGTTCTTTGTAAATACAAGTTACTGAGAGTCTCCAAGCTGGAGTAGACACTGGACAACAAGTAAAGTGTCTCTTCACTCAAGTATCTAAAATCTAGATAGTGCTCGAATACACTAGACAATTTTATTATTTTACCTTCGATATCTTTTCTCTTCGATGTTGGCTTTTCTTCGGCAGTAGCCTCGGAACTTATCTGTAGTGGTAATTGACTTTATCAAAATAAAGCAAGATTTTCTCAGATCACGCAGTGTAAGTAAGGCCCAGGGTTGAACGAAATAGAACTCCGGGACTCTGGAATGAACAAATGGCAAAGAAATGGTATGGGAAAGAAGGAACAGGAGTGGGTTTTAGTCAGTAGAAATCGGACACATTCTCCCGCTCCGCCCAGAGAGGGGGAAGTCATTTTGATGATTTCCCCCGCTCCGCCCAGAGAGGGGGAAGTCATTTTGATGATTTCCTAAAAGATCAAGTAGCGTATTACTTAGGTATTTAATGTGAGTGTTGGCTACCAACTCATTGGACTATTTCAATGGTGAAACTAGGAGACAAGAGCGAATCGATGACAGGAGTAAAGATGAAAGCAAAGTCTCCTACTCCTCATATACTGCACTTCGAGTAATGCATGACACTCGGCGACATTACTCGAAGTGCAGTCTCAGTTATAGTTTAAATTCGATATTTAGATCTATGTGGAACAGGGTGTAAAGTCCCACATACCGTTGGAAAAGGCGAATTTTACCTGGTCCAAGCAACTGCCCGATAGTTGATTTATGTTCTAATCGCGCGGAGAACTCTGATATCATGATGCAGGATTCTAGTATTTTTATTTCTATGTCGCTACAGACGTTTATTTCTAAGTCCCACCTTTTAAAAACATGTGATTACACAAACAAGTGATTATTACACATAAATAACATCGGCCCATACAACTGGCGTAAACTCAGTGTATTTAAACCTCTGCCTACCCAAAACTACATTGGCATACCACACTAACCAACCCACACGTTACTATCCCAGCCGAGTGTGTAAGTCTTTGTTTCTCCTACCGATCAGCATGCAAATGAGATGGTTCTAGTGTTTGGCGTTACATTAATCTTGCGCGCATGACGTTCCGCTCAGCGTGTGTACAGTAGAACTAGCTATGTGCTTTACAGGCAAGCTAGTTTCTAGGAAAAATCAATCAATGTTGCGACTTTTTGTTAAAGTCTGTATTTTAATCCCTGAGACTAAATTGATACAGGGAAATGTCAAAAGTACAATAATAATGATGCCAGTTCTTTTGTGTTGCGACAACTCACGTAATGTCATTTCAATCACAGAGATTATAATTATTAGACTTTAGTAGCACAGTTTTTCATTAGGTACTCTTTTAATAACTTCATGTTTTTTTTTATATTCTATTTATTTCGGAATTTTTGTACATTTCTTCATGCCATTTCCATTATTACCTACATACTGTTAGTTACAATTCACATAATAAAATGTATTTAATAACATTCATAATTAAACAGGTAAGCATTATTAAGATTACTTACAATGCGTTGCATAAAGACTAAATAAATAAATAATTAAAAGTAGTTTATAAATCAACTTTGCCTACGTGTTGTAATGTAAACTCAAAACGTTAGTAGATACAGAATCTTGTCTTACAAATAATAATATTATACAAGCTTGTTTGTAAATAAATCGGTCTCTCGTCAATGGCCGAGCGGACTTTGATGGCCGTAAACCATAGTACGTTAGTAAGATAGTACGTTCCTATGAAATATTATTCGAAATTCAAGCGAGCGAGACTGTTAAGTCAAAAGCTGGTTAATGAATGGAATGAAATTGATATTAGAATAGAGTACTTAATTCATTATTCCAAGAAATACGCTTATTAGAATAGTTGGTTTTCTAGAACTCACACTAGGATTCCCTGAGACGTAAGATACAGCTTCCTTCCATACTTCATATTGTTGTCAAATTCAAAAACATGTTCTAAATACTAACTTACTTTTTTTTAAATATATTGGCTGCGAGGATGTCGTTAGTTGTTACGGATAGTCAGAAGCCAGTAAATCTGACTCCAGTCTTGCCATGAAGTACTGTGTTACCCCAGTTAATGGGTTGTGGAGGTCTGGTAGGCAGCCGCTCCTCGTAAAATACTGGTCTTCAGCTAAATCCGGCTTGACTGGAAGCCGACCCCAATGAGTTGAGAAAAGGCTAGGCAGATGATGATATTGACTGCGAGGATAGTTGAAAGATGAGTAATTTTGCCTGTATGCTTAATCGCTTATTTGTCCGTATAAAAGTCTATCATCCAAAGTGGCGAAGGATGAGCTGCTATGGCAGCTTTAATAAATTCTAGCTGTTTTGGACTAGGGCCGGACTACACTGCCGTGCCCGAAATATGGGCCGAGAAAATTGGGACGGAAATCTATGGTGACAGGTTGAGTTTCGTCGCAATGCATGGCTAGTACCTCTATTAATTGATTTATGCTAGACGGAGGTTCAAACCAGAATATTGAATGTCGAAGCTACGTGGGTGGCCGCAGATTGAAACAACAAACATGAAAGAAAGTCGTTTGAAGACTAATAATGTTATGTAAAGGAGATCATCCGTTTCGGTCCCAAATCTTAGATATGCCTAGAAAAAAAAAAATGGTAAGTAATCTGTTAGACTTGACTCCTTTAGCATTTTTTATTATTGCACTTAGGGTCATCACCCTTGAAGTTATTTAAGTTTTTTAAAAGCCATCTTGCGTACATTTTCAGTAAATTAAATTGTAAAATCACGGCAATCAAAGCATTAAGTCCGCCTCTGTACTTCTTTGTGCATAAAGCATTTAATAAATAAATAAATAAAATTAAAGAGCTTGGCTAGCATTGGTCCCACAGCTTTATTTGCTATACAAAAAAATGTTTGTGATAGCTAGTTTTAACAGAATATAGTATTTTTTTTTTATTTTGGGCTGAAAATGTACCTATTGACCGAGGGTAATGTCGTTTGCTATTCAATGGATTCAATAACTAGTCACCGGATTATTGACGTTTGAATGTTACATCGAAATTACGATAAACAAACAATCGTCGAGGTGCCCAGGAAAATTCTAGTTCGCATTACTGGGCAGTCAGATAAGCCAATTAGGACGAAGTATTAGGGGCACGGTGATAAAATTAGCGCCCCCCGGCTAATACTCACGAGCGACGATTGAGCGGCCATTGCACAATGCCAATGGTTACTATTGTAAACAACACTGATTCATTGATTGATATACTCTTATTGAAGGTTAAAATTAATGTCACAAAGGACTGTCGCATATACAATACACACAAACAACAACAAACATTAACAACACAACATTTTCATATAATTATTATTGTAAATAAAGTTTATTATTATCTAGTAACAAAAAAAAAGTCCAAAAAAAAAATTGACGTGTAAAAGAGTTTGAAAAAACCTATTTGCAAAATAATTATCATTTATCATTTTGTTGTGTTGTAAATTTTTTTTTGTACTAAATTGTGTTTATAATGGGATTATGTAAAGTCAGATAAAATTAGCGCCCCCCAGCTAATAGTCACGAGCGACGATTGAGCGGCCATTGCACAATGCCAACGGTTATTATTGTAAACAACATTGATTCATTGATTGATATACTCGTATTATTGATAGCTCCTAAGGTTAAAATTAATAAAGTGATAATGGGCGGCCGAAACTAACCTTCTCCACAACTAATTTAATTTTCAATAAATTCCCTTGTGCAAAAATATACTGAACAATTTAATTAACAATCACTAGGTATTTTTTAACACCACAGTTTTGGTATTGGCCCTACATCTATTTTCTAATTTCATTTTATTTAATCATCATTATTTATCCCTACTATTACTTTACACAGTTATAAAGTCAAATCGCCATATTTTAAATTTTCCGTGATTTGCGAATGTTCTCGGTCGGAGATTATTCTCTGGATCCATTACTGAATCAATTTGAAAACATTGTTTTGTCTATGTAAATTTGATTTATAGCTCTTACTTTTGCAGTCTGTCGATCAACTAGCTGATTCAGCTGATGAAAATTTCATTGCACCCTTTTCATTTATTGCACTCATCAATCTTTTTCTTTTACACCAGTGGTTCCCTACTTTTCTTTTCTCTAGATAAAGAAAAGTTGCCTGTCAGTCTTTACTGACTAAATTCTATCTTCTGTTCCGTCGGCCCTTTGCGTTTCAGGCCCGAGGTGAATCTTTTGAACAATCTCGCATCGTTTTAAACCTGGCATAGCATAATCAATCTTATTGTCTCCCCACTGCTGGGACTTAGGCATCTTCCCATTAAGAGGGAATGGGCTGGGCTGTGAAACCTAGCCTTTTCCCGACTATATTGGGGTCGGCTTCCAGTCAAGCCGGATTTAGCTGAATACCAGTATTTTACGAGGAGCGGCTACCTACCAGACCTCCACAACCCCTTAATTGGAGTAACACGGTACTTCATAGCAAGACTGGAACCCAGTGTAGACCTAACCCTATCTAAATTACACTTTCAAATATTAAACCTGTTGGACATCGATTTATTACGAGGTGCTAGAAAACAACTGACTCCCTGATTTTCCTAGTCCAATGTTTCTTCTTCAAGCCACTGGCCCCTTTTCTTACGTAGTAAGTGTAACTATTACAGTAGTAAATAATACTGGGCCTCTAGCCCCTTGCGCAAATGTAATTTAGTATCGTTTTATGTGACAGTTTTTGGTAAAAACATGGGTTTCCTCTTAAGAAAATGGCGGTGTTTTGATGAATGGAGTGAATGTTTTCTATCATTGCAAAATATTATTATGTAAGTGCCTATATCGTATGAAAATGGCTGGAGTCCGTTAACCAACAATTTTTTTTTAGACTACGCTTTTTCCCAATCTTGTGTAAAGGCCTTTTCTTCTTCCAAACTCTGTCTGTCTTGGAGGATCGAAGACCTAGTTTACCTCGCAAACATGATCAGATTGTCACACCACCTGTTACTTCTTTACGTTTGAACTGCTGAGCGGATTTCGATGAAAGGCACCCGGTTATACCATATCCTGGACTAGCACATAGAATTTCTTTTATCCCGAGAGTATGTTCGCTGGGAACAATTTTCTACTAGCAAGCGGGCAAAACCGCTGGACGTAGCCCGTATAATTTTTAACAGGCAAAACATAATTGATATATCTTACCTCTCCAAATTTTCAATCCACTAAAAAACATGCAAAAAAAACAAAATAAAAACAAAAAAAATCACCCACATCACAATACAGCTAACTCAGGTACCAGCCAGTCATCAAAACGCCACCAAATCACCATGATTATGAAGAAAACCGTACATTTTCATGAAAATCTCGTCAAAATTGAAACGTGTTTCAGGGAGCGCTTGAAATATGCGCGGTCACGCGTCGGCACTCAGACGCCGTACCCGTATAATAATGGCGTTAATATACGAAGCTATTGAAATAACATTATGTTTACCTAATGCTGGATTTGAATGGGTACCTTATTTACCTACTGGTTGAGAATAATTCATGTGAGGAGTGAAAGGGGAGCGTGAGTGGCGTTTTGAGGGATTGGAAAGAAGGAAAGTGTCTGGATTTGCTGTCTGTGTTGTTCTACTGCGTGTTGAAGGTGGAAGGTTTGTAACATCATTTCTCGAAGCGAAACACGATGCACGTTAAGCCGTAGGTCGATCTTCATGGTTAAGCAACGCTTGCCAAGGTTGGTCTGTGGATGGGTGACCATCTTAACATAACGAGTTTCCTCCTCGGAAAGCACGTTAAGCTTGTAGGTTCCGGCTGTCATTTGTAAATCTTTGGCAGTCGCCACGGATAGTCAGAAGCCAGTAAATCTGACTCCAGTTTTGCTATGAAGTTCCGTGTTACCCCAGTTAATGGGTTGTGGAGGTCTGGTAGGCAGCCGCTCCTCGCAAAATACTGGTATTCAGCTAAGCCGGCTTGACTGGAAGATGACCCTAATATGGTTGAGAAAAAAGCTAGGTAGATAATGATGAAAGACGATGCCGGCACTTCGTGTGCAATAGTTTATAATTCGTTATATCTATGTAGTTACTTTTACATTTATCAGGTTTTTATTTTACTTGCTAGCGTTTTGCTTACGACGGACTTGCTTTTTTAACTTGATGGTCAAGAGTTTTGTTTTGGTTGCAAATGTATGATACAACTGTATAAACGGATCAATGTAGTAATATGGCTTGAATGGAGCAAAGGGAACATTGTAAGTTTGGATATGCTATTATAAATAACCAGACTTTTAATGTTCTCACTGCAAAATAGGTATTATAATGGCGAAAGTTTATACAACATGTAACATAATTAACGCGCATCCTCTTGGGGGGTCATTGTACTCATGAATATGAACAACTTTTGTATATGGGAACAAACCTGAAATCGAGAAAAAATAATCTGCTGTTCCCTACATTTATGTTCGCTTATTTCGTCAAAATGTTGTGCTGTGTAGAAATCAACCCTTTATGCTCAAAATATTGAATGGACTTCGTTAATATCATTTTACTCCTCCCTTCCGAAAAAAAATATACAATAACACCCGCGAATCGAATCTGAACCTTATACTCGGCAGATAAACAGCACTTACGATCACTAGAACTGTGAACCATAATCTACATAAATACTAAACGGTCCTGTAACCTGTCATTCCCATTTACTCGGAATTCAGACGAAATTCAATACTGAAATTGCGTATTTATTTGTCTTCCATTCAGAATATCCATTTATTTAGGCTGTTATGCATGCATATATCAAAATGTCGTATGTTTTTTTATTGTTTTTTTGTAGTTACTCAGATACCCGCGAAACGAGACACAATAGTAAAACAATAACAGCGCGGTCTCATAGGACCGCTTGGGGATTCAAACGTTAATAGCTGTGATGCGTTGTTTGAAACATAATCTTCAATGAGTCAAAATATCATAATATGATATAAAAAAACATACGACATTTTGATATGACAGCGACGATGTGCTAATCTGTTACCCATAATACTTCTGCCACTTAAGTCATATTTTAGGGTGGGTAGTCATCTAATTTTAATATCTCGTGTTCTATGGCGGAGCGGGAGTGTTTGTGGGCGAGGTGTCTGACTTTTACTGGCTAAAACTACTCCTATGCTCCTTCAGTTGCCAGCTCAATAAATCAGCTTTCGGCCCTGATTAGGGGCTAGCATTGCCGAAAACTGACGGTTTTGCTAACATCTCTTTGAGGCACGCGTAAAACACCCCGCGCCGTCTACAACTCGGGCTATGGGATACGCCTCCAAAACAAAGCCGTATATTCTGAAGGTAGACCTGGAGTCCTGGAACGCAGGGTAATTAAGGAACTTAGGAGTAGGTTTTAGTCATTAAAAGTCCGACACTTCTCCCGCTCCTACCAAGACCGGGGGAAGTTATTGATTTCCCATTAAAAAAAAAAACGAAAACAGTGTATAATGATGTAGGTACTTAGAATGCTTTGAATGATTTTCAGGTAAAGATTAATATCCAGTAAAACCAAGATATCTCTAACGTCAACAAACCAATATTGACGTTATAGACTATCTGCTCATAGCTTACAAAACACAGATCGCGGAGCTGAATGATTCCCCCATAATATCTGTTTGCTCCCCACAATCTATTGGGGTAATTCCGATTGCTCCAGTTTTACTGCTGTTTTATCACTCTTCCTCGCTATTAGGAGAGTGGGGGGTTAATATAGGGTAGGGTTGTCAGGTTCAAATAGGGAAAATATCACTGGGAAAACGTTGTCATCTACGCTTCTTCGTGCATGTGCCAAGTCACTCACCATTCTGCTTCATATTGAAAATCATGTCTGTGCTGTAGGCCCATAGCACAGCGACTGACAGGCTGTACCTTCTTGTCTCAGTCATGATACAGCTAATGAATGACAATTTTTACTCACAACAACGTTTGAAACCCTGATTTCTGGGGTAGATAAAATATCGTTTTTGCAGAAGACAGTGTCTTCTTCCATGAGTAGCAAAAGGTATAAAAAAGCGTGTTTAAAATAATAAAGTAACAAAATAATTAGTTTAATGAAAAAAAAACCTTAAAAGTGTAGAAGACGACGCTAAATTGCTCGTTCCAAACGCGTTTGTGCAAAAGTTTGTTGGATTTTTTAGTCTGTGCGTAGTAGAATATGGTCCATTTCCTCTCCTTGCGTGGAAGCCTAAGTCTCAGCTGTGGGAACAATATAAGGCAGGTTATACGTTACTCCTATGAGCGTCAATCGATTTATGCTGTTGCATCATTCATTCCCAATGTTTGTTTTGTTAATAGACACAGATTTTGCTTGTAGAGTGAAAAAATAAAAAACAAAAATTTAATTCTCCCTATGCAACTTACAATGCACCATGTGCAAAAAGCCCTAGTATGTGGCACAAACAAAAGTGGCTCATCCATCTCCACCAACCCTAATCAAGGGTGAAGAAACAAATTGAACTCCTTATGCCACATTTAAATGGCTATTTATCCTTGTAATACATTCTGTTAATTTTGTTGAGTGATGCAAAGGAAGTATTCCCGATTCGGCATCCATAGCTATTTTGGATTGGGATTTTGTATTGGTGAGGTATTCCTCGAAGCGCACCAGTTTTGAAGCGCACCAATGAAGCGCATCATTTTAATTCTTCGGAGTGCACCTTTTAGTAGAGCTCCTTATAGCGATGTTCTACTAAAAGGTGCGCTCCGAAGTATAAAAATGGTGCGCTTCATTGGTGCGCTTCAAAACTGGTGCGCTTCGAGGAATACCTTGTATTGGTTGCCACCATCTAGAATACCCATCGGTTAAAATATCAATCGGGAATAACTTGGGTGCCGAAAAGTTTGGTGCCGAAACAGAAATACTCCATGCAAAGTAAAGAGAATCCTTTGAGAGATAAGGAATTAAGTACCGATGAAAGTTGGAATACAATATTTGATCCTGTACTACGAAAGTCAAATGGAATATTATTTATTTAATTAATTAGTTGATGTATCCGTTTCCGTTAAAAGCTTTCATGATTCAATTTTGGTATGTTTAATATTCATTTGTGGTTTTTCCTTTATGATTGTTTTTACTGGAAATTTTACTAGTAAGGTTAATTCGTTTTATCGGATATTGGTTGTGGTCAATCTTGCCGGTTTTCATGGTCTATCCATTAAAATATTGCTATCATTAAAACCAGCGTGAGGTTACTTTGTATTTATCTGGATTTTAACCTATTTAACACAACCGTAAGGCATCATTATCATCACATCACATCACATTTTATTGTTGATTCGGGTCGAGGATCACTAACATAATTGCCTCCTGAAATTATTTGCAGCTTCAATACTGCACATTGTATTAAGATTTGTGTGTAGCTAGTACACCAATAAAACTCTTTCATTTTCAAGTTAATCTCAGCACAGACTACAGCAGAGACAAACATCGTGTCATATCCTGTAGTGGACACAATAACGCGGTGGACACAGCTGCCAAGAGGTATTGCTTGACAAACAGTCCACTTGAACAGACAGATCGAGATGTTTCAGATCTTTTCCAATCATTCCCTCTGACTTATCACTCGCTTTGTAAGGGCTTGTTTGGGTATTACAAAGAAGAAAACGGTGAACATGTTCAAAATTTACCCAACACTTGATAGAAGCTGGACCGCATAATATTATAAAGGCGTAAAAATTGTACGTAGAAGTGTGTGTTCGTTACTCCATCCGACCCAAATGGATACTCGTGATAATTGGCACACGGGTAAACCACATCCTGGAATAGCACATAGGTAGATTACTTTTATCCCCGGATTATGGTCCTTTTTTGGGAAAAATTCCCACCTTTAGGCAGGCCCACTGGTAGAAGCTAGTAGGTATATAAATTATGTTATTTTAACGATAGCTACAATTTGAATAACGTCATTGATGCTAGACGCTAGAATGTGAGCGTTCTGTAGATGCAAGTCTGTTTATCCAAGGCGATATGATTTTAAGTCATCCAATAAGTAGGCATTTTATTGTCCATTTTAATGAAATATTACCTACTGTTATGATTTAAAGTAATCCGCTTATTATTTTCCTCTTTTGAGCGTAGAAATAATAAGGTAGGTACTGTCATTTTATTAATTCCGGCCAGCCTCCTTCGCCAGCATTTGTACCTGTAAGTCCTGAATTCTAAAATATCGTGCCCGCTGTTTGTGTACCCAAAAGGATTCGCGCACCTGTACCGTTTTACTTCCCAGAATTAATCATCTGTCAAATGCCTCCTTTATCCCCTTACAGTGATTAATTATTTTTGACAAATATCATCAACAACGGCAATAAACTTGAAGCCCGTTAAGTCTATTGCTCGTTTGTCTTCATTTGCGATTATTAAACTGTGATGTTTTATGTTTGCCTGGTAGCTGGCGACGGATTGATGGCTTGCATTCTTCATAATCTTCTTTAAGAAGGAAACTGTGTTTGGGTAATTAGGGTGATTAGGGTATTTCTTTAGTACTGTCAGCACTCAAATGTCTCACTGATGGTGGCGCGTCTGTTGGATCATTCGGTTCCCTTCGAAATTGTTGAACTGAGAGATGCTAATGCACGTGTCATGACCGGGAACGGGTGCTGTTGAGATTGAGCAGTGCTGGCCCAGTGGTAACTGCCCCGACTTGCAAGTTGTAGGTCGCGGGTTCAAACGCAGTCAGGCGCATTACTTTGTGTAATTTATTTCATCACCACTGCTCTCAAAACGGTGAAGGAAAAACATCGTGAGGAAACCAACATGTCCTAGAACCGAAAATTCGAAGCCATGTGACATCCGCCAATACGCACTGGGCCCGCGCGGTGGATTATGGGAACATTATAAGGCCAATAATGCTAATGCTAGTTTTTGTTTACTTTAGTTACTTTGTTCTCACATATTAGTAGCGACAAAAGACATGTAACCGAGATATTTGTAAATACATAACATTACTAGCTTTTACCCGCGGCTTCGCTCCCGTCAAATGACTACCCTACATATCCTACGCTACCCTACTCTACTTTCCCTACACTACCCTACACTACACTACGCTACCCTACGCTACCCTACACTACCCTACACTACCCTACACTACCCTACACTACCCTACAC
Source organism: Mythimna separata (assembly GCA_030763345.1). Lineage (NCBI taxonomy): Eukaryota > Metazoa > Arthropoda > Insecta > Lepidoptera > Noctuidae > Mythimna > Mythimna separata. Next base: position 2,571,777 of record CM061175.1, read on the forward strand.
TACCCTACACTACCCTACACTACCCTACACTACCCTACTTAACCCAACTTTTTTTTTTTAATTTAAACTATTCTATCTCTCAAGTTGGATCGAACTGCACATGGTATGCGAATTTTATTATAATCGGTTAAGTGGTTTAGGAGTCCATTGAGGACAAACATTGTGACACGAGATTTATATATATTAAGATTGACCGGGGAGTCTCAATATGTTTTCTTTGTGTTTCAGGTAAGAAATGAATCTGATTCCTAGAACCAGCTGCTTTAATTCCTTGAAAAGCTTTGCAAAGCGACGTTCTTCGCTGTAAGTACATTTTTAATGATGCTATACGCAGATGCACATATTCCGAAGACAATATTATTATTTATGTACATATTTTAAAATGATGTGTTGCAGTATCAATAGTTTAGCTGAAGGACTGTGAACAATATATAATTATATCAGAGTAGAATTGGATTTATATCTGTATTCCATAACGACTTTCTTTTGTTAATGGGTTGTGGAGGTCTGGTAGGCAGCCGCTCCTCGTAAAATACTGGTATTCAGCTAAATCCTACTTGACTGGAAACCGACCCCAATATATGTAGTTGGGAAAAGGCTAAACAGATGATGATGATGTTTCCATCACGACTTTCACGACAGGGCCAATTTAGCGCAGTACTTGAGTGATTGGCTTCTGCACTGCGTGTCGCGGAGCGCAATTAATTGACTAAAAGAATAATATTTATTTTTCAATAACTTTGAGTACAGCTTAACTTAAATATTATATTGGAAAACAATGCACAACCCATTTCTTGCTAGGAATCCATCTGTCTTACACAGTAGGGGCTTAGACACTAGGGACTCTTAGACACTAGGGGCTGCTCTATCATCTAACTAGAAATAGTACCTACTTTTTTCAAACCTCTGCAATAATAAAAAGTATTGAGGCACTGGATTCCTAATTTAGAAATGCTTGTGTAATGCCTGTATATAGGGTATCCATATAAAGTTACATACTAGATTACAAAAGCATGGATGTAAGTACCACATTCACGAGATGCAAAGGTGTGTGGTGTATGTACATAGGTACTACGTATGTGTAAAGCATCTTATTGTTCAGGGTCTTAGTGTCTAGTAAGAGTGAGTTTACATCTTTGTAAACACATCCACGACACAAGAATAATTTTTTTTAGACAAATAAATGGGAATTTTTTCTATAAAACAATTTTCACATAATTTAAATTGTCACTTACGGGATATCTTCCGTGATTTATATTTATTTTGAGTTCCCGATATTTAAATAAATTATGAAACAAACCGTGATAGCCTAAAACAGTGTTTAATTTTCACATATAAACTGACTACAACAAAAAACTCCAATTATATTCCTCAGACATCAAACAATACCATCTCAAAAACTCCAAACTCCACAGCACAAGCAAACGTTTACGTAGCGGAGTCGTTTATCGAATTAGCATCAGCCAATAGTTGCAGGCCCTCGGTTAAATCGGCTTAGGCCTGGATCACTTTCGGCCACTAATCTTATTAGGGGCCGAATTCAGAACGGACTGTTTGGTCATTCGTCTTCCAGGAATTAGACAGACGTCAGTGAATTTGCCGTGCTTTTAGGCTTAGATTTTTGTGTGTGCCACGAGGGTACCGGGGGATTTTCGTTTTTAGGCCAGCGGATATTTTTTAAAACGTTTGTGATCCTGGTTTCGTTTAAGGTGAGGACCAGAGAACATTGTTTAAATTTGGACCACTTTAATTCTTTGTTATCATCAGGAACCAGAAAAACAAAAAAGTAAGCTAAGCTTAGGTATATTAAAACTTTCACCGTAGTTTAAATTCGTAAGTAAAAATTTTACTGTCTTTCCAAATAACATCATCATCATCATCATCATCATCTCAGCCGAAAGATTAAATTGCCGATGTAAAATAAAAATATTGCCAGACGAGACTCATTACTTATTCCGTTCCAAATAACATATCTGATGGAAACTAACAATCATTTCGAACCACTTGTCAGTAGCAGGTTTGGAATTTGGCAGGTTTTTTTTTTCTTGGACAAACAGTGGTCCGCCTACCACTGGTTGGAAACCTCTGTTGCACAATGCGAATAAAAAATAAAAACTTTTTTTTACAATATTTTTCCACATTCAGGGACAACTTTGTCTGTGCTAAGTACTCTTATAAATTATAATTAAAAGCGTTATCATTTCAAAGGCGAAAGATGTCCAATTTTATAATTATCATTTCATCTGATAGAAGTTCAGTTTCGGACACAGGCCTCCCCAAAAGTGACGCCAACACGACCGGTCCATTCATCGGATTTCCGGTACCCTTCTCCAGGTCGTCGGTCCAACCTGTGAGAGACCTTCCAACGCTGCGTCTTCCGGTACGCGGTCGCCACTCCTGAAACTTTCGGGCCCAACGCCCATCTGTTCTGTCTTAAATAAATTAATTCTTATTATCTACACTAATAATAATTATAAAAAGATAAAGCTTGTTTTTTCGTTTTTCTTTATTTTAGGAGGTAATCTCTGAAACTCTGGTCAGATTTTTACATTAATAGAAAGCTGCTTTATTCTTGAGTGACATAGGCTATATTCCAACTTCCAAGCGGCCGAAGCCGCGGGCAAAACCTAGTAAAAAGATAAAAGGATGTGACTGCAAATGCTACAAAGAAAGAGAAATGCAAAACAATTTTCATTACACTGGACATTCATTGAGTCTTCAACAAAGGAAACCATGAGAAGAAAGAAAGAAAGACGAACAATTTGCTATAACAAGCCTTCATAATAGATTCTTTAATAGCTACAGTGATATAATATTCACCATCCATGTACTCGGCAGGGGGGGTAGGCACACAAAGAGGCTTATTAAATTGCCGATGTAAAATAAAAATATTGCCAGACGAGCCTCATTACTTATTCCGTTTGAACGATTTGTTCGCGTTGTTATGCCCGTGCGATTCGCAACGAATTCGTACGATGTAATGTATGGTAATCGAATTTTAAAAATATATTTTATTTGCATGTTGCTAGGTGCTTTTGGGAGTAACTGCTTGGTATGAGGAATGCAGAGACAGATAAAAGTTTGGGGAATGCAGAGGGATCTTAAGCACAAAACTTGCTCAAAGTGCGGTGCCTGGTCTTGCCTGTTCCTGTCCAAAGGATACGGCCAATGGAAACCGTGCAAAAACTTATTTCTTCTTTAATTCTTTATTGTACACAATAACAAAATAGTACATGTTGGTGATCGTGGTAGTGGTGATAATATGTTTATCTGATACAGATAGTTCATGTACAAAGACGAACTTCACTCGACAGTGAGTTTTCTCCTAGCAAACCTTTTAGTTGTAGAGAGAAATTAGTATATGAACTGCCGAAGCTAGTACAGAGAGAGATATTCGAAGGTAGGATCCAGTGCACAATATAAACCTACATATAGTCTAATATATCGGAAATCGATTGGGCCTGACAATGTGCCAATTGAGGTGTGGAAGGCGATAGGCTCACATGGTGTGGACCTTCTGACTGATCTTTATAACCGCATCCTGACCACCAAGGAAATGCCAAACCAGTGGCGACTAAGCCTGATTATCCCGGTCCACAAAGGCAAAGGTAGCGTACAGGATTGCAGTAACTACCGCGGTATCAAGATCATGTGCCACACCATGAAGCTCTTCGAGCGCATCATTGACACAAGGCTCCGTAGCGAGTGCACTATCTCTGAGTGTCAATATGGCTTCCGGGCGGGTAACAGCACCATGGATGCAGTGTTCGCCTTACGGACTCTGTCTGAGGCTTACAGAGAGAGAAGGAGAGCTCTGCATATGGCCTTTTTAGACCTGCAGAAGGCCTTCGACTGTATACCTCGGCAGGCTATCTGGTGGGCACTCCGCTTCAAGGGTGTTCCCGAGGCCTATATTGACATTATCAGAGATATGTACCGCGATTCCGTGTCCTTTGTCCAGACCGCTGTTGGCGAATCCAATGTCTTTCCAATTTCTGTTGGCGTTCACCAAGGTTCGGCTCTAAGCCCGTTCTTGTTTAACGTTGTGCTTGATGTAGTTACGGCAAACATCCAGGATCAGCCTCCATGGCTAATGATGTATGCCGATGACATCGCCCTCGTTAACCAGAACAAACCCCATCTTAAGCGCAGGGTCAATATTTGGAAAGACACGCTGGAAAACGGCGGTCTGAGACTAAATGTGGCGAAGACTGAGTACATGTCCTGTGGTGGCACGGATTCAAGTACTATCCGGATAGGGTCGGATTTGATCACTAAGTCTGATAAGTTCCGGTACCTTGGATCCGTACTGCACGAGTCTGGCAGCGTGGATGACGATGTCCAAGCACGTATAGGCGCGGCATGGGCAAAATGGCGCGAGGTAACGGACGTTTTATGTGACCGTAAAATGCCTCCGAGGCTCAAAGGGCAGATATATAAATGCATCATACGGCCTGTCCTCCTGTACGGTGGCGAATGTTGGCCAGCACTAAGCAGACACACCCAGGAGCTTCGCGTCACGGAGATGAAGATGCTGAGGTGGATGAGCGGCGTAACGCGATCCGATCGCATACGCAACTCATTCATCCGAGGTAGTCTTGGTGTCCGTGACGTGGGGGAAAAACTGCAAGAGTGTCGTCTGCGATGGTAAATGGCCACATCATGCGCCGCCCTAGGGAGTACGTTGGTCGGAGATGCATGGATATGGCTGTCGTTGGGCCTAGGTCCCGTGGTCGCCCTCGCAAGCGCTGACTGGACGTCGTCAAGTCCGACATGAGAGCCAATGGCCTCACTGAGAAGGATGTTAAAGATCGGGCAAAGTGGAGAAAACTTAGTCGGAAGGCGGACCCTGGCAATGTCCGGGATTAACGCCAGGCAGAAGAAGAAGAAGAAGATATAGTCTAATATATCATTATATTATTATTATACCTAGCCTATATTGTCCCACAACTGGGCAAAGGCCTCCCTCCAGTTCTTCCATCGTTCGCGGCGTTGAGCCATTTCTTGCCAATTCTTAAGGAAGACATCCAAGTCGTCCCGCCATCTCCTTCTTGGTCTGCCGCGACCCCGTCGTGCGATTTCAGGGCACCAACCTTGTGCTTATTATATTATACATACACATATATAGTATGTACCTATACTGTTTCTGACTTTATATAAGTCTATGCGAGTCAGACATGTTTATTTATGTAGAAGTGATTCTTGGAAGACTATCTGTATTTCCAATTATCACTGTGTCTTTGAAAGCTAACATCTCACTAATTGTAGAAACTAACAATACTCTAGAAAGACAACTAACTAACTAATGCTGTATTTTTTACGTAACTACATATGTATATAATTAACTTGATATATAAAATAGTAAACGAGATTTATTTTCTCACTGGATAGGCATAACAGCTGCTGAAAACGTGTGATTTTTTTTCTAAAGAGTGTGCTGCTTGACGTGGATAGTGATTGATTTGTTTTAGGACGCCCTTCAAAGACACACAGATCTTCTTGGTGATGTGCTTCAAATACACCAGGCGTATGAGTATGTAGATTTATAAATCTAAACGAAATAAATGGAATGGAAGACTGAGTCTTGAGTCTGTATTCTGAGAGCTGCAATTTTTTGCTAGGTCTTTAAGTCAAAAGTGAATAGGTTACTTCTTGGCAAGCGCGCTCCATCGTCGACTAATTCGTCACTTTTCATCAGGTCTAATAATGGTCAAGCGCTAGTCTATTTTTTTTAAGTCTATCACAACCTTTTAAAATAAGTGTAGGTATAAGGATCGCAACAAATGGTATGCACCGCGATCATCGAACGTAAAAGGATAACTAAAGGAACATAAGTGGGTTTTAGTCAGGAAAAGTTTTGTCGTTCCACCCTGAGCTGAAGAAGTAATTTGATGATTTCGCACCTGAAAAAATGAAAAGCTCGATGACGTTTTAAAAATAACACCACACAATAACAAAATACTTTTAGAACCAATTTTCGAAGCACGCATCCATGTAAAAGGTTCGCTACATGCTAACGCGTTCGATATTCTTCTCTAATTGAATGATTCGTGTCAGCGGTCCGCCTGGAATAGCTTAGCCGGCAAATAGAACCTGATTGTTTTTATTTCCATACATTTCCATTACGTTGGATCAGTTGAGTTATCTCCGAGGTTTTGTTTAGAACCGTCTTAAATTAAAGTTGAGAAAGACACAATTTCTTAAAGAATTAAACTAAAGATTATAATGCATCGTGTTCATTCTCTCCTTGTCTCTTTGCATATTAGTGGATAGTTAGGGGTTTATTTTTATTTGTGTTAATTACATTTCTATGTGGCTTAGAAGGCTGTCCAGCAACAAAATTGGTGCCCTAAAAACGTGAGACAGGTTGACCACGACTATGATGGCGAGACGACTTAGAGAGCCAGGAAAATTGAAAAAATGGAGGGAGGTATTTGCCAAACTGTGGGACAAATATAAAATAAATAATAAAAATGTAATAAGATTACATTTCCTCTAAAGACTTTTTAATGCAGATTAGTATGCATATTACGATCATGTAACTTACACAACTATACTAATATTTCGTGACTAGTTTTATAAGTAGCTATTTTATACAATTTGTGATCGTGAGTCGAATTAAAAATTTAAAGGCTACTAAACTCAAAACCCTTCAAAAACCTCCAAAAAGCAAACATACTCCAAAACAACAACAACAAAATATAAAAACACGTACTTCCAAGGCAACCATACCCTTCAGTTATCTGCTGAAGCCACTTGCAAATATATCACCGGGCGCGCCACTCCATAAATATTGAATTTTATATGGAAACTGTTTTACCTAACGTGTGCTCGACTACCGGATGGGTGTAGTTTGTTTGACGACTTCTGTCTTGTATTATGGGTAGACTCAAAGATATTTTGTCTTTCAAATGGCTTTGTTTTAATATAGATTATTCTGTTAAGGTTATTAATTTATATCCTTTACTGTACACCATTACATACATAAAAAAAAGAACTAAAACTAAGGTACATACAATGGGCGACCATATCGCATTCCGCGATCTCTTCCAGGCAACCTGGAATGGACAGAGATTGCCTAGACAAGAAATGGGGCTGTCATTGGTGTGACAATACTAGTAGTATTTAGGTTAATAGAGTAGTTTCTTGTGTTTGGAGTTTAGGATCGATCGATTGTTTGAAAGTCACCGAGGTCCTGGAACGTAAAGGGCAATTGAAGACAACATAGCTGGGATTCAGCTCATACGAGGGCAGGGCAATCTAATAGAGTTTGAGTCATCGTGGTGAAAGGATAAGTCAGCTAGACTCTGCGTTACCGAGTGCTAGCTGTCCAGGCTGCGCCGGGCGTTTAGAATCGTTTTACGATATTTTTAACGCCGCTCGGGGAGGCTCCTTTCAGCCACCGGGACACGAACTGCAGTGGCCAACCTGGAAATCTCTGAACCGACTGCGGGCTCAGGTTGGTCGCTGCAGATATAATCTGGCCAAATGGGGTTTCCTCGACCCATCGCAAGTATCATGCCAGTGTGGAGCCCCAACACAGGATAAGCGTCATCTCCTTTCCTACCCAGCATGCCCAACTAAGTACCTGCACCTTCAACGACCTATGCGAGGCCAACGACAGAGCTGTCCAGGTGGCTAAACATTGGTCAGACAAAAATTAATCGACACGACAAGAAGAAGAAGGGCAGTGTAGTTCGCTCCTAGCCTGGCTGCTGTCTACGATACGAAGCTCGTTCAGAATGAAAACGTTATTACGGTGAGCAGTCCATTTGATGCTCTGTCGACACCTCAAGCACCAGTATGGTGCTCAAGAGCGTCAATCTTTTTACAGTGCTTTTGTTAGATCATCCATGGAAATACTTATGAACCTATTTTACGAAAATACCTAACATAGCATACTCAGCCAATTAATGTTCCCACTACTGGGATTCAAGCCTCCTCTCTAGGAGAGAGAATGGTCCATAATCTACCACGCGAACCCAGTGCGGATTGGTTAAAAATACCTAATCCAATTCTTTTATCTTTATTTTTAGCAGAGCCAATAAATTTTCTCATTGTTCATTGAAATATCCCTAAATAAATGACATTAAAAACCTTTCTCTGTTGATACAATTTATTTAAATATCGTAGTTCCCCAATACATGAAGGTCCGATCGCCGATTCACTCTCAGAGGGCGTCACACTCCGATGCCAGGGAGTGCCACAATGGGCTACCTCTTACCTCCCGCCTGATTTATAGCAGTCTTTATGGCATATTGTACGTTTTTAACTCCTCAAGATAAACGACTGTTAGTATAATTAGATTAGGCTGTAAAGAGATTAAGGAACGTTTTTTGAGGGAAATTCATTTTAGGTTTTTATCGGGGATTTGTGAAGAAAAATGTTGGGAGTATAATTAGTAGGTATGTTATTTCTGGACTGGTCTGACTTTTATCCCGATATAGAAATCGTATTTAATATTTATTTAAGCTTAATTCTGCCTCTCTATCAATGTAATTGGTGGGATAAAATACACCAGTTTAATTGTTTTGTGAATTGTTTATTTTGAGCTCATGGTAAAGCCCTCTTTTAAATGTAAAAATAATGAATAAAAATATCAATTAAAATCGGTATTTATTTTAAAATAAATAAATTTGATAAAAAGCCTACGATGAAAAACGTCTGTTATGTTAAACATGTGAACAGCAGTATACTCATAGACTACAATAATTTTTTATTGATTTTTCCACCCAAGTAGGTAAAAATTCAATTCTCTACTTTATTCATCCAGTCGTTAATTATATCACAAGGCTGTTTAATCAATCTGTCGGAAGGTCCCTTGACACTTTGTTTCATCATATTTTGTCCCAACAAAATTTGTTCAACAGGGCACACGAGCAACTTAAGTCTCCGCAACTAATTTGTGTCCCATATTATGTTACGGGATTGTATGAAAGTGTAAAATAGTGGCAACATGAGATAAAAGTGTAAAATAAAAACTTTTAGTGAGTTTTTTTAACCTTGAAGTCGGTTATATTTTATTGTAGAAAGTTATTATCCAAATAGATATTTTTAGTTCGGAATTCCGGCAGTTTCCATAACATTCCTGGTATCTTCCAAATCTCAGCCACCAGACGAGACACAAACGAAAAAGTTGCTAAGCAACTAAGCGACTCCCTTACACCTCTACCTGCCGATGTTAACGAACCTCATCAGTCTCCCTAAATTCGAACAAGCATTGCGAAAATTCGCACAAAACACTCCCTCCCTAACATCTTAATTCAAATTGGATCATGAGACGAGAAATTACCTTAATTCGAGGAAAATATACAATGTTCTACTTACAAAATGGTACCGTTAGGGAGTTGAAAAAAATCGGCCAGGTGTGAGTTGGACTCGCGCACGAAGGGTTCCGTATAGTCCGTAGCAAAAAATACCAAAGAAATCACGTTTCTTGTATGGATGACGGTCCTCTCAATTCTTAGTTTTTGAATGTACAAAAAACATAACAAACAACAAGGTGATATAGATAGTTAATATAGAAAGGCAAGCTTAACTCAGAGATGAATTTTCTTCCAGCAAACCTTTGAGTTACAGAGAGAAAACATGTTCGCCTGTGTACAATATAAACTTACATACTAAGTTTAACCTACAAAACTTCCCTTCAATATTTATTTTATTCTATTTTTATTCGAATTTATTTATTGTTATAGCGGCAACAGAAATACATCGTCTGTGAAAATTTCCACTGTCTAGCTATGGTGCCAATTATAAAGATTACTAAGTATCCGCTACACGTCCGTCTATCTGTCCGTCTGTAACCAGGGTCTATCTCATGAACCATGATAGTAATACAGTTTTCCCGTTTCACCCCTTGGGTACGGAACCCTAAAAACCCGGGAAATATGCGAGATTGGTAAACGAGGGGTGTATTATGAGGTCCGCAATTTATTGCCATAGCGATTGCACCTGCCGCTATGGTGGTCCTTCCTCGTATTTCTTTTAGATTTATTTGATATATTTGGGTGGATAATTGAAATTCTAATTGGGTTTTGTAATTGAGCGATTGGTTTTTTGTTTCAAATGATTAAGACAAATTCTCGCATAACCATAGCTTCATCTGGAAAAAAAAATGTTGTTCCACACTGAGAATAGTCCTTTATAGTGGGATCGTTCACAAAGATGTTACCATCTTTCAGTCAATACGTATCACCCAGACCTATAAAAGCAATCTATTAAAGGCCATTTATCTGCCGTAAACCCGCGCTAAACAGCGCAACAACTAATACCTCAACCACAGCGCCAACCATAGATTAATATTGCTGTGACGCCAACCGTTCCTTCAAAGAAATGTCGATTAGGTTAAGACCATAAAACTCTTAGCTATGATGTTTTTCTCAGCTCTAAGATTCGCAAACATTAACACCCACGGCGTGTCACAAGATAGTTCTGATTCTAGTTGGCGCTTCGTATTATAAAACAGTATATGATTTAAGTACCCATCCAATACTTTGTTGTCCCATTCGTTTTGAAAAAGAAAGAAAGAAAATTATTTATTTGGTACACAAGAAAAAAAAAGTGATTACCTACGCTTCCGCAAAAAACACAAGTAAATGGTAATTTCAGTGTCGGTAGTCAATGAACTAGTCATCCGTTACTAATACACACAGTTGTTGAGAGAATTTACGACATTTACATGCTGGCAATTTTAGAACTGCATAAGTTTACATAATGTGACTCACGTAAATGCATATTATCCTACAATTATGAGATAAGATACACACACACATATCTCTTTACAAATATAATTAAAACCATTTTTATCGTGATTTATATATAGGTGAGTAACTAAACTTTTAAATAACTAAACTTTTTTTAAATAATAATACAAACTCGTTTTAACTTAATAAGAATTTTTACTGAAAACCTGTCGATGGAATCAGTACTTATATGCATAACACGCTACGAATAAGTAAATTCGAACAGCATCATGACTTCCAAACTTTCTCCACTCAATTACAAATTAATATTCTAACCGCCATTAAAATCAAAACAATAACATGGTACGAGAATAAACCTATTGTGGGCCCAAACGGGACATATGAAACAACTCGTATTAGGTGAATCATACAAATTTATGGCCCATTCGGGTAGGTACGTGACGATAATGTGTCCCCAGGGTGACGCTTTAATTAAATACGAATTTTCAAGGGTTGATATTTCATGCCGTAGGACTTTATTGAGTTTGAAAAAGTCCATTTTGGAAATTTAGCCTAATGGGTTATTTTAATGGTCGTTGCCGATGGGCTAGCCAAGGAAAATGTTGAGTCGTTTCCAAGTTTTGCGTCTCTTTTCTTTGTTTTTATGATTCTTAAAGTTTTGGCAGGTTTTTGTACCTTTTGCTGTTTCTATACACTTGCTATATAACTATCCGGTTCCCCATAGCCTCCATGTTCATTCATTTATTAAATTACTGGCGACTGTAAAAGTAAAGTTTACTCCCGGGTAATAACTATTCTATAAGCTATTACAGGATATGGTCTACCCCAGTAAAACGTTTTATAGAATTTCGTTCAAACGTGAAAAAGTAACAAATATACATACTCAGTCATTTTCAGCTTTATTACATTAGTGTGTGTTACCTTAGTGTGATAATGTACAGAAAAACACATACAAATGAAAACAACAAATTAAACATAAGTATAAATATGTTGTACTACGAAACTACCCTTTGCTACGAGTCTCCACCTGCTACGGCTCTACGACATTCGCTACGCTTCCGCGGTTACGCGCTACGCGCCCAGCCCCCTTGCTACGGATCCACGCCTTTTACCGTTTGGTCCGTCACCCATTAATCATAATAAAATATATTCTTTAATATGTATCTACACCATTTATGTTATAGAAAAAATAGGTAAACACACATGGCATAGTGCTATAGAATGTCTTATACATGTGCTATATTGTCTTCTTGTTAAAAATGATGTTTTTCTACCAGCTGACCTGATTGAAAGCAACGAAGTTGTCGACGATGCAGTTCGCTTGCCTATAAGTAACCTATTCACTTTTCACTTCTTTCCTTATATCAAACATAAAGCATAAAATTATTACAGAAAGATTGATATACATTTACAGCTCTCATTTTATACTTGACTGATGTTGCTTCACACTAATATAATTAATGGCAGAAAGTATGCAAGGTCGTTACTTTATCAAGCTTTGACGAATTTGCGCTGGAGTAGCACAAAACTTAAAAAAAAATACTTGTGAGCAGAAGCTCTGTTTAAATATTAGATTTAGTAAAGATGAAATCAATCAAAAACATTTATTTCAAATAAACCACATGGTTTATTACATTACCAAACGGTTGATTACATTTTGACAATCCAATACAATTTTGGTAATTCTGTACTTACAGGCACTTTTGAACTGTCAAAATGTCAATCACTCAAAAACCTAAAGCTAAGTAGCCATTCCAAAGCATAAATAACTTTTTTAACACAGTTGCTCGTAAAGCTAATGTAATTCCACCGGTTTTAGATATGTAAAGCGGGTCATAAAAAACGCGTGTGTTACCAAACCAAATAGTTAAGTTATAGTCCATACAAATTCCATAACAGCATTATTTGCCATTTCGCGCGCGGCGATTAGTTCGAAATTTGAATAGCCTCATCATTTTATCATTTTTTGTCATTTCTTGTCATTTTTTGTAATTCTTTGTCATTTTTTGTAATTCTTTGTCATTTTTTGTCACTTTTTGACATTTTTGTCACTTTTTGTGATTATTTGTGGTTTTTAGTCATTTTTTGTGACATTTGTAGTTTTTTGTCAACTTTTGTGATTTTTTGTCACTTTTTGTAATTTTTGTCACTTTTTGTGATTTATTGTCATTTTTTGTCACTTTTTGTGATTTCTTGTCAACTTTTGTGATTTTTTGTCACTTTTTGTCATTTTTGTCACTTTTTGTGATTTATTGTCATTTAAGTCATTTTATTGCACTTTTTGTCATTTTTTGTAATTTTTTGTCACTTTTGGTCATTTTTGTCACTTTTTGTCATTTTTGACACTTTTTGTGATTTATTGTCATTTCAGTCGTTTTTTGTTACTTTTTGTCATTTTTTGTTACTTTTTGTCATTTATGTCACTTTTTGTCATTTTTTGTGATTTTCTGTCATTTTTTGTCACTTTTTGTCATTTTTGACACTTTTTGTCATTTTTTGTGATTTGTTGTGATTTTCTGTCATTTTTTGTCACTTTTTGTAATTTTTGTCACTCTTTGTCATTTCAGTCATTTTTAGTCATTTTTTGTAATTTTTGTCATTTTACCAAACAATATTTGCGTTCGATTTCTTTGGCGCTAAACACTAAGATGTTCCTCACAAAATAAGTGCGCAGCAAAAATTGCTTTGAGTGTGCTGTGTGTGTGTGAGGTTAAATGTTTTTTTTTCTGATTCCTCGCAAATGTGTTAAAAAACGTCGTACGATATACGTGCGTATTGGTTATAACATGCTCGGCTCAGTTACGCCCTCGCCTTCGGCTCGGGCTGAAATTCCGCCTCGCATGTTATAACCATCATTACGCACTAATATCGTAATGTACTATAACCAAACACATAAAGAGCACTCCAATAAAGATCAAACTATTGATTGCCTTTTCAATAACTGTAGGAGTGTAGGTAACAGCCAGACTGGTGGCAATTCAATTAACTTGTAAAGTTAAGCCGACGTGTAAACTAACGCACTCGTGCGGACATGCAATTTGCTTTGAAAGCTCTTAAATGACACGCCATGACAAGTCCGATTTCCACTTTTTGGATTTATTTTAATTAGTCCTTCTGTTTTTGGACTGTTGCTGTCATTTATGGCTTTTGATTTGGTTAGGCGATACGTATACTTATAAAATTTAATGAAGAATTTACGTATAAGGCTTTTAATAATACTCTCCTGTATCCTTCATTTGCCATTTGCATTCTAAGACCACGGTATCCCTATCATAAATTAATCGGCCCTACTAAGCCCGAACCAGGGCATAACGCGAGAGGTCGTTGTCACCGATCGTCTCCACGAGGACACTGGTGCTCTGCCGAATTGGGGTACACCGCTACCGAATGCTCCAAATCTAAACACAACATTCACAAACTTTAAAATCGCCCTACAATTTGTATTATAAAATTCCATTCGAATGTCTCTGTAGCAGACATGTTGTAACAAAACCACTACCTACATGCAGGAGAACATTCGCCATTACAATTCCATATTGCATCAAAACTCCGAAGCAGGCTAGCGTGCAAACTTCCCATAACCCGACTCTTAGGAACTTCCCACTGCACAACAGACAAAATTAAACGACGAGATTTGCATCTGATTAAAAGTTTTAAATTGAATATTCTCTCTTTTAAGAGATTTAAATTAAAATGGGGTTGCGATACAGATTGTTGTTAGTAAAACATTTCTTTTTGTATAAATGTTTCCGTTTCTGTTCTTGTCATGTTTGCTTGTGGGCTGATTTGTTATAATAGAGTCAGTGTTTAGTAGCTACCTGATTCTGCGGATTCATAGATTACTTTCTTACTTTTTCTTCTTTCTTTCAACTCTCCTTTTTATTATTATGCCCTTTATTCATACGGCGGCGGTCTGGGCTCCAACAGAAAGGATCCTCCTACCGATATGAGTCGTGTCCAGGAGTACTGCTTTCTGAATCAAACCCTTGATCCGGCCGCCTAACGCGAGCCTCCTAAGGTGTTGGTCGAGGCTGTTGGCTATTAAACCATTTCCTGACTTGACTATCAATTATTATTATTATTTTTATTGAGATTTTGGCTGACTACACTTCACTTTTGACCATAATACTAACTTACAATTTACTACAATATTGATTACTCTTCACTGTCCTCATATACCTATTGTAAAACCATTTTCATCTTTGTTAAAAGAGTAGCCGTGGAGTTTCTTTCCGGTACTTCTCCATAGGAAACGACCAATTAAAACCGCACGAGCTTCTGACGTTTTATAACTGCCCCCGTAGACCTACGTGAAATAAAAACATTCTGAATTTTAATTTGACCTATTTATTCCTTGCAGTCATGGGCCTGTTACAGTGCATATTCTGACTGACACCTGCTGAAGTCTTCCCGTCCATTTAAAATATGGGTGTCATATATACCCAACCCAACCCAAGCCGGAGCACATCTCGCCGTAGCCCCAGACTAATACTAGTTAGCCGTCCTTGAGTAAGGTGTAACCTCCTCTATACATCTAAGAAAGGCATACGTTGACAGGAAGCACCGTCATCTCGGGTCCTGATTGATAAGATGACAGAATTCTCTTAATACGTCAATTCTGCAGTATTTTAGGGGGCCTAAAAGAGGGCACTGACCTTTCCGAAATTAGAGAATTCAAGTAAACAAACAAGCTTTCCAGCTTTGTAACATTAGTTTAGATTATTTTTTGCGTGTTAAAAACATTGATTACATAACGAAACTGTCGACAATACCTAAAGTACAGTCACAGGCAATACCTACAATACATACCGATGTTAAACCTGCGATGGTTTGTACTGGTATTCGTACGTCAACGCGTTAACTCAATTGTAACATTATCGTTGTTTGATAAACGTAATAAAAAAAACAGCCGCACTATTATTCATAAATATGAAGTCATCCACTACATCATTATAGTCCTCAGTAACACTAATCTAATTATCTACAAAATCACTAACAATCCCACTCCTAACTTTCTCCTCAAAATCGGAAGGATCAGAATCATCTCATCTGTCTTCTTAATTTTTCTCCCAAGAATTGCGATCCGTAACAAAACAGTAGACAGATGTGGCGGGCATCACGCTGTCTTATCTCGGGGACGGCGGCAGATCCCCAAATGCGGATCCCCGCAAGTCTTGATGGAGTAGCCGTGGTGCAAGGTGGAAGAGAGGGGCGAGGTTGCTTCTGTATTTTTCATAGCTTTTCTTCATTACTTTTTTTTAAGTTATATAAATAAGTGCTTGACTGCAATCCCACCTGATGCAAAGCAGTGATGCGGTCGCTGATGGTGAGGCGCACTAGTTTATTAAGAGCCTATTCACTCTAGTCTTGATGACACCCATATTTTAAATGGACGGGAAGACTTCAGCAGGTAAATTATTCCAGTCCTTCGATGTACGCGGTATAAACGTCGAGGCAAAGCGCCTAGTCCGTTTTGACATCTTTTACGGTATATAAAGTCAAAAGCTCGAAAGTTAGATGATACAGTCTTACCAATCTTTTAATGTGATCCCCAATAAGTACTAGCTTCTACCAGCGGCTTCGCCCGCGTGAGAGTAGAATGTCTATGACACACAGTGGTGCACTCAACTGGTGAATGAATTTTTTGAATCGGTGCTATCGTTTTTGGGTTTAGTTATTACTAGCAAGAGTTGGAAATCCTCTATATATATACTATATAAGAAATGATCATGCAGCACTATGTGAATTGTTATTTATCAGGTCAATATTTTTCCTGAGCTAAAAATGTTAGGATAAATTTCACAAGTGTCTATCATTTTTGCTGAACTGCAACTATTTGGCCTACATCGTTCTTTTTTAATTTTAGTTTTATAAAAACAGTTTATACGGTGTGTGTGTGCGTGTGTGTGTGTATCTGTGTGCCAAATAAAGTTATTTTCTTCAGGTTTTTGTTTCTTTCACAACACTTGAAAATTCAACAGTCTTCCGCTCATCACTTGCGCCACAGCATACGGCTCAACCGAGGTGTCCCGCTCAGAACCTGACGGACAATGGGGATAGAAATAGGGACGTCGCGGACGCCATTGTCGCCGCGTAAAACTAAACGCGCTGCCCTACGTCCAGGGAAATTGGACGGCCGGACGGCACGGGAGAGCGGGTTGTGCGGGGCTGGTGCGGGTTTAGGGAAGAGACTGTTTAAGTTACACATAGGTATCAGTAAACAGTTTTTTTTTAGGTAGGAAATCATGCAAGGACTGCTGTAGCTCTAGAGCAGAACAAGAGGGTGTGTCAGACTTTTATTAAGACCCATTCGTCTGTTCCTTCTTTGCCTTGGGTTCCACGCGCGCCTCCGACGATTGAGGCTCGGTCTGGACGGTTACCGGACGACTAGATACAATTTTTTAAGATCGTCTTTATAGTGCTTCTTATAGCAAAGTTCTAGAAATAACCCTACTCATCATCTGCCTAGCCTTTTCCCAACTATATTGGGGTCGGCTTCCAGTCAAGCCGGATTTAGCTGAATACCAGTATTTTACGAGGAGCGGCTGCCTACCAGACCTCCACAACCCATTAACTGGGGTAATACGGTACTTCATGGCAAGACTGGAGTCAGATTTACTGGCTTCTGACTATCCGTAACGACTGCCAAAGATCTACAAATGACAGCCGGGACCTACAGCTTAACGTGCTTTCCGAGGCACGGAGGAAACTCGTTATGTTAAGATGGTCACCCATCCACAAACCAACCTTGGCAAGCGTTGCTTAACCTTGAAGATCGACCTGTGCGGCTGTTATTATATAGCCACGAGCTCCTCTGGAATAAGCCTACTCATTGTTGTTAAATTAAGTTTGAAGTTTGGATGCTGGGATGTGATGTGTTCATAAAGACGGTCATCCTAGACGGATGCCTAGTTAATACACATAAGCGAGAGGAAATTTTGATATTTAATTTGCACAAGATAATTGAAACTTGCTTCTCGCGTAAGACATGTTCCGTTCCTTAATAAAAGAAAAAGATGTAACGCCAAGAACTACGTTTTTCAAACAGATTAACGTTAACAGAACAGTACATCGATTTTATATGCAATAAACGTGCCCGAACTCAATTTTAAAGACTATGAAATTGCCAAGTTAAGTTTCAAATAAACGCAATAAAGTTAAGTTGAGTACAACGAGCAATTCCAAGCACCACAGCTAACTTACTGACCTATTTAAATGTTGAAACTTGTACAGATTCAACACCACTACTCTTCCTTCTTTACCAATAAAGTTTAGTGTAGTTAATCGAATTTCGCAGAACAAACGCCCACAAAATGCGCCCGTATGTTTCCCCTTTATGGGGCGGGCATGCTGTGAATTTTGATGGTGTGAACGTAGTGTAAAATTGCATTTAGTTGTATGCCTTGGGGCAACACGGGTCAGGGTTTTGGTTAGTTGTATAGTGCATGCCGAAGGGTAAGAATGTAAGGTTTGCTGGGGTAATTTTGGTATTGGGTTTTCTTTTGATATGTACTCAGGTAGTAGCTAATTGAATTTAAATATAATTGATATAAATTATTATTGATTATGTTTATAAATGATTATTATTATGTTTTCGGAAAACAATATTATTCCGTTTTGTTTGCACACCGTATACCTCCATATTCTAGATACTTTAGCCTACATTTGTACCGCGTCTGGTATGTGTGTACGAATTTACATGCTTGAAAACTTCCACACGACACAAGTGTAATTCTTAGTGTAAGACGTTTTTAAACAAACATAGAACTAATGTAGTTTTTGAAGTAGGTTATGAACGGTCAAGATCAAGAAATTGATAAGCTTAGCTTATACGGGATTGTTTAAAAGAGTTCGCACGGCTCTGAAACCTAAAGGGCAAGTTGAGGAACAGGGTTGGGTTTAATCAGTTAAAGTCTGATAGTCCCTGTCGCTTCACACCAGCGGCAAAAATTTTTTTTTTTTGCAAGTTATTAATAATAATAATAATAATAATAAGTTTATTTCCTCACCACAAGCCAAAAAATACAGATAATCTTACATTATTAACCATAGCTAACAATTTGTTGGATCGCTGGTGCCTGTGGTAGGTAGTAAACACCTGTAGTACAGGTCACCAGGTCCCCACCTATTCCATGTTACATATTAAGTAGCTTACATATTAGTACAGCAAGGTAGACAGATTACAAAAATTTTGTGAGTTTAATGATCACAGGAGTAAATGTCAAGAGACAATAGGAAAAAAATAAAATAAAATTACAATTATAAAGTATGTATGTTGTGTGTATGTTTGGGGAGGTTTTAATAAGACATGTGTTTTGTGCGCGTGTGCGCGTGTGTGTATGTTTGTGACAGTGTGTATGTGTGTGTGTGTGTGTGATAGTGTTATGGTGTGCATAAATCTGTGACAGAAGAAGTGGTGTTTTAGAACTTGTGTGGTTAAACTAATACGTCCAAGAGAGCTTCCGTGGCAGCATATGATTGGCTTTGAAGCCAGGCTTGTAGAGTGAGCTTAAAATTGTGTCTATTCAAAGAGTTCAAGGAAAGAATTTGGTGAAGTTTATTGTAAAGATGGGGACCAAGGAAAATAAAGAATCTATGACTAAAATATGTTTTTAGAGGAATAGCTTTAGCAACTAGATGGTTACGGCGATTTTTTTCCTTGGAATAATTGGTAATAGAATGTTGTTTGATAGCAATGGCTAAAACGAATAATTGCCTAACCGTCAGAACCTGACAATATTCATAGAGCTTAACAGTGGGATAAAGTCTTGGTTTGAAACAACACACCCTAAGGACAGCTCTCTGTGCACGTTCTATCAAAATACAGTGAGATTTCGCTGCACCACCCCAGGAAGAGATACAATACACCAGAACCGATTGACGCAATGCTTGATAGGTCATTTTCATTATTGTAGCATCCGCCGACTGGCGCAGTTGTTTAAAAATGTAGATCAACTTGCGCACTCTGTTCGAGAGGTGTATTATGTGATCCCTGAAAGTAAGGTTGCAGTCAATTACAACCCCAAGATACTTGACCGATGGGACTCGTTCAACCTTGCAGATGTTGTCATGAGTGCTATTTCCGTCGTTATTAGAATTGGACTGATTAAGGTGGGCAGCAACATACAGTGAATGGGCTGCTGGAGCACTCGCGTTACGAATAGAAAAGTCCAGCATCTTCGTTTTCGTGATATTCAGTGTAAGCAAGTTATTATTAAGCCATTCACTGACTATGTCAAAACCCTTCTGTGCATGACGATATGTGTCCTCCCAACTATCCGATGCAAATACTAGTGCTGTATCGTCCGCATATGAAAATATTGACCCTTTCTCAAGGCTGAGACTACACAGATAATTCATGTATATTAAAAATAGACTGGGACCAAGAATACTGCCCTGTGGCACACCATAGGTAATGTTTGAGTCGGAGCTGAAACAGGTTCCAATTTTAACACATTGTGTTCTGTTAGTAAGATAGCTCTGAAAGAGAGAAAGTTGGGTACCTCGTATACCCAGACATTCGAGCTTTGATATTAAGTTGGGAATCGAGACCGTGTCGAATGCCTTTGCGAGATCTAGGAACAATGCGACACATTTCTTACCATTGTCCAGTTTCTGAGCTATGTGATTAACTAGTTTATGAACGGCATCGGCAGTTGAGAGATTTTTCCGAAAGCCAAATTGATTGCTCGACAATAATTTGCGTTCTTCCATAAATGCAACTAGCCTAGAGTTCATTATTCTTTCTAGTATCTTGGACATTTTTTATTGTTTGATACAATACAACAACAATACGACAATTGATGATTTCCACCTCAAAAAATGGTCGTTCTGCAATTTTTTTCAATAATGACCCTTCTTATTATTTAATTCTCTGTAACATATTAAGTACAAGTGATGTTATTTTATTGTTTCAATATTCCTAACTCAAGCAAGATTTGATCTGATTTGCATCAAATTGTCTCTTCGGCATACACTTACACAGACGGCAACAATTGGCTAACTTTACAACATTGCATAGATATGAAATTCATAAACCACTGCAGCCAAGGCGTACACAAATTCAAAAGTTTGTCGACAATGCTAGGCGGATGTTACTCGAAGATTCTGCAACAGATATTATTAGAACTACGATTGTCTGAACCAGTAGAATTGCCTTGTTAAATAATACTTACATTGTGCTAAAATTGCCCGAATAAGAGTCACACTGAAGTGGCTCTGCCCACTGCAGAGCACTTTGCTTGTAGAACAGATCTGATCTGGTCAATGGGGACGAAATGTGGACACGAGAATCTGATGCGTCTTCAGATTATCGTGGCCACATTTCGACATCTGACGACGCAGCGTTGGAAAGCCTCTCACAAGGTAATAACAACTTTATTCATAAGGTGCACATCGTGAGGAAACCGGCATGTCCTAGAATCAAACATTCGAAGTCATGTGACATCCACCAATTCGCACTGGGCCCGCGCGGTGGATTACGGTCAGGGGCTTTCCCTCTCCGTGTCTGTTTGTATGACCGCAATAAACACAAAACTATTGAACGGATTTTCACCAGTGGACACCTGGACAGTGTGATTTATGTGGAAGGTTGAGGTGTAGGAGTTGGGAGTGGAGGTACTTTTCTCTAGTGTGATATAATGTACATGTATTATTCATATACATATATCACACTAAAGAAAAGTAGAAAATTCTTAATATTTCTAACACCCTTGCTGGAGCGAAATTAGCATCAAAAGTGCTTAGAATCTTCATCTGCCTAACCTTTTCCCTACTATATTGGGGTCGGCTTCCAGTCAAGATCCGTAGACGAATACCAGTTTTTTACGAGGAGCGGCTGCCTACCAGACCTCCACAACCCATTAACTGGGGTAACACGGTACTTCATGGCAAGACTGGAGTCAGATTTACTAGCTTTTGACTATCCGTAACGACTGCCAAATATCTACAAATGACAGGGTCTACGGCTTAACGTGCTTTCCGAGGCACGGAGGAAACTCGTTATGTTAAGATGATCACCCATCCACAGACCAAACCTTGCCAAGCGCTGCTTAGCCTTGAAGATCGACCTGTGCGGCTGTTATTATCTAGCCACGAGCTCCTTCAAAAGTACAGTACTTATAATATACGAGTAGATGGCAATATCGCTACATCTCACCCTGCTTGTCATCTGTTCACCACCATCCAATGACTGTGGTTTAATTCTCTTTGCCACCATCCATTACTTGGCTATTAGCTATACGGTAACAGTAATACAGTATTCAATAGAGTTCTAATTCCCTTGACCCTGCATCTTACTCACGCACCGTGGTATATCAGCAGCAGCGTAGCTACTGACTAAGAGGCCCCGTATAATAACAAAATGGGGCCCCTCTTTTATATGGTTGTGAAACTTAAAGTAACTTAAAGTAAAGCCCAGTGCTAGTTGGGTTTAGGTATTTTGTTTTTAAGTTATATAAACTAGTGCTTGACTGCGAACAAACAAACAATATCCCTTATAATATTTTAAATTACGAAATGAACTCA
Source organism: Mythimna separata (assembly GCA_030763345.1). NCBI lineage: Eukaryota > Metazoa > Arthropoda > Insecta > Lepidoptera > Noctuidae > Mythimna > Mythimna separata. The sequence continues at coordinate 2,594,006 of CM061175.1, forward strand.
AATTGCACCTGAAAATCTGGAAATTCGACGGGCAAATAGCCCGAGAGCCTAGTTCTAGTCTCATTAGTAAGAATTCGAGTATTTGGACAGTAATTTTATGGTAATTTACCGGCCTCATCTAGTAAAAAAAAAAAGAGTAAAAAAAAAAATTGACGTGTAAAAGAGTTTGAAAAAACCTATTTGCAAAATAAATATCATTTATCATTTATGCTTCCAGCCGGGGTCCCTGAAGCTTGGGGATCCGGTATAATTGATACGGCAGTAGCTACGCCCCTGTATATCAGTAGAGTAGCAATCTTCCCCCGCACGTCGTAAAAATAAACTGCGAGCGAAGGGTTGCCATGGTAGCCGCGAGGGACAAGTAAAAACAGCGTTACTTAATTTTAACTGTATTGCAATTTTGTGCTCGATAGAATATGCTTTGAATATTTTTTTATAGCTTAATTGAGCTAATATTCTATTTACAATCTTTAATGTAGCTATCGATGAGATTAAATTACTAATCAATTCGATTTTTACCGCGCCATATTTTTTTTACCATGACCATATATTTTAATAACTTTTTTTTTAGGAGGAAATTGATCAAAATGACTTTTCCTGCTCTTGGGCGGAGCGGGAGGACTTGTCAGAGTTTTACTGACGAAAACCCACTCCGTTGTTCCTTCTTTGCTTTCGCTCCAAAGCCCCAGATTTCATTTTCACATACTTTTTGTTTACAAAAACAAAACCGCGCAACTCCCGCCATCTATTAGCCAAGAAACACAAACAGTACTTCGTCTACTCGCTACTAGATGTCGCTACAAATCAAGGAGCTCGTCAAGGTAATGAGCGCGAGTTGGAAATCCTATCAATCGGCAAATTGGCCGGAGCCCGGGCCCCAGTGTCTGATTGGACAGGTAATGAAGCTATCGCCGGCTGAGAATTAGTTACGTGGATATTTGGGCTAAGGATTAGGTAGACTTGTTGTTTTCTAGTTGATCAAGATGTTGTGTGTGGGAGATTCTATGATCTTTACTTATCTGAAAAGGTAGGTTTCGAATATATTAGAAAACGAGCTGCTGCCATCGGCTTCACCCGCGATTTTCTTGAGAAAAGTAGCTGAAGACAGAGACAAATGGGCGTCACTGGGGGCCTTAACCCAACTTGGGGTTCCAGTAGATTAAATAAAATGTATATCCACAATTAAAAAAATACTTTATAAAAATAATAATATAAGGTACACATAGAATTGAGTAAAGAAAGAGAAATTATACTAACATAGATTAAACTACATGAACTAATACTAAAATAGATTGTAAAAGTGTAAACTTTAAGTAAGTACTGGAAATATTTTATTTTTTATACATTTTCTTGATGCGCTATAGTACCTATACTACTGCTTAACAATTACACATTAATTACTCAGATACCCGCGAAACGAGACACAATAGTAAAACAATAACAGCGCGGTCTCATAGGACCGGTTGGGGATTCAAACGTTAATGCACATGGGCTAATTTTGCATAACGTACAGCACCTGATAAATTAATCTCTCCCAATTAGACGCTTCCTCGACACAAACTACGATTCAGTCTTCACCGTAGATAGATGCTTATACTAAACAGCAAGCGATGAGAAACAAAACTTTCACGCAGCAGAACTGTTGCAATTTGACGAAAACATTGTCCTTACTGAAAATACGAACGAAAGACTCGAGTCTAAAACTTTCTCGTCCTTCTATGTGGAAGTTGAAGCATGCGATGGACAAACAGACGTCCAAAAAAATATCTCCAATTACACAACCCCCAAAAGGCGTAATTATAAAAACGACATCAAATAACTGAAACAAACATTTCGACCCCCGTTTCACCCCTAATCGGGCCATCCTTCGCGGTTAGCAGCTATCTTTAATTAACATCGGTCCAAACAACATTTACGGTACACAAAGGAAACTCAATTTTTTTAGGTATTTACATTTAATTTCAGACACCCCGTAATTTTGGAGCCTCATCGAAGATACCTTATCGTTAGGGGGTGATAGGGAGGGACGAAGTTATGTCGATAATTTTCGTGAGCTGAAAACATTTTTATTTTGTGAGCCACTTTTCTGTTTAGCTTTCATTAATGAAATGGGTAAAAAAGTACAAACTTAGTAGATTTGATGGAATGGATACCACAAGTTGTTTAATAAATATTGAGGTTAATTTTCAGGTACCGATGGCTCAAATGTAAATGGCCACGTTCTATCCTAAAATCTAATTTTATCAAATTACCTATTATATCCCAATGCTCAACAAAAGCCCTAATCTCCTTTTCCACACACTTCTATTCTTTGGTAATGAACTGGCCGCGTATTTTGAGAAAAATCTTTTAAACTTGTAGGTACTTTATGCTAAATAAAAACTTATTTATTCTTTGTGTGACTTTCAACATCAATCTTTTCATACCTAAGTGCTACGAGGAAAGAGGTAGCGTCAAGTTATTTACTTATTATAATATTTGATGCCCCCCACAGTTTCTTCATAGAGATAGAGTGTCGTATGTCGCTTTTCAAAGGGTGAACAAAGTTCCCTTTGAAGATTGAAATGAGCCACAATTGACAGCCTAAACAGTGGGGGTGAAATTTAATTAACTACTGGAATATCGTCTGATAGCATACTGCCAAGTTTAATCAGCTTTTAATTTTACAAAAGGGTCAGCTATGTTTATAATTCAACTTTGATGTTTTTAATCTGTGGCACTTTCCGTCAACGTTTGTGTATTAATTGACACTAAAACCTAAACAAATCTATAAGTAGAGATATCTTATAAGTAGAGACAATACAAAGAACATAAAAAAAAACATTACAAAACAATAATTAATAATGAAACTAATGCGTATAATAAATAAATAAATTAATAATGTCAAGAATAATAATAATTAAAAGTTTGCAACATTCATATGTTTTAATTTATCTATTAAAAAACTTGCACTGATAAAAAATACTGAGCAAAAGGCGAACAAAAAAAAAATGGTTGCCTGTAAAGTCGTTTTTACGGGCGAAGATTTTACGTGACAACGTCTTTTTCTCGGTAGAATATTTATTGATATGAATATAATTAAATTGCACAATAGGAACAAGGAATTGAATGAAAATAAGAATTGCACAAATTTTAACTATAGAAATATATTTTGTTTACTAAAATTCTCTAGTGCTGCGCGCGCGGCAGACCGATCATAGTTGAGTGGGAGAGAGACGCAAGGCATTCGGCGGGCCTCTCTCTCGTTCGGTGACTCATCGTAACGTTACCGAGCGTTACACTTTTTTATAAGTGACTCCCAGCCGCAACCTAATTTAAGACGTTGTCACGTCAAAAAACGATTGCCAAACCTTTTTGCCAAACAATTACCTTCAAAGATTACTAAACGCCAAAAAAAAAACCAAAACCTTCTGTCAACTCAAAAACCAAAATATATCGTTTGAGTATCGTCCCTCAGAATAAGGCTCACATCGAAGCCGACATTGACACGGGCGCCCTATTCTCCCTTCTTCAACTCCAGTAAGTAATTGTTATTTGTTGAAGACTATCTCCTTTGTGAGATTTCCCTTCCTCAAGATAACGTACCTGAAAAATTTCGTTATTTTTCTTCGCCGACTTCGGTTTTGTAGGAATGTTTATTCTCTTATTTTTCTTCTTGTGATACTGTAAGACAGGGTTTTGGAATTCCAAGTTGTGTTATGTCTTTTTGTGAGATGGGTTTTCTTGTTTATTGAAGGGCAACAACGGCTTTTAGGTTTGCTGAGAACTTGATAGGATATGAGAATGATTTCTGCAAATCTAAGTCAAATATTAGAGCCTCATATATTATCAGTTTGCCACAAAACAGATTTTTATATGTGCGCTATTTCTCCTAATGGAAAGGGACGGTGTGATCGACGATGAAGCGCGCTTACCTAGAAGTGACCTATTCACTCTTCATATAAAGATCCCCATGTTCCCGGTTATTCTGTCTGCAATAATAATTTATAATCATCATTAACATAAACTCTATCATCTTCGTAGCCTTCTCCCAAATAGCGGTTATTTATCCATATTCGGTTAGGCTGGAAGCAGACGCCAACCTTCAGACCACCCTAGGTTGTCTGGTAGAGAATGCCTCAGACGTTAAGTCCGCCTATGTACTTTGTGTTCATAAAGAATAAATAAATGACCGGATGCGGTTACCTGCACTGCCAATCAGACCTCCATAACTGAAGGTTACGTGGTGCTCCTGGGATAGACTAATGGTTGACCATTAGTCTATCCCAGGAGCACCACAGGAGCATCAAACTTTGTGGCGTCTGACTACCAAATATTTAGGAATGACTACCGGGACCAACGGCTTTCGTGGCACAGGTGTCAGTAATGACCTAGATAAACTTAAAAAAGTACATAAGAATTGAAAAATCATATTGGTATTTACCCGGTTTTGCACGTTAAGCCGCAGGTCCCGATTGTCATTTGTAGATCTTTACGGATAGTCAGAAGCTAGTAGGTATATCTGACTGTCTTGCCATAAAATACCATGTTACCCCAGTTAATGGGCTGTGGAGGTCTGGTAGACAGCCGCTCCTCGTAAAATACAGGTATTCAGCTAAATCCGGCTTGACTGGAAGCCGACCCCAATATAGTTGGGAAAAGGCTAGGCAGATGATGATGATAAACCAGCAACCTTGGGTGCCTTAAACATTAGGCCATCATGGCATTTCCTTACAATGCACTCGTAAGCAAAATAATTAGCTATAAGTACCAAATCCCAGTACTTATCATACATACATACATACAAATCCCCTTACCGAACATTTCCTAAGTAAGTAGGTAACGCAATAGAGAGCTAACGAAGCCTGCATCTAAATACGTTTCACATAATTCCGCAGTATTGTGCGATCGGCGCCGGGGCGCAATCATATGGTAAATGGAACAAATGGGATCGTTCGAACCTGCAACCTTTGCAGGGGTTCGGATCTCTATAGAGTTGTTAGTACGCTACTGTTGAGCCGTATTTTACTTTGATTTTCTATGATTTTTGGAACCAGCAGATGATGTTTTCATATTCTTGTAATTTTAGGAAAAGAAACAGGGTTCATGAAAATAACGTCTGAATAACTTCTTTTTAAGAGGGAAATCATGAGATAACTTCTTACGCTCTAGGTGGAGTGAGAGAGGGTTTCAGACTTTTACTGAGTTCCTGTGTTCCTTCAGTTGTTTTTTGCGACCTAGAACCATGGTAACTCTTTGGGTGTCGTTCGTTTTTCTTGAGGGTTGACATCTTTTTGAGACATGTCAAGATGGCCTTCCTTTTTTACCATAATGGCAGTGAATGTGATCTTTTTAAATTTATTTATTTTACTTCTGGGCGACCAACAGCATGTTATTGTAATGAAGGTTTTCAGGAAAATTCACACCACTAACTGACGCTGTTAATCAGATATTTTCCTTTGAAAATGGATGAATGACGTTGACATCCAACGTTTGGCGTTGATATTGATGTCTAACTAATATCATTAACTGGTGAACGTCATTTTAGAACACCCTCATTATACTCATACGAATGATTGAATCTGCGAGCTGAGAATCGGCACTAATTGCACATCATTAATGGGTCACTCACTACGTCACTGATCCTTGGGTAATAGGTAAATTACAGCTACTACAACGTACTAATCTGTTGGCACAGCATTTAAAGCATAATCAATCTTATAATATTCCCACTGCTGGGCCTCTCTTTAGGAGATGCAATGGGCCGTAATTCACCATGCGGGTGTAGAGCGGATTGTTTTGTGTCACATATCTTCGAATTTTTTTTCTAAGACTTACCGGTTTCCTCACAATGTATTCTTTCATCTTTTTGAGAGCAGTGTTGATGAAATAAATTACACAAAGTAATACGTCTGGCTTGCTTTGAACCCGCGATTCGAACTCGTAAGTCAGGACTACACTAGTTCAGTACCTACTAATCCCAACCACCGACCCGCACTGGACCAGCGTGGTAGATTACGGCCCATTCCCTCTCCTAGAGAGGAGACTTGAGTCCCAACTGTGGGAACATTATAAGGCTCATACTATGCTAAGCAGTACTTATCTACTACTAATCGGTTAAGTTTAAACATGAATTAACTACTTATGTTATATTCTACGAGTAACATATCTAATTAAGCAATGTTATTAGTAGTAAGTAAAGGAAACTGGTAATTATTTACAGGATACCTACACTTGTGTTAATTGGTCGGGTCCGCTCGTCTGGTAAATTGTTTGTAAGTACGTCTAGCCTAGGCACGTCTGAGGCTACATTGTTATTTTATAGTGGTGAGAAGATAATCGAAGATAAATACAAATTAACTATTTGCTTATTTGCTCTTAGTAGCTGTTATTATGTACTAACGCTTTTTCTCGCTTTTTTTCTACTGTACGTGTGTTATAATAAACCTAAACCTTCATCATGAATCACTCTGCCTTTTGATGGAATCGCACAAAAATCGGTTCAGTAGTTTTTGAGTTTATTGCGAACAGATAGACAGATGCCATGGGGGACTTTGTTATATAATATGCATTAAGGATATTTAACTAGTACTGATAGAATTAATAGAACCACTAGCTGCTGCCAGCGGCTTCGCCCTCGTGTAGGTAGGTAGAAATGTTTTCCCAAGAGAACATACTCCAGAGGGAAAAAGTATCATATGTGCTATTCCAGGACAAGTTTAATCAAAATCTGGTTAGCCGTTCGAGCATATAGAAGGAACAAACATACTTACAAATAAAGACTATTACATTTCTCGTCTATAATTGACGTGTGAATTTCTTCAAAAAATTTTGTTTATTTATTTATTAAAATACAAAGGTTCAAAGGCGGTCTTAATGCCTTAAGCATTCTCTACCAGCTATCCAAGGATGGTAAAGAGAAACCATGGCAGGCTCCATAAAAAAGAAAAGATTAATAAGAAAGCAGGGATTATCCTCTCTATATAAATCTCTCAAGTGTTTGGATGCGTGGGTAGTGATGTGAATATCCTGAAGAGGAATAAATAATGTCAATCAATCTGTAACACAATCATATTGGAAACAAGAAGTTCAACTGAATAAGTACCGTGTCGTTTTACTCGGTTTTGTTTACTATCGCCGAAGTCAATAACAGTGCTCTATCTGCGACTTACGAGTATGTTGACAGCCCTTATTGTAGAAAATTTACATTTTGATAATTGGCCATTCAGAGAATTTTAGAGACTTTTAAGAAAATTTACCATTCATTATAATTTCAGGTTTTAGATTAGCCATTTAGAGATTTAGAGAGAACTAGCGACCCGCTCCGGCTTCGGACGGGTGCAAATTTATCAGTGTTGCTCTACTATATTATGCATGTATTATACATGTAAACCTTCCTCTTGAATCACTCTATCTATTAAAAAAAAAAACCGCATCAAAATCCGTTGCGTAGTTTTAAATATTTAAGCTTACATAGGGATATAGGGACAGCAAGCGACTTTGTTTTATACTATGCAGTGATTGGTCATTTCGAGAACTAGTTCGACCATAAACTTTTGCAACTCTGTTGTCATTTTGAGAATTAGACTTTTTGCGCCTAAAGCATACCATGGGCTACCAATGTAGCGTAAAAAAACTGATTTTGAAGTGCTTATTTAAGTATAGTAACTTAGGTGTGTGTATTACTTCAGTTACATACCAAAATAATTAATACATGTTGTATGTATGTTCATATTCCACCATGATAGATAAATACCTAATTACACTGATCACGATAACAACTATGGTAGGTACTAACCTAACATAGTGAGTACCTACAGGTGCATCGCACCGTGAAGGTTACAGTGGTTGGGGCTAACAATGCGATGCGAGCCTCGGCGCGTGTTGGGCGACAGTCTATAATAGGCGTGACGCTGTCAAGGTTCTGTGCATGGGTTTATTCGACCACTTCAGGACTGAAGGACACATTAAATCCTTTAGGGGAGTCGACGTCTTCTTGTGTCGATCTGACTCTGAAACTTTGTCCGACTAATATTTAGCCACCTAGACCTGGACAGCTCTGTTGGTGGCCTTGTATAAGTTTCGGTTTCCTTTACCGATCACAAATACAGTGCGATTTAAAAAAAATGAATTGTTTATATTTTTTAATCTTAGAATTACCAGGGCAGAAGAAAAAGTACACTCCACAGTTACCAGATTGGCCAGATTCTTTTGCAATATTGGCGCAGAATCAGCTGTGGATGGTTCCAGTTCTTGGTACTAAGTGGAAACAAACATTTCGGTTTCAATCAAAATTAGCAATGTTTTCTGGCTCCAGCTTGTAACTGAGAAAACCGACACTGATTCCTCTAATACCCTTACTCATTCTAACTACGTGAGAAATCATAAAACTATTAAGAATGAAGGGAAAATAAAGCACTTTTATTCCACCACTAATAACGGAAACAAATAAAACTAAATGCTGAATAATAAAAATATGATTTTATCACCAGCAATTACAGTCCATTTACTTGAAAACATTAATGTCCAAAGTGTGTATAATTACGGAGATTTGTTAACGTTTTTACGGAACCCTTTTGTGTGGTGAATGGAATAGAAATTACAGTTGTCATAGAGTCCATGGAAGGCTATCAAACTATCATTACTAGAAATGCTTTTGTTTACGAACTACTTTAACATTTATGGTCGAACCATAGATTTTAGGAATGAGGATGTTCCGGAAAATTCATACCACCAGTTGGCAAAACTTAGCCGTCAGGTCTTTGAAAACGGGTACAAGACACATACATAAGCGTTTTGACAAGTGCAGCTACCTAGTGAACGTCATTGTAGAACTCTCTCATTAGAAATGGAAGTTCTTCATCGGCGAGAGTGTAATCGACTGAAGGCACAGGGCGAGGTTTCCCGCGCGACATTTATAAACATGTTGTACATCTGATAAACTTTCCGATTAAAACTGATCAAAGTCGTAACATCTCTGACCTCCGATATCTCTAGTAACAATGTTCTTAAATTGTAATTTCTGCTATTTCCGTAAGAAAAAATAAAATTTATTAAAATCTGCAAATTACGGAATTTACAATTATCCGGTGACATACATACACACACACAAACACTGGACAAACAGACTCATAATACACTTGTCTTCTTCATCTATAGACCCATCTTAATTAATATAGGCCTAGTGTTTGACCGTCTGATTTGCTAATGAAGGCTTGTTGAATTGGTCAATGGTAATGCTGCCTAGTTTGTATACCTTTGACCAATTTACTCTGATCAAAATTCTCACTTAGAACATCAACCTTTATGTATATTTATTGGCTTAGATTTGGAACTGTATTTAAAGTTTCATAGGTATATCAGCAAAAGAGGAGCTCGTGGCTAGATAATAACAGCCGCACAGGTCGATCTTCAAGGTTAAGCAACGCTTGCCTAGGTTGGTCTGTGGATGGGTGACCATCTTAACATAACGAGTTTCCTCCGTGCCCCGGAAAGCACGTTAAGCCGTTGGTCCCGGCTGTCATTTGGAGATCTTTGGCAGTCGTTACGGATAGTCAGAAGCCAGTAAATCTGACTCCAGTCTTGCCATGAAGTACCGTGTTACCCCAGTTAATGGGTTGTGGAGGTCTGGTAGGCAGCCGCTCCTCGTAAAATACTGGTATTCAGCTAAATCCGGCTTGACTGGAAGCCGACCCCAATTTAGTTGGGAAAAGGCTAGGCAGATGATGAGGTATATCAGCAACAACCAAGGGTCTTGAAGCTAAGAGTAAATAAATTACATCTAGGCAAGTATGCTTGAGCGTCGACCACGTCCCATTCACTCGTCAAGTCGTCACTTACCATCAGGTGAGGTAGTGATCAACTGCGACCCTATCAATAATGATAAAAATACAATACGTTTTGTGATATTAAAAGATTGATGAGATCTTGTTCAGGCACACAAGTAAAAATGACTCATTGAATAATTTTTATTTTTTTTACCTTTATTTTTCTCCATATGACAACAGGATAAGGGCATTAAAGGTTAATGCATATTTATGTTTATTTCGTTCATATCAAATACACAAATGCAAATTCCAAGCCTAAACAAATTCAATGGTAAATTATAAATTAAGTACCGTACCAAAAAAATGTTTTCATCCTACAATACGACATATCCAAACACACTACAATATAAACACCATCTTATTCCCAAAACAGGAAAAAAATCCTTTACCTTTCCATTCCCTTTCTGCCCCATACATAGTTAACCTTATGGCCTGTACCCCTTAAACGGGCCGGCAAAGATCCCCGCCCCCCCCGTAGGGAAATCCCCCGGTAACGCACTCATACAATTTGCATGTAATGTTCTAGGGATGATATAATTGCCTGCATGTTCAGAATTCAATGCGAACGAGGGAAAATTTCATGGGATTTTATGAAGGGGAAGTGTGAATGCGATTGTTTCTTCGGAATGGTGTGTTGGTGGAGGAGAAATGATGTGGCGCTGTTATGGAATATTCCCGATTTTAGCAGGTAGTACCTATTTTTAACGGTGCTTGTGTAATTACTATTTAGTATTCGTAATAATTGACAGTGAAATAGGTTCAGGTTGGTTTTTGTATTGTGCATAAAAATCTAAATATATAAAGATAAAAGTGACGGCAAATCAACGCACAGTCGAAACTATGGAGGCTAGAAGTGTAAAATTTTACATAAGGATTCCTTTTATGATACAGGCAAGCACTAAGAGAGGATTTTCCAAAATTCACTTCCAATGAGAAAGAAATAAGAGACCAAAGTGTTTATGGAGAAACTTACTCTCACCCGAGCGAAGTCGCTTTCAGAAACTAGCTACAAATACTAAAGAACAACGTACAAAAAAAGATCTAACAAACACAAATTAAATGAAGTTTATTTTATTCAAATAACTTTGTCTGTGATACAAATCTTAATAATAGAATCAAGCTAAAAATAATTTTAAGTACAATTTAATACACGAAAATAAAAGAATAAATCGTACTCTTCTCAACGTAAAGATGGTTAATTTAATTCCTCAACAATTGATTCAAGAAAATCGTGGGAGGACTTTGTAGATTTGAGTTTTACTTTCCCAACAGAATTTAATCTTCCGAAAAATCTGATACAAAGAAAGATCCAACAAATACATTTACGAAATAGCTTCACAAATAAATCTCATATTACTTTACGAACCTTAGCAAATAGAATAAGATAGCTAACTTAAACAGACTGGCTTTTTTGGGGTGGAAAACGTTAAATAACCTCTCTTGTTCGGTACAGAGAGGGAGTGACAAACTTTTACTAACTGACTTTGATACTATTTTTCTTTTGATAGGTTCGCGCTTGAAGATTATCTCACCTGATGGTAAGTGATGATGTGGTCGACGATGGAGCACGCTTGCCTAGAAGCAACCTATTCACTCTTGACTTAAAGAAAAGCCTGTTAAGAAACACAGGCTCCAGCAGGGAATTCCACCCCATAGCTACAAATCTTTTTTAAATTGTTGATAGGCTCAACTATCTTATCTGATGGTAAGCGATGATGTGATTGACGATGGAGCTCGCTTACCCAAAAGTAAATCATTCAATATTGTCTTAAAGACCACCAGGTTGTAACTATCAGGAAACACAGAGTCCGAAAGAGAATTTCACTCCTTAGTACGTACAATGAATATGTTACCAAAATGTTTTGTGCGAATGGGCGAAATTCTCCAATAGTCTTTTGCGTTCCAAATCGTCGTTGAGTCTTCAATGAATCCTTCAATTCTAGTAAGTAAACAAAAAAACCTAGCCTTACAAAACTAAAATACCAATTTCATCACCGTAGAAACGTATATATATCGGCAAAAGTAAAACATTTAGTTATCAAAAGCTCATAAGGGGTTGGAGTAAGGGCCGTTTCCAAACGAAATTGAATAAATTTATCCTTTCTTGGTATGAAATCGCAAAGCAGGTGTTTCTTTGATCCGGCAAAGATTGGATTGTTATGAGTTTCAGGCGAATTTTATTTGTTTTCATACGGCCGAGGGAAGGTTGGGCAACTTGCTAGTTACGCCGTTTTGGTTCGCTTTTATTTGTTTTTTACTCACCTGAATGTAATGGCTTTATGAGTGATATTTTTTTAGGTGGGAAAGCATCTAATGACTTCTCCCGCTCTGGGCGGAGCGGAAGGGTGTGTCAAAGTTTTACTGACTTGAATTATTAACCGCTATTAACTGAGAACCTCGCCTTAAGTGAAAATTAACGGCTGAATTGGATAGAGAAGTGCTGTGTAAAACAGACAGAGAGTGTATTGGCTTTTTTTTAGATGGGCAATCATCTAATGATTGTCTCGCTCTGGGCAGAGTGGGACGGCGTGTCAGACTTACTGACTAAAACCCACTCCTGCTCCTTCTTTGCCTTCGTACGCGCGCGCCGTGGTTCATTTTTACATAACTGATCGCCCCATTTATCAGGGACCTTTAAGTTATAAATTGTAATTATTTTCGTTATGAATTGTTGTGTATTTTTGTTATAATTTCGTGAATTATTGTTATAATTAAGTTATTGTTATTTTAATGTTTGTGTTTTATTGACTTTGATCAAATGTAATGTTTTAGGCGTATTGTTTTATTTTACTTCTCATTTGTACACAATGTATTGTTTTTGGAATAAATTATTTGTGACTTAAAATAATATTATACTATACTAGCTGAAGCTAGTGGCTTTGTCCGACTATTTTTTTATTGTTATAATCTAGACGTGACTAATTGTCGATTATTACTAGGGCGTGCAAAGCCGGTTTTCCGGTTTTTAGCAAAACCGGAAACCGGACGAAATTTCGCAATTTTTGAAAACCGGGGTTGAAAGACAAACCCGGTTTTATCTCCGGTTTTTTCGTTATTGAATTATACATTTACATTTTGATTTAAATAAACTTTTTTCGAACGCACTCATCAAATTTTCGAACGCAACCGTTACTACTTACACTCCTCCCTCCGCGATCCGCGACCCCCGCACCCGCGATGTGACCTGTACCATCGTTATCGTTATCATCTGATGCTGAAGTTGTAGCTGATGAGCTAACTCTTCAAGAGCAGTTTAATAAAGAATTGGAAAAATGTAGGAAATCCCCCAAGAATCGGTCTAATTTCGACCTTGCAGGGTTTGTCAAAGTAGAGCAAGCCATGTATGAAAGCGGAGGGCAACGGGGTGTGTATCTCACCGAAGCGTACAACTATTTGAAGTGTGTACAACCAACAAGTGTTGAGAGTGAGAGGGCCTTTTCGAGTGCTGGGTACTTTTGCAATAAAATTAGAAGTACGCTATCTGACAAAATGTTAGATGCACTTCTATTCTTAAGAACCCATTACCAAGAACAGCGATCTCTTGGAAAAAAATGATTTTTGTTTATTGAAATAAATTAGTATAGGGTACACAGTACACACTGTACACAGTTTAATTGATCTCGTTTTATAGTCAAATATGAATCCTTTTAATAATGTTGTTAACTTGTTAAATTGTTAGTAGTTCGTAATTAAAAAGCTCAAGTTTCAAGAAATTGAGACATAGGTATTGTAATTGTGGTTGTGTTTAGTGTCATATGATGATGATGGTGTGTTTTGTATGTTTAAAATATATTATTCATGATAACAGAATTGTTAGGTACCTAGTGTACCTACTAAATGTACCACAAACTGATTTGTTGTTGATTTGATCTCAGTTAGTTAATCTTCATATTATTTAAGTTCATGTTATCAAAACTATTAAGGTGGTCTATTTGGTATTGGTTTGGTTGGCATAAATGGTTGATTATAAAGAGATTTATCGTACAAATCGTTTTATTTTTAGTATTACCGAGTGTCCAAGAATTTGTTTTCTTGTTAAAATTCTACTATATAAACATTAGAAAATTGTTGCCAAAACCGGGGCTAACACCGGTTTCCGGTTTTGGGCACTCAAAACAGGATTTCAAAACCGGTTTTGAAGACTTTCCGGTTTTGCACGCCCTAATTATTACGGATGTGAAGTAGAAGTCAAAGCCAGATTAAAAGTAGGTAGCCTATATTCTTTCCTGGGGTTCAAGCATACTCCAACGGATACTAACTTTCTCAGATTTACGAATGACAACCGGGACCAACTTTTTAAAACACAGGGTGTACAGTAAAGACCACAGATATATGTTCTGTGGTAAAGACCAATTTAATTAGAAAAGTATGTGAATTCCCTGGGTGAATGTGAATTCCCTGTGAACGAAAGAGAACCCTGGGATCCTGGAATTGAGGGTAAGAAGAAACAGAAGTGGGTTTTAATCAGTAGAAGTCTGTAACACCCTCCCGCTCCGTCCAGAGCGGGAGGAGCCATTTTGATGATTTCACACCTTAAAAAAAAGATAATTGAAAAATTCTCACTGGTACTTGCCCGGTTCACAACTGTCTTATTTACTGGGTCATCACGACGATTAAAAAATGATACACTAAACAGGGAACCAATATTGCTAATTCTGAATGTAATCATCATACTGTATTCAGTTCTGTGTATTATGCAGTTATTGTGTACCTTTGTACACAGTCAATTGTCATGTGTTTACATAATATAGGTAGCCATGTTATCCTACGCGATAAGGGCGCTTTGTTGTCAATATCAATCCTGAATTGGACACAGATTAGTAATGACATATTATGTTAAACACACAGAGGTGACAAATAAATGCGTTTGAAGTTATTTACTGACACAGCAAAAGAAAATTATTTTCTTATAGAACCATAGAGTGTGTCTAATGCAAGCGCGACCTGGAGTTTTTTTTTTAAATTTAAAAAAATTGTGAAGTGTCAAGACATGATTCTCCTCGAGTTAGTAATACCACATACACAATTTTTGGATTTAACCTCTGTTTCTCAGTTCGCGCTTTCATTAGACGGACTATATCTAAAATCAATTTTAATAATATGGAAATTATGTGTATGGATTGACATGTTATTGCTGATCAGCATCCAATTAGCTTGGCTCGGCTTTACAGATAGATACCTACTAAACATTATCATTGTGTAAACGATCTGTTACGTTCCTACTGCTAGGACACCACCGACTGCAGACCCAGATTTGCCGCTGTACAAACAATGTAGCCTAATAGGGTTTCATCTGTCCATTGTAAACACAGATCATGCGTCACCTGTTATGCTGCCCGTCCTGCACAACTTCTTCTTCTTCTCGATTCTACGGTAAACTCGCAATTTTTTTGGGCCCAGTATGTGGCCACGTTAATAGCTGCATCAGTGGCGCTCATTAGATCCTCCAAAGTGCAGGTTTAGTGGCAATTGGGGCATTCTAAGGCCCAAAACATGAGCCACATAGGCTCATGTTTTGGGCCGGAGCACCGCACTCACATTGAGTTTCCAACTAACTGCACCTTTCAGGATTTCACTGTCTGACTGATTTCATTGATGAGCGAAAAAGGGAGATGAAGTTATACAGTATATGAGTATACACCTGATACAGCTCCATCCCTTGAACAGTTCAGTTTAAATCGTCGAATGGAACGCGTAGCGCGCTTGTAGTCAATTCTCTGTGGTTTCCATAAGATGTTTAAGGTGATAGATGCCGACAAGACCCTACAACAATATTCATATACCTACAATATTTTCTATACGCCCTCACAGCCTATACTTTCATATCCAAGCCACCTGCTCCCTATACATTCAACATGCGGTTACCCAAAATTCGAGCGCTCAAAATTAATATGCAAATAAGCCGGGTATTCACCGGGCGACAAATTTACGGCGGCGTGGCGCGTCTGATGTTGTTGTGTTGTAGACAACTGGATGTTGTCTGTTGCGTTGTGTTGTGTGTGTTGTTATGTATGTTTTGTGTGAGTGAGGTGTGTTTCTGAAGAAGGGATTTGGCGGGGCGAGTGCGCTGTGTGAAAATTACTTATACTATGCTGGGTGTCCCACGACTTTGTCTCGTAGAGGGAAAGTATTTAAGTATTGTAAATAGATTTTGCTGAATGCAGATTTCATTTTTATTTTAAAAACAATACGAGTTGCTTTAAAAACAAAATCGTCTGACTGAACCAGGAGTCGAACACCCTATGATTAATTAAATTATGTAAAAATAAACGATTTTTCTATTGTCTGGATCAAAAGGCTCAATTGTATACATTTATTTCTTCTAAATGACATAGCTTTTAAAGTTAAAGAGGAACCATAAAACTTGTCTATATACCTTAATTACTTGAAGAGCCTATACTACTCTTTGGTTTAACGTTGGTTACAAAATATTCTAACCTTATGATATTATGTATATTCATCTAAATAGTTCGTGTGCCTTTTCAAATTGCTTAAAATTTTCTCACATGACACAAAGTTTTCCTGAAAAACCTTCTGAAAATCGTTTTTCTTTTGGGTCCAAATAACCTTTTTTGACCCGCTAATATAGGTCAACGTATTCCATGTGAAATGTGACCACTGGGCCTGTAGGCTACCACAACCTACGCACCGTATTATTTTTCGCCACAAATATAATATTATTTCGTAGAAAAAATTACCCGAAACCGGCTTTCAATTAAATTTTAACTTTCAGGCGGTTATTAAAAAGCGGTTTTATTATTTTTAAATTTTAATTTAGACCTTTTTGTTTCAATTAAAACAAAATAGGCTTATCGTTGCTCTTTTATGTGGAATTTTATTTTTAAAAAACATTCTTCATTTGTTTCAGGTAATTGTTGATTGTGGGAAGGAAAGAGCGTCAACACTTTACAAAATGTTGAATGGAGTGGAGTTGAATGGACTCATGAGGTAGCTGTGCAGTATCGTAAGTTTTATAATGAGTGTCCTTTTTTTACGTGGGAAGTCATTAAACACCACAGTTGCGTTTTATTGCTAGAGCTACGGTAGTTACCGTACCTACCAGGCCTGAGAATTTGTTCTAAGGAGTTCCTTAGAACAAATTCTCAGACTCTTTGGTAGGAGTCGGCCCTAACAATTTGGTCCCTACAATCTTGCTGACATCTCTTTGAAGCGTACATACACGAGGCTTGTCTCCGTCTCACGGTTGCAAGGAAAGGAGCCGGGCTACCTTTGCTTGCATTACTGCTTCGCAGAAAGAGGTGGCCGCCTTCCATTGTTCCATACAATAATTACTGTCCTATCCTATCTATTATTCTAATTTTCCACCACTACACCGAAATGCATGTAACAATAGAAAATTGAAGCCAAAATACGACAAAAACCTAAAACCGAAAACTAAACCTCATTTTCTCCTATAAAACAAAGTTGCTTTCTATGTACGTCTTTATCCATTCACTCCTCCAGAACTCTACAACGGATTTTGATGCGATTTTCACTAATAAAAAGAGCAATTAACGAGGAAACTTTTGTATATCATTTTCACCTGTTCAAAGCTGGGCCTCTAGTCAATATAATTTTACCACTGCTATATTCGGGCTAGCACCTAACATTACAATTTTCCACCATCACACTATAATGACAGTGTACTAATACAAACATGCCATGGGCAGGCTATAGTTGGACACAATTACCGCCAACATTGGGACCAGCCGCTGAAACACATTGTAATTACAGGTGCCAATGTTGGACAGTGTTTGCTTAATTCGACGCGGGTTTGGTATAGCGTGTATAGTCGGTATAGAATTATCATAACAGGACATTGACGGTTAGTTATGATCACGAACTCACTATACTATCGTCTGTTTTTTATACCCTGAGACTAAATTGACACATTTAATGTCAATCTTACTATAGGAATGATGTCAGTTCTTTTGTGTTCTAATGTCATTTTAGACTTAGAGTATAAAAACAGACGATACATATAGTCAATGGTAAACTTTTAGGGCTACGGGAAGGTTTGAATAAGTTACCAATACCGTCCTGGAACGCAAAGTGCGACTGAAGGAACTCAGGTGGAATTTAGTCAGTAAATTTCGGATACACCCTCTTGATCTACCAAGAGCGGGACTAGATAGTGAGTTCTTCTACCAGTAACATCGCCGGCATGGATATAGAACATATAGCTTTTAGCACTCTGTGATATAGCAGATATCCGTAGTACAGCTAAATGTAAGTGAAATAATTTTTAAAATTGGTTCTATATTTTCAGAAATTTTTGACTTTCATACAAACTTACTTACCTCTTTGGTAGTAAGTCCATTGCTGGTTTAGTAAAACGGGCCTGAAAAAATGCTTTATAGATTACCGTTCTATATTCCACTTTATTTTATTTAAATTTGATTGTGATTTCCACACTATTAATCTTTCGCGGACCATTGTGCGTGGGCCATGGAGGCCAAAACCTTTATTGGGCTTCCTCCAACGAGCCCACTTCTCGCCAAAAATTAACCAGGTCTCTCAGGTTTTTCAGGGCGTCTGTGATCCCAATTCGGGGGGGAGGTTCATGTGAATGTGTCATTGATATTTGTGTAGTCAAGGAGCATATGTACGCAATTGTCTTCTACTCCAAGCATGCTCTGGACCACAGAACATATAAAGGAAGTACTGTTCTGTGCTCTAGACTGTCTATGTCAGACTATACGGTTTTAGACTACAGCCTACCTGAAACCTAGGATTGTTCTTAAAATCAAGCCCCATATAGTTCATTGGCCATTAAAACAATACAGCAAGGTGGGTAGGCGATCTAATTCCGAACAACATCAAGTATGTAAGGCATACGCGGAGATTACGCATAATTTATGCAGTATTTACCTGCCCGGCCAGATTGTTTCTTTGTAACGTAAATCAAAGTAATGGCCACGGTAAAGTATAGGGATTTTTTTATGAGATACTCCTAGATTTAAGGTTCCTTCGAACTGTTTTTTTGGCAATTGCTTGGGTAGGGCGCGAAGAGGGCTTCGTGAAAGAGGTTTTGAGTTCTTTGGTGTTGATATCTTGGTTATACAATGGTGCAATGGAAAGTTGAGGTCATATTATTTTATTTAACTACTGTATCTGTCCATGAAAATGTAGAACTTTTTAAGTCAATTCCAATTTGTATTTTTTTTACCAATTTATTATCAACATAAACAGCCTTAAAGTAATTATCTCAGTGCTGGGACTCAGGATTCGACTCTAGGAGAGGGAATGGGCCATAATCCACCTCAGAGGCCATAGGTCCTGTATGTATTGGTGTATAGATGAAGGTTTGTTACTCTTTCACGCAAAAACTACCACTAATAGCACATACTTTTTATCCCCGGACGTATGTTCCCTCGGGATAATTTTCTACTACCACGCGAGTAATGCTGCTGGCAGCAGCTAGTAAACCAATTTAGTCGTCAGCTATCACTAAATTAACTATGTGGTTGACGTACGAAAATCCGATAGTTGGGAATGGAAATTTCAATAATCTGTATCAAAGGCGACCGGAGAGTATGTCATCGAAATCACAGCGCTGCCCTTTGTCATGTGTTCTCTGTGGGTAAAGCAGATTGTTCTCGGAAAACTAATCATGTATCAATCTTGCTGGCGAGCTTGTTGAGTGTTTCTTCTCTCCTGCTAGAAAGCTTACTAGAAGTGGTGATGGGCAAGCGGTTTTGAGAGCACACAGTAACACACAACATCACACGCACTTAAAAACAATAACACACTCTACAAACACAAACGCTCTCTATTAGTATTACTTACTCCTTACAACATCAGCTATCTACCAGTAAAAGGCCCTTCAAAATCGGTCTAGCCTTATCAGAGGTTAGCCGGAACAAACAGCCATTTTTTTTTTGTAAAAAATATAATTTTGATAGTACAAACAGACACTTCAATTTTATTTAAATATATATTCAGTGTTGGGCAATATGTCATCTAACTATTGATTAATTACTACGACTACATATTATATTATAGCTAGTAATCATAACTCATCATCTGCCTAGCCTTTTCCAAACTATACTAGTCAAAACAAAATAAGGGCCACCACGTTTTTCTAGTATTTTCCTAAATTCTTGAGGTTTAAAGGTAATTTAATGATTATAATTGATAAGTTAATTGATTTTTATTGTAAACAGCATAAAATAATGAAGGGTTAATTCGAAAAACCAAAATTACACCACTTTTCCTAAAAATTGACATTTTTGCGTGAACAAAAAAGAAAAATAAAAATTAAGTGAAAAAAAAACCAATAAAGTATTGGTTGATTTGTGACTTTCTTCGATATTCGGTGTTCCCTCCTCGTTTTCTAATGCACTCTTGAGGCCTAGATGGTACACTCTCCACCAGGTGTACCACTGTTTCTTAACGAATTTGTTCCCCGCTTGATTTCAGGACGTTTATTAGCAGTTTTTCATGGTACACAGGTTGTTTTGTGCTTCAAATACTGCTTTTCAGTAAATCCCACATGTGTTCAATGGGATTGAGATCCGGACTGTTTGCAGGCCAGGGCAAAGCCTGTATTCCAGCCTCCTCTAGGTCTTCTCTGGTGGCTCTAGCTGTATAAGTGCGAGCATTATCGTACATCAGGTGGAATCTTGCACGGATTCTTTGTGCATATGGGACCATATGGGGTCTTATGACCTTCTCGATATAACGTTGAGCAGTAATTGTGCCTTCGTTGAGAATTACCAAGTCAGTTCTCTCTGATATAGAGATTCCTCCCCACACCATAACATTGGGCCCGCAAATCTGTCATTCTTATGGATACAAGCATCTAAAAAAACCGGGCAAGTGCGAGTCGGACTCGCGCACTGAGGGTTCCGTAGTAACTTACCTATAAAAACAGTTCAATCGAACAATTCGACAGTCTCGAAATGTACGTTTTTTGCAGTATAAACGGACGAATCTTTTTTTCCCGTCACTTTACCAATTGAATTGAAAATTGATTTTTGCACAGCTTCAAGGGACCACGGACCCAATTATATGGTGTTAATTTCAACTCAATACCTCTAACTTACCTATGAATAAAGTTCCATTCTCGAATCGAGCGTTGAAGATTTTTCAAAAAAATAATTCTTGTGACGTAACAACAAATTTTCAGTTTTCAGACTTTTCCCTATATGAGTGCTATAAAACGTTGCTTCATGCCAAATTTCAAGATTCTAGGTCGACTGGAAGTACCCTTTAGGTTTTGATTCCCTTGCGAGTACTTGCGAGTTTCAAAATATGCAGCTTAAATTGCTGTTTCTTTTGATTGCGTTGACATAGAAGTTTGATTTTGTTACAGCTTAAAGGTATTATAGACCTGAGTATTTGGTATGAATTTCAATTTAATACCTCTACGCGTTTATGAGGAAATGGGTAGTAAGTTTAAAATTATTAAAAAAATATATATTATGTGATGTAACTAAAAATTTATGGTTTTCGTAATTTTTCCTTTATCTATGCTATAAGACGTTGCTTCGTACCAAATTTCAAGATTCTGAGTTCACGGGAAGTACCCTGTAGGTTTTGATTCCCTTGCAAGTGTCGAAAATTTGCGGCATAAACGGCTGTATCTTTTGATTGCGTTGGCTTAGAAGTTTGATTTTTTCACAGCTTCAAGGGACAGTAGACCTGAGTAATTGATATAATTTTCAGCTTCATACCTTCACGCGTTCCTGAGAAAAAGGGTCTTGACAGACGGACGGACAGACGGACAACAAAGTGATCCTATAAGGGTTCCGTTTTTTCCTTTTGAGGTACGGAACCCTAAAAATCACTCATCTTCACGCCTCCAGACTCTAATGCGACGGTCCTCACTAAAAAAATTAACTTTGCACTCATCCGTAAACAATACTGTGCTCCAATCACTCATATTCCATGTCAGATGCTGCCTTGCGAAAGATAATCAATTTACACAGGGAGCACTTGTTAATGGTTTCTGCACTAAGTGTCTCCTGGATAACTGCTGGTCCTTGTGCTACCGATTTCTAATGGTTTGATCACTAATGCATGTACCCATCGCCTGCCACAGACAGTTTTGTAAGAAGCGGGCGGTGACGCCCAGTTCCCTGCGCGCAGACGAGCGCAAATATCGGTCCTCCTGTGCGGTAGTTGCTCGAACTTTGCTAGATCTTAGTCTCCTGGTTAGTTTCCCTGTCTCTTGAAATCGATTTCAAGCATTCTGGATCGCTCACCTGGAAAAACCCACCTGCAACGCAACCGAACGCGGCGAATGGCCTTCTTGAAGCAATGTTACGGCCCTAGTTACGCACAGTAAGCCCATATGTCGTCGAATTCTTGGCGAAAGGTTGAAAAAATGTTAATTTAGCCACTACTAAAACAAAACTTTATCTGCTTTTGACAGAATCGTCACTTCGACTAAGTTAAAATCTGTCTTGAAATTGCGTAAAATCAAGTGGTTACAGTAAATTATCAAAAACTTCCCACTTTACACACTTATGCTGTTAGAACACGCATAAAACATTTGAAAACAACTAAAGTAATACCACAATTAACAATCAACTACTTGAGAACGCATAAAAAATTTATTATCGCTCCCGATGTAAAAAATAACAAGTGGCCCTTATTTTGTTTTGACTAGTATATATTGGGGTCGGCTTCCAGTCAAGCCGGATTTAGCTGAATACCAGTATTTTACGAAGAGCGGCTGCCTACCAGACCTCCACAACCCCTTAACTGGGGTAACACGGTACTTCATGGCAAGACTATCCGTAACCACTGCCAAAGATCTACAAATGACAGCCGGGACCTACGGCTTAACGTGCGTTCCGAGGCACGGAGGAAACTCGTTATGTTAAGATGGTCACCCATCCACAGACCAACCTAGGCAAGCGTTGCTTAACCTTGAAGATCGACCTGTGCGGCTGTTATTATTTAGCCACGAGCTCCTCCTAGTAATCATAACTACATTTAATAAAAATAATCGTAAAATGAATCTAAGATCCAGCTACAATCTATATATAGGTCTTTAAGTCAATACTGAATAGGTTACTTCTAGGCAAGCGTGCTCCATCGTCGACCACATCATCGCTCACCATCAGGTGAAAGAGTGGTCATACGCGAGCCTGTCGATAATAAAAATAAAAAAGAGATACAATAGACCTATTAAACTACCATTTACATACCTCAGACAAAACTTATCCAACGATTAAAGAATTGGCCGTTCATTTATAAAATCGAAACTCACTTCGATTCGAGTGGTATTGATTGATATATCACACCGTCACACCCTCTATATCCAAGGGTTCAGCAGGGTGATTGGGGGCGAAACCGTTCACAGTAGCAATCACGGCGTTAAGTTAGATTTTTTGAACGGAAGACCCCCTATTACCCTTTTTGCCCTGGAGTCGAAACTAAGAAATCGACAGTTGAGATTGGACATGAATATTTTTAAATCAAAAATGTCACGTAGACAAACAATTATTTAAGTATGCCACTATCTTTTAGTAGATAACCTTGTTGTATGCAAAAAGAACGAGGTTGAAAATAATTATGTAGTGAATTAAATATTTTTTTAATTATACATTTGCTACTTGAACTCTGGATCTTTTAACTTTAACATTGGAAATTATCAGACGTTTTTGTCGGAAAGTTTGTTTGTTACTTGTTCATGCTCGAACGGCTAAAAGGTATTGAAATTTGTTACACGAGTAAATCATGTCCTGGAATGACACGTAGGATACTTGTAATCCCGGGAGTACTCGTAGAGCTTCGCGAGCGAAGCCGCTGGTCTTTTCAATAATATTTTTTTTAACGATATCAACCAGTGCTTGACTGCGATTCTACCTGATGGTTAGCATTGATGCAATCGTTGATTGTGAAGTGCATTTGTTTATTACGAGCCTATTCACTCTAGCCTTGAAGACACCTAAATTATAATTGGACGAGAAGACCACAGCAGGCAAACAGTTCCAGTTCTTCGATGTGCGCGGTATAAACGACGACGAGGCGAAACGCTTAGTCCGGAACTCCGGACCGTAGAGGTGTTAATGATGTCAACGATTAAAGAGCGCCACATGACCATTCTTATGTAAAACCACAAGCTAACAATAGATAATAAACACGCTATTAATTACTAATAATATACCTACTGAAAGGTGTCACTGTGTCGTCTATTCTGCATAATGTGCGCTGTTCTTAGTGTGTTAGTGATAAGTATGGACACGTTTTGATTGGTTTTTGTAGCCACGAACTAATACTAGTATTATAAAGGTGTATAAGTATGCGTTTTATTCGGTTGTTACTTCTTCACACCAACTGAACAGAAATTAAATTTGGTGCAAAGGTCCACAATGTCCTGGAATAGCTACATAGGATACTTTTTGTCCCGAGAGGTTGTTCCCTTGCAAATTGATTTCTTCCACGCGGGCTAAGCCACTGGCAGAAGCAAGTATTTGTCCATTGAAGTAAATTATCCATTGTTGATATTGGACAATTTTTCAAGAAAAAGTAGTAAACTGATAGAATTATTCCGAAACCAACACGGAGGGCACTTAACATTCTACCCTTGACACAATTTTATAATCGGATCAGTCAGAAAATAACAAACAAACAATGTAACCTTTTTGAAGTATAACAGTATGAGATGGATGTGTGGAGTGACGAGAATGGATAAAGTGAGAAATGAGTAGACAACTGGAAATTTGAAGTTGGTGCTAGTAACACAAAGTGTAAATCAAATCATTTGTTTTGGTATGATCATGTGAAGAGGAGAGAAAAACGCAAGTTACCTACCAGAGTTATGAGTCTTCATGTGGATACATGGCCATGGAGAAGGAAGCCAATGAAAATATGGATGGATTGTGATGAGGAGTGTAGGAAAGAAAGTGTATAACAGAGGACAAGGAAGATAGAATATAATTAATATATATAAACTTTATTGTACACCAAAAAAAGTTATAAATTGTACAGAAACTAAAATCTATGGGTACAATGGCGATCTTATCGCTGACAGCGATATCTATCTTTTTCTTACGATCCATCCTAAGGTTGTCCTTAGGATGGATCGTAAGAAAAATAATGTAGAGGGTAGTCTGAGAAGAAGAGGAAGATGGTGATGAAGAAAAGATGATGTAATGAAGATGGTTTAATAACAGTAAGACGCATTGTACACACGCATGACGTGATCCTGAATCCCTTGATAGAATCACTTTGTCGCGTCTACGGTATGACGAAGTAGTCTAATAATAGATAGCATGCCAAAAAACTATCTTGTAGTCTATGTTGCCTTGTCATCGTCACACAAAGAACTGTGGCCATGTAAAATTTTATTTATAAATTTTCGTAAATTGGAGCATTCTTAGTACTTGCTTAGTTTTTCTTGTACAGATTTGAACAAAAATTTTCTAACACTGATATTTTTTGCTTAGCTGCCGTAAAGTCGTGTTACTATACACATGACCCTGAAGTATAACTTTGACCAAAACTCGTAACATAGTAAACACAGTGTTCCACGTTCCTATTGATTACTAAGCATGGTCCCAAATAAAATATTTTACACTATGATCTATCGGTTTAGATAATTAACTAAATGTAAACAATCTTGGCATGTCTTTTTATCAAAAAGTTGTCTCAAAATTGTATGTAAAAATCTTTGCAACTAGGTATTTACCTAAATCGATGTTAGCTAATAAACTAAATTTACCTTTATTATACCAATATTGTTATACGACCTCATTAATATAAAAAGACAAACCAAGATTGTTTACCTTTAGTTAACCACCTAAACCGATAGACCATAGTCATGCTGAAGCCAAATCTCAAATATGGCGTCGAAAAATTCCATGGCTTCGCTGAGGACAGGACTTGTCCTAATATGTATATTACTTGTTACTACCACACATATTTTTAACTGATCAAATCTTCTGTTCTTTACCAAAAACTAGCTTCGGCCAGTAATAAAGCCGACTTCACTCAGTAATTAAAGTAGCATTCTACTGGCGAATTTTTTTTTTAAATCGGTCTGTTTTTTTAATTATTGATTACAAACAAAAATACAAGTCTTTACTCTTAGGGCCATGTGCACCGACACCAAATCGACTGTTTTAATATTAAAACGGCTGTTTTAGCAATATTTCCTGTTCCTTATCGTCGGTTATTGACGTTAATCAGATGGTTATCTTAAACTTATGTCGGTGCACATGGCCCTTAGTCAAGAAGTATCTCGACTTGCATTGCAGAACAGTCGCAGATTCAATCATACTATCTTTAGGTTGCTCAGTGAGGACTAGTCTCTATGCAAGCCCCGCTCGACATACTAGGTCAAAAGACAATTAGTCTTTCACAACTAGCTAACTAGCTTTGCAATCTGCGGTAGTTCCTCCAACAACCTTGCAGGGTTTTTGTTTTTAGTTCTAACCTTTTTTATGTTTTTACTGGCTGGACTTCGTCTGCTCAGTAGTAGTACCTACTTCGAGTATTCATTCACACACATCTATAATTTATTTAAAGCCGTTCTGATGTATTATATATGCTGTTCTGATGTATTTTAGTTAATTAGCCACCTACCTATTATGTTGGGACATAATAGGTAGGTGGAGAGGTCTTCGCCCAGCAGCCCACTGCTGGGGAAGACCTCTCTCTTTCTTTTTCGTCTGTCCTCAGCTATTGCGGGACAGTCCCTCCGATACTTGTCCAGCTAATCTCTCCACCTTCGCCTTGGTCTGCCTCGAGGTCACCTTGCGTTTAATGGGACCCAACATATTATTGTAAAGTTTCATAAAATCCATTCAGTAGTTTTTGCGTGATAGAGTAACAAACATCCATACATACACATTCTCGCGTTTATAATATTAGTGGGATTCTAACTGCGTTTGTCTAAGTATGGGAACCTAACGCTCTTTAACCAGGCACGTGTAAGTACGTATCTACCTACTGACTTTCATACACGTTCAGATTTCTTGTCTTTGTTATCCTAATCGATGCCCTAATCTTCATAACATTTCAAACGTTGGTTTTATTGTTTTTCTAGTTAAATTCGCCTTGGCTTATACATAGGACATAATCTGAGTATTTTTTACAACATAAATAATATATGAAAATAGAATAATCTGCCGAATGCTATGATTGCTTAGGCACCATGTGTTGACAATGACACATTTATGTGTAACAATGAAACTGCTGCATGACGTTTAGCGGTAGGTAAATAGTAAATTTTTTAAAGGTTTTTTTGCGAGCAATTTTGTATAAAATAAATAACTTACAACCTGTTAATGGTGTGTTAAATAATTGCCATAAGTATTCAAGAGATAATAATAAAATTATGTCTCACATTTCTGCAATATAAGACGGTTAATGTTCTGATAAATGATGGCCGTCTTTACAATCACTTCGCTGTCCATGGTTCTGCGAAGTTTTTATGGAGGTGTCTCGAGTGAAATATCGTTGTGAGGATCGTATTCTGGTTGTGAACGTTGGTCTTAGTTACTTATATGTGTTAAAAACTTCAGTTGGCGCTTGAGTACGATTTTTAAGATGAGTGTTTAATGTTTTTCACAAATTATTATTATCTACTACAAGTTTTATAATATAAGAGTCGGGCTTAATGTGACTGGTTCGGTGACGCTTAGTAGTGAGGAGATTTTTTTAAATGTAAAATACCTAAAATAAATCAGTATCGGACAAGTTTAAACAAAGTACCAGCTAAATAGCACGGAAGACAGCAAACTCTTAAACACAATGGAAAATAGTTCAGTGAACAAATCACATTGTATCTTGTCTTTAGTATTAGAAATAACCATGTCTGTAGAACAACACAGGTGCGGCGAAAACTTTCGTAACTTCTCTACTTACTGTACAACATGTTCCTAACTTATTTTAGAAGGGTCTGGCAGCGCCATCTAGTTTCAAATTTTAAAACTTTTAGGCAGTCGTCAGAGCCATCTAGTGTCGAGTAGCAAAAACCTCTTTGCGCCATCTATTGAGCGTTCATAGAGTTATTAAGTCAGCGCCATCTGTGATTACTGTGGCATACTACTTCGGAATTTATAATGTTGCTATCGCCCGCTAGGTGCCACTATTCGACAACATAAATTATTTCAACTTCATTAGTATGAGAAACAATATTTTAGCAATAATCTTGATTTTCTTGTTTTTTAATACTAATAAAAAATCAAAAAGTAATAAAAGTGCAAAAACTGTAACTCCGCCATGACAGTGTTTGACACTGCCGTGACCAGGATTCGAACCTGGGTTACTACGGCCACAACGTAGGGTCCTAACCACTAGACGATCACGGCTATCGGAGCGATGAGATCGAGGCCGAAATAGTGGACCACATTATACTGTAATGACGTAATGCTTGTGTTTTAACTTTTAAAGTTCTTTGTATTAGAATCATGTTTTTTTTTTCATGCGGAAATATTTACACGGTATATGTTTCTGATATAAAATTCGAATTGAGTATGATTCGGCTAATTGGTGCAACTACTTTAAAAATATTAGAAGAATTGCTTTTGATCTGCTAGGAATTCGGGATATGATTTGCTCTTTGATCAATTTGCTCAATGTGACTTTTAGAGGACCACGGGCACTTCTAAATTTTTCTTCTTCTTCCTGCCCTTATCCTATATTATTTGGGGTCGGCGCAACACGTTTTCTTCTTCCATTCTGTCCTGCGGCACTTCTAAATTAACATGTAAAAAAAATGTAGTTCATTGAACGTTCCAAAGCGAAGATCTCTTTGGAGAGAAACGTGCAAGGAAAGACGAACCCTAACTAACTATTTATTTATTTTATTCGTTAACTATTTATTTGTCGAGTCTTTTAACTCGACAAATAAATAGTTTTTTTTAAGGGTACAGATTATCTACGTCTCCCGCTCTATGGTGTAACGAGAGAACGTGCCAGACTTTTACTGACGAATACCACACATATACTTCATCAGTTGCCCATTGCGTTCTAGGACCAATAAACCAAAATAGGAAGAGTACGAAAATGATACCCGTTATCATTTTCGTACTCTTCCCCATGGCCCTAGCAAAGCAAATTAGTACATACTTAGTTACAACATTAAATTATGCTTACTTATGTAGAAATTATACAATTAAACATATATCTATAAAAAAAATATCGGACAGTTTGTATGGAGAGGTCGATGTTTTTTTTCGTTTCCTGAAAAAACATTTTGTGAGATGATGTTCAGATTCGTCTACTGAGCAAGCCCTTAAAGTTAGTGGAGGGCTGTTCCTTACACCCAGTAGGTATTATAATATACATAATCATATAAATGTGAATACGATATTTATTAATTATACACTGTATTGTACACACATAAAAAGGAAACTAAACACATAGGTACATACAAAGGGCGGCCTTATCGCATACACCGATATCAAAGGCAAGTTTAATCAACATTATTACATTTCATGACCAATTGATTACACACAGTCGACCGATTAGTGTAGTGAGGTAAAGTTCAATCTGATTACAGTTAAGTTAGATTCGGGTATCTTCAAGGCTAAAGTGAATAGGCTCTTAATACACTAGTACGCCACAACATCAACAATTGCAGTGCTTACCATCAGGTGGGATCGCGGTCAAGTACTAGTTTAAATTGTTGTTAAAATAAATATTTTAGTGCGTATCCAGCGGATCCAGCCTTCAAATTGGTGGTCACAGCTGACAGCCACCCGTAAATCAGCCAAGTGCGAGTCGGAGTATGAGTATAACTAAGCATACACAATCAACTGTTAATGTTCCCACTGCTGTGTCACTGTCACATTTTTACTGACTAAAACCACGAAAGGAAAAAAAAAAGTCCACTTCGCTTGCTATAACGTAAGATCTAAATTGAAACTCATTATTGGGCCACCCGATGTAAAGTAGTGGAATTAAGAAATCATGCTGCTCGAGTGTTATTACACACTGGCATTTGGCACCTACTAGAACTCCTGTTTTCGGTAAAAACCTTTTATCTACAGTCATTCTTTGACACCATATCTACATCAAACCATGCAACCGAAATCCCATCGCCCATTCTCCATCTTCCGATTCCCGAACACAAGATCTCTTCAATTCATCTCGCCCTTTTTACATCAAGATAAATCTCCGTTTGACCGTTCCAGGCCAGTGCAAGTTTGACATATTTTTTGCGTCATGTCCAATGAATGGGAACAATGGCTGCGCGTACGCAGCGACCCTTGGCGGACGCAAATTGGGTGCGCTAACTAGCCGGATTATGAGATACAAGTTCTGTAGCTGCGGCTTAGGATACGGTATCGTGGGTTGAGTGAGGCGTGATTGCACCTTGAATATTTTTTAGGCATGGTTAGTTGATTTTTAAAGTAGAGCAGAGATTTTTTTGTGAAAGTCTTCAATGATATCTAAACTAATATTTTAAAGAGGAAAGATTTTTTATGTTATGATTTAACTCAAAAACTACTGGACCGTTATTAAAAAATCTTTCACTAATGGAAAGCTTATTATTTTAGGAGTAAGATATAGACTATAATTTTCCCACAAGCACAGGATTAACGCGGATAAAATCTCGTGGAACAACTAGTCTTGCATTAGTTTACTCTTTCTTACTTTCTCTTCTTTACTTACTCTCTGCCTACAAGGTTACAAATAATTGCTTATCATTAACATTTAAAGCATTGAAACAAATCTGTAGCTTATCTTTGTGAAAACAGTTGATAACATTGATTCACGAATCTTATTAGATTATCAGGATTACATGCTTACTGTGACTCTTATTGGATTAGCGACAATCTTATAAGACAATAAGATTATATTCTTCAATGTCATAATTCTTTTAATTGTTAAAACAGTATACGTAGTAATTTAATTTAACAACAGTAGTTTTAGCACGTGTCTCTAAACATAATTCACTTTTAAATTCCTTATATTCCTGAATGTCATTATTCTTATAATTCTTAAAACAATACTATCATTTAATTTACGAAAAGTAGTTTTAGCTCGTTTCTCTGAACCTATAACATTTAAAATCTCCATTTAAGTGTCAGTTACCATCTGCCAAATCTCCACAACCCTTCTCTCAAGGAGTTATTCATTCCGTCTTATTCGACTCACAATGCTCTAATAAAATATATCATTATAAATGCGGGATCATTATCATTATTCGTTATGCGAACAAGTTTGGCGGCTTGTTCAACATTCATACACTCCACGTCGCAATACTAATAAGAAGTATTACTTGTATTGAGATCAGCTTTAAGGGAATTATTAATCTGTTCAACTGTGTACGCTGTGTCATGTTTAAATTTGTTACGGATATCATTTTCTTCAATATTCTAGGTTGTGTTAATTACTGTTTTAGATTTGACATTTATTTTCCTGTACTTTTTAATTAATTATAATTAGATATCGATACGATTAATTTTGGCAATGGATTTTATAGCAAAGGTATATTGCGTTATATAGTTTTGTATAAGGATAATCGCTTTATGTTATGTTTTCAACGTTACACAATGACAAGATGTGTTACGAAATTATAATGCCCCTTGAAATTTTTACCATTGCTCTAGTTTCTCCATTTACTTTTTTTTGTAATCAAAACTTTTTAGTTTAGCCCAGCAAAAAAATAGACAAAACCAGCTAACCTTCGTGGACACCATAGAGAATGACCATGACCTCTTGTGAGCACAAATCCTGTTTTTAACAAAACGTAGACAATAGATGAATAGACTGTTGTGCTTGAAGATAGACAACTTGTTCCAAATTTAAATAAATAGAGGCTTATGACATGTTCGCCCATGCTTTAGTTGCATTAGTTTCGTTTAGGGAAGCACCCTTTAACGTTGCAGCCATAGAACTTTGGCGTAAAAATACTTTATGCGTCAGTTAACATTTGTACTGCCCTAAAGCTATGTTAGACAATTGGTTTGATCCTTTTTGTTGCTCTAATCCTTTCTAATGCAGTTAATATAATAGAGATATTGTAACACGGAACTGCATCTGTGTCTATTTGCCATTGGGTTTAAGGGAAGAGCATCCGTACTGCGAAAAGAGGAAGAATAAACAAAGGAATTGATTGAATTACTTTTCAGATTATCCGATGCTTTATAGGTACTAAAAAATATACATAAGCAGACACGTTTTTGTATTTCAAACCAAACATTATACTTCTGTAGAATAGAAAGATGAAGAATTTAAATAGTAATAGTACATTTACAATTCTCAGCCATCAAGTTTTGTTAGAACCAAAAGTAATTGTAGATATTTAGTAGGCACCTAAGAGACCTTCAGCTAGCATTTTGCTTACTTTAGTGTTATTTCGAAAAGCTTAAACTGAGTAAATTCACACGAGTTAACATTCCTATTGTTCCCTTTCAGTTTTAATTAATTTTATACTGACTTAGTTGAATTGCTAACTTTAGTCATGTGTATTTTAGACTAGCATTAAACATTATGTATTGTGTTCTTTTGTGTTTAAAATTTAAACATCAAGCAACGTTTATTCTCAAAATTACGAGTTATAGCTACGATATAGCTTCAGGCAAATGTAAATGTAAAGTTAATAAATTCGCGCTGGTAACTACTGCGATATTGAAACATAATATTATTTCCCTTTACTTATAGGTCCCAACTTATAATGCAATGCAAACATAAAATACGATCTCCAGCAAACTTCCCTGAGCGAGGGAAACTGCAAACTATAACGTTACAATATTTACGATTTGGGCTATTTTTCTTCACTTGATAGCACCATTGAATACCGCAAACCCCCTACTTTATCTAGCGATTTATTAGATCAAATAACACCAACTGTTGATGCACTTCAAAAAGCAGTGAACAAAGAAAATTATTCCTTAAATCAAGGTGGTAAGGAGTATTGTAAAATTTTTAGTGGTACCAATAAATTTGTCAATGCAAAAGTATATCACAGTCTTGAATATCGGGGCGTTTGTTCAAATAATATTTTCGGAAACAAGGGAATAAGAGTATTTGATGAGATGACAGATTTCTGAATAGATTTTGATATAATAAGGAGATGGGGAGCCACGTTTGGGCTTGTTTATTGCAAACTTTAAAAGTAGAATGAACTAGTTGCATGTAGTTACGAAAATAATGCATTTGAAGGGAAGACTTTCTTTTAACCATATTTTTTTTTTGAATAATTCAATATTTGTTTTCGTGGTCGTGTGAGAATTTTATTTTAGTGTAATGTAATATTTTTACGTGCAGCCGATTGAATCCTTGAGAAACTATTTTTGGAGTAACTTAAACTACTAACTGATGATGAAAAACAATGTAATCGTTATTGCAAAGTTTCAGTTCAATAACTTGATAGCTTTTCCCAGCTGATAATTTTGCTGTGGTTTCCACAACTTCTTGTTATATCGAATTACAAGAAGTTGTGGAAACTTCAGTGTATAAACAGCGTAAAACTGTTATGTATTCGGAATGCAATAGCTAAACAAATCTTGATTTCTCTCCCAGCATCTTAGATTGTATCAGTATCGACAGTGTGAATGCTCTCGCTATTGCTCCTTTCAATATCGAACGCGAGCAAGAACAGACCAATATCAGACTGCGGTGCAAATTGCATGTTCAATATAAAATTGTTATTACATTTAACGGTAGACAGTCCACCTGTGCCTTTGTTTGAAGCTACGAACCCCATTAGGGAAGTAACCGATACACGAGCGGCCCGACAGCCGGGTCGTGTGAACCCACCTCTCTCCGCTGCATTCATTCGAACCTCATCAAACTGCATTTCTGCTCTGACATGACTTGTCACGTTGCAAATTCTGACATTGTCATGACAATCTATGACGAGAAAGGGTGAATAACACAAGAAAGTGTGCAAGGGTGCAGCCCTTAGGTCAACAATGACATTTCATAACGTTTAAAACATTTTGTTAGTTGAGAAAGTTTCTTTGTTGAACGATTTTATCTTGTTTAGACCAAACGGGTTGGATCGTAATCTTAATAGCATTATCGATAATCATATTTCTAAATATTAGATTACGGCATAGGGAGGGCAATTTAAGGTCACTGCTAAGAAATTGATTGTGAAACCTGTCAAAGAAATTGAAAGAACTCGCGATATCTTGAACCCTTTGCGAAACTAGTGATTGTAGGTGACTTGGATAAAAACAATCATGTTGATTATGTAACTTTGATACCGTATCGTAGTGGTTATAGACAAACATTGTAGTACAGTTAACATCCATACAATATTAACAATCAGATTGATACAAACATTTCTAATCGTAAGCGTTTTGCACACTTTATTTTTGCACATCAGTGAACCATTAGACTTGGTTTGACGTTTATTCTGGTCATATTACCTCATTGCGAATAAATAAATACCAAATCCGTAGTAATTATACAAGTCTGACCTTTACAAAACCTTTGATAAATCCACACAATTTAAATCTTACGCTACACAATAAAACAAATAGGTATCCATCTTCGACTGAATTTTTTCTCACCACCCAAACGTTCCCAAGTAGCCAATTGTTGAATGTTAACATCATTTTTAACTCGAACCGGTCTTGCAACACGGAAGTCGAGTCGCACGCCGATTATTCGTATTTTCAAGTAAATCTCGGCTCCAACATCTGTCCGGTTTTCGTATTTGTCGGCAGTCCTATTGTTAATTGTTTGCAGTCCGTTGCATCTTGCATTTTTGTAAAGTCGTCACTTTTTGACGTGTTATGATTGAAGCTCCAATGGTTTTTGGGTCAATGATGAGACTTTTTTCTCGCTATCTGAAGTGTGGATTTATTATTCTTTTTCTTGTCGCGGAGTTTATTGTAGAACTCCGTGACTTTTTATCAACGATTTGGTAGCTTCTCATCTTTACTCGTAATTTCTGATTTAACAATCACTTATACATGTGATTCTTTCTACTTGACATTTTATTACTATCCATGACTAAATTTTCTTTTCGATCTCAGATTACCCCTAATAGAAAAAGTCGAGCGTTACACACGTTTTTACGTCATTCGATTCTATCAATTTACCAAACGACCCATAACCGAATCTTAGTAGCGAGAAATTATACTGTTACCATAGACCAACCATACGTTAGCTATGATTTATTGTGTACGAATAATTCTAATGGGTTTTACGGCTCATAAATTTGTTCAGTGCCTTTGATAACGCCGTCTAATGTCATTGATATTGAGAAATCCTATTGTAGATCGTCGTACGCGCATGCCAAGACGTCATTGTTATAATAAAATATTTTGATTTATAACGTCTATTGTTTTCTTCGGAGAAAAGGATTAAAATTCAAATTAAGAAGATTTCTTTGCATTTTATTCCGTGGCGTCTCCTTGTTTCCTTTTATTGTGATAATTACGTGACATTTTTATTCTGTTGGATCTGGAGTAAGTAAATAAAATGTTAATGCGTTCGGAGCGTTATAATTGTTGTAAGTGGCAATTCAATATTGAATTACATAATTGTGATCTTGACTAGATTGTCCTTCTCTTGAGTTAATATTGCTCTTGAAATCTCCGACAATGTGTCAGTTAGTATATTTACTGGCATAGTTTATACTGATGAGCAAGAAAATCTTACAATTATTATTTACCATAATAATACACACTACGTAGCCAACTTAAATATGAACTAAACTATAAATATTTTCATACTAAACCTACTAATTACATCGATTACAAAAACAATATTAATACATATACTAGTATATCTGTAGTAAGAATTCATTAAATTCAAGCTTTCGTTATTTTCCAACATGGCTTCCTACTAATAAATATCATCACATAATCTAGATCCAGTTTCACCCAAATAAATTCTTAGACTGTATCCCCTGGTTACATCTTCAAAAATTAATAATCTTTTCACAGACCCTACATTTACCCGGTCCGCCCTTCACTCTTGGGTGGCACCCCTGGCGATTTCTGTCCAATCGCAACGTCTTAAAATTGCAACTTTATTTTGCACCCTTCTTCAATTGCATAAAAAATATATTAGGGGTGTACGTCTCGCAAGTTTAGGGTCTGTCCAATTTTTTTCCCAAGCGTAATCGAAATTTTGTTTTTTACCTTTTTCTGCGATTCTTGTGGGATCTTATTTTAGTTGAGGTTTCTTTTTTATTATTTAGATGTTTGATTTTTTTTCGGGTTTTCTCCACAATAGAGATGTCAGTCTTCAGAATGATAAATCCGATTGTTACGGTTTTTGGTAGCGACTTTTTAATACAATAATTGTTTTGCGTGGTTTCGTAATGCGATTACGTCGACACGTATAATATTTTTGGGATATTGTGTAAGCTGAATCGAATTCATATGTTGCCGCGATTTGCCACATTAACTTTAAAAATACTATATCTTTCCTTCGTGAAATCAATTTCTGTTCCCCCGTAATAATCATGGGCTTCTTAATTTGTTCCTTGAGTGTTGTTTAAATTATTTATTTATTTTATTTATTTGGCTCACCAATAATTACCATACAGCTCTCAATTTTTTTCCTCTTTCTCACAAGCTAAGATCGTACTTCCAATATTAACCTTCAAGTGACATAACACAATAGGAATAGGATAACATGTCAGTTTCAATTAGTTAAACTTTGTTACTTGAAGTTTATGTCTCATCTATAGCATAAATTATACAATCAAAATTGAACCTTACCTTCTAAAATTCTAAGTTGATTATTTTTTTGCATCATCTTAGACCCTGTCTACTGTTACCATAGCAAATTTTATGCAAATATTCATGTACATTTGAAGGGTGAGATGAGTCCATGTTTTCGCGTGTTTCTTAGCGGTAGACATCGTGTTTTTTATTAGGATTATTTTTCTAAATACATTTTAATTGGGGCCTCATTGTTGGGGCCCCCAAGTGTCAAGTTCAAGTTTGACGTTACGTCATGTCGTTATGAGTGATGGGAAATATTGTCATTTGCGGTTAGCGTTAGAGTTAATCTCCGTTTACGGTTATTGGTAAGTTGTATTGTCGGGCCTTGAATTTGTGACGGTCTGTTGGGTATTTTTTTTTCTGTATTAGTAAACATGGATTAACTATGTTGATTGTTATAGTTCGCTGTGTGTGTATAAGAGTAGGTAGTGTGTTGGAAAGAGTAATCTCTTCAATAAATCGATGTCTGGAATTCGATTTCACTAATTGGTTTCACATGTCCAGTCCGTAGTATGAAATCTTAATGGATTCTGAAAAGAAGTTTAAGTAGTAAAAGTTAAATGGGTTTTCGAATAAAAAATCACTGATTTCGTAGGTAGGTTGATACATATATAATTTTTACGTTGAGTTTCGTGACTGTACTTTTTTAGGCTATGTTTCTGTACCTGTTACCTGTTTTACCTGACTCAAAGTAAGGTAATGTGTTCATCAACCTATAGTATACATTGTGTCTATGTATGTTCTTTTATATTTTTGTTATTTGGTCTGTCATACATTAGTATATCAAATGTATATCATTGGATAGGTCTTTGAATTTTATGTTTGCTTTTTCAAATCAATATTAATTTTAAATTTTATGCTAATACCACTAAAACTTCCATCCTAGCTTTTGTTTGTTGAGATGATCATGTGGAGTATCAACATAAGGGGCTGGAGGGGTAGAATCCAAGAATATATATTATGTGTATTTACGAAAACAAAAATTTAAAACAGTGCCTGTAAGAAATATTCTAAAAAAATATGTTGAAGTAATGATGCAGTTGGTCGCGTTTCAATTTATATTTTATCATCTACTCTGATTTCGAAATTTTGAACTTTACCAAAAATTACACAATTAAAAATTGCAATAACGTCATGTAAATAATAAATCATCTTTTGACTTCTATTAAGTTTGACTTTCCAATATTTATATTTATATGGTATCGTATCATTAATCTAAATCCGAGGACACAACAGCGCGCTGACACAAATGGAGCGAAATTGTTCAATGATACGATTCGGCGTATCATTAATATTGTGGCGGTATTCGTTTTAAAACGGTAAAACTGTGTTTTTACACAATAATGGGCTTTTATAGGTATTTGTGTAAAATCATCGTGATTTTTATGTAAAAGCAAACACAATTGACACGTTCACGATCTAATATCTGTATTGCATTATTTCTGTAGTTTTTCGTATGTAGTGTACGTGAATTTTGTGCAAAGTTCGATATGTCGCTGTCGTTAACCTATCACATACCCGCAAAACGAGACACAATAGTAAAACAATAACAGCGCGGTCTCATAGGACCGGTCGGGGATTCATGAATTAAATGGGAGACAGGTACTCGTACCTTCATGTTTTTCTTTTAACAGAGATGTACGTAGATTTATTAAATTGGTAACATCGCAAAACCATACGTATCTTACATTTATACAAATAGACAATGCTTGCCTTTTCACATACGTCATAATTTCAAACATTAACCATGTAACTATAATTTTGTAACTATTTGTTGTTTTAAAAGATTGCCCAAGGAGTTTCTTGCAAGCTCTTCTCTAAAGAGATCTACACTTTAGAACGTTCAAATAGCTTCATCTTTTTTTTTGTAACTGATCGACGTTTACAATACAAAAGTGCCTGTAAATGGTTTATCTGAAATAAATGCTTTGCATTGGAGTGATATTTGTGTGGTTTCATATCTGCAATCCTCCAAAACAGTCAAATCCTCTGCACAATATCAGTCATCTATTTTCTCACAAAACCTAAGGCTCAAGGTAAATAAATTAACTTCCTTCATTTCTCATATCTGTCAATACGAACGATCATCAGTCACGTTTAAGCGTTAGACACACCCACGCAATACGACATGTCTCGCACTAGTCGGACTACGCTACGCCAATGGATTGTGTCCACCCCCTTATATTAATGTCCTACTATTATTGTAGTGTGTAGTATTAAGAGGGTCAGATTTTTGTGAATACCGTTTGATTTTGAATGATTAGGTTAATATTGATGTGTATTGTTTGATAGCTTGATATTGGGGGCAACAGTTAAAACATGCTACAATAAAGTATGGATGCTGCAATAATAACTAAATTGAGAAATAACTGGTGAATTACCTTGCGTGATTGAATCAGAAATGAAGATATCCGCAGTTGAATCAAAGTTACCGACAGCGACATAGCCAAAATTTATGGGGCCGTAAGTTTCTGAAGTAGTGACAGCGATGGCCTCTCACGAGGTGGTTCGATGATCTTGTGAGGGTCGCGGGAATCCGATGGACACCTGGGGCAGGTCTATATACAGCAGTAAACTTCTTTCGGCTGATCTGATGATGGGTGTTAGGTTTCAGTCTCATCATCGTTCTGAATTTTTCTCAATTCAATTGGGATTGACGCAACCTGTTTTCCTCTTTTTAACCAGCTTCATTTTTATTTATCCTTGCCAATATTATGATCATCATCACAAAAAAATAAGCAATTACCTACCAAGAGTCTCAAAGTACAACAATTTGCATTAACTGCACTTCAACAATAATTGTACAAACAAATTACGTTTCATAATAACCATCAAGTATAAATAAACAAGCTACAACTATTTACACTTCTATAGATATTTCCATATAATTCGTGTTTCCTCATTACATAGTACTTCTACATGTGTTTATGTGTCGACTAAGCTAGTACATAGCTATGTCAAGGACAGTCACATATGCACGTGCATTTTATTCTACTACAGGTACCTATTAATAGTAATATAGAGCTAACCTCTTTTTTACGGTTGAGTCCATTAATTCATTATGGGTAAATGGGTTGGATAGCTATGATTAAAATGGGGGGAGAAAGAATCTTTCTGTAGAGACTATCAACGCGCTACTGGGGCGTATCAATGGGCTCTATTATTTTTCTGATTAGCCTTTTCACTACAAAGTTGGGGTCTGCAGAGTCTGACCGCATTCAGCTGTCATCATCAACGTTATCCTTTCAGCTGATAGACGTCCAATGTTGGGTATAGGCCTTCCGCAACGTATCATCGTTACGAACCGTCCTGTGCTTCTCGCATCCATCGGATTCCCGAGATCCTCACCTAGTCCTTGGGACGTTTTCCAGAACCGGGAGAACAAGCCACGCGGTCGGTACAGCGATGATACGTGGATGATGCGGACACTAAACCCGTTATACTCGTGTATTACCCAATAGCACTTTGCTAGATTCGGGAATCGAACCCGGGATCTCATGCTCAGCAATAGCGTATACAATCGCTAAACCAATAAGGAAATATTACGTCGTGAAGCAATGTTTTTGCGAAACAGACAAATTATATCCCATAATCTGTTCCTACTTTTAAAGACATGATTACACAACCCGACATACTTCATTCTGTAACGTTTTAATCGCCGTTTCAATCACTAATACTAGGCTACAATCCCACTGATCCTACAAATAAAGATGCGTACACACAGTCCTGTAATAGGCAATGCCATGTGCAGTGGCACGTATGTGGCCACGAACGCGTGAATTAGCGATACGCAATGGCGAAAGGTTTTATGTGTTTTATTCGATTGTTCGAACATCTCGATGGTCAATTTTGACTCGAGTCCGACTCGGTATGAGTCGCCGAACGTCGACGGACGTCGCCAACTAGCGCGTGGCGCGGTTTTTCGTGATTTGTTCTACGATATTTTGGAGTTTCGAGTGAGAGTAATTCGAACAATCGAAAACCAGCGTTGAGTAGAAATAATCTAGTAGTTTGTAGAACAACGAGTCGATGGTTGACTCGATGGTTTATTTTAACGACTCCGATTCTTTTGATGGTTAAAAGATCGCCCATCGCTAGCGTGAACCCTGTTACACACTTTATTTTATCACCGTTGGTTTCAGTTTCCTCTCTTAGTGCGAATTTTTACATTAACGCAATCGAAACGTTTACCGCGCTTGGCTCTCTGATTGGTTAAGAGCTTGGAGCGAATCAATCGGATCGCCGAACATCATAAACGTGTCGATCGCGTCAACGTAAAACAAACTCGCACTAGGCACTCAATATTCAAATTTGTTCAGCGCGCTGGTGTTTGCTACAGTTTTCATATTTAGTTAGCGTGTTGATGTTTGGCTAATTACTGATTCCATGGCGGGTTTGAATGGTGTTTGATTTGGCTGTGGCAGTGTTTGTAACAAGGCATTCTCTGCCAGTCAACCTTTGGGAAAATAGGCGAGCAATGGTCATATTCTTCACCTACTGTAGCATAGGTAACGCTATTTTATTTACTGCTTGTTACTTATACGAACTCCCACTAATTGTTAAGTGTTAACATTTCTTTGCAATATATCACACTCATTGATGGTTATTCGTGTCCATTCTTCTTCTGGTTATTGGTTATTTTGAAACGTAAACTTTTTTCGTAAGCAGTTGGATTTATCTTGACAAAGGAATCCGGCTATTCTTCTATCAACAGGCTAATTTTAGCAAAAAAAACTACATATAGGTACATGATCGAGCAAAAAATACGAATTTAGCTAATTCAATATAATTATATTATCACGCTACACACATATTTAAACACGTCTGGTCGTCTACTAAATAAACATAATATTCACCAATATATTCCGCAGCCCATTCATATTCCGAACAAGACTTTTGGCTTAATTTAATTTATTGCGATACGCAATTGGCGATCGCTACGCATTTGTGTACCTAGCTTTACAATTTACTTAGTTCCGTAAATAAAGATTACATCAGTGAATTACAAATGGTAGAATATATGTTAATAGAAGTATTCATCTCAAGTCCGTATCGTCTGTAGATAACTTATGAACTTGTGTCCTAGGGATGCAACGAAGGTACGTGGTGACACACCCTCCCGCTCCGCCCAAGAGTGGGAGAAATCATTCTGATGATTCCCCTACCATAAAAAAAGGCCTGTCCATTTAAGGAGTTATTTAGGTTACTGAAAAGAATAAACTTTGTTTAGGGTATGAAAAATCGCCAAATTTAACCGGCAGTGGGCAGGCACATGGCTCTCAGAACAGATGGTCGTTGGAGCCAAAAGTTTCTGGAGGGGCGACCGCGTTCCAAAAGATTCAGTGTTGGAAGGCCTGTAACTAGGTGGCCTGATGACTTGGTGAG
The DNA here is from genome assembly GCA_030763345.1 of Mythimna separata. NCBI lineage: Eukaryota > Metazoa > Arthropoda > Insecta > Lepidoptera > Noctuidae > Mythimna > Mythimna separata. Next base: position 2,635,803 of record CM061175.1, read on the forward strand.
GATCGAGGGAAACCTATGGATGCGAGTCGTTTCGGACCGGTCGTTACGGCAACAGTTGGGGACGCCTATATCCAGGAGTGAAAGTGTTTCGGCTGAAAAGATAATGATGAAGTAAAACAGTAGACCCCGTACTTATAACCTAGTCAACAAAATTTTTTTTGCATCAAGATTATCTGATGAAGTATAAAAATGAATGATTAAAATCTACATGACTTTCTTTAGACTTGTAAAGTTGTAACCACACCCTTGCACCCCAACCGTGAACATAATAAAAGCACGGCGTGTTCACACGAGCCTCTGATTTAACATTTTGCTAGCATAATAGTTAGGGAGGGCGCAGCACGTGGCGGAGGGCCTCGGAGGGAACTAGTTTGGGTTCCTCAAGATTTTTTTACTTTTCAAAGCTAACATTAATTGTGTATTTTTATTAGAAACTAGCCAAGTGACAACTTTTTTAAGTTGCTGCATAAATTGTTACTTTTGGTGTACAAGAAAGTTTATTCTATTCTATTCTTGGTTATATGAAACATATTACATATCACATTGGTTTGTCATGTGCTTTGAGTAATTAGTTGGTTAGTTAGTTAACCTATTTATATTCCACTGCTAGGCGAAGACCTCTCTCTCCCTGTTCCACACACGTCTATCCTTAGCCATTGTGGGCTAGTCCATCCGTGAGTTGTCCAGCTCATCTTTCCACCTGCGCCTCGGTCTACACCGATGTCGCCTTGCGTTTAATGGGTAATAATTGGCTCTTTTAGCCCATAGCTCATTTGACATACGGCAGATATGCTTTGCGTAGAGTAAAATTTAAAATAAAGCCGTTTACATACTGCACAAAAGAAAATATTCGTATGTTTGCAGATCGTGTATGTAGATGTTTATTTATAAGAAATGGTAATCAACACCATGTATGAAGTACGGAAACTAATTAAACGCTCGATCGGAATACTTGGAGCAAACTAAATAGGTAATGAACTGATATAGGAGATGCAAAAGATATGAGTCACAGCCATCATCTCATTGGCAGCCTGTTTCATTTCCTTCAGATGAAAAAATTCTGGGTCTTTCAGTTCGTAGGTTTCAGTTTGACCGCTCCAAACTTCGAATAATTGACGGCGCACTAATTTAGCCCAGTCAAAATAGACATTCAAGTTTGCATTAATTCCCAACAAGCTGGATTTTTGTGCAGGCCTTGAATACGTCATTACAAATGATATGTCAAAAGTCCCCATCGATCCCGCTTGTGCGTTGTTTTTTATTCGAGGTCAAAGGTCACAAATTTGCGTTTTTTGTGTATATCTCTGAAAATACGAGAGCTATCGAAAAATAGTTCAAACAAAGTTTGTAGATCGTAAAATTGTCTACAAAAAAGATCTAAACACTTTTCTTCAACAAAGCATCGTTTTCGAGATATCGTGACTTTAGACCGCAGGAAAGTCGTATTTTAGTGTTTCAATCACTGTGGTACGGTTAGCCTCAGCAGCAACGAAGTCATATTCATATTGAATGCGGGCAATGACACTACTTGCTAGCTCATCAAAATCAGTCTGAGCTTCCTTGGTTGCTTCCTGATTGGTTCCAAAGGTTGAAACTTGAGACACTCTTCGTCGAAGATGCTGCGCTTTTTTTTTTATTTCAGTCGTTTTATCTGCTTCATTGCCACAGAACAAACAGTATTTCTTGAAACAAAAACACGATTCACTACCTCAAAATCTAGGAGGACTAATCCCAGATGTGGTAGCTATCTCTGCCCCACGCTGTCTTTTAGCTGCAGCGATGCTGCTCTTCTGGGTGTATGCTTTACGACACTGCTTATGTGTCGTTACTGATGTTTTGTCCTTCAAATATTCATCGAAACCATCACCCCTTAGTATGAGTGCATATTCGTATTTCCTATGTTTAAAATAGCCATAATTCGAGAACAGTGCACCGTAGAAGAAAAAGTGTAAGCTCTTTTTTGTAGACAATTTTACCATCTACAAACTTTGTCTGAACCATTTTTCGGTAGCTCTCATTGTTTCAGTGATATACGCAAAAAACGCAAATTTGTGACCTTTGACCTCAAATAAAAAACAACGCACAAGCGGGATCGATGGGGACTTTTGACATGTCATTTGTAATGACGCATCCAAGACCTGCACAAAAATCCAGCTTGTTGGGAATTAATGCAAACTTGAATCATAATTTAGTCTATTTTGACTGGACTAATTGTTTTTAAGAATCAAGTGGCAAATAGGGCAAATGCCATTTTTTTTAGTTAGGTACGCAGTCGTTCGGAACGCCAACTTCAGTGCGGACTGTGCTTTATTTCAATAATATGAACTAGTGCTTGACTGTGTTACCACTACACTGCCGGTACTATATTCGAACTCTTCCATAAAAAAAGGAACGGAACCCAAAGCCATTTTCAATTATGTTCTCTACTAACCCACACAGCCCAACCACGGCCTACATTTCTGTCCCCAACATTTTATAACATTAACTGCACTCTCGGTTTTTTGAGGCGAGAGGGTCTCCCCTGTAGGGTGCAATGTAATGTCTCCATCACTGAGGACCTTGTCAAATACTGATATTGATTTGATGGATTACTTTGTACATTTTTCTACTCCAGAAAGGTATTTTAGCTTTTAAAGTACAGCATTAGATGGAAAGAAATGTGTTTCGAAGATATTGAGTTTGCCTTGATAATGTTACCTGAAAGTAATTTTGTAAATCTGACTGATAATATCGGGCTTTTCTGGAACCACAAGGTAAGCGACAATTTGAGCTATTTGGAGATAGGAGTTTTCCTTTTGTAAATAAAAAGTACTTATAATAATACTAGCGGTCCCGATGGACATTTTCCTGTCTAAAAGCTAACATTAGGTCATATAATAAAATTGAGAACCCGATTGCAGCGCCGTGTTCAATTGTATTTTCAAACCATTGAGTCCCTAGCCACTCAAATTACAAACTAAATGTCATCCAAATCGTTCAAGCCGTTATTGAAACACAGGTGGGTGTACCTATAGAAGAAGTATATAAAGAAGATGTTAATAGGAATCAATACTAATAGTTCAACTATATAAACTAGGTTTATGAATAGCAAATATAGTCCGTCTAATGAAAGCGCGACCTGAGAAAAAGATGTTAAATCTAAAAAAAAGTTATATGGTATTACTAACTAGTAGAAGAAACATGTCTTGACACTTCACATTTTTTTTATTTTCGTACAATTGTGGTTGAATAATGTTGCCAATTAAATTTAAAAAGAAATCCAGATCGCGCTTTCATTAGACTCACTCTATCTTTTCTTTAAGTTATAGTCATTAATATCTAAGTATCTACCTTTTTAAATAGGGAAGAAAAAACCCTTTCCTACATTTAACGAAAACAGTCGCCCACGAAGGTCTTCCTAAACAGGAAATTCCTAATATGAATGAATATAATATAATATCTTCCAAAGCATTCCCAGACAATATAAAGCCGCCTGGCCTGTGTCAATTGTCATACCGTTGTCACAGAGGTCTGAAAGCTGGCCTTCCACCGCACTGCTCTAATTTGTTTGAATAATCATGGAAAGATAACACAGAGTCCAGTTTTTGAGTAAAATATTACAAGATGATTGCTGGTATGACAGTTATGAGTTATAACCCATCTTGTTTACCATTAAAAGAAAGAAAAACAGTTTATTCGCACGAAAATTAGACAGACATTCAAACATCAAACCATTCATTCAATCTTAGTACCTATACAAACAAATGATCTATTTTTATTAAACTACATCATCAAAAGACATTTCCTAGGGTGGCTCTACAGTGGAGCGGGAGGGCGTGTCAGACTTTTACTGGCTAAAACCACACCTGTGTCCCTCAGTTACGCTTAGTGTTCTAGGACCAAGGTTTCGCTTTCAGAAAGGAGAATGCCCGTTTTGTAAGGGAAGTTGGGTCCCAGTGGAAAATACTTGTGCCCTGAAGATTTTTATTTTACCTAATAGTAAAAACATAGCATTTTCATAATTGAAAACCTTTTTTCAATGTGCCACCCTGGTTCAGGAGATATAATTATTTTTCTGTTTTAAAAATCTAGGTTATAATTACAAGTTGACAGACTAAACATCACCATGAGCATGGAATTATGTCTCTTTTACTTTAATTCCATTAGTTTATGAAAAATTATATAAAAAATAATTTGCAGACAAAAAAATAAATAATATTGTTAAGGTTATTATTCCAAACAGGTACACGACAGCACAAAAGGGACCTGCCCCGTGGCATTCTCCTTTCCTCCGGCTCTATCGAGCACCGGCCTTACTTGGCCTCTATGGTTTTTCTGACATCACTTAGAGGCGCGCGTGGAACACTACGCGACGCTACGACTCGAGCTCGGCCCTTACCGGATGGGCGGACGGCGAGCTACCTATTGCTCCACGTCCCCAAGCCTGTGGTGCCTGGGGATCGCCCTCAGATTTCTGAAGTCCGAGGCATCTCATCTGGCGGCGACTGGAGTGTAAAAATGTCTGTTTCGTGACGCTGTCATCTCCTTTCCTATATTGCACTGCTAACACACAAGTTTTACAAACAAGTGCAACAAACCCTCTTTTAGAAACGGAAGGAACACTTACGGATTTCCATACGGAAAAAATCAGAAATAAACACACAGCTTGGTATTAACCAACATTTCAACTCCTAACCACAGTCCTCATGCACATAATACATGGCTCGCGCCCCGTCATTTCCCGCTATATCCGATGTCACGGTTCCAAGACGTATAATTGTGCAAACTGACGACTTTCTGTTATTTCTACTGATCATTGAGGAAGTGAAAATGTCTAGACTTTCACTTAGAGGTCTTCATGTTCTTACAGAATAATAAATTTTCTTAATCAATCAGCCGTCCATAAATGTCCCTGTTCGACAAAAATTTAAAGAAGTCGTCATTGGCGTCACCCGCGTGAAAATATAATATGGTCCTATGGTATATCCTTAGTATACCCGTATACCAAATTTCATCCAAATCCGTTAGATCATTCGAGCGCTGAGCGTGAAGAAGAAACAAACGTGAAGGAGAAACTGATTGACTGACATATCAACGCAAAGCCGAAACTGCTGGGTCTAGATACGTGAAATTTTGCACAAGGCCTCCTTTTATGACGTAGGCGATAGGCTCATAAACTAGTGCGCCTCACCATCAACGATTGCATCACTGCTTACCATCTAGTGGGATCGCGGTCAAGCACCAATTTAAGAAGAGGCGAGCACTCAGAAAAGATTTTTCGAAGTTCGGGGTGTATTTTGAAAAATCCTCTAAAGGGATGACACGGGTGTCCTAAGTTTGTTTGGAGAAAACTACTTTTACGCGGACGAAGCTATTGGCAGCAGCTAGTGAAATTAATAACAGTATTGTTCAAGCGGACATATCTTAATAATAACAGATTATTTCATGACATCACCCTACTTATTTATTAACCTAATCATAGACTAAATCGTCCTCTACAATTTCTGTATCTACAGTAACAAATTACCCCTTTAAAGGCTATATTTTGATGTGTTCTTCCGGTATCAATCAACCACGGTACAACGGTAGGCAATTTAAAATAATATTTGAATCAATTATATACAAATTGGGGGTTGGCTGAGGGTGTTTTGCCCGTAACTGTTTTGTCACATCTGGTGCTATTTTGGGTGCTGTCCAAGTTATGAACGAAATTGACTGAAAATTATTAGTCCGTAATTTGAACGTGTTCCATCCTCACTGGGTCCGCGTGAATTACGGCCCTCCCATGGGGAGGAGACCAAAAATATTTAAAATGAAAAAACTTATAATATGCATTCTTTAGCTGTTGGTTCTCCTAAGTATAAATAAACTAGCAGCCGGTCCCGGCTTCGCACGGGGTAGACAATTATTTATTTTTGGAAATTTGGATATAAAACACTTTTTTTAGTGTTAGTTTTCTACACCTTCGGTTACATTGTTCAAATTTTACCAAGGATCCCTAATTTTTTCAAAATGAAATGTAGCCTATGTCAAATTGAAAGAACGTAGCATTCTAATGGTGAAAGAATTTTTTAAATCGGCCCAGTACTTTTTGAGCCTATTCATTACAAACATACAAAAATAGGTACAAATCTTTCCTCTTTATAATATTAGTATAGATAAATAAAAGTTACCATGGCCCTGGAACGCAAAGGGAAACTGAAGACACTAATGTGTATTTTCGTCAGTAAAATCTCACACGCTTGTAGATTTTCACACAAGAACTTACTAAAACAAAACTTTTATAGTCATATCTTCAATTATTTTTATGCTTATAATCCTGGTATGAATTCTTGAATTAAACGTCTTTGTAGGCTGTAGGTAAATGAAAAGATTATAAAGTTGCAATTTAAAAATCGGCCATCTTTTTGAAATGACTTGGTTTTGGAAAATAATACATTTCTATATCGCTTTCGCTTATCCCCTTGGCCTCACCGAAATATCTTCCACCATAATCCACCCTGGTTCCTTGAGCAGTAGAGCGAGAAAACTGACACGGTTAAGTGGAGAACTGTTGGTGTGGCGACCACCTACCTACGGTATACTACTACTCATGTAGATTAGGGTTTATATTCGAGCTTGGGCCAGAAGATTGTAATCCAGCGTTCCTACTGAGGTCAATTTGGTTGAAGTTTGGTTTGGGTTGTGGCTACACAGATGTAATTCCCTCGCCAACATGTTCGCAAATCAGTCGCGAGTCGTCTACTCATGCTTTATAACCTTTTGTGGCGATTTTCACAAATAAACTATTTTTGTCTCTATCTTTGAGTATCAAATGTTTTAACTTTTAGACATTTGTTGTTAAGCCAAATTTCAACAAAAAATAAGACTTAAATTAGCAGTTTTGGGTAATGATTCTCAGTCAATAATATTAAAGGCAATATAAATCTCTGTATCGATTAACTCACAGTGGATGAGTGTACCCACTCGCTACCACAGCGCTTTCTTTGGTTGGATGTAATCTGCCAGCTTGACTGTTAATTTTGCGTTTTAACTAACTGCGGTTGGGAAAACGCGCCCGCCATCCAAGGACGTTGAAGCTCATGCATTACAACTGCTGTCTACAAAGATTAAAACTAGCAAGGTCACCTCAGTTAAGACGCTGGATAGCAACCGCCTGGTCCTTACTTTATACCGAGGTTCGTAAATAGTATCTTATTCTGAGTTGGTAGAGCATGCTGTTCTTAGTAATTGGGTGTCTCGTGGCGGTAATAGATTCTAGCTATTATATAGTTTATTTAACATTTTAGAGGGCACGTGGGTGGGTGTAATTTCTACGTTGTCTTTAGTGATTTTTATTAGGAAAAAGCTTCTATGAATGACGACACCTACTTATGTATGCTTACTTATATTAAAAATGTCCTGCTGAGCTTCTACAGGTTTTGCTGACAGTTTATCGTACCTAACCCCAAATTAGAAAATAAACTATGGACGCACAACTAAATTAATTCTTATCTTCTAAGTTTTCTAATGGTTACCTACATGAAAGAGAACCCTGGAACGAAGACAAAGAAAATGTCTGACAAGTCGCTCTGCCCAAGAGCGGGAGAAAGTCATTGGATGATTTCGCACCTAAAAAAAAAGCTAACACGCATCACAATTTGTCAGATTCATTTGTGTAGACTTAAGGCAGCCGTAATATGTTTCTGACTGCCTATTGTCGCCAAGCTCGGACTGAAACGAGAAAGGTTGGTTTTCAGTGAAACCGCTTGAAGTTGTGTAAATCGATTGGACAAGGTTAGTAGACAGACATGACTAGTTGTGAAACTGACGTGCTAGAAATGCTTTGCCTAGTAACAACAACTTTCATTTCAACAAAGGAAAAAAGTTTATTTCAATTCAAAATATTTTATTTTAGAGAGGCTTCTTTTTAAGGCACATTGCTCGTAGAACGGATGGCAACCAAAGGTTCAGTGTTGGAAGGTAATAGCGACCGTCATTGTCAATTGCAACTGTGAGTTGGCAATGACAGTTCTTCATACATTTGCGTTCGCTGTTTAACGTCTGCCTCGACGAGCTCGTCGCAATGAAAATGACTTTTAGAGAATAGCACCGCAGATGGGGTGGGTTTTATTAACTAAAAACCCACCTTTTTTACTTCTACTTTGTAAAAGTCTGACACACCCTCCCGCTCTGCCTTTTTTTAGGGTAGGGGCACCTGGGGACGAAACGTTCTAAAGTGGTGACGACGTAGCGGAAGACGCAGCGTTAGAAAGCCTCCTACAAGGTGAACCGATGACCTGGTGTGGGTCGTGGGAATCCGATGGATGTAAGACGCTCATGACCGGTCGTTATGGCGGTGCTAGGAACGCGATGTCCAACATACCGAGTTTCCTCCGTGCTTCGGAAAGCACTTTAAGCCGTTGATCCCGGCTGTCATTTGTAGATCTTTGGTAGTCGTTACGGATAGTCACAAGCCAGTAAATCTGATTCCAGTCTTACCATGAAGTATCGTGTTACCCTAGTGAATGGGTTGTAGAGGTCTGGTAGGCAGCCGCTCCTCGTAAAATATTGGTATTCAGCTAAATCCGGATTGACTGGAAGCCGACCCCAATATAGTTGGGAAAAGGTTAGGCAGATGATCATGAGGATCGCTATGTCCAACAGTGGATGTCTATCGGCTGAAATCATGATGATGAAGCTTTTTTAGCATGCAAAATCATTAAATAAATTCTTCCAAATTGGCTAGAGTGAAAGAACGAGGAAGGAGTAAGGAGGTGTTCGATTTTTACTAACTTAAACTCACCTATGTTTCTGATAATATTTTCTGATGATCACGATAATAATTTTTTTCAAGGTGAGTTAGTGGTCAAACGTGAACCGTCCTTAGTAAAAAAAAGTTAGTAAAAGTCTGACACTCTGTCTTGCTCCACTTAGAGCGGGAGGAGTGGCTAATATCCCACCAAAGAAATAAAACTTTCTCCTGCTATGAAAATGATTGAAAATTGACTTAGCAATTCCATTCAAAAGAACGCACTCAAGGTAACAACTTCAAGTGTCAATTAAGTTCTCAAGTTATTAGCTTCCAAGTACGCAAGTACACGCGAAGTCGTTAAAGTTGGCGAAGTTCGCTAGCTCGAGTTACCGCGCCACTCAAACTTGCACGTTTGAAATATTTAGTTAGCGAATAAGTGGGAAAATTAGCGCTAAAATTTGCATCGAAAGTTCGTAATAAAATTATGGAGGGAGTGGTGGGGCTGGGTTTAGTTTAATGTGCCTGGAGGTAGTGAGTTGGAAGAAGTGGTATGAGGGTGTTATTTGTGAATGTTGATGGCATAGGTGAGGCGCTCGTGGCTAGATAATAACAGCCGCATGGGTCGATCTTCAAGGTTAAGCAACGCTTGCCAAGGTTGGTCTGTGGATGGGTGACCATCTTAACATACCGAGTTTCCTCCGTGCTGAAGGTCCCGGCTGTCATTTGTAGATCTTTGGCAGTCGTTACGGATAGTCAAAAGCCAGTAAATCTGACTCCAGTCTAGACATGTAGTACCGTGTTGCCCCAGTTAATGGGTTGTGAAAGTCTGGTAGGCAGCCGCTCTTCGTAAAATACTGGTATTCAGCTAAATCCAGCTTGACTGGAAGCCGACTCCAATTTAGTGGGAAAAAGTCTAGGCAGATGATGAGGTGCTGTGGTTAAGGAATTAGACACGCCATAAGTACCTATAGCGGTAAGTCCCCCCCTTTGAGGGGTGGTTGGAAAGACGTCACGGTGTCCTCACCTTCCGTATGAAGCAGGTCCTCACCGGACATGGTCAGTTTGGGACGTTCATGCATCGGATTCATTCATCGGACGTTCATGCATGCGGCGGAATTAAGGCCACGGTGTCACTACTGTGTAGATCGCTCAGAGGTCACGGCGAAGGATGCGGTAGAGGCGTGCCCCGCTTGGGCGGAGCACCGCCGTATCCTCGTGGAGGTGATCGGCGGCAGCAACCTCTCGCGCCGGGCCCTGGTATTGGCCATGGAGTTGGAGGAGTGGCAGGTGGTCAGAGCCTCTGAGGCTATGGCCTGTACCTTTCGCTATATGTAGCTGTCTGTACCGTATAGGGTTCATCATCTGCCTAGCCTTTTCTCAACTATATTGGGGTCGGCTTCCAGTTAAGCCGGATTTAGCTGAATACCAGTATTTTACGAGGACCGGCTGCCTACCAGACCCCCACAACCCATTAACTGGAGTAACACTGTACCGTCTAGGGTTAATGTTATAAAAAACATTATTTATTAGCGCCTGCCTGCTCTTGATAACACTTTTGAAAACCACTTTTCCCCAATCTCTTCTCACTATGTTAACATAAACAGCCGTTCCATTGAATGTTGTTTTCTCAATGTATCGCGTATCTCAACCTGTTCGCACAAACGTGCTAAGGTTAACTCATTCTAAATATTTTTATGTTTGCGCGTAGCTCAAAATATTTTTCAATGAAATTGATTGAGTGGTTTAATTCAGAGGCGTGAAACATTTTCTTTGACGTCTTTTTAAACTTACTTCTTCTTCTTTTCGATTTGACGGTAAACTCGTTAAACTTTTTGGGCCCAGTAGGTGACTACGTAAATAGCAGCATCGGTGGCACTCATCAGATCCTCCAAAGTACACCTGTAGGGGCACTTGGGGCATTAATTTTGTATAAGCCCAATCAGTTATGCAACGCTATTAAAGTAGAAATAACTACATTGCGCACATGTGGGCCACGTATGTGAGTCTGGAAGTGTCGGTCTCGTCTCCATACATTTTACATGGCAACTAGACTTGTAGAACTACATTAGATCCACGCCAAGCGACGACTTTCTACGTACAAATCAGGCGTGGCCCAAGTGTGCGTCGGTCTAATGTAGTTCCCGCTATAGGGTTGCAAATCAGCCCCACCCTTGTTAGCCTATAATTTAGTAGTTACCTAATCTTAGTAAGAGCCTAAAGGAATGACACACCTTGCAGCCTGCCCAAATGTTTTTTGTCTATAGAATTTCCAGTCAAAAGATGTGAATAAGGCGTGCCGTAACAATTTCAGTCCTGCAAACGAGAAATTGGGATGGAGCTGGAGAGAAATAGGGTGTATATACCTGAAAATTTATTTTAACAGTATAAAGTAATGCTTAACTACGATCTCACCTGTTGGTAAACAGTCATGTATCAAGAGCCTATTTACTCTAACCTTGAAGGCACCCAAATTATAGTCAGACGCGAAGACAGGCAAATGGATCGCGTTAAGACCTCATGGTAGAACAACCGTCCGCGTGTTAAGCACCCCTGACCTAATGTTTACTCTGCCTAAATGCATCACCTTGGGATGTCGGTGACCCATTTACGTTTTCGCGATTCATGTAATAAATACATTTTCGGGTCGAATGACGTCATACCATGGTCCGTGTCATGTTTCGTTTGCTCAGTCTGTTTTTACAAAGCAAACAAGTTTTTTTCAAGTTGTAAAAAGTATGATGGGCCAACGAGATGGACGTTGTTGAAAGAAACTTAATTGCTTACCTTTTTGCTACTTATATCGGTGTAGTACATCATTACCTGATTGCCGTAAAAGAAGGATCACATTTTACGAGTATTCATTGGTTTTACCAATTCCATCTAGAAAGTATGCATACGGGACCCTATTGCTATGACACTGCTGTCCGTCTGTCTGTTACCAGGCTGTATCTCATGAACCTTGATAGTTAGACCGTTGGAATTTTTACAGATGATGTATCTTTGCTGCTGCATATAACAACAATTACTAAAATTAGAGTAAAATAAATATTCAACTGGGCCATACAACAAACGTGCTTTTGGCCGTTTTTTACTAGGGACGGTACGGAATCCTTCGTACGCTACTCTGACTTGGTTGATTTTTTGACAAGTCCTCAAAGAATCGCCCGAGGAGAATATCCCCAATAATCTATATGCTATGTGAACCAGAGCAACATCTATTGACGTCAGCAAAGATAACCCTTTCCTGACCCAATTATAAATAGCAACACAACCCAGAAAGCTGTACAACTTTCCTCCAACCCATTTTTCGTCCAGAATCCAGTATTAAATTGCCAGTAAAACATTAACAAGGACATTATAATGAACGAAATAAGTTAATGGTAATCTTTATCTGTGGGTGTCCTTCGTTGGTAATAAAACCACTGTAAGCTGGCCCTCGGAAACGTCACGGGCGTCTAGATTCGCAAGGCGGTGCCCGGCTACCGTAGACGGCGAGCTACCCATTGCTCGCCGTTCGGTCAAACCCACTTCGATGGCGTATTTTGCTCCATGATCACTGTTAGAGCCAATGCCTGCCATTTTTGCAGATTGTTCGAAAGTGCCGTGGTCTTTGCAAAGGGTTAATAAAGGAACAAAGTAAGTTTTAGTCAGTCAGTCACCCCCCTCTCGCTGCACCCAGAGTGGGAGAAATCATCTGATAGTTTTCTACGTAAGAAAATAGTATAAGCTGCCCTCGTATTCTATGGAAACTCCTTGCTATGCTAGGTCAGCCTCAACTAAAATTTACGTGCGGCCTATTATACTCTAATTCAGTTTCATGTAACTCGTGCCATACAATACTTAGGTATTTATATTAGGCTCATATCGTGAACACCTTGCCTTATTGATTAGGTTATTCACCTTTGGATTGCGTCATGTCATAAGCTACCTAGATTGTTAGATTGCTTTGCTGAGGTGGTTAGCTAACCTAACCACCTAATTCGCTCCTCTGTTTCTTGCAGAAAAACACTGATTTTTCTATTAATTCGAAAGTGATAAGCTTGCCAATTTTATATAAAATGTTTCATAGGGGGATTAAAAGTTACTCAATAAGGTTACTTACCTACTTGATCTCAGCGTTAGAACATCTCCCATAAGAAGGACCGGCGAATTGGTTATGGTCGCGAGAATCCGATGGATGCGAGACGCACAGGAGTGGTCATTGTGGCTATACCTTGAGGGTGACCTATGTCCAACAGTCCGAGCTATTTGCTGAAATCAAGTTACACTTTTAAAAATGACTAAATATTTACAATGTACCAACAGAGTACCAAAGTAAGTGCATAATAAACGCAAATCGGAATTATAAAAATCCATAGGTACACACATACATATATATAGTCACCCATATTGATAGGTACTTACCATTCGATCGTTGGACGAAATCTTTCCCAATGAGCTCTACTATTCCACTTCAGACTTCAGTAATAAAGCTCCTTGTCAAACAAATTCTAAATTATTTCGATGTTAACTTTATGAGACTGTCTCCACGAAACTGCACAAATAAACGACCTAAATATTTCCGAATAAATGTTTGAATTGACCACCATTTTTATGAGTTCGTTGGCTTTTGCATTTACGTCATTGGCCTCCTAAAATTGTTTTTCACGCTTTTTAACCCTTATGGGTTGGGCAGATGTCCAAGTGCTGTCAATGGGTCCGCTGGAAGTGGCCAGTTCAGTCAGGAATCGGGGATGCGTAGTGTAATTTCGTGACGGTACTGCAGATGTGCAATTGGCTGTTGTGTAGTGTGTCGCCGGTTTGCATGGCCTACAAAGGATCTTCCGGGTCTGTGTGTCTTCTGCATGCATGTTTAATGTTTATAAACGAACCCAGAATACAGGAATAATTCCTGTCGTGGAGCAAAGTTTCAAAAAAATGTGTCCTGGTACTAGAAACAAACCTACCAAAAGAGAGCCAAATATACTCTATATTGTATCTGCTAGCGTATATAAGAGATGAAAAGCAAGTAATCTTTTATGGCGCAAAAAGATTAGCCTATAAGTAACATCACCGATGAGACACAAAAATGCGAGTGACTATTCCACATAAATAAGATCACTGTCCAAACTAGTATAAAATCCTGTATCTCGAAGAACAGTAACTCCGCAGGCACTCCTAAGATTGCTGTAAATCTGTTGGGTTTCCCGCAATTTCTCTCATAGCAAAATACTGTCAAAAGTAGGCAACTCCCTTTTCATACCAGGTTAAATAAGGAACTTCACTGCACTGACATACTTCTCGCTATTTCAAATTATAAGTTCTTCGAGATTCTTTCATATCACCGAATCTAAAAATCGAAACTGACATCATAAACCTCAAAGAAAGTCGAAAGGAATACAAAACAATTTAACCGTAAAAGATTGATATCGGTAACGGTATTCATTGCGCCTTTTGAGCCAAAAGTCGACCAAAAAAACGTTCCCCTTTCCTATAAATATCAATACGCCACATACGCCGAGGCCCGAGTGGTTTACGATCGAATATCCCCCATATTAGTCACAAGTGGATGACTTTCGATCGATTTGATTATTCGATTATTTATTATGCGATTATCGTTCACGCGTAATGTGGGATACCGATTCGATTTACAAATCATCGAGCACATGATATCTTTGAGGAAGTTGGTGAAATTATATTGCCAAATAACCACTGAAAATATCTAAATATGGCCGGTTATAAATATGCTTGCGTTTCTTGAAATCCTCTTGCTTATTCGAATTAGGTCTAGTAGAAACAACTATCAGTAAGTACAGTGCTCAATATGGATATATCAATGTTCAGACATCATTGCTTCCTACTCGAGCGTGTAATGATTGAAATTAAAGTGTGCATGTAGATGGATGGAGAAGGAGAGGTAGACCAAAGAAAAGATGGATACATTGTGTAAAGACTGATACGAAAGAAAAGGGAGTTTTAGTATGAGAGTGATAGCTTGACGGGCGACAGAATTGAAAGGAAGAAATAAACATGTTGTTTACCCCAAATAACATGAGACAAGGGCAGGAAGATGATGAGAAAGTTACCATGTCTAGATTTCAAGCTAGCTTAGCTTTATCTGACTGGATTTCTTCCGTAATCCAATATCCATCTACTTGTTCGATCTTATATCGCTGTTCCCATTCGATTTCATCTTTCACGCGGCATTCTTCATAACCATTGAATCGTCCTATAACATGTCTCGAATGTTCTAAGCATTAAATAGTTATGGGCGTCCAATTTGGCACGGTACTAAATTGATTAGCGATATCACTGCCAGTTTATTACCAAAAGATCATTCAGCATGAAGATTTGTGAATTGTGTTTAGTTTACTCGTAAGTGAATTAAAAAATCTCTGTTATAGCATATTTTATGAGATAGGTCATGACCGAATACCGTAATACATTCATTTAATTTGTCTGACCGTAACGTTAAGGATGCATATTCACATAGGATTTAATGTATATAAAAGAAGGAACTGACATATCAATGCACCGTCGAAACTACTGGGACATGAAAATACTATCATTATTTATTTTTATGAAAACATTCTCGCGAGTGAAGTCTCTAGCAAAGTGTTAAATCAAAATATTTTGTTCAAGTTAGCCTGCATGGGTATACTTATAAAACAGCAGAAGCTAGTCCACGGTTCCGATCAGTTGTATTATGAAGAAGAAAAAGGTATAGTACAAAATAAGTAAAAAGTAATAATATCTATAAAAAAGTGAATCGAAATAAAAATAATTTACGTGTCTGCGGAATCTACAGTGCGTGTTGTACATTCACATTATAAGAAAGAAACTAACAATAATAAATCACTTATGAAACTAAGTCAGAGGTATATAGAAGATGAAATAAAAAAGTAAATTAAAACAAAGCCAATATATTCAATGCCAAGCAGCAATATAGACCACTGTTACTGATATTTCTTGAACTTCAAAACCAGCTGCTAGGTCAACTATCACCTTTCTTATTTCCAACATGTCTTCAGTAAATCGAACTTCATCTCAAAATCAAAGAAACAAAACTTCCCTAAACTCAGTTTAATAATAAATGCAGGTGTCATTAGGCTGAGTAAAAACCTGTGTCGCCCGACTACCCTCGTCACGTTGAAATGAATAATTTTGTTCTCAAATCTGCGATGTAGGTCGCTTGGCTGGATTTGGCCTAACGTGTTTTTGGCTCGGGACTCTCTATTTTTGCCTTACTCTTTTGTTTTCGCTTCAACGTTTGAAAAATATGCTTGTTTATGAACTTGTTATGCAGTTTTGTGATAGGTTTTATGGTCTATAATCTAATACCGGTCCATTCTTCAGGAACCTTCCATTTTTTCTAGCGAACCGTCCCAGTTTCGCCCGGGTATCGGAAATCTTTGAATTTCTCGGTTTTTTTTCCTACTATAATACGTATGAATTATACACTTAAACCTTCCTCATGAATACTACCACCCACTCTCTTCTCTACACAGCCTATTGGTTAAACAGCAAACAACATTGAATTAAGTACAACAATTTGTATACGACGATCTTAGGGTGTCACATCTCATCGTTACACTTCCCTAAAGCTGTCTGTGTCCACATTGCACGCTTAATGACGGTCATTATGATGATGATGGTAATCTCTTGGCCCTGAGCCGTGGGAATGTGCGACAAACGGCCAACTCCGTGGACAATACCTAGTTAATGTCTGCTCGGTACATGTTTGATGGCGAGAAGTCTTAGGTTAGGTTAGGCTGTGTAAGTAAAAGCATAATCTGCCTTAGAGTTACTACCGGGTCTGGAATTTCTTCTAAAGGAGAGGCGATCCTTATTTTGAGGTTGTAATTCATCAAGTGAGCCAGGTTTTTAATGATTGCAAACGAACTGTGCCCTTCCGTTCCTTTTTGCGTTACTGGGCCACGGTACCTCTTTCAAAAAAATCCCGTGACCTCAATGAATGGGTCAATAAAAGCCTGACACTCTCTCTATTGTTCTGCTCAGAGCAGGAGAAACTATTATGATGATTTTCAGCCCCAAAAAAATATTTAGATTTTTCTTTATCGTAGGTAGATCATCTTAACATACCGAGTTTCCTCCGTGCCTTGGAAAGCACGTTAAGCCGTAGGTCCCGGCTGTCATTTGTAGATCTTTGGCAGTCGTTACGGATAGTCAGAAGCCAGTAAATCTGACTCCAGTCTTGCCATGAAGTCCCGTGTTACCCTAGTTAATGTGTTGTGGAGGTCTGGTAAGCAGCCGTTCCTCATAAAATACTGGTATTCAGCTAAATCCGGCCTGACTGGAAGCCGACCCCAATATAGTTGGGAAAAGGCTAGGCAGATGATGTAGGTAGTCTATCAGATAGGTCGGGTAACTAGGTCGAAAAAAAAAGACGTGCAACATTGACAGCGGAAATTAATTAGGTTAGTAGCGAATTATTCATGTTACCTGTGTGTATCTCGTACTAGGTATTTCTTCTGTTCCGTGGGTGCATGTGCAAAAACAGATTCTACTCGTACATACACAAACAGCGAAAACTATTTAGATCTGGAACTTCTATTCTTGTTGACCTGAATCAAATATGATCATAGCCTATTTGAGCGTTACTCGTATTATCTAACTCCCTAATAATATATTAGAAACGTTGGTAGGTAATCGTATATCTCTGTTTTCGTTAGATCGCAATAGTTTCCTACCAACCAGGGTTTTCCTTGGGTACTCTGACATAGCGCGTACACATGTGTACGAGTAAGTGGCTTCTGCGAGTTGACTTCTGCCCTTCTAATGGTCAAGGACCCTAGGGTCCTAAATAAAAAAATAAAAATATTAGCTCTTATAATGTACATCTTTTTTTTTCCTGATAATAATTATGGTGCTTTTACAGAAAAAAAAACCAAACACAACATACCCTATAGAAAAAGTCTAAACTTGTACTCATAAATCTAATTCAATCTGAAGTGATCCCAATTCAGAATGTACAGTTTCATTAAACAACAACTTGATTGGTAACGATCCAATATTCGCACCGATATCATTCATAGTCTAATTCCTTCAACACATCCCATTCATCATAATCAGTTTCAAGGTCCGTCTCACCTCAAACTAAACCCATTACAATATCTACTAGGAAGCCTTATTCAGGGCTCAGGGTGATACATATAAACGACACGACTTTTACTGCAACCCTGTGATTTTCTTCAGCGTCCATCAATTGCCTAGCCATTATCAACCAGTTTGTCTTGTCTTCGCCCATGTTTATAGCGCTATTTGGACTACTTTGGACTGGCCCTGACTGTGAGTAGTCGTGGGCGGTGGTAAAGACTAAAGGTGCATTGAAACTGCAGGTGTATTCTGAGAAATTGTTTTATTGCCTCTGATATCCGATGTTGTTGACCTTATCGATAGGGGTGGTTGATTAAAAATGACAGGGTTTTTTTTCTAAAATTGGGGTTCCTTACTCAAAGGTTAATACGGGAACCTATTAAGACTATATTAAGATTATAATTATTAAGACTCTGCTGTCCCCCCGTCTGCCTGACCGTCTGTATAATGTGATAGTTAAAAAATTAAAATTTACACAGATAATGTATTTTTGTTGCTAAAAACAGGTTGAATAAATATTTAAGGGGCTCCCATATACAACAGACATGATTTTTTGGCCGTTATTATAGATGATGGTGCGAAACCCATCGTACACGAGTTAGACTTGCACTTGGCCAGTTTAGATATTGTATTCACAATTACTTTTCTATTTATTGTAATTCTTCTATAAGAATAACATGTATAAGCGTTAAATACAATACAAGTATCTTTAGAAAACAAAATTACAGAAGCAACAATAAAAACCTGGTATTAGTTCTATCTACAATCGGGTTCAATACAAGAACAACCGCAAGTTAAATTTTATTTTAAGTTCACCAATTGCATTTGATGTTGCTAATTTAACTAACCACTCAACAATACACTTTCTGTCTTCTTCTTAAAGTTCATTTTGCTTTAATAGTAACGGCACTACGGCACTCTGAATTGCCGACGGTATTCCTAATTTCTATCGAAAGGGACTTTTTATATGTCTTTAAAATTTATCTCTACGTCCCTTTGCATCGTAAAATCTTTCATTGCCTTCTGTGGTCACAATCGTAAAATCCTTTGTGAAAAATACATGACCAAGTTTATAAAATTCTTATGTCTATTCGAGATTCGTAGATGTTTCTATTATCCAGTTTATGGCGTCGTTAAGCCCAGTATGGTGGTTTTATGGTGTACTAATGGGATTTAAATGGTACTTACTTTTTCTATTATTTGTTTCAGGTAATACTTTCGTCTTTATAAAGAGCTAGTGAAATCTTCCTATCTTCTAGTACGTTGGGAAGTTTTATTGCAAAATACAGGTTTGTTAAAAAACACTGGTTGATTTAGAAATCCTAGAAAACGAATGACACACATGTAGTCTTTATTGATAGATAGAAAGTACAGAATACCTACTATGGTCTATCGGTTTAGGTAGTTAACTAAAGGTAAACAATCTTGGTATGTCTTTTTATATTAAAGAGGTCGTATATAATATACACAAAGATTATTTAAATTTAATTCATTAGCTAACATCGATTTAGGTAAATACCTAGTTGTAAAGATTTTTACATACAATTTTTAGACAACTTTTAGATAAAAAGACATGCCAAGATTGTTTACATTTAGTTAATTACCTAAACCGATAGACCATAGTGTCTTTTATCAGAAACATTTATATAAATATTTGCATGATTCCGTATAAGAGCTTCTTAATCGAGATATCCAGTTTCTTTGGTAATCTGTAGTCTTCTTCATCAGGTCCATCTCATCAGGTGACAGTGATTTGAAAGAAATATTCTAATCACTATCTGAATGCTAATGCTTAAACTGTGACCTAACTTTTTGAATACCACAAACACTATCAATATACCTTTAATATTTATATCAGAACAAAATTTTAATAAACATGTAAATCAACCTGAATTACATCTTTTCAATTAAAAGGAGAATTTTCCAAATTATTTAATAAATGAGAGTGGAAACAAAGATAAACCTCCTCCATTCTTTGAAGTTGGATTAAAATAACAAACATACTTCTACAAACCTGACCTTTCGAAAGATAGAACAAAATTAAATATAAGAACCACAAAAATAATTCAACATTCAGTTCTTCTTACATTGTAGTGTGTAGGCGTATCATTACCAACGCCCGGGGCTTATCCATTCGGTATTCCTTTTATACCGATATTTTACCTTCATAATCCATGATATTTGTACCCCCACGCAAATGAGAACATATCTGCTAAAACTATTTGCATACTTTGCTCAAGGCAAGGCAAGTCAGACTAAGATTTTAGGATGTTTTCAGATTGTAAGTTTTGGAAGATTGTGCCCAGTAACGAAGCTCATAATTTCTGTCTATTAAAGTCTATGTGA
Organism: Mythimna separata; assembly: GCA_030763345.1. Lineage (NCBI taxonomy): Eukaryota > Metazoa > Arthropoda > Insecta > Lepidoptera > Noctuidae > Mythimna > Mythimna separata. The sequence goes on from CM061175.1 coordinate 2,655,958, forward strand.
TTCTCTTGATTAGGAGTCTTTACGCTCATAATGTTGTTGCTGTTAGGCCTTAGACTGTAGGCTTAACAGCAACAATATTATAAGCGTAAGTAAGGACGCGTAGTATCATAGACGCGAAATCGACATTATACGCTTGGTGTTCGCCTGTGTAAAGCTTCATATATGCAACACGAAAGCACGACGCTGCTGCTCATGTCATAGTTCGACCGTAGCTACGAGTCCGTGGACAATAGGAGATGGCTTCGATTTACTTTTAAATGTTTCATGAAAAAAAGTAGTACAAACTGATGATACATATCTGGCTGCATAGTAAATTTTTATCAGACAATCTATTCTATTTTAAACGCATGTGTACCTAAAAAGCGACATAGCTAAACCGCAGGCCCCGTTATCCTGTGTGGTTTACGAAAGATTCGCAACAAGCTCAAATGTCACACTGGCTGAAAGCGAACTAAATGTGATCTAGCTTGGAAATCTTTTTGAGACATCAGAACTGATCTTAAAACACGAGGTGCCGTTGTACACTACATCCAAAGACGCAATTGAAAACTAGTTTACAACTGTTCCATGTCAGTTCTTTCAAACATATTTCAAGTTTGCGATCTAAGGTTGGTTCTGAGGCTTTACCTTGACGTGTTAAAATGTCAGGCGTGCGAGTGAGAAAGAGGGATGGAGCTACCAACCCAGTATAGCTCCATCCCTTTAACACTCCAGTTTAAGTCAGCGTTAAAAGCTCGCAAAATCTCGAATCGAGATTTGTTCAAAGGAGATTGAACTTGTTCAAGTAGCTGAAACTTATGCCAATGTTTTCGTTACGTGCCCATTAATTACTCAGATACCCGCGAAACGAGACACAATAGTAAAACAATAACAGCGCGGTCTCATAGGACCGGTTGGGGATTCAAACGTTAAACGACTTACATATCATACCATTTCAATTTTAGTTAAAATAATTACACGCATGTTATGATGTTACTATTCAAGGAATAAATTACAATAATATGTTGGTTTATTTTATGGTAATGACGTCTTTTGATTGCCTCATAACATCTGTTTATTATAGTATGCACATAAATACTATCTTTTCTTTGCCTTTTAAGGTACCTAAAGCCAAGATCATACCACCTCCACTCTTTGCGCTAGTTTTAAATGCGGCTATATCATTAGACCTGCCCTGCCTACACGGAATGCCACAAGGTTCTATTCTGGTTCCTGCGCTGTTTAAATTAGACATTAATATAACATCCTACTCGGAATGAGACGTGGTGAATGCAATATTATTTGACTTATTTAGCACTGTGGGTGGACGGGTGTGAGGTCTTATGTCTTAATGTTTAAAGTAGTGGACATTGGTATAAATAAGAGAGGTCAGATTTAAAAAGGATTCTTATTGCACATGGTTAGAATGATATCGACTGGTTTGACAGAATTGGAAAACTTAACTGACTAGATTTTAACAAGCAATTGCTTCTTCTAAACAATTATTCTGAGCATATTATTAATAACATAGCAATCAACCCCAAGTGAACATCACAACTGCTAGCTAGGATAAAACAATACACCTTGTTTTTCTTCCATTTCTAAAGCAATTTCCATTTAAAATCGTGATATCAATTATCAAGTTTCTCTATCCCGTTAATTTTATAGGCTAGGCGGAGTCTGCCCTATTAACGTTTGAATCCCCAACCGGTCCTATGAGACCGCGCTGTTATTGTTTTACTATTGTGTCTCGTTTCGCGGGTATCTGAGTAATTAAATAAATTTTGTTGTGGTAATAAAACTACCAAAGTTTTTGTTAAATTGATGTCAAAGTCAAATATTTTTATTTCACATAGGCCTACATGGGGACTTATAAAAACGTCGAAAACTAGTGCACGGTTCCAAATTGGTCGTTTCCTATGGAGAAGAACCGGCAAGAAACTCCATGGTTACTCTTTTCAAAAAACTATTGAGATGTTTTAGAACTGTCTAGTTTGAAATAATTAAAATTACTAACTCCGTGTTCAGAAACCATAACTTACAGCTACATAAACGACAATTGATGAATATATTCATTTCTACAAAACATGAATACGGAAGAAATTATACATATGAATAATTCTTGACAGACTATCGACTTAATTCATGAATCCCCGACCGGTCCTATGAGACCGCGCTGTTATTGTTTTACTATTGTGTCTCGTTTTGTGGGTATGTGATAGGTTAAGTATCGTCTCAAACGCGAAAAGTAATAGAGTGAAACCGATAGTCTGTTCAAGCCCTTCAAACAGTAGAACCTCTATTTTCACCCAAATTAATTGTTTTCCAGTCGTTGTTGGCTTTCAAAGCAGTCAACCTTTAATTTCGTAGTCAGTTTTAGTTCACCAGTTCGTCTAATGAGAGTTGCCTTTAGTTGTTTTCGTTTGAAATGGTAACAAGATCTTTAGCATTGAGCTACGTTTTGGTTTTATATTTGGTTCGTATTCAATTTGAAGCTTTGTATTGATTCGCGAAGTGTAAATTATCATTTTTGCTCCAATTAACCCCTTGCTTCAATTAAACTTGCTGGAGTTTTCTAAGTATTCATTTCATGACACTACTTTACTTTTACTGTTCTTTCCAGAACTAATTATAAGTATGCACACAGAATTGTTATTCCTTATTTCTAATCTTCTCAAACAACAAGTCCACAACAGAAAACCAAGTAATCTTCAAGAACCTTAATCAAAATCTTTATTCCTCCTTCACCTGCCAAGTCTTATCAGCCAGACAAATTATTAAAGGAAGCTCCTATCTTGGGGGGTTCAACCGGTTCTATCCCGGGTCCTACTTTGTCGTGGGCGAGAGCAGCATTCCCAAAACGACCTGAATTAATTGAGCCTACAATTAAACAGACAGGTTTGACGTATATCCAGTAACTCCTGTAGGTATACAAGCTATATGTAGTATAGAGGCTCATACAACTTATTTTTAGCATTGTGTTAAATGTTGCTTTTGAGGCAGCGCTTGAAAAGAATATATTGCGTGATAGAGTGTCAGATAAACCGCAACTTCAATACTTAGTAAAAAATATGTATGTCAAAAAAATGAGTTCTTGTTTATGACCACACTATTTTTAAAACTTACGATTTTAACATCGTGGTTTATCTTACTAAACCACTGTATGAATGCTCGAATAAACTCATTATAATTTTATACCAATGAAATATCATGCTGATTCGCTTTGTATGTAAAATATACGCGAAACACAATACATAATAATACAAGGTCCTTGAAACGATGCACCCCTTGTTAGGCAGTAGATAAAAGTGGCTGATGACGATAGAAGCCGACTGAGCCCGACTGATCCCGAGCACTATATGGTCCGATCAAAAAGGGCGCCTAAGCACACTTCAAACACTAACTAAATACAAAATATTTGTCTCGTTCCTATACCAAATGCAAGTGTTCTAAAATTGTTCTTTTTTCCATTATGTAAATGAGCCTTGGCGATCTGTTTACAAGGCGTGTTTTCCAAAACCTGCTTCAGGCATCTATCAGTCTCGTAAAATGGTGAAATATAGTTTAGTTTTAGTTGTAATCACAAACATTGTTAATATTTAAGAAAAACCAATACTGTGAAGAAAGAAAAATGACTTTAAATAGAATAGAATTGTTGCATGCAGCAGCATTAATGACGTTGGCAAGTCAAGCCATGACGATAGGTCAAAGATCACAGAGCTGCAATGAGTCTAACAATCTCTTGCGCTGATCTTTGCCCTTCTAAGCAGTACGGTAAAGCATTTTCTTTAGTTGATTACTATTTGTACTAGTCAAAAAGTACACTTACTTCGATCTGCAAATAAATATGTATTTAGTTGTGGCTTTGCGCAAGGTATTACAATGAATCTTTGATGTATGCTTTACAAGTATTACAATTAATTTCAAACCAACAGTAGCGACAATATGTAATTCATAATATGATTTAAAAGAGTGTCCATGGAGTATGATACACGTTCTTCTCCATAGAGATCTACGCAATTTAGCTTCACTCTTTTTGGACTGACTGACTTTTAGACAATTAAAAAGTGCCTGTGATAGTAGTCAAAAGTTTGAATTTTTCATGCCCCTTCTCTATACGAAATGGGGCAATAACATACTGGTCTTATTATTAATAAAAAATGTAATATTCAACACATAAACCTTTCCCATAAACATTGCAGAAAGTTGCTCAGAAGTTACTTCTAGTTATAGACAAGACGAGCTCGAGGTTGCTAAAAATAACCACGCCTATCACATCACTGAGATCCAATCTAACCACAGATTAGTTACCGCAGTTAATTACAAAAGTAATCTGTGGATTAATAATGTTACAATAGTAAGTAAAGTAGTAGTAGTTACAATAGTAACATTCGAAGGAGTTACCGTAGTCCTGGAATGCAAAGGGCAACTGAAGAAACAAATGTGCCTTAAAGCCAGTACAGTCTGACTCTCTCTGTCCTTCCACCTAATAAAAAAGCAAATTTATAGAGTGCCAAGAAACAAGCAGCTGAAAGTTCACACTGACATATATGTAGAAGACGTTGACATAACTTACTACAGAACTACATAACACATTGTCTTACCATTGTAGTGTGTACCAAAATAACCTTATTGCTCCTATTTTGGTCTCTTAAGCAGGTTAATGATAATTGTCTTGTAATGTCAGTTTTTGCTGTAATGGCAAACAGGTAGGTTTACCTACTGTTTCAAGTTGCTTTAAATACCGTTTGCTAGTAATCTAGTAAGTAGTAATTGTATTATTATGTTTTGTACTTACTTGCGTATTGTTGTTTACCATATTTACTTCAGTAGCGATAGGCATATAATTATTTCGCCAATGCTCATACATATTTGATACTAAGAAATAAATGTTCTCTAGTTTTTATTTCCCGAATATATTCTAACAAAATCTCCGCTGTATATTTGCCTCTAAACATCACACTAAAAATAAATCTCTGTTAGAATACAAAGCTGAAGCACGACACCATCCAATTTAGCGAGACATTTCAAAAGACATAGTTCTTTCGTTCTTGGATCCATTTTAAGAAAACAAAAGAGAGATTGGAAGGTCAAGCTGTAATGGTCGTTGATGCAAAACGTGAACCGCAACGTGCAACTACGATACAGCGATAAGAATTTGCACGATTCTCTTTTGAATTTCGTAAATAAAGCGATGCAGCGCTTAGTTTAAGTTTATTATTAAGTTTACTTCGAATGCTAATTGCTTGATTATTCGCTTCAAGAGAACTTTCTGTACTACTAGTTGTTTTTTCTTTATTTAAGTCTTGAATAACATAGTCTATTTGTTTAATTTTACCATTTGTGTATTCTTTCACATTTGTTTGATGTGACTGTGTAACATTTGCTGTTTGTTCATTACTATCTTGGTTGGAACTAGTAAAAACGAGTTGAATTATCAGCCTGTGCTCAAGCAATGCAGATGTTTTGCTGTCCACAACACGTTTCAACAATATAATTTATATCTTTATCTTAACATACCATGTCGTGTACATTGTCAACTTGAAATAGCTGCTTCAATTCTTGTTCTTTACAATTGGTATATATCAACAAATGACCTCTCCTTACTTGCATTGTGCGGAGCGACCGGTAGTATCAGACTTTTGCTGGCTAAAACCCACGGTGTCCCTTCAGTAGCCTTTTTCAAGGTCATAATAACTCTTTCGATTAATTCACAAACCTGGTTTTCATTACTTTTATTTTACAAAATTATTCCACACAAAAATGTTTTCAATGTGCAAATATTTAATACTAAAACGAACTAATTGGTTTCGGTTAAAGTACATTAGAAACGGATTATGATTCAATTGGAATTTCCATGAATAGAATAAATTTGAGAACCCATTAACAATTCTGCAAAACCCAGAATGGACGCTAATTGTATCTTATTAACCCGTCAGGGTTCATAAATGTGATTTTAGATACGTATGAAACATTTAGGTACCCTTTTGCTTTGAAACTTACAAAGTTAAAGCGATATTGTATTAGATAAATATGTATTTTACAGGTTAGAAAATAATTTTAGCGTCAGTACAGTTCACAAACCCATAATTTGAATAAATGCCCTAGAGAAATATAAAAAATAAGCAAAAAATTCATGAATGTAAAAGCAATTTTCCTAAAAGGAGATGATATTAAATTCAATACGTACGGTGCCTTAAATACATTAGGGATTTCATCGTCTTCATCGTTGTCATTTTCTTCCCGTTCTTGCTTCTTACTTGCTTTTCCATTACATTCAAAAATATTTATGAAAAAAAATCATCATCATTCCAGCCAAAAGACGTCTAGTGCTGGACATATGCCTCCTGTAAGTATCGTGACATCCACCTCTGTTTCGTGGATAACTAACCTACACCTAGTCATCGTCAAAAACACGGTGTTTCTAATCTTTGAAATCTTGGCTTTTATCTACCATACTACGCATCTGATGTCAATTCGTGAAAACTACATGAAAATCTATTCAGCAGTTTTTGAATGTATCGCGAACAGACTGACAGATACTGACAGATTTTATTTTTTTATTTATGTAAGGATATCTTAGAAAACATCAGCTCTCATCTTGCTACAATATTAAAGTTTCTCAAGTAAATATTTTCATCACAAAAGCGTTCTAGCAACAAACAATTTAAGGAATCCACTGAAGCAATTCACGGAATATGATCTTAAGCAAGATCCCAGGTTAAAACAGGGTACCGTATATATCTTGGAAACGCTGAGCTGCCATAATGTTAATGTCGCCATTACCATTTAAATTTTAGAGTACTATTCATCTTGAAAGCCGACACTTTAGCGTTGTTTGGATATTTGCGAATTTTCGACTACATTTTAGGACGAATATTTTGTATATATACAATTTTCATATCTCAAGCTGGATAAATATTATAAGTCCTAGAAGGATGCATAATAGGACGGGCGACAGGACAGAACGGAGGAAAAAACGTGCTGCGCCGAACTCAAGTGATATGGGACAAGGGCAGGAAGAAGAAGTAGTTATTGATATTAGTTTGATGAATTTTCGTTTAGTCAATCGTCAATTCGTGTAATCAAGCTATCTGGATAGACTGTACTGATGTACGAGTACTCGTATCTCAGACTTAATATTTAACAAAATATCGTGCTCTGATAATAGAAAATAGAACTACTAAACACAGAATAAATCTCTTCAGGGCTAAAACAACAAAAAGGCTAGTAAATTAATTAGCAGCAAACTACAATAGAGGGAGTGGGTTCGATCTAGGCGCGGCACAAATGTTAAATGAACGGAATGCCCGCTTTAACCTAATGATGATGTATGTAGGCCAATTTGTACCACTTGTGTGCATATTTTAATTTAGCAGACCAACGAAAATTTTGGTTTCATTTTTTATGGCCGTCATGGTGAAGTAGCAGGTCATAAGACTAAAGTTGCTACTGAATATACGCTAAGACCTATCAATGAGTACGTTCAGTTCTATGCAACCTTATTAATAGTGTAATAGGAATCACATCTCATGATCTTAGATGCTTTAAAACAAGATATGCAGAGTAAATCGTGGGGTAAAGTGCTTTTCCAATTTATCAGCAGGCTCAAATATTAAGCAATATCTACATAACATTTCTTGAATTTCTTTTTAGGCTCTTTTGTCTTACAATTCCTACAAATCGGAGCAGGTGCAAACACATTTTTCATCCCAGGTCATAATATTTTCGGGTATGACTCAAACTGTAAACTCAATACTGAGCAGCTAAATAAGGAGTACAGCAGTTAGCGTGGGTGTTTAAAAACTGCCAAATTGGCGTGAATGAGAGGAATTATGAGTGCACATTCCTATTTCAAGGCTTACTTTTAAGTTGCCAGCATCGGTCAGCTTATGTTCATTGCAGCAATCGACATAGTCAACACTGCGTTTATATCTGCAATTTTCGTGGTAATTACCATGAATCTAGTAAAGGGATTGTAAATGCATGTACTACTTTACATTGTAATTTTGTTATCCAAACAATTTGTCTGCTGTGGTCTTCCCGTCCGCTTATAATTTAGGCGTCTTCAAGGGTGAGTAGGCTCTTAATTCATGAATAACCGACCCGTCGCATGAGACCGCGCTGTTATTGTTTTACTATTGTGTCTCGTTTCGCGGGTATGTGATAGGTTAATAAACTTGTGCGCCCCATCAACGATTGCTCCATCGCTTACTATCAGGTGGGATAGCAGTCCAGTACTAGTTCACATCAATAAAAAAACATCTTTAAATACATCGGACATGTACATGCATCGTCTTCTAAGTATCTATCTTCATTATCATCACTTGCAAGACAAAGTACTGTTTCGCCCTCAAATAAACTTTCTCAAGGCTTATTTCTGGCTGGCCCGAAGTCCGAAACTACATTTATCATTCAATTAACTCGGTTGAGCCTTTCTTGCGGCATCGCAGACAAATGGTTAAGCTGCCAAAAGCCTTTGCAAAATCAACAATTATTTATACTACGCATATTCTTTCCGATCTTTATCTCGCTTGTTTTAAACTTACTTATATGTACCAGATTTTTATGACTGTAAATTTCTTCATTCTCATTATTTTTCCAACTACGAATACTGGACCTAAAGATAAATATCTTTAGTTTTTAATTGAAAACCTCAAATGGAGAACTTGTTAACATTAAGCGTTTTAATATTTTAACTTCAAATTCAGATTGCAACATAAAACATACAAACAAACAATAAGTAAAATCTATCCTCTTAATAATATTGGTATACATAGAAGTACATCAAAGATCTAACAAAAAATTAAGTACAGGCTTTTGATTGATTTGTAGATCATTCTCCACGTATGGCTGCAAAACGTTCTGCTTAAGCTAAGAATAAAATCGTGAGTAATTCTTACACTCCTCATATGGAACTGCATTGACACAGGAAGTGTATGTATATGGATAAGACTCGGCACTCTTGTGACCACCCCGAAAGGAAACTAGAATGAGGATAATATAATTATGCAGGTGTATGATTCATTTCGATATTTAAAGTATGTAATGGGCACGGTTTGTTTACCAGCTGTGATGATCGGAAGCAGACGTTTATAAGGATAATTCGATTTCCGTCGTTTCATTTAACCTTCTGTATTGTCATTTAGTTACGACTTGTATCTTATTTTATTCCGCATTTTCAGTTTATCTTAAATATTTTCTAGTTCTGTTCATGTTTGCTATGCTGTATGAAATTGTTGGAACATTTCATTTCATGCGTTCATTGTAAATATGTGCATAATTATTATACAATGAATTCCTTAGTTTATGGTTTGTTCGTTGTCAGCAGTCAAAAATGTTGGCAATGTTTCTCTTTACGAGTTCCAAAATGTAGAAACTATTTTACGTACTACACTATTGTATACAATATATTATTGATTAATTATCAGAATATCGTCATGTTGAGTCAGTAGCAGACTTCATTCATCCAGAACACGGCCTTGTTGGCGGTTATCAACTTACGGTAAATTTTACGACCTTATTGTATGAAGACTAGGTAAATTCTGATAAGACAGATAACACTCGCAAACCCGCAAGGCAAGCCCCCTCCAACGACATCTAGCCACTCCGAGCCAGTACGCCGCGCGCTTTGTCCACGGACGGACGTACCGCGCCTCCCCTAAAATTAATACGACCACCGAATAGGCAAACAGGATACTCCGCATTCGGAATAGTGATGAGAACAAACAATAGTGACGTTCATACCAAAAAGGAACCGTTCAAATAGTGCTGCCCATAAATTACTAATTAATGTGAATTCGCTGACCTTGTAAATCGACTAGAAAATGGATTAGCCACAGTTTTTTTTGTTTATTAATCGAACGACATTGATCGAGATAAGTGAGTTTATTGAAAAAGAGATGGGATTCGTGTAATCGATTAAATTATTTAGTAATTAGTGCGGGAAGTGTAAATATTTAAAAATGACAATGTTGGCGGTGAAGAATTTTTTCATGCCGGAAAAAAGAGTGGACTCCCCGAGGTTTTCGAGGATGCCCGAGGCATTAATGAGGTCCATTCGACGGCGCTCTTTACGGGTGAAGAGGACCAAGTCGTTGGTACTTGTGAACGAAAAGAGGAAATCCGGTGAGTGGTAGCGTATGATACTTTTAGTTTTCTTTTATTTTTGATATTGATACAGATGTTCAATATGAACATGTGTAGCCTTTGAATTTTACATGAGCAGTTCTTTATATTTTATTTCCCATAAGTTTTATGTTAATGCTTTTATAATTGTCTTTAAATTTATCAATATTAGAATTACCTAGCTGACGCAATAATGCATGCATCCATAAGACATACATAGTGTACCGATAAATTTTGAACTCAACATTTTTAAAACCACTTTAAAATAGTTTTTGCCTTATTTTTAACAAAATTGTCGCAATTTACTGTACCATTACTACTAACACTACTCGTTAAGCTAATAACAGCTCTAAGTTTACTCAAACGAATTTCTTTTACTCTAGTAATGACACTTTTTGTCCGGTAATTAATAAAATCAAATTGCAAAGGCACTATTAGGTAATCATCATGAATAATAGCTTTGATAACTTAAACCCGGCCATTGATTTTTTACGATAATATCAGGTTCAGTAATTGCAGATTGATTTTAGATAGAAAAGCCATTTACCTTACGAAGAACAGTAGCCGATGATTGGAAAACAATTCAGATTGAATTATTCATTGCACGAACGTATTTTGCAATACTACGTAATTTTTAATTCTTTGTTTGATGTTTGGATTATTCTTTCGCAAAACTACAGCTATTGTTGCTAATAACGTAATCAGTTCATGTTTGATGTTTGAACGACAATATTTGCTTCTTGAAACATCGAAAATATTTGCAGTATGTTGAACTATATCATTTATTGCTGCTATCTGCTTAGCTAACAAGAGCATTACCTAAAGCAATTACAAAACAATTATGACGTTTATGAAAATTCCATTATAAGCTGAGACAAATATGTTATTACACAATTCCAACTATATTCAATTGTCTTACGCTCTTATTAGCAATGCCATTTTCCTCCAGAGCTTTCATATTACGTGTGGCCATTTGAAGACTTTATCGTCATAACTTAACGTCATTGTACGTGACATCATTAAGCATTGTTTCATGTGCTTCTATGTCATATTTTAAATGGTCGCTGCCCATAAAAATGTTCATAGGTACCACTTGTTCTAGTAGATGAGACCATTGTTACCGGCCGTACCCTATTTTGTTGGGCTAAATATTAATTGGGCAATTTGTAGGACAGCAGCTTAATCGGTCTGATCATAATATATTTAGATCCGGTCTACATTTGAAGCAAAAAGTTTTCAAATTGAATAAACCTATTTCACGCTCGTTACATTACAAACGAATTCTTGGATACTGTTACAGTAATTCGCATTGTAGCCAATAAAATAGAAGGTTGCTCTGCATACCAATTAGGTGGCTACTCTCATTTCTTTTGTTTCTTTTTTTTTCTCCGTCGCTATCCGAGTTCACCTTAACATTTTAATTGAACTGCCTGATACAGATCAACAGATTCTTATTTCAACTGTTTCGTTGTACAATCGTTATGTCTACTGCTATGTCTCAAGGTTTTCGCAATGTCTGCTATTTACATTGTTCTTTTGATATTTAGTGCGCAATTGACAATTTTTTTATACTCAATGATGTTAGAAAAAAACACATGTTGTGCATTTATGGCTGGTTTGTAGGTCACATGTGGTATTTGCTCTTGTTTGTGCTCTCATGCTTTATCTAAACTTATATTACATATTTTTTTTAATTTGGCATGATTCTCATATTCGTCAATTTTCAGACTCAATAAAACTCACTGCTTCTTTTAAATTTATTTGAATAAAAATTTAACAAAGTTTCAAACCTGCTGGATCATACGGCGGTGAACTTTACGTCGTAAAAGCACTATGGTTATTAAGATAGCTAAGTTTGCCACTAAATATATGAATAGTAATGTATACATATTTTATTTAAGGTTTGTAGTTGAAGCAAGGTAAGAAGTCGCCACTTGTCCGTTTAAAAGTCACATAAGTGAGATGACTGATTGCTCCAAGATTGATGGCATCCGGACGCTATAAAAAATAAAATCGATTAAGACACGGTGTTCAAGAAAATCGACTAAATCTAACTAATGAATGCAAGGGCTCGTCCACAGATAACGTAAATATTTCTAATCTGTTGCACATTTATCTGTTGCATTGCGTTCAGGCTTGATTAACTTTTAGATCGATGAGTTCAGCGATAAAATCTTTTTATGTAAAGTTAATTGGAGGGCAGACATGCAATGACCGCTTGTCCAATGCAAGCCCGTGTGAGCTGTTAAATTTTAATACTGTTAATTAAGTTAGTTAAATTAATATACTATGTTTTGAATTAAGTTTGAAGATGGATTTAATAGTGAAAGTAAATAGCTGCTAAGCGGTGTTAGAATTGTTGAATAAAATTATGCTTAGTTACTTTAAATTAATTGCTGTCCTTATTAACAATACTTAGATATGTATTCAAATCGACCTACCATAAACGCTAAGGCGATTACATTATTTACATAGTTATTTAAGTGACATTTACGATGTATGGTTAAATAGGTAATAAGCAAAACAAATATCTACAAATTCTACAGCAGCAAATTCCTTCTTCGACTACGAATTCGCTACAAGTTACATAAAATATACTTATTATCTAAAAACTAAAACAACAAACTGTTTAAAAAAAATCTATTAAACAGTTTTAATTGCTACAGACTTTATATACACGTAAAAAGTTAAAGTCAAACACGTTTTCAAATAAATTGGCCAATAAAAATAGTTTACGGTTAAAAATCGACTAAAACTTTTATTTCCGCCAACGGACAACACTAATTATGAGTAAAATGCACCTGGCTAGCGCGTGCCAACCTAAATGTCACACTTGACGTTACGAAACCAATTAAAATAGACCCTTTTTATAAACAACGACTTACCATTTAATACTTTTATAATTGAAATAAAAACTAGTTTTTTTCTGAATGGAATTTACTGAACAAATACGTATTTTATGCAAATGAGTACAATAATATTATTCAAATTGGATAGAAGTTTAAAAAAGGATCAATTTTCTTCTTTTTTTGGAATATTTGTCATCCGTTCTGCAGGCTTAAATTGTCATAATTGGAATGTCAAACTAACAAGGAGTTTTAGAAATTCTTGATACATAACTCCGTGCATTGTAGCGTAATATCAATAGATTTTAATAGGAGAATTTGTGGAATTTTGGCAACGTTTGACAATGTGTAATAAACAAATTCGTACAAAGCTCTTTTCTCACAAATAAATACTTTGCAGATGCGCCAAATGAGTCACGTGTTTGGACGTGTGAACTTAAAGATACCTACTGCAGATTTATACCCAAGTACCCATAATATATGTCGTTTTACACAGCTAAATGGTACAAGTTAACATATTTTGTAAATCTAAAAATTCTTAAAGATTGTAATCTTTTTCGCGAGACAGTATTGTTTCATGTTCGAATAAAACATTCCATCCATTGCGACGCCATTGCTAAAAACTATTTTCAGCAAACTATTTGTATTTGACCTCACAACATTCGACCTTGGTAGTGAAATAAAAAAAAAATTAAATCCCGCGACGAGTCGACCTCGTGTGAAACACGCCAGTCAAAACGTCTTTTTGTTATTTTTAAAATAACAAATTATTTTGACGCTAGTCCGATGCGTGGGAATAAATAGGTAATATTATTGCGTTATTTATCATTGTTTTAGCAGGTATAATTTTGTTGCTACTGTAGGCGTAGGCTTGAGGACGACGAGCAATGGGTAGCTAGCCGTCCGGCCGACTGGTAACAGTTTAGACCGAGCCCAAGTCGACAGCGCTTGTTGTAGGAGACCAGCAGGGTCGAAGCACACTGGGGTTGTGCGAAAAAAAACCCCAGGCTAAAACGAATAGTTAGTAAAAGTCTACCGCCCAGAGCGGGAGAAGTCATTATGATGATGATTTCCCACCAAAAAAGTAAGTATAATCTTGTTATAATTACATTAAAAGGTGTTGAAATAACTTCTTTAATGCACGCGCTAATGTGTGTTTAAAGCAGGTATGTCATATTTCCATCAGCCATCACTTCATCTCAATTCGACGTGCTAAAGATAGCATGCCAACTCTTATATCTTCGCAAATCTGGCAAGGTGTCTTGTCATTTTAATCGTGCCGATTTCACATGTGTGAATGGCGACCGAAACTGATTGAAATAAATATAGAAAGAATAATTACTTAGCTGGTACAGGTTTGATTACGTACATCTAATTTATAAGAATCTCGTGTCACATTGTTTGTAACGAAACTCCTCCGATACGGCTTGACAATTTTTTATAAATTTTTTGCGTACTTAGGTATTTTGGTAGCTCTGAGAATAGGTTGTAGGCTATTCTTTATTCTCCAATCTCCACCCCCCATTTTTTTGGCAGAACAATGTTTTCCAATGAACAATAAGAATTCCGAGTCAGCTAGAATGATACATACAATCAACTTTATACTTCAAAATCTTACCATTGCCAGGTCCTAAGATAGAGAATAGTCCCTAAACCACCTCACGGGCTCTGTGCGGTTTGGCAATATTACAATATTTTTTTTTTTAGAAATAGCTACATACAGGTTTTAAATCAGTCATAAATAAATAATTCTGAACTTTCGTGTCGAAAATCATTTCACGTAAAACTCACTGAAAACCCCACCTTTTAGCGTATGATGAGTAGTATTTTCCAACTTTGTGAAGCAGTTACCTAACATGCGCGCAGATTCAGTAGGTAAGACTAGTTTTAAGAGTGTCTGCCTACACCCGCATCTCTGCTGGACACCGTCCAAATACAAGCAACTTTGATCAAAATCTATAATACACTAGCAGATACACGGAGTAAACTTAATACCAACACTAGCAGATACTCGGCGTGTGCTACTTTTTTCTTATCCTTTATTGTCCCAGTAATAGATAAAAGCCTCCCCAAGTCCTTCCAGACATTATCCGCCCGCAACGTCTGAAACCAGTCCTCCGTATCCAGATCGAAGGCAACGAAGGAAGGAAGGGGTGGGGTTTACTCAGTAAGAATCTGACACGCCCTCCTAGTCCGCCCAAGAGCGTGAGAAGTCATTCTGATGATTCTGGTTCCCAAAAAAAAAGTCCTCGCGGTACGCGTCAAGATCATTTTGCCACTACTTTCTCAGTGCAACCACGTTACTATTTAATGCATTGTTTTAATGGTCTATAACTAGGTACGCCTAAGCGTTTCTAATAAAAACGGTTTGGGGCAGATCAGTTGGGTTTCAAAGTCTACATAATATGTGGACTATAACGGCTATAGGTAGAAATCTGCAGTTCAGTACATTTTGACCAGTTAGTAGGTGAACATAAATGAACTGAACAGCAATTTTTTTTCGCGATTTCGGGTTTGCTCCCATAGTAAAAGTGGTTGGTAATCATGAGTACAATGACGTGTTTAAGTAGGTATCGGTCACTAATTGTATTATCAGTCACCCTATACAAATATATTTGAATATAATTGAATTTAGATTTGAATTACATTTCGATTCAATTAATCAGTAGATTGGCAACCACTTAAGTCATTCAGCTATCAGTGATCAATCATGCTGCCAAGTGTGGTGACTTTTGTTTACTATTATTAGTAGGGACACGCCCATCATACAATCTCCAATCAAAATATCAGAAGGAGAAAAAGGTAAATTAATAGAATTTTTCCTTCAATTTACCTATACTTGAAGGATAGTTGTTCCGCATCTGGGTATCTTGTGCATGTGAATTTAATTCATTGGACCGCGCTGTTATTGTTTTACTATTGTGTCTCGTATCGCGGGTATTGATAGGTTAAATGTTTGTGAACGATACAAGAGTAATTCGTGTGTATTTTCTCAATTTTATATTTGAGATTTATTGGTACCTATAATATATTATTTGGTATTGTCCACTGATAGCCTCAAATCTATATTCTTTCGTTCAGTCCATCCAAAGGTTGTCTGTAATAGATTGCCCTGTCCGATAAGACCAATGGGCGGTGATTTACACAAGTTTTAATAAGGGCCTGTTTCACAATGTCCGAGTAGGCACTACTCACTGAATAAATTCAAAAATGTGACAGAATTCGTATGAAATTATCTGTCAAGTAAGATACTCGAAACTTAATCATAGGTGGTGAAACAGGCCCTTAATGTTTGTCTGTGTTTTTATAAAATGTATAATAAAACATACAAGAACAAAGAAATAATTTCTACTTCTCTACATATTTTTTATCATCATCATTTCAGCCGAGAGATGTTCACTGTTGGACATGAACCTACCAAGAGTCGTCACACTAACCGGATCATATTTTTTTACTATGGCATTAAAACCATACATAGCTGCATAGCAATTAGACCAGAAGCCCAACCACGAGCTCTTAACGCAATCCATTTGACGACCTATACTATACTATGTATAGCTCCATCTCTCTCTGTCATTTTAACACGCCATAGCATACCATTAACAACAAAATAAAAGAATAAAACCGCCCGCAATAGCAATAACAATATTCCTTAATCCACTAAATCCATAAACTAATAAACATGAACAACACGGCAGGTAAAAGCTATCCAATATAAATTCAAATTACCCATTGGAACCAGTGACCCAATATGGGGGGAATTAGGTCAGAAGTGTCGGCACAGGCCATTGGATCCAGTCCAATTCCTGGCACACTGCCGCACCCTTTCAACGCCAACCTTGAATTTAAATTGACCTCTTCCACCTCTAGGAATGGTCTCCCAATTTCAGTAAATTGTTATGGAGCCTGTTCAAGTTGGGGGTAATCTGGTGGATCATTGTTATAGGCTTTTGGCTGGTTAATGTACTGGTGTGTGACTCTCAAGCAGTTATGTAAAGTGGCTTATTAGGTTCTTTTTTTTTTGAGGCTTTTTTTCTCAAGTGGGGAATCATCGGAATGACTTTTCCTGCTCTTAGGCGCTGCGGTAGGGCGTGTCAGACTTTTACTGATCCATTCCATCGTTGCTTTCGATCTGGATCCACCGAGCTTCCCTTTCAGAAATCCGATAGGGGTTTTAGTCTATAGAAACCAGCCATAATCCTCGGTTCCTTTCTGAACTATGGATTTCCCCTCAGAAAATGTACCTTATTTTATTTGCTCATACAGTTCCATGAAATTATAGTGAAAGGTTCTTACGTAGGAGATATAACGTAGGTACACCTAAGTAAACTTGAGGATTTCTTAGAAATCATACAATGACTATTATAGCACGGTTATAGCGCAACAGATTGCAAATGTCAAAAACTCTGGCAACTGCTCAAATCAATTAGCTGATATGCGATATGTTTGCTTTAGAAATCTACTCGACTAGCCTACTAGGTATTAGTTATTTTTATACTTTTTATTAGACCATGTAGGTATTATCTATTGCACTAGTAGTATAGCTACTTTTGTAATGAGTGAGCCTAATATCAGACTTTTACCGTCTTAAACCAACCCGTGTTTCTATTTTATTACAACTATCTCACCTGATGGTAAACCATCATGTAGTCGACGATGAAGCACACCTACTTAGAAGTAACGAATTGACTCTTGACATAAAGACAACTAGGTTGTAGATATCAGGGACTCCAGCAGGATATTTTAAGGAGCGGAATCTCTTGTAGTGGTGTGTAGCTGTATGCAGAATAAATGCTCAATATATAATAATTCTTCAGGTTTTTTTTATGGTAGGGAAATCATCAGAATGACTTCTCCCAATCTTGGGCGGAGCGGGAGGGTATGTCAGACTCTTACTGACTAAACCCCTACCCCGTTCCTTCGTTGCCTTAGATCTGAGGGACACGGTGACAACCTTTCCGATTACCCATGTTCCCCAGAGGCTTCGGCCCTGCCGGGCCCTTACAGTTTGCTGACATCTCCTTGAAGGTGCCTTTTACGTTCCAGGACTGCGGTAACTATTTCGAACAATTGCACAACCTTTGCAGGAGGTAAACAGTAAAGCTAATGGCGCTTCTCTAGTCCAATTATTCCAAGCCAAGTCATCCATCTTAACTTACAAACTTCTACTAAAATCTATCAGATAACATAATCAATGCCATTGATCTTTCACCTAATATCTGTCCAAACTTCACTTTTCCAACAAAGACAAACAGAATAAAAGCTGACTATTAGGGCGCATACAGACACTATCGAAATTGCAAAAGTTTCGCGCGCCGACCTCATAATAAATTCATTTAATGTCCGCTTAGACGGGAAACTGTTGCAGCAACACAAGTTATGAGCGGTAGAGAGGCGAATGAATACGGTTCTCAATTTTATTTTTCAGGGAAAGGTATGAGAGGTCGCGTTTTTGACACCTAAGTATAAGATTAAGTTTGATATTAATGTTGTGTGTGTAGTGTTACTAAGGGCCTGTTTCACCACCTATGATTAAGTTTCGAGTATCTTACTTGACAGATAATTTCATACGAATTCTGTCACATTTTTTAATTTATTCAGTGAGTAGTGCCTACTCGGACATTGTGAAACAGGCCCTAACAGGACTACCTAAGTCTTAAGTAGTAACTTTTTTTAATGGCCTATTTGGTGTCCGACTGCTGGGCCTCCTCTTTCTCTTTCTAAACCTCTTTATCTAGGGAGATCTTTAGCCAAGTTTGCCCAGCGAACATAATCAGATCGTCACACCACCTTCGTCGTGGTCGACCTCCTCAGGCGTCCAGTGAGTGACAATCTTCGCCCAAAAACTCCAGAAAATATCTGTTAATAATTTTAATTCTAAAATATTTCCATAATTTCTCAATAAACAGAGTGTTAGAATAACAGCATAGCGACCGGCCACCATATTTTATAGTATGTCAAATGTAGGAATTTCAACAATATTACCACGCAAAGTTAGGTCGTCCGACTGTCTGATGAAACATACCTGATAACAATGATATAAACGGCAATCGCACGACGTATTCCATCAACTCACTACTCATACGAGCGCAATACACGCAAGCAAGCGATGACCGCGTAATTGCTTGCTATAAGAACTCCATTCGCTTTTAAAAGCCATAGAAAAACATTGATCATCGACTCCGAGTTGCTAACCTATCACTTTTCTACCAGTTAGGTTTAGGGGGAGTGTGCATCAGAATTTCAAAAAAGTAAAACTATATTGGGCACACGTGGGCCACGTACGCCGATCTGGGCGCGTCGGTCTCCATACATTTTATTTGGCAACTACGCTGATAGAGCTATATTAGATCCACGCTACGCAACGTGGTTCTATGTACAAATCAGGCGTGGCCCACATGGGCGTCAGTCTAATGTTGTTCCCGCTTAATTTAACACCGCCAAACCTGTTCCATCATTGGACCACCAGAGGTACGACGATGCGACACTTACTCGTACATAGTATACTTCCCACCCTTACGCACAAAACTTTTAGGGAACACATTCATTATGCTTACCAGCTAAGGAGTAGAATTCTTTGCCGGAGTCTGTGTTTTGTGATAGACAAGTCATGAATGAATAGGATACTTTTGGGTAAATACGCTCCTTGATCGTGGAGTTGTAGATGCCACCCTGATATACTATACCATACTACTATACTAGGTAAACGTGCCCCATCGTCGACCACATCGTTGCTTTCCATCAGATAGGACAGTCATCAAACGAGGGCCTATCAGCAATATTAATAAAAAACAAAACAAAATATGCAATGAAATCTTTTAAAGCTTATTCAGGCAGCTACTAACAATCGCTTCCTCCCATCACTTAGACCGCTCCCCACCAAGACGAGTGCGCCTAACAATTTATTGGGGTCAGCGTAGGGGCTTACGTTATTGAAAAGGTTCTGCAACATATTGCGGTGAAGCCGGATGGGCACGACACTCTTGGGATCAATATGCGGATCAAATATGGCTGATGTACGTGGATCTTAGGTGGGAAGGTGGGCTCAGGTACGCTTGCGTCTTCGGATGAAGCTAATCTGTCTGTGGGAACTTTAATCCATTTCGTTTAGGTGAGGGTAGTCCGCGAAATGCATTTTGCAGGTCAGTATTAAGTTTTATTTTGATAAAAATTTGGTTTGCAACTGTAATTGTAAAAGTTTTTAATTACGGAATTATGTATAATCGTTAAAATCATCAATACTAGCCTCTTAGTTCGTTTAACCCTACGTGGCCGTTACATGAAAAAGTCATTTAATAGGGTTAGCTGAACTGAGAGAGTTGTATTGATGATTTTACTGATTATAATCGGGAAAACCGTAAGTTACGGTCGCTAATCATACTGTAATGAAAATAGAATATGACACTGATCAACAATATGCAGAAAACGTAGGTAAGTAAATTTAAATTTCTTCAGCTATCCTAGCGCTTGGCCCTTAAAAAACTAAACCAATACTTGTCTGCATTCGTGTTATGTTTCGTAAAATTATCAATTTTGCTGAGTGGCCTTGCCTTGAGAACTGACATAGCATACAGACTCTACTACATATAAAGTCTTATATTGTCTGAAAAGGTCAGGTTTCCCCGAAACTTGCAACTAAATTAGTATCTACCTATTTTAAATTGAATAATTTAGTAAGTTGGAAATGGTCCAATTTGTAGTATTTAACCGATTCAGACAAGCGGTCACCTTAGTTGATCAATACATATTATTATGTAGTTATACCCACAGAAAAAAGATGTTCTGTGGTTATACCTATCGTAAAAAGTATGTGTACTAACTTATTTCAAGAGTACTTCCAGTTTTATCTCACCATAAAGTGAACACAGTTGCAATACTACTTCAACAGCTTACGAAGTTACGACGCAAAAATAATAATAAAAACGTAAATAAACAAACCAGCGTCGGCGCAACTTAATCGGTGTGATGTAATCGATAAAATGTACAATATTCGTCATAATAGGTATCGAGTCTACGAACTAGTGATGTGAGTCATACTGACATTGATTTTGACCTCCGCTTGCATTGTCATTGTAGGTGCAGTGTTCGAAACGTGAGCCTTTAGGTATTACAATAAATTGTTAAGAATTTATATAGTTTACTATTATATGTATTGTTTGTATTTACCTACGTAATAGTTTACGTTTATGTGGTTTGTTTACAAATAACGCATAATAGTAAACTACAAAAACATGTTTTTGTATGTTGTTGTAGTTACAAAAAATAGAAAAACATGTTTTTTTTTTATTGAGATAATAGAACGTAGTGTTAGGAACTAGTTTGAATACTAAGATGACGCATTAATTAAAATGTTGTATTTTTAAGCCTTTAAATTGACACACAGCATGATGTCATTGCATTAAAAGTTTTTTTTTTTAAATTTTATTTCTATCACAAAACAAGCATTCGATTGTTAATTTAAATTAAATTACTTTCAATGATTCTTTTCGTATCTAATTCGAATTTCACAAATTATCCAATTAGTCACTAAATAACCTTTATATTTAACACGCGTTTTATCGATTTAAAAATAATTGAATATTGAATTGAACTTACAAAGAAAAATCATTTCAAGCAATAATAACAAATTATTGAATTACACTAGAATCTGTCATTTAAAAAACGAATTCTAACGGAACACGTACAACAATAAAAACGTTTAAAAATAAAAACTAGCCTAGCGTGAAGTTTGAAAAAAGAAGCAATCCATCCAACCTAACGGAATAGTGCCGTTCCAATTTTGAAAACTTGGAAACCAAGAGAAGAGAAAATAGGTCGCAAATAGTGCTGCTCAACGATAATGGACATATCGGGAATCGGGATTGAAATTGTACATACGTACTGCATGGCGACTATACCTACTAACTAGGGATGCGTCGTGTCGTGTATTTAAAATTTAGGTACTAAAAGATTTGAACTATTTCTTTTAGTCGTCTGGTTTAAAGTAGGTAAATGGTGATCGTTCTGAATTGCAATTACAATCACGTCAACAAAAATACACCAATCACTTACTCGGAAACTATTACGAATCACTATTTAGACACGTCAATTTGCGTAAATGGTGTTTTTTATTCCCTGACGTAATGACTGACCTCACTATCATTGCTTTAATAAAGAATATACATTTATTCGGCAAAAACACAAGGGCATAGAACATAATAACTTTGATACAATGATACAAAACTATTAAAAACCACATAACAAAACCGGTTAACAAAGCTTAAACAGTCTATGAACGATCTAAACAAAACAATAAGCATAACAATAAACCGTAACATTAGAATTTAATAGAAAACCGTAACGGGAATACTATCCTTGACACATTTAGCAGCACTAGCGCGGCGTATAGTGCAATCGGAAAAGCCATTTGCGAAGCACAGAGGTCGACGCGACGCCATGACAGGCGACCCAGTTGCACCGTCCCTTTTTATAACTACACAATAGAAACTCGTTAAGTCAGAAACTAAGATATTACTCGTTAACCATAACTTTCTGTTGTTAGGTCTTCAACGTGTTTAGTCTCCCTAGAGAGTTTTGTTCTCGTGGTTCTGACGAGTTTTATGTGTTGTGGATAAGTTTTCTATTAAGTGATATGGGAAGATGCTTTTAGAAGTTTTTCTAGTTTTTTTTTTTGTTGAATGTTTTGTGGTATTTCATATGTAGATGAAAACTTTAAGTAGCTACGCTTTATTGTATACAAAAATTGTAA
This sequence comes from Mythimna separata, assembly GCA_030763345.1. Lineage (NCBI taxonomy): Eukaryota > Metazoa > Arthropoda > Insecta > Lepidoptera > Noctuidae > Mythimna > Mythimna separata. The sequence goes on from CM061175.1 coordinate 2,678,659, forward strand.
CTTACGTGTTTATAGGCGGCGAGAAAATGTATAAGACGGTTTATTGTGGCCTAGTATAATGTGTGCCAAAAGAGAATTCAATGAACACAGGTGGGTTTTAGTCAGACAGGCAGTTTTAAAAGACTAACACGCCAGACAAAGCTCTCATAATTGTATGGTTACTATGGCTTCAATTACTGATCTAACATCGATCTTTCACATAATTAGGCGAAAAATTTAATCAACAGACCGAGTTCAAAGGAGGGCTTGCACTCGACATGAAAGTAGCACTCCATCTCAACACAACTGCGCCCGTGCCCTATCACCGCATATTATTACTAACAGAACTGCTACAGCATTGCAAATTGACGCATTTTAGTGCGTTGACGTTACGCAAGGCGTCCCGCCGATATGAAAGCAAATAAACGCACGGCGGATACTGAAAGTGCAGGAAATCAGGGGTGACACCATCAGTCGCTGAATAAATTAATCTGCCAAGCCTTGTTCTATCTGTGCGGATGCGGCTGAGTACCAGTATGTTGGAGCGATTGCCTCTCTGTTCTCTACAACCCAGTAACTGAGTCAAATGGTACACCTAGGCAAAACTGATGTCAGATTTGGCTTCAGACTATCTACAAAATCTAAAACATTAGTATTGTTGTTAGTTGAACTTCAAACTGAAATCATTTATTTCAAATAAACTATTTACAGGCACTTTTCAATTGTCAGGTTCAGGATAAGCACGTTCGAAAGTGTAGATCTCTATGGAGAAGAACGTGCAAAAATCTACATGGACACTCTTTTAAATCATTAACTAATAATTACGCGTATTTGAGAATTTCTACATAAAATCATCCAATGACTTCTCCCGCTCTAGAATGGACGAAGGGATGTGGCAGACTTTTACTGACTAAAACCCAACCTTTGCCCTTCAGTGGCCCTGTACGTTCTAGGGCCACGGCCACTTTTTGAAACGTTCCCACTGTAGAATATGTTATAAAAGCGTAAAAGACAGGATACAATCAATATACTTGAGATAACAGATAGGAAAGAAATGGAAATCCGTTTCTAGTCGTCGTGTAAAAGGGTTTGCAAAGTATCAAAAGAATATACTTATTTAGCATATTTTGTTTAGCGAAATAGATATTTTTTTAAATTGCAACCTTCTCAAAATTGTTAAGAAGATACGTTGTTTTGGTAATAGAGATGATGTTTTTATTAATAGCTAAAGGCTTCAAAGCCTGGTCTTATAACCAAGTAAAATTCGATACCTTTTACCTATAAGATGATCGGGCAAAATGTGCAATTTTTCAGGAGAATTGTGATTTGTAGGTAATTGTTAATAATATAGAGCTCAACTTATTTTTAAATAAGCTCCCTCCAAAACAAATAACCATACATCATCCCAATTTTTAATATAACCTTATTAAATTTCCCGTAAATAATCCCGGTTTTAACGTTAATATAAAATGATGGCGTCCCAACCCTAGCTCAGATGCAACGGACAAATGAAGCGGGATATCGAGCGGTATTTACATATAGATAGGTGCCTATGGATACAGATTACAGTCCATATGTACTGGCTGTTTGAATATGGAGTTGTATATAACGATTTGTGTACAATTTGTGTATTTATTGCTGTTTAATAGAGTCAGGTGTGTAGGTACGCAAAATATGCGCTATAGGGCCTGTTTCACCACCTATGATTAAGTTTCCGATATCTTACTTGGCAGATAATTTCATAAAAAAATCTGTTCCATTTTTGAATTTATTCAGGAAGTAGTGGCTACTCGGGCATTGTGAAACAGGCCCTTAGTCTTGTAGTTGCGGATACCAGCCCAATATACTAGAGTCAGGTGTTATTTTACTGATATTTTGTAGATACTCGTAATGATACCTACTAAGGTAGAAATTATAAAGATTATCTCTTAAGATTTTTTAATGAAACTAGAACTACAAATTCTCATTTTGCTAACGTCATTGCCAACAATACACTTTTCAGCTTCGTCTTTCCTACAATATTCCTGAATGCGAAAACTCTTATCTCTCTTCAGTTTTTGTACATGCAGTTGAGGAGTAAAATTTCCTACTGGTGTCTTTGTTTCTTGAGAGCTACAACTTAGGGGTCTTTAAGTCAAGAGTGAATAGGTTCTTTCTTCGTGTACTTCTAGACAAGCGTGCTTCATCATCGGTGAGATAGTGGTAAAATAAAATAAAATAAAATAAAACGTGAGCTTATCAATAACTTTTCCCTATATCTAAAAATAACAATACTAAAAGCTACTCTTACATACTACCATCTCATACAGACTACTAAAATACTTAGAATCAAGTGCAACAACGATTAAAAAAGCAAATGACAGTAGGAACGAGTGCATAACAAGCAACATAACAACACAAATCGGCTCGATTCTCATACATTGTCCATTGAAATGGAAAAAGATGAATGGAAATCCATTGAATCGACACTGTTCTCTAGATCCGCGTTCTACTTACGTTACGTTCTCACTCTTTCTTAATGGGGTGAGTAGAACTTGTAGTCTGTAGTATAGACTGAAGGAAAGTTAATTAGAAGAGCTCAGTGACTCTATACGTTTAGACAGCGTTTCTGTTTAACTTTTCGACCGTCACAGTCATGCCAAATCTAAATCGTGACTAGCACCTCACAGTCACGACTACAAGACAGACTTCTTAAGTTTTCTTCGTTGTTAGCACACTTAGCTTTTTTGGCGTGGTGGCAAAGGTCCAGCGTCCAAACAGAAATTACCTTGATGGGAACTGACCAAGCCAACCATTGTGTTGATTGTCAATTTATTACATTTGGATGAGTGATTACATCTGCCGTCTTCACCACTGTCGGAACATTAGGTTGCATACGTCTGGTCCATGCTTGAGAATGCTTTGAACTTCGGTGATGTCGCCCTTGTCAATCATAATATTTGTGGTTTAAAAAAATCCTAGAAAATTAAATTGTGACTGATTATGACGCAATTTCAACAGAAGCTCTGGCTGATATTTATTTAAATAACCCAATGGCTGCGGTCACGTGAAGACATAAAATAAAAATATTGATTTTTATATTATTTTAAACTATAATATTGGCAGATTTGGCATGCGCTCTCAGTAAGTCGTAAAAAATCAAACGATATTCGAAACACAGAACATCTTCCCAGATAATATTATTTTTACTTCTCAAAATAAAGCTAGCGGTAATTTACGACTTCTGAAAAAATAATATTTGCATTCGTATTACGCAATTTGTGTATTTAATATTTTTTCCATGACGTTAGGATTTTATATTTGATATGATTTGCATATTGTACTGGCAAACAGAAAATAAACAAAGACATTCTTCTACAAACAAACTTCAGATAACTGACGTATTGTGTCTAAACAGATATTCTTTCAAAAAACCTTTAAATTTTTTAACCGCTTTGCTACATCTCTGCCTCTAAAACTTTTACCACATTTCTACAAAAATGCCTCATAAATCATTTTTAATGCGACAAATAAGTCAAATTAATTACTAATAAGTCAAATACATTCAAAATTCGATTTTTATCTCGTCCAATTAAGTGAATTCCATTTACGAATTTCGGTCGTTTCGGTGCGCGGGCGCACGTGGCGGGCAGGAAACGGAAGCCATTGTTTAGCCGCGCCGCACGAGCTGCATCGTAAATCGCAATTCGATTGCGCTATCGATATTTTATTTTTGGTGGCACAACCCTATTTTATTGTTGTTGTTTTTTTAGTGACCTGCTTAGTTTTTTGTTTTGCGTTTGTTGCCAAGGGGATTTTAGCAACCGCATGGGTTTCTTTATTTTTTATTTGCTTTTTCAAGGTTCGTTTGGCAAGCCTATGCGTTCGCGTTTTAATTAGGGTACGGTTGGCGCAGTGACTGAGTGATTAGCTGTTGCGCTGCGTGTTGCGGGTTCGATTACCAAACGGAACAAAATTTAATATTTGTATGGCGTACAGATAGTTGTTCTAGGTCTTAGGGCCTGTTTCACAATATCCGAGTAGGCACTAAGTACTCACTGAATAAATTCAAAAATGGAACAGAATTTGTATGAAATTATCTGCCAAGTAAGATACTCGAAACTTAACATAGGTGGTGAAACAGGCCCTTATTGTCTTATACATATATGTGAGTTTACATGTTTGTGAACACACGATACAGGACACAATAGGGTTTCCTTACTCTCCAATGAAGCCAACTGGTGAGCACAAGATGGTGGCTCGCGCTTGACCACAATCTCACCTGATGGTAAGAGTCCCAGTGGGCTCATAATAAAAAAATATCTATTTTTTTTAATTATCTACACTAATATAATAAAGAGGTAAAGTTAGTTTTTTTGTTTGTATGAGGTAATCTGTGGAAGTACTGGTCCGATTGCTAAAATTTTATCACCAATAGAAAGCTGCTGTATTCCTGAGTGACATAAACTATATTTTATAGGCTCATGCTTGACCACTCACCGTATAGAAAGAAATGATGAGGTCAACGGTGTAACACACTTGCCTAAAATTTACCGATTCACATTTTTTTATTAATCTTCTTTATTTGACTTGCGGCGAATTCATTTAGTCTGAAGTAGTTGTATCATTCATCATCAGATAGATGACTGACGTCATACGTCATGAAATCATGATTTGATATCATCAGTGACGCAAATACAGTAGTGTGGTACTTTAAAGAGATTTCTAGGCTATAAACTTGCTAATATTAGAACTATGAGGTCGATAACCTAATTGAATTATACTTCTGTCGGTCTGTGTGTATGTTTGTCTGTCTGTCCGTCCGTCACCAGGCTGTATCTCATGAACCGTGATAGCTAGACTGTACAGATATTAATAACAATTAATAAAATACATATTTAAGTAGGGTACGACTCCTATACAATTAACGTGCATTTTTTTTTTTTTTTTGCAGTGTGCGCGAGTCCAACTCGCACTTAGTTGATTTTTTTGTTTTTTATTTAGCCTTAGATTCTTTCCTACTGCTGCTAAGCAACGCTTTGTCTCGACTTCTTCCAGGTATACTTTTTAAATACTTAGTTGTGATTTTTTATTATTATTTCTATAACAAACATATGTATTTTTTTATTAAAATTTCAAAAAAAAATATTGTTACATTTATTTCCTTATTATTTTTTTTTTTTAATTTAATAACATATTTAAAAAACCACATAATATTCAGAAAATAAGTATCCCTCTTCCCACCAGCGTATATGTAAATAAGCAAACCCGTTCGTTTCCTCGCCCAGGTGGAAGTTATAATAGCCAGTACCGTCAGCTTCCTGTGTCAACTCGCCACTTATACTAGTTACGTTTGATCATGGCAGAGCTTATGAAATTAATTATTATGTCACTGTCAAGGATAACGGAGTAAATGATCTTTCATTTACTCCGTTAACCATCTTTGGTTTGCAGGCATCGATATTAAAATTAAATGTACTGCAGTACGGCCGTTATAAGTTGGCGAGTCTGAAGTTAGGCTCTGCAAATTTTGGCGCTTGAAATCTTGTAGAAAAATAATGGTTTTAAAAAAATATATGCAATTTGCAGTTGTTATTGCAGTTAAAAACTGTTATTGGTATTTTTTTGTACTGTACGCTAGAGTAGATGTCAATGGCTGTAGAAGAAACGTTTGAAAGAGTCACCGTGGCCCTGACGGTAATTAAAGGAACATAGATAGGTCTTAGTCAGTAAAAATCTGGCACGCCTTCTCGATCCACCTTTGAGTGAAAGAAGTCATTTGATGATTTGCCACTTAAAAAAAAGAGTTTGGTAAACCAGGCATACGTTATACCCTGTCGGTAACTTGCACTTGCAAAACTAAGAGACTAACTATACAGCGCAAGTTTAACTTGCGTTCTATAATTTACATCGCCGTCATACTTATAAACTTACCAGACTGGCTCAAATAAGCACCAGATTTTAAATGCGTTTCTTGGTTTTGCTAGTGGAGCACGTTACCAACCGGGGTATGCCTGGTTTACCATACTTAAGAAATGGCAGTTTGAACATCATCACTCATCACAATAATCAATAACAAGACTAATTAAATCGACAAATGAATGTGCGAACCTTTTCTTTCCAGCAAATTAGCATACACATAAACAGCATTCACAGAAAGCGGAAAGAATACAATCCCATTCACTTTCTCGTCTTTCTTTCCCATGCATTCACGTCAGCAGTCATCTGTCATAATTCTAAATCAATTAACGTCATAAAAGAATTATTTGCATCATAAACACAAACAGATCTTTTACTTCTTAAACACCGGGTAAGCAGCAAGGGTCCCTGTTTGAAAGAGTGGGCGTAACCATGGTAACCGCCGGTAAATTGTTTAATAATGATCGCGAAATTCACGTATCAGGAAACATGTAATTATGGTTTGAAATTTTTGGAAGAGTAAGGAGTGATTTTAGGGACGAGATTAAACTTCGCAATAATGAAAAGTATCGATAAAAAACTTAAGTTTTACCTCTTTTATATTTGAAAATTTGTTATTATTTTTTTATTATTGTGACTGGAGAGGTCAACTCAAATCTGTGTAATTCTTTCTTCCAAAGATTATCTCAGACTCTGCACGGTTTTTGTATGATTTGAGCAGTACATTATGTTTACTGTATGGACTTTAGAAGAGACCCCTGAGTTTTGTTTTTCGGTGTTTCTTCTCAGGGTAGTAAGCTAGGAAACACCGGCCTCATCTAGTTAAAATTATCGAAAAAAATACGTGTAAAAATATTTTTTAAATCCTATTTGCAAAATAAATATCATTTGAAGCAACGCTCACCCTTCAAGAAATGTAGGATGGCAATCTGGCAAAGTGTGTTTCGTAAAAAAAATATTTATCTGCCCTGATATCGGATAGGTACACTGTTTAGAAATGTTAGTAGCCCACGAGAACACCGAACAAATATGTACTCGACCTTATCTTCGTATCTTGTACCACTATTCCATTGCCTTATTTTGTATATCGATATCAGATATTCTTGTTTAATACAGTTCGTCCGTTATAAGTTAGCGAGTGTGAAGTTAGGCTCTGCGAATTTTGGCGCTTGAAATATCGTACAAAAATAAAGGTTCAAAAAAAATAAATGCCTATGCAAAATTCGCAACAGTTACTTCAGTATTTCGAATAGGTATGACGTCGTAAAGAACCATAAATAAATTCTATATCTTATCGTGTATATTGTATACTAGTAATGTAAAACTAATATAGAAGCCTATTGTTTTATTATTTGATCCTCACGTTAATCATAGAATATTATCGACTGCTTATTATTTATTGATACAAAAATATTGTAAAAACATTAGTCATCAATACAAGAGTCGTGTAGACAGAACGTGATTATCATGAAGTTCCAGTCAATATGTTAATTATTTTTTTCACCTATGCGAAGTTCTATTCTATTTAGGTATGTACCCATGCGCAGAAAGTTGGCAGAATGACCTTTGATTGGCTGGATTTGTTTTTTTTTTACAATATTTTTTTTTATTTATATGAATGTATTTTAAGTAATATTGAATGTTGTATTTATTTATTTTCAGTGTGTCTGTTTATTAAGTTGCACCTGCCATGTTACGTTTTTGCACCAACCTAAAGTCGACTGGGAGAAATGCCTAAGACATTAAGTCCGCTTTAGTACAGTGTTACCTACTAGTGCTTAAAGTTTCTACACACCCACATATGTCACACACATGACCACACATGTTTTTACACTGTTTGTATATAATTATGTATCTGTGCCAAATAAAAAGATTTTTCTTTCTAAAATTGTAAAACTATCGATAAATATTTTCTGTAGGATCGCACCACTACTCAAGATTAGGGTTTGCCTTCACACAAAGCGTCTTGAATCTATTCGCGAAGGGCTGAATGCCACATTATTTGTGGGCAGATGTTCTCCAGGTAAACTGGAGCAGATGCTGGAAGAACAAAGCAAGAGGAACGGACGACATTGAAGGTTTAATTTAATTATTTTGAGCACACTTGCGTCTTGTTGCGAAGTTTTGAGTAGGTACGATTTTAATTTTAAAGATAGGTGCGTCTTTTTAGAGAGGGTGTTTTTGTTTCGATAAAATAGAGCTTGTACGATTTTTTTGCTTGTTTTTTTTTTTGTAAAAATAGTTTGTTGTACCATATTTTTTGAGTCAAGAGTGAATAGGTTACTTTTAGGTAAGAAGTAGGCACTCCATCGTCGACCGCAGCATCATTTTCTATTAGGTGAGATAGTGGTCAAGCGGAAACCTATGAATGATAAAAAAATGGTTTTCAAATAGATTATCGTTTTTAACTCAGTTGTGGATTTTCGCTTTCTGTGTCATCTGAGATTTCTAAAATTGTAGAGATAAAAAAATGGCAGAGATATTGATTGTGGCATCTGACAAAATTTCTTTAAAATAAAGTCTAGAACTAAGCGTTTCTCTTCAAGATCCGAATACAAAATTCAAATTCTAAGGCATTAAGTCCGCCTTTGTACTATGTTTTTGTGCATGAAGATTCAATAAATAAATAAAATTCCTAAAAACCTAGGTAAAATGTGTTTTATACGAAAAATACCATCAAATAGTCGTAGTTATCTTATTGCCCAACGACTTTCTCGCGACATAGCTCATTTCACGCCTGGCCGAGCATTACGCTAAACATAATGCTCTTTTTGCTCAACCCCCCTTTTTTCTGTCATTGAATACGTCTTTTTTACAAAACGAGTACGATTCTGATGTACCGTAAGTGCTTTTTGTGACGATTCGGAACTAAAAACTAAGTGACAATAAAAAATACAACCGAATTTCAAGTAAAAAAGTCTGATGGTCGCAATCCTTGGACAAAACATAGCTATATTAATTATTTATTTAATTACAAATTGAGTGAAGTATCATTAAAATTAGGTGCTTATGGTAATAAAATACAAACCATATAGGTTTCACTCAGTTTGTAAATATAATCGTAAACTAATAAATTCCTAGATAAATATCAAAGAGAACTCGAAATATAATATGTAATTATATGACGAAGACCAAACTAAGCTGGACGGTTTAGAGGACTTCAAGTAATAGTTCCGATAAAGTTAAATAGCAAGAAGTTGGTAGAAAGAGCTGTCCATAGAAGACGTCAAAAAGTACCGTAACTCTTACATAATAAGTCTTTTGTACTACACAAACGCCTGAAAAGCCCACACATTAACATAGAGTCAGACCTCGCGGCATTGCCTGGCTGGTTTACGCATGGAAACGGACTTTGCCTGACTACCAACAATATAGTACTATCGATACATCTAGCCTAGTGTACAGGAGCGGTCTCAATACACCAACCGCTTCTTAGTGTATGTGTTGTCAGTAGCGACCAGCAGTCTGACATCATAACTCTACTAATTAAAAAAAACTTTTTCCTTCCAATTATTATAATTTCTTATAGAAACAAAATTATTTTCAAATGGACAGCGGATCATATTTTGACTCTTGTAGACCACCAGTGGTCCCCAGACCAAAATCTAGGAACCACTGACGTAAAAGGTAGGAGGCACTACTCACTAGAAAGATAACGTAACTCTTTACATAACAGGTTTTGTACTACACAAACGCCTAAAAAACCCCACACTAGCATGGAAACAGACCTTGCATGACTGCCAACAATACAGTACTATCGATAAATCTAGCCTAGCGTACAGTACAGGAGCGGTCTCCTTAGTCATCGCTCATAATAACTGCTCGCGTGATTATAACGCGTCTGTTTCGAAGCCAGTCATTTTACATTGTAATTGTAATGTGTTGTTTGCTTATACTGATTATGGGTTATTTATTGTTTTGGGAGAAGGTCTTAATTTTGAATTTTAGTCAATTGTTTAGAATTACATCTTATATATAAAAATCAATTGCTGTTCGTTAGTCTCACTAAAACTCGAGAACGGCTGTACGGATTTATCTGATCTTGGTCTTGAAATGTTCGTGGAGGTCTAGGGAAGGTTTAAAAGGTGAGAATTTTTCGAAAAAATAATCGGCAATACGAAGTCTGCCGGGTCAGCTAGTTACTTATATAAAAAACATTGATTTGAATAGTTGAATACAACAATTGAGATAAATTAAAATTAAATTAAATGGCAATTTGTTATTTCTGTTCTGCTTTTTGTTCTGCAATAAATAAAATTAAAGTTTTTATTTTATTATGACTAAAGTATCGATAGTCAAGGTAAGATTTACAATTAACGGCATTGACAGTGTCTTTTTTATGGCCACATCCCTTGAAAACAGGTCTAACTTCGCGACTGAGTCCTACCACTACAACTAATGCAAGCTCGCAAAAAAAACTACCATCGAATTGGTCTTGTGCTGGACAGCGTTCGAGAAATCACGCAGTATTTTAGTGAGGGTAGCAGAAACCCAATAGCTACGAAACGCACATGACCGATCTTTGCCTCTGGGGAACATGGGAATTCCGAAAGGTGTCCACCGTGTCCCCCAGATCGAAGGCAACGAAGGAACGGGGTAGGGGTTTAGTCAGTAAGAGTCTGACACACCCTCCCTCTCCGCCCAAGAATGGGAGAAGTCATTCTGATGATTCCCCTACCATAAAAAAAACATGACCGATCTTTATGTCAAAACTTGTGCGAGGCCTAAGTCCAGTAAAACGTTCCATGATTACTTCGTAACCTAACATTCGAGTTAACACCAGAAGCCTGCACTTGCGACATTATCGGATGCGCTTGCGTCGATTAATCAGCGTTCAGCGACATGTGGCGCCCAGTGACTCAGGGGTTGTTGACGGTACAAGTTATACGCGTTTTGGTATTCATTAGTTACTTTGTTCTACACAATACGTTTTGCGTTATTCCCTCTTCGTATCAGGCACACATACTTGTTTTTTTTTATGTTAAGGGAATCATCAGAATGACTTGTCCCACTCTTTGGCGGAGCGGGAGGGTGTGTCAGACTCTTACTGACTAAACCCCTACCCCGTTCCTTCGTTGCCTTCGATTTGGGGGACACGGTGACAACCTTTTGGATTTTCCCAGAAGCTTCGGCCCTGCCGCGCCGGGCCCCTACAGACACATACTTGGTGAACGCTAATAATCCACCGTCGACTGCAATGCATCACCCAAAGGTTGACTGGTAGAAAATGGCTCAAGGTATTAAATCTGCCTCTGTACTTTTATGTGCATAAAAAACTTAAATAAATAAGATATTGATCAGGTGGGGTAGTGCCTAACAATAAAAGAAAATTGGCCGCAGTACAGGGAAACCCTCAATAGACTCCTCCTGCCCCAGGTGGAGCGAGAGGGCGAGTTTGACTTATACAGAATAAAACCCACCCGTGTTCCTTCAGTTGTCTTTCACAATCCTGGGCAACGGTAACTCTTTCGAAGGATTCGGCCACGCCAATCAGGCTGGATTTTTTAAGCTGCCCCTGATATGTTCAGTGCACTCCTTATTCAGTCAGGTCACACATAATTCCCATTAAATTCATGGGAAATTGGAAATTCTCATCACAGAAATATGAAGTCAAAGTCAAGTCAAAATCTATTTATTTCACATAGGCTTACATGGGCACTTATAAAACGTTAGAAGCTAGTGAACGGTTCCATTTGGTCGTTTCCTATGGAGAAGAACCGGCAAGAAACTCCATGGTTACTCTTTTCAAAAAACTAAAATGAAGTACAGTATTTCATAATCATACAACTTAGCAGGACATAGCGTTAATGGTGGCAGTTCCTTTAAAGCAAAGTATCTCAGAGCAATTTAACGCAAAACTTACGTACATTTGTCCATATACCCGCTATTTTTAGACCTAACTTGATCACTAACTTGATTACAGCTCGTTATTTCTTATTCCGTGTGTAATAAGGTCCTAATTCAAGTGATTATACTGTAAATGGAAGTTTGTAATTGGGTCTTGGAAAGTAGGGTTGGTCATTTAGTTACTATGTTGATTTGTTTAAATTAATTATAATTGATTTTTTCTTTTTTGGGGTTCCCTACTATCTGAGAGAGTAAAACGAGACCCTATTACTAAGACTTCACTGTCCATCCGTCTGTCTGTCACCAGGCTATATCTCATGTACCGTGATAACTAGACAATTGAAATTTTCACAGATGATGTATTTCTGTTGCCGGTATAGCAAATTACACTAAAAACAGAATAAAATAAATATTTAACTGTGGCTCCCATACAACAAACATGATTTTTTTGCCATCTTTTTCTTTGGACAGTACGGAACCCTTCGTATGCGAGTCCAACTCGAACTTGACCGATTTTTTTTTTTGTTGTTAAAGACCATATTCTATTTAACATAGAATCTTTTGGTAAAACAGGTACAAAATTAACGTAACCTTGTAATATTCTAACGCGACACATTATTTCCTGCTCGTTAGCTTTTATTTTTAAACAAGAAAATAGAAATTAGCATGAAAACGACACCGAACATGTCATGTCAAGGATAACTGGAAACAACCTCGAAATGGTTTTAACAAGGCTTACAAATTAAATGGCTTAAACTATGGCTTTTTTAAAAGACTAATAGATTATATTTTTTTACATAATAATACTGCTTTATGGTCAGCGTGATTGTGGGTAATGTAATAAACTTTTTATAAATTAGACTTCCTTGAAAATATTTAATGGCATTATTAAACCTTATAAAAACCTTAGAACTGAAAAACATTTTTATAAATTAGACTTCCTTGAAAATATTTAATGGCATTATTAAACCTTGTAACTGAAAAGAACCTTCGACAAAGCTAGTCATTAGGTGCGACACAAAGTGACATTCGATCGATATTATATCGGTGACAGCGATTGACGAAATGTCAAAATTGATTGATTGTCCACGTGCCATTTTCGTAGTACGGTTTTTTAGACAATATTTTATAGAAGTTTCTTCGTTTACGAGAACCTTGCTTGCTTATTTTCTTTTCCTTACTATTAAACGAGGTTCAGTGATACAATTCTTTAAAAATTTTAGCCCGCTCCAAGCTCTTTACCAATCAAAGAGCAAAACGCGGTAAACATCTCAACAAAAACAACTCGCACTAAGGCCTGTTATTGCCTAGTGCGAGTTTGTTTGACGTTAATGCGATCGACACGTTAATGACACTCGGCGCTGTGATTCGCCCGCTCCAAGTTGTTAATCAATCTAAGAGCGAAATGCGGCAAACGTCTTGATAACGTTACCACTGGAAAAACAACTTTAACAGTAGCATTAGTGCGAGTTTTTTTTAACGTTAACGCTATCTACGTCAATAACCTTGGAGATCGCCTCGGTCGCCTAAAAACAATGGAAATTCAAATAAAAAAACCTACTTACAAAACTGTATTTGACAACCTTACAAAGACATGTTAGTCAACACTTATGTTATTATAGCAACTTAATTTGAGATGCAACCGCGCGGCGCCGGCGCAAGACGTGTGACGTCACAGCAATTAACAGCTAGGATGAGAAGTACCCAAGCGATGCTTGCTAAAGATGGTGATTATATTAAGAAGATGTACTTTGATTTTAATCATTTGAGCTGAGAATTGCAATCAAAATGACAATGAAGTTATAAATCTTGAGTTTAACAATTATAATTGCGTTAATATATCAGCCAATAAAAAAATTGCTTTTTTATGAAATAAAATTACTTTTAAAGAACGAAAAGGGTTTATTTGAGTTCAAAATGGTTTCCAATTTTGGTAGAGTTAGAGGTAAGATAGAAGTGCCTTATAAAGGAATAACAAAAGTAAAGCCATGTAATCTGTAGGATTGTCCGAAAGAGCCAACGCAGCCCTATGGCAACACAAGTGGGTTTTAGTCAGTAAAAGTCGGAGTCGTCCCTCTCGCTCCACCCAGAGAGACAGAACTTATTCGATGAAGGTTCTACACTCCAAAATCATACTACCTATGAATCATTTTGATGCTAAATGCTAAAATTAGAATGTCCATAACTGATCTGATCCATATAAATACTTCCACAGTCAACAATTGAACACATACTGTCCGTTACGTTATCAATTAAGATTAATGGCCCACCAGTCACAATATTGACATAAATCACATCATATCCAAATCACTGTCCAATGAGACGCAATCTACTGAATTCTTAACACAATTGAATGAAATACCGCTGTTATAATCAAAGTGGCTAGTGCGAGTTTGTTTTACGTTAACGCGATCGACACGAACGTTTATGACATTGAATCTCCGATTGGCCGTCTCCAAGCTCTTGACCAATTGGGAGCCAAAGGCGGTAAACATTTCGTTCGCGTCAACGTTAAAAGAACTCGCACTCAACGCAGTGCCTAGTGCGAGTGCGTTTCACGTTATCACGATCGATACGTTTATGAAGTTCGACGGTCCGATTGGCCTGCTCCAAGCTTTTAACCAACCACAGAAGCAAATGTTAATCGCATTAACGTAATGACAACTCGTACGAAGGCCTCAGTTACTTACGTAGTTTCATTGAAATGTTATCATAGGGTCAGCTTATATTGGGTTGCAGAAATGGTCGAAAGAGTTACCGTGGCCCTGAAACATAAAAGGCAACTGAAAGAACACAGGTTTCAGTCAGTAAAGTTCGTAACACTCCCTTTCCCTCCGCCTAGAGTGGAAGAAACGGGGAAGAAAAATGACTATCCGTAACGACTGCCAAAGATCTACAAATGACAGCCAGGACCTAGGGCTTAACATGCTTTCCGAGGCACGGAGGAAACTCGGTATGCTAAGATGGTCACCCATCCACAGAACAACCTTGGCAAGCGTTGCTTAGTCTTGAAGATCGACCTGTGTGGCTGTTATTATCTAGCCACGAACTCCTCACATACAAGGTTCCTTCCCTCCCCTAAAGTGGAGGCCTGAGTCCCAGCAGTGGGAACATTATAAGGCTGATTAATGATTAAGCTATGCAATTGTATCGCTATATAAAATTAGCGCACAGCTTCGCGTCTCAGTGTACGCTGCTCCTAACAGTTCTTTGCACTAGTCACAAGGTCGGTACAGTCACGCACTATTGTACTGTTAAGGTTGGAAAACAATAGTTATTTTTTGTTACTGAATGTATCTTTAAGAGATTAAGGTTAAATTGGGGAAATAAGAAAATGTCAGTGGTTTTGGCGGCCATGACAGTTTTTAATGTCCGATCGTCCGGAAACGTAGGTAGTGATTGTTTTGCTTCATTACATTTTGTATACAACATGATTATTGAACTGGTGCTAAGTGTTATAGTACTCAGATTAAGGAAAAATAAAATAGGAAAAATAATCTACTTTTTATATAAATGAGTATAAAAAATAAAATAATACTAGTAGTGCTAGTATTATTTTAATAGTAATAATACTAGTGCTTGACTGCGATCTCACCTGATCCTAAGCAGTGATGCAATTGTTGACGTTCAGGCGCAATAGTTTACGATGAGCCTATTCACTTCAGCCTTGAAGACACCCAAATTAGAATAGGACGGGAAGACCGTAAGGACTGGAAGGCAAATTGTTCCAGCCTCCATCCCTTTAACAGTTTCTTTATTAATTATTTTATTTATTGGTTTATCCTCACAATGGATCGCCTTGCGGCAATTACACCAATGGAGCACAAGTCACGATTGAATCTGCTACTTTCCAACAGCCTTCTTTCAGCATGTGCACGTTGGACTCACTGATGGAATGGTAGTGGCGATGGGTCACGTACGCTCACCAGCCATCAGGCCAGCGCTCCCCCAGGATTCCGCATCGCACACATTTTGAAATATTGAAGCTCTTTCGATGAATCTCCGCGATGGATTGCGGTTAAAAGTCGTGGTAGGGTCTCTAATCTAATTATAACTAGACATAAAGTATGATTTAAAAATAAACACACCTAGAACAATTAAAGTTCTTAACAGCCAATTAACGCCACTTAAACAAACCGCAGATATCAGGACTGAAGGAATTACAAACACTCGTTATGATAAAATAATATTATCATTGAACATTCCTGGCTGAGGGATCCCTTTGATCTTTGTTATACACTCCCACGTGGGACGCTGTTTACCTCCCTTTTGTACAGTAAGCGCCATAACTTTAGTATTCATATTAAAATATAATTCCTTCGCAATAACCATTAGGCATTTAAACTCTAAGTCAAGAATGAATAGGTTATTTCTAGATAAGCGCGCTCCATCGTTGACCGCATCGTCAGTTTCCATCAGGTGAGATAGCGGTCAAGCGCGAACCTACAAACAGTAAAAAAAAAGTAGGCATACGGATGGTATTAAATGCAAAAATTGGTTACAATACCAATTATTTACATATACCAGCACAGACGCAACTGAAGGAACATAGGTCTGGCTGGTTTTAGTCATTAAAACTCCACTCCGCCCTAGAGAGGAAGAAATCCGGAGATGATTTTCCACCCCAAGAAGAAAAGGGTTTAAATTCTCTTCTAAAGCCGATACCTACAGCAAACATGTCAAATCATTTGAGAACCATTCAGATTAGTGTCTGAGATGGCCTTTGGGACAAAAACCACACAGATCGTTGTAGGTAGCAAACTTCAGTGTGACAGCGAGATCTACGAAGGTGTTTTTTATCGGACTAGTCTTGTTTTTATCTCTTCTTCTTCTTTTTTTCGAATCGACGGTAAACTCGTTTGCTTGAATTGTTTATGCCGAGTATTCTCGTTTCGGCACGCAGATTTTCGGCACCAAAATTCTCGGCACCTAAGCTATTCCCGTTCCGGCACCAATAGGTATTTTGGATTGGGATTTTGTATAGGTTACTATACCATCTCTATTACCTGTTTAGTACTGTAGTACTCCAGTAGCTCTACTATTTTTTTTTATTGTAAATAGGTTCGCGCTTGACCGCTATCACAGTACTTAAAAGGTAATTAAAAATTTATCAAATTAACAACATACCCTCTCAATTATACAATGACCACTCCCTTTTCATCCCGACTGTACTACACCCACTGACCGCCTGATATCCTTGTGTCTGTGAGTTCATTGTTTCCGCTTGACTTCTGTTCCGACCTCTACCATCATGGCCAGGGTCTGTCAGGTGGGTGGACGAAGACCTTTGTCCTTTTACAAGCGTCGAATTACTTTAAATGATTAAAAGCTCAGAGTCCTTTTGAGATAATTTGTCTTTTGACTCTCTGAAATAAAGATAACTAGAAAAGTTAATTTTTTTTTTTTTTGTTTTTGACCTTTTATACCGTTGCTTTTAATTTTAAAAGGTTTTAGATGTTCTTTTGAAGGGATAGTGACTGCTCAAAAACACACCCACACAATGATAGGATAGAATAAAATAAATTTTATTGTACACCAAAAAGAAAAGTAAAGTAAGATAATTTACATAAACTTAAATCTATGGGTACAATGGCGGTCTTATCGGTGACAACGATATCTACCAAACAACCTTAGGATAGATCGTAAGCGCCACCACTCCATTCCACTGTGGCCTACTGAAAAGCAGTTTTGTTTGTTTAGCATGCTTTCGAATCCTAGGATTGAAAAATTTACTCATCATCTGCCTAGCCTTTTCCCAACTATATTAGGGTCCGCTTCCAGCCAAGCCGGATTTAGCTGAATACCAGTATTTTACGAGGAGCGGCTGCCTACCAGACCTCCACAACCCATTAACTGGGGTAACACGGTAGTTTATGGCAAGACTGGAGTCAGATTTACTGGCTTCTGACTATCCGTAACGACTGCCAAAGATCTAAATCTAGATTGAAAAATTGACTACTTAACATATACTAAACCGCACTGGACACTAGTAGTGGCCCCCTCACAGAAAGGATGCCTGAATCCCAGCAATGGAAACGATAAAGGCTTTTTAGGCTTAAAATGAATGAAGCTATTAAAATAATAGATTAGCATTGCATAATATTTAGATCTAATCACCATACATTTAGTTCTAATAAGTACTCTCTACATTTTAATACCGTAGGCGGTCCAAAACGTGTTCAAAAGAATGCCCAAATAATGCGCACAGCGTGTGTCCACTCAAAAGAAAAAAATAACACAAGGAATTAGTAGTAAATTCTACTTGAATAGGCAGATGTCCTCTCTATTCATGTCGCTATTCCTTAGCAAATACAAGGCAACGCGGGATTTATATCTGTGGATGCACAATAGATGAATGGAGTCGACAAATGTTATTATACATTTGAAAATCGTTTGGTTCATTCGATTTTGAATCATATTGATGCAAGTTAAGGATGAGGCAAGATTTTTAGAAAATGTTTCAATAAATTTGTCTAAGACACAGTTTTTCGGACATCTCAACAGATTTTTTATGTAAATCTGTCGGAAATGGGTCTGATATATTTGACATGGCGGAACATCGAACATCTCTTTTCGCTTGTAACTGGAAATAATTTTAAATTGGGTTCAAAGTGGAGAGAATTAAAGAAAAATACGGTTTCAGCTGCCTTCTATTATTTTCCCTTTTTGTTGGTACCTTTATGAACGATGATTGTATTTAAAAATAGCACAAGTCGTGGTAACAATATTAGCAGTGTTTCCTGATACAGAGCTACAACCTAGGAGTTTTTGAATTAAGAGTGAATAAGTAAATCCTCACTAAGAAAAAGAGATGCGCAGTAAGTTTTGTCTATCTACACATTTCAATTTTTACACGTCTATGAATAAAATTGAAGTGTCTGTGTGTAACATTTTTTCATCAAATGCAAATAATATGCAGCAGTAAAATCCGAAAACGCATTCCACAAATATACATTATTATCACATTTTAGCCTGTCTGTCTGCTTGTTGTGGCTAATCATTGAAACGGCTGAACCCGCGACTCCATCTGCGTTGGAATCTTAGACGAACAACGAGTGCACCACTTAACAATATAAGACCTCTTAATCAGCACTCATTATTATAATTACATAATGATACTCTTCATTACGTCCATCTTCACACATTAACCTATACACAGACAAAACACGTGCATAATCCTTGCCCATTACAAATCCCATTAAACACTCGGACTGATCCAATTGGCACGTGCCGTTACCATGGCAACCGTGAGATGAACCTATCGAAGCCGTGGGAGTAATCCCATCCGCCCTCTGAAAGCTCTTAGTATTGTGTGCTCTGTAGAGTGTGGAGGAACTTGACACTCTGCGAATCTATCGGAGGGAATGCTTCTGGAGGTTGTTGAGTGTAGAGTTACTGGAGATTTTGTGGGATGTTTGTTGATGGTAATGTGTGGTAATGTGGGTGTATTGGCACTAACTTAAGTTATTTTAAACAGTACTTCTCTCTTACGATAGTAAAATATAAAAAGAGATGTCAACAATTTTACTCCTGGCAAATTAGTCAGGATTTTGTTCGACATAAAGTTTTAGACGTGGTTAGTGCATTTAACCTATCACATACCCGCAAAACGAGACACAATAGTAAAACAATAACAGCGCGGTCTCATAGGACCGGTCGGGGATTCATGAATTAACCTATTATACGTTATAAAAGAATTTAGTTAGAATGCGGGTGTAACATATTCTAATCTTTTTCTTGTATCGAGTCAGCCTTCTCGGCAAGCTTTGCTGGCGTACTCAATACTACTATAACATTCTCTAATCCTCCCGCCTGTTTCAATTATACCACATAATAATACCTAATAAATAATAATGTATGTGTGAACTTATGATACAAAACTACACCAATTTTATATTGCAATATTTACTAGGAATCAATTTACACATAATTAAACAAGCCACTGAAATTCACTCGAAGAAATCCCACCAAAAACTATAGTTAACACTACTTCAACTTCAAAAAACCATTTAACATTACCAGTAGACCCAGCAAAAAGGTTATTCAAAAAAGCAAAATTCCAAATCAAAAAGCCATATTCCCGCCAGCCAGTGACAATTAACATCACCAGCAGACCCAGCAAAAACGGTTATTCAAAAAAGCAAAATCCCAAATCAAAAAGCCATATTCCCGCCAGCCAGTGACAAGTCCCAGGCAGTCATTTGGCGACGGAAGGAAGCCACACGGATGCTCCGTCGCTTCCCATCGCACGGTACACTGCGTCCCCCCCTCTGCCCCCCACTGGAGAACTGACTGACTGACAGTGATACAATGTTGCTAGGAAAGGGGTGACACGGGTTAGGTATGCAAGGTATTTAATTTTTAATTTAGAAATGTCATTGAGGTAGATAATAATTTATGAATGTTAATTTTATCCGACTCGCTTCACAAAACTGGCGATTTCACATAGTTATAATAAGATTTTTATGACATGTGGCACATCACTAGCAAGAGGATAGCCTAGAGAATTATTGAGAGAGTTTGAAGATCTTAGTCTCTTTTGGTTCTTTTTTTGCAGCCATGTAAATAGCCGTAACACGAATAGCGTTAATTTTAGTCCGAAACTTTGCGACTAAATTTAAAAAAATCTAGAGGGCTGATATGACTAATTTTGTATTTAAAAGTACCTCTGTACAATATACGTCTTAATAAAATTAAAATTGAGGCTCTACGTCTTATACATTTTGTTATATTTATATTTGAATGTAAAAATCGGGAAATCGGGATCGAGAAGTGATTCTGATGATTTTCCAACCTGAAAAAAAAATCCAAAGATATCGCAATTCAAAGTAACCCGTTTCACAAAAAGCCGCTATAATATCATAAGTATTCATAAGTAAAAACCATATTTGTTAACACCAACTGCTTCATTATTTCAAAGGTTTCAAAGGCTCTTAATAAACAAGTGCGCCCTACCATCGACTATTGCATCACTGCTTACCATCAGGTGGGATCGCAGTCAAGCACTAGTTTATAACTATTTAAAAAACAAAGTCGCCACGTCACTCATTATCACAAGTCTCGTGTAGTTGCCTTGCCGTTAATTCGTTACGTAGCCATGTCGTGACGTCACAGTGGGCGGGGTCAAGGTCACGCAATCATCACGCTTGTCGTGTCCCGCTCCAATTAACTACAGATTTGGGAAAGGTCAATTAGTTAATTTAGAAATGTCTGGCGCTAGGCACCCTATACTATTATTTAAGCTAGGTGAGAGATAGTTATCTGTAGTTAAAATAATAAACATGACCGCAGGTTTTTTTTAATGTCATATTCTAGTTGAGTCAAGCCTAACCAGCCAGGCGCGAGCTTGCGGGCAACGAGCAATTGGTAACTCACCGTCTCGTGTTTTATTTTATTTATATCATCATCTGCCTAGCCTTTTCCCAACTATATTGGGGTCGGCTTCCAGTCAAGCCGGATTTAGCTGAATACCAGTATTTTACGAGGAGCGGCTGCCTACCAGACCTCCACAACCCATTAACTGGGGTAACACGGTACTTCATGGCAAGACTGGAGTCAGATTTACTGGCTTCTGACTATCCGTAACGACTGCCAAAGATCTCCAAATGACAGCCGGGACCAACGGCTTAACGTGCTTTCCGAGGCACGGAGGAAACTCGTTATGTTAAGATGGTCACCCATCCACAGACCAACCTAGGCAAGCGTTGCTTAACCTTGAAGATCGACCTGTGCGGCTGTTATTATCTAGCCACGAGCTCATCATTTTTATATGTACGACAATAAATAGCTACAATATAAATAAACATACAGCCTAAAAAAAGAATCAATGTAGTGTTCCACGCACGCCTCAAAGACGTCAGGAAAACCGTAGGGCCTACGCCCGCTAGGACAACGCAACGGGGCATTCATCATCTGCCTAGCCTTTTCCCAACTATATTGGGGTCGGCTTCCAGTCAAGCCGGATTTAGCTGAATACCAGTATTTTACGAGGAGCGGCTGCCTACCAGACCTCCAACGCAACGGGGCATTACTGAAAAGAAAATCGGTGGACCTAGAACGTAAACGGCAACTGAATTTGACAGCGGTTTTTGTTGGTAAAATTCTGAGACGCCCTCTCGCTCTTCCCTAGATCGAGAGAATTCAATGGATGGTTACCCACCTCGACTAAAAATACCCTGCCCGGATGGGTGACTTACGTCTATAATTATTCTCAATGTACTTACTATGTGTAACTCTAGGTCCCGTTTTAACCCTTCGACTACAGAACCCTAAAAACGGTAACAGAGTAAATAGCAATCGAAAGCGAAATTGCATTCACAGTGAAATCCTTGCAAATTCACTGTGACCTAGCGGTCGTTGGACCTAGGTGACCTAGGTCATAGGTAATCCTATTAAACCGAGCTCCCTGTGTGAGGTCAGCCTTTCAATATTGAATTCCAGGAATCCTTGATTACTTCAGACTTCAGCAAGGGCTTGTAACTCATGTATCGAGGGATTTCTGTGGTCTATTTGATTTAACTGGAATTCTAATACGAATTCAGTCAACGATCATGTGAATTTGTCTGTCTCTGTGTTTTGAGTTTGTATCAATACAATGTTCTAGCGGATAGGTGTATAGTAGTACACTGAAAAACGTTGCCAGTTGCCAACTTCTGCCAGCGGCTTCACCCGCGTGCGTGAAAGTAGCAAATTGTTCCTAAGGGAACATACTCCCGAGGTATAAAGTATCCGAAGTGCTTTACCAATTTATCTTCTTCCATTTATATCTTCTTGTAACACTAAGGTACCAAAAAAAAGAGACAATAATGCCTACTCAGTTCTGATTTTATTCTTTAGTGAAAGCAATTTATGCCTTTATAAGTATAGCCAAGAACTATACTTATTGCTATTCTGTTTTAATAAAAATGAGACGAGAGAAAAATAATATTGTTTCAAAGGACCTTTAGAGAAAGAAATTCTTTGCGTATCTTTGTAAATGGAAAGTGGAGGATCCTAATGTGAAAATTAATAAAAACTTAAAAATATTAACTATCATACTAAAAACTGACGGCTTCATCTGCGTGAACGTAGAAAATATATAGCCTACGGCAATCAGCGATAATGTAGTATTCTAATGGTGAAAGAGCTTTTTAAATCGGTTCAGTAGACTGAGTTTATATCCTTTACAAACAAAAATACAAATCCTTTCTCTTTATAATATCAGTACTTATAGACAACAATAATTTAAATTTCGCATCGTCTGCGTTTCAACAAAAAACTGTTTGCCCATAATTCAAAACTACATACTACAATAAAAGTCATGTCGCACTTTTTCAACCCATTCAAAGTAGTCCCATAAATTGTGACAAGCTACAAGATGAGCCCCATCATTTTGAGTGGCAAAGGAGACGATTAAGTACTCGTTTCACACCTTGACGACGCCGTAAAACCCCATGGGCGTCCCATGAATGTTAATTTAACCCTACATACTCTTACATATGTGTCTAAAGAACCCCAAACCCCAAATCTGATTTATAGGTGTCTGGTTAGCAATAAAAGTAATTTAGTACGGAACCCTGCGTTAATGATGGCGATTCGTGCTTGTAAACATGTCGTTAAAAGTCTTTTGACCACTTTTATGTTGTTTGAATTTCGTTTATAGACTATTGTGGGGTTTTGGTGTGCTAACTAGTTTTTAAATGCGCTGTTTCTTTTGCTAAACTGTAAATCAGTGTCTTAATGTGGCTGTGGTTGTCTTGCATTGGAAATTTTACGTCTCGTCTCGTAAAATCAGCTTGGTAGTAAACAAGTTAACGAATGCACTTTTATCTTTTTAGAAACTGCATGTTATTTACCAGCCTTCACTAGCTCTGTCTCTCTGTCATTTCCCTGTGCAGAAGCAATATCTAAAATATGACTACTCATTTCTGATACACTCTGTATAAGCCTTTAACTATCTATGTTGAGTGTAAGTCTGAGATCAGTGGTTACAGCCTCGACTTGCAAATTGTAGGTCGCGGGTTCAAACCCAGTCAGGCGTATTACTTTGTGTAATTTATTTCATCACCACTGTTCTCAAAACAGTGAAGGAAAACATCGTGAGGAAACCGGCATGTCCTAGAACCAAAAATTCGAAGACATGTCACATCCGCCAATCCGCACTGGGCCCGCGCGGTGGATTATGCCCATTCCCTCTCCTAGAGAGGAGACCTGAGTCCCAGCAGTGGGAACATTATATGGCCGATAATGCTAATAAATTGTCTACAACATAACCCATTTACCTTATCGTCAACGCCATGTCATCATGGTAAACCTGAACTAAAATAAACGATAGCAAATAAAATAAAGTGTACATTATAGAAGAATGTTACAATTTTACGTTGTCCAAGAGATTCCTATTGAGTTCCTTTGTAGATTCGACGCGGGGGAAGGGCCAAGGGCGAAGCTTTAGCGACTTGAATCATATGGGCTGTTTTGTACGTGAGAAATCATCAAATAACTTCTTCCGAACTGGGTGGAGCGGAAGGTAGTATCGGACTTTTACTGACTAAATCCCACAGTGTTCCTTCTATTGCCCTTTTTTGCGACGACTACGGTAAATCCTTCGAAGAATTCGCAGACCAGTTAGGCATCGGCCCTAACTAGCCCCGTCAATTTTGCTGAAATCTCTCTGAGGTGCTCGTGGAACGCAACGCGCCGTCGACTTGGGCTTGGTCCTTGCCGGACGACCGAACGACAAGCTACCCAAAGCTCACCGTCCACAAGCCCGCGCCTACGGTGGCAGGAAAGAAACGACGATCTATATTTCCAGCAAACATTATCTCGCTATCGCTTATGCATTAAAACCATCTCATTTCATGGCCACACTGTGACAAATGTTATCGGACACCCATTGAGCTGCAGGCACGCGCAAAACGTTTTGTGTGAGAAACTTACAGAAATAACCATCTTACTGGAGTTTTATTGCACCTTCTATCATTTATGGTTTTTTTTTTCTTTGGAAGTTATCATAGTTTAATAACGATTTCTGATTGAAGCATCCAAATGATCGGAATGAATTTATTATGCGTACAGCTAAAGAGTGAAATTCCCTGCCGGGGTCTGTGTTTCCTGATAGCTACAACCTAGGGGTCTTTAAGTCAAGAGTGAATAGGTAATTTCTAGGCAAGCCTGCTCCATCGTCGACCACATGATCGCTTACCATCAGGTGAGATGTGGTCAAGCGCGAGACTATGAATAATAAAAAGAAATTTAAAAAAATGCTATGCGTAGGATCTGTAACATCCATGGGCAGTCCCCCGGGGTCGTAGAACTCAGGGCAAATAAGGATCATAGGTGTGGTTTGAGTCAGTAGTGGTAGTAGAACCCAATTCGTCAACAGCGCAGTCTTCTACGTGTACCTCAAGGAGATGTCAGCAAAACCGTAGGAGCCCAGCAGGGTCGAACCCTCTGGGGCAATATAGGTTCGCTTCTGAAGAAAAACCTGGGGCCCTAGAACGAAACGCAGAGAACGAATATGCTTCTAATTTTACATGGGCACTGCGCGTTCAAGCATTCTTTATGACAAAACAGTGCACAACCAAAAATAAACCTTACTACAAATACTTAAAACTCTGTTTTCAACGTGATAAAAAATCTGCTCTCCTCTCCGAGCCGGTCTGTGTGAACGGACCCTATAGGTGGTTTTAGTCAGTTAAGGCTCCCCCACACAGGCGCGTTATTATCGGTCGATAATATCGCATGCGGTATTGCGTTAATGCGTCCTGATTCCTTGCACACAACTGCGTTTTTATCGTCCGATATTTCTTACGAGAGAGCGCCGTTATTATCGCAGATGGGTGTACGGTCGTTTGCGTTCTGATACAAAACATTCTAGAACTTATATCGGAATATCGCAGGACGGAGAAACGCAACGTCCCACTTCCATTGCAGCGTTATTATCGCAGCAGTGTGTAACTACATGACCGTCCTAACACAAAATGTACTGCAAACAGATATCGCAGTAACGCATGCGATATTATCGACCGATAATAACGCACCTGTGTGGGGGAGCCTTAAAAGTATGACAAGCTAACTTACTCCGCCGCGCCCTAGAGCGGGAGAAGTCATTACATGACTTCCCAGCTAGATAATAAACTTTAATGGACCTATGCCCTATGTCAAAATATGTGGTAATAAAACTTAGTAATGTGCCTTACCATCGACGATTGCATCACTGATTAACAGGTGGGATCGCAGTCAAGCACTAGTTTATTTGTATCTACAATAAAAAATACTTTTACATTAACTTTAATCTCAGTCTTTTAGCGCCCGTTTTCAATAACCTATCGCAGTTTATAGATAGATAGCTATCCCCGATAAACAGTAAGATTCTATCTATCAATCCACAACTTTTGGTAGGAAATGCTATCCGTCGGTAGGTTATAGAAAAGCAAGTAAGGGCAAAAGGATAGATTTGTTTATCTTTAGTAGCTGCAAGTTTAGATAGCTTATTGAAAACGGGCGTTAGTCAGTATAAATATGAAAAGCTAACTTAGGTACTCCGCCCAAGAGCAGGAGAAGTAATTTAATGAATTCCCATCTTAAAAAAAGGATCTGTAACATACTTGTATCTCGGCAAGATGCTATGTATTATCATCTTGTTAATTGTCCAAAAATAAATATGCTACTCACGATTTTAGTACTAGACATGAATGAATATGCTAATATCCTACGCTAATATCCTATACATATATCCTTTCAATGGAAATTCGCCATTACGTTATGTAACAACACTTTCGGCACAAGTTGACATAACAATGTTATCGCCGTTTTTCGCAATTTAGCACGCACGACAATTATGTAAGCAAATTAGCTTTATTTGAAGATGGAGTTATTTTTAGCGATTTTTTTTTTGTAGCCTTTTTAGGGTTCCGTACCTCAAAAGGAAAAAACGGAACCCTTATAGGATCACTTTGTTGTCCGTCTGTCCGTCCGTCTGTCAAGACCCTTTTTCTCAGGAACGCGTGAAGGTATCAAGTTGAAATTAAAACCATATATTGGAATCCGCGGTCCCTTGAAGTTGTGCAAAAATCAAACTTGTAAGTTGACGGGAAAAAAAGATACGCCCGTTTATGTTGCAAAAAACGTACATTTCGACACTGTCAAAGGAATCAAAACTCATAGGGTGCTTCCCGTTGACCTAGAATCTTGAAATTTGGCACGAAGCAAGGTATTATAGCACTAATATCGGGAAAAGTCTGATAACTGTAAATTTTTAGTTACGTCACAAGAAAAAAAAATTGAAAAGTCTTCAAGACTCGATTCGAGAATTAAACTTTTTTCATAGGTAAGTAAGAGGTATCGAGTTGAAATTAAAACCATATAATTAAGTCTGTAGTCCCTTGAAACTGTGCAAAAATCAAACTTGTTAGTTGACGGGAAAAAAAGATACGCCCGTTTATGTTGCAAAAAACGTACATTTCGACACTGTCAAAGGAATCAAAACTCATAGGGTGCTTCCCGTTGACCTAGAATCTTGAAATTTGGCACGAAGCAAGGTATTATAGCACTAATATCGGGAAAAGTCTGAAAACTGAAAATTTTTAGTTACGTCACAAGAAAAAAAAATTGAAAAGTCTTCAAGACTCGATTCGAGAATTAAACTGTTTTTATAGGTAGGTTGGTACGAAACCCTCAGTGCGCGAGTCCAACTCGCACTTGCCCGGTTTTTTTGTCTTTCTACACTGCTACTCATCTATCTATATGTACTTCTATACTAATATTATCAGTGTAGTTTTTGTTTGTAACTAGCTTTTGCCCGTGGCTTCGCTAGCGTAGATAGAATGTAGCCAAGTTGTAGATGTATACAAGGTTTATTCCTGAGTGGCATAGGCTACATTTTGTGCAGCTTACTAACGGTGAAAAAATGTTAGTAATCGGACTAGTACTTTCAGACCAGCACTTTTTACCTTGAACAAACAAAAATACAAACTTTACCTCTTTGTAATATTAGTGTAAGTGAATAACAAAAACTACTGCACAGATTTTTTTTTAGTTTTATTGAACTCCAAAATAACCGTAATATTCTATGGGTACAAATGGTGATCTAATCACTGATAGCAATCATGATAATAGAAGAGACTGAACCAATTTAAAATATAAAAGAACTTGTGTTTAAAATATCTCACAACTTTGTGTAGAGGTAAGTCGTGAGTTAATTTGAAAACAGATAGACCAGGTAGGTGCACTAGTACTAAATTGTTTTACGTTGGAACCAAAACATCCACCGTGTGTTGTAACACTAGTATTCGTTTTCAAAACAATACGTCGATACTAGTCGATATTACCGAGGAATTATGAGGCTGAAAGTAATTCTAATTTAACCTTATGAAGTATTTCTTTAGATCATGTATATAAATATTAATTGTCCCTTTTTACGTCGGAAGTCATCAGATGACTCCTACCGCTCTGGGTGGACCAAGAGAGAGTGTCAGGCTAACTAAACTCACCTTTGTTCCAACAGTTGCCTTTAGCACTCCGATCTACTGCGAACACCGTGTTAAACTGTAGGAGTTTTTTACCAAACACACTCATACGTGTAGTTGGCTCATCAAGTTCACCTTTAAAGTTCACATGCCTAGAAATTGTAGAGGGAAGGCTGTAGGTATCGTCTTATTAACGAAAAGTTAAGCAATGATTTTTAATCTCATCTTTGAATGCACCAATATGCATCAATTTGTATTGAGTTACTGCGGTAGACATTAATAAAATATGTAATAAAAGTCAAATAGCTACTACATAATCTCAAAAACAACAAATTTTCACTAATCAAATTACCATATTAATTTAGGTTAATCAGCCAATGGATTAGCGTGTATGAGATAACAGTGCATTAATTAATAATTTATTAGTGTAAATAATTATACAAACTGGTCTCAAGTTACGTTTGTTCACGGCTTCACGCTTGATTGGTACAATGACAGAACTGGTTCCAATCCTCGGTTTTATCTAACCGTATCCAATCATTCTTACCGTATCCAACTATCCAGGAAGTAAGGGGATACCAGTGAAAGTTGCTTCGTTACATGAATATAATTTAAATACATTTATTTTGTTAGAATAAAGTTGTTTTTACTTACATCTTGTAAAATGTCTTGGTAAATCGCTTCCTGCTTCCTGTTACTCGGTGATCAATTTTGTTTTTCTCTTGTGTAATGATGCTAATGTATTTCACATAACTTTGATTGAATTGCGAATTAAATAAAATGTAGATACATAATTATTTAGGTAGATTTATTTGTGAAAAGAAAGAACTTTTGTAGTCAGCGCCATCTATTATCTTAGTTAAGAAACATGTTTCCATTTACTACCGCCAGATGCCAGCGTTTATTATTTCCACTAATAATATTAAAAATGTACCTACCTACCTAGGTACCTAATTTATTGCAATAATAATAACCTATTGTTATCTGTCTTTACAGATTCATTCGTGAATAGCCAAGAATGGACCGCGTCACGAGGTGTAACAGAACTTCGAGTTGGAGTTTTGGGTTCACCGGACAGTGGGAAATCTGCTCTAGTTCATCGGTACTTAACTGGGGCGTATATGCAAGAAGAAAGTCCTGAAGGTGCGTACTATTACTAACTCAATTAAAATGAGCAGTGCAAACCATGTTTTGTTTTACTATAAAATGAAACTTTTAATTAGCGCCATCTAGTGTCGAGTAGCAGAACTGCGTAGACTTGAAGTTAGTTGTAAATATAATTCTTAAAATTTAGACTAGATGGCAGCACCGGGCTGTCTCATTTTACTTTTTGTTTAACGCCACTAGATGGCAGCACGTGTACGAACATAAACATTTGGAGAGTTCAACGAACTATTGAGGGCGTTATTGCACTGATTACACTCTCCTCGAGGGTTTGATTAGTGAGTAGGTCTACAAGTGCTATTTATTTACCTTCACCCACACACTGGAAACTCGATCATTATCAAAGAGACAGCGATAATGGTAGAAATTTACTTATTCCTGGATATTATGTGTCTATCGTGTTTCCTAGTTGCTAGTTTATTGGTTTTCAAGAGGAGGCGGACATTGAACAATAGGCCCAATTAGAAACGTGGGATGCTGGGTGCTTTTGGTGGCGAAAACCTTTACATCTCTACCCACGCTAGATTTTTACTCGCCAGTTGATGCCACGAGGATGGCAATTACTTATTTATTTAGCAACAATGATTTATTAGTTGCTCTCTCCTTGATTACTGGGTTGGGACACGTTCCATTATCTATTGCTTACCTAATGAAATGAATGAAGTGAAAATTATCTGCTATTTAGAAATATTTTCGGTGGATTTTGATGTTGCCTCACAAGGAGAACTTTGTGGACTTATGTTTATTGTTAAGATTATAAGGGAAGGGGTTGAAAATTATGATGTCTAATTTGTTTTAGTATTTTAATTAAGTTTTTCATTCCATTTCAGGTGGTCGCTTCAAAAAGGAAGTGATAATCGACGGCCACAGCTATCTTCTACTAATACGAGATGAAGGGGGCTCGCCAGAAATGCAGGTCAGTTCAACAGTCTCCATACAATATAAAACTACCAATATTGTATGTCTAAGCAATTTATGTCGCAAAAATTTTTTATAGTAGGTACTTAAGTATGAAATTAGTACTTAGCCACTTTTGGCCAGAGAAAAAATCTGGAAAAAACCCGGTCTTTGCCCTGCAGTGGAACGCAACAGGCTCATAGTAATGAAATAATTTCAGAAATTAATTATCGCGCAAAAAAATTTTGTACAAATCGTAGCAGAAGAAATTGATATCATTGTACAGCGAGCCACTAGATAATTGATATCAGAAAAAAACATCAAATTCAATAATTGAAATTAATTTTCATCTTATTGGATTTTTTACTTGGGAATATAGATTTTTTTACCATAGCAACTTGCAATATCATTGGCCATCTGTCAATGATATGGCAAATTGCTATGGTTCGGTTGTTGACGCTCTTCTCAAGGATATCTTCGAGTGTCTAATGTAGAAACGTAATCAAAATCTCAGACAAAAAAATGTGCACAAAAGTCTTGCGAAAGCCGTGGCCGCAACCAACCTACTAGCCTATCACATACCCACGAAACGAGACACAATAGTAAAACAATAATAGCGCGGTTTCATGCGACCGGTCGGGGATTCATGAATGACAATCCATGACCAAGACCACTCCGCCAGGAGTGTAGGACTGGGACTGGGAAGATAAGACATTTTCATTGGTTTTCATATAACCACTGTTCTCAACCACTGCGCCAACCATGCTGTTAAATTATTTTAAACAATCTTATTTTCTAGGTAAAAATCCTTACATGACAAACATGTATGTATGAGTACTTAGTACACCGAATGACGGTGTACGAATTCGATACCAATATCGAATTGTTTTAGATGAAGAACATCTAAAACAATTCGCTACCAATATTTCCATCTCCAACAAACAAAAGTTCGTAAACAACATTATATGCCGTAAAATTACGTTCTACAGAAAAACAACGAAAGGAACTCTTTAGTCAAGCTTCGGCAGAAATCAATAGAATTTCAATAAAATATTCAAGACAATTGACGTCGCGTGTGGAAGGTTGACGATGTGGTATCTACTTCTCTGTGTTCCACAGGAATCAGGCAGCCAAGCTTCGGAACATGTACTTTGAAACAGATAGTGACCTACTCTGGTTGTTTGTTTCCATTGTTACACGGTGTTGAAATGCACCCGGGATGATAAAGTGCAGTTTGCCGATCCTCAGAAAAGATATCCATCTGACACCTTCGTACTATGAAGAGCAATGGGTATCTCGCCGTCGCGGCGAGCGCGTAGTGTTTAACGCGCGCCTCAAAGAGATATCAGCAAAGCTGGTGCTCGCTTGAGCCACGTGGTCCGGTGGTCCTTGTACACATAGGTTAACTGAATGACGAATATGTGGTTTATTCTGACGTAGAGCGGAAAAAGTCATTGGATGACATCTCATCTTAAAAAACCCTTAGACCAATAAAATCTCAAAGTGCATGTTCCATTCCCGTGCCGTCCGCAACATCGCACCCACACTACCGCCGCCTCCAGGATGCTCCTATCGATTTGCGCTATAAAACGGGGTACCACAATTTAATAGACGCTACATGTATTTACTATGTACACTCCTATTTACTACACACAACAAAATCGTGGAGTTTTACGATCCCGTCGTATCGAGTAAGTCGCTTAGTGGGTT
Source organism: Mythimna separata (assembly GCA_030763345.1). Classification (NCBI taxonomy): domain Eukaryota; kingdom Metazoa; phylum Arthropoda; class Insecta; order Lepidoptera; family Noctuidae; genus Mythimna; species Mythimna separata. The sequence goes on from CM061175.1 coordinate 2,710,599, forward strand.
TACGATATTTACGAAAACATTCGGTAGTAAAACGCAATGTTTTTGTAAATAAGGATAGAAGCAAGTTGATCTCGCGTAGAACACATGAGTGTGAAGTTTCTTGAGATGTTGTTTTTGTCATTGTTTTTATAATTATTACTTAAGTAGGTAAGGGACAAGGATTTACCTGCGGTGGAAGTTATAATTCAAATGATAGTAATGTACCTGGGCATAAGGGAACACGGTTAATAGGGTTACCCTAATGGGCATCGTGGGCTTGCGGATGACGAGTAATGGGTAGCTTGTTGTCCGGCCGTCCGGTAACCGTTCGGAGTTTCAGACCGAGCCCGAGTCGTTGAGGATGCGTAGTGTTCCACGCGCGCCTTAAGGAGATGTCAGCAAAACCGAAGGGCAGTGTCTAAGCCTACTGAGGCCATGGTTCGCTTCTGAAAGGAAAATCTGTGGTCCTGAAACGCAAGACAAAGGAACATAGGAGTGGGTTTTAGTCAGTAAAAGTCTGGCACGCCCGTCCTGTTCGGCCTAGAGAGGAAGAAGACAATTTCCCAAATTAAAAAAAAAAACTCTTGTTGACCTAATCGACAACGCAACTTCTTTTCTTCGACTTCAGAATGTTTTTCTGAATGAATTGATGCTAGTCAAATACATGTTTCCTATTTTACAGTTTTCCTACATTTCTTGACTATTAATTTAGTCATTTTAAAATAAAGTTTTCCGCACTCTGCCAACCTCCGGCAGCAAACAACCTCCTTCCTGTTACCCTATAAAAGAGTTACCTTCGTCAGAAATAGAAAACGCCTGGAATCCTATTTGCAGACGGGGTTACCTAACGTAGTTACTGCAAAGTGCAGCTAAATCTAGAATCTGAGTAGGTTTGCCATTTTATTTCTAGACTTCAGTTATGTTATTATGTTGTAGTAAAGATCTTCAGCCTTGTTTTTTATAAAATACTGGTAGACTATGTATATTGACAACCGTAGGTCTCGGTTGTCATTTGTAGATCTTTGGCAGTCGTTACGGATAGTCAGAAGCCAGTAAATCTGACTCCAGTCTTGCCATAAAATACCGTGTTACCCCAGTTAATGAGTTGTGGAGGTCTGGTAGGCAGCCGCTCCTCGTAAAATACTGGCATTCAGCTAAATCCGGCTTGACTGGAAGCCGGCCCCAATTTATTTGGGAAAAGGCTAGGTAGATGATGATGACACTATGTATAATTTCAACCAAAAGACGTCCACTACTGGACATAGGCTTCCTACAAGCGTCGCCACAACGACCGGTCCAGTGCGTCTCGCATTCATCGGATTCCCGCAACCCTTACCAGATTATCGGTAACATTCATCTCAGATGAAAGACGTCCACTTCAAGACTAAGCTAAATCTTGTGCGTCTACCATCTTATCGGATTCCCACAACCCTCGCCAGGTCGTCGGTCCACCGGTGGATCAGTAATAATATTTCTCATCATCTGCTTAGCCTCTTTCCCAACTACATTGGGGTCGGCTTGGAAGCCGACCCCAATGTAGTTAATGCTTGACTGGAGTCAAGCCGGATTTTAACAGAATACCAGTATTTTACGAGGAGCGGCTGCCTACTAGACCTCCACAACCCATTAACTGGGGTAACACGGTACTTCATGGCTAGACTGGAGTCAGATTTACTGGCTTCTGACTATCCGTAACGACTGCCAAAGATCTACAAATGACAGCCGGGACCTACGGCTTAACGCAGTAACATTATTTCTACCTAACTATTTAACCAAACTAATCTGAAGCTCCTCACGAGCCTTCACGGAACAATCAGAGAAACAATCCAGCAAACTAATCACGAATCAATAGCGAGCGAGCGAACTGTCGTCGGCAGTCCACTCAATTAAAACGGTAATCAAACTCGCTGCCCGAATAGATTGCCTTGTTTTGATAGCTAGGCCAGTTCTGGGGCTGGTTTGGTAAAATCTGGATCTAGATTTTGTAATGGCTAGGTAAATGTCGAACTTAGAACCGATAAGGAGATTTTTGTTGATGATTATGTATTTTTTAGAAAGAGTGCTCGGTTATTTCGTTATTTCCTACACTTGGGTGAAGGCTATGTCCAATAGTGGACGTCTTTCGGATGAAATTGTGTATGCTATCTTATCACACTATAATATTATAAAGCCCCCCCTCCCCTAAAACAATGCTGCGCTCTAGGTATTTTGATATGGCTTAGTGATGCAACGGACACACCCGTTTCATTTCAGTATACTTATACGAAAAGATTATCTAAGTAATTGTCTTAGTACCCAACCCTGAAAACTATAAGCACACCTGTAACCGCTAAACTCAACCCCCTCGTACCACACCCTCGTCAAAACCTCTAAATACATCCCACGAAAGCTGAAGACCTTCAGATCCTAAGGCGCAGGCCAGACAGAAGAGACGTAAGACGAGGAGGCGTCGCGGACAGGCGCAAAAGTACCAGCTTTGCGCCCGCGCCCTGTCTGTTCTGTATGTTTTGAGTCGCGACGCTTCTATACATTTTGTATGAAAGAGACGCGGTAGAGACAAATGCCCGCGCCCCGTCTGCGTCTTACGTCCTTTCTGTGTGGCCAGCGCCTAAGACACCTAACCCTCCATCACTTAGATTTACGAGCACGCACCGACGCGTTATCTAACCCTTCCGCTGCCTCGTGACGTCATCGCATTAGGTCAGATTGACCCGCAACCCGATTGTCCCGATATAAAGTCGTCTAAATATAGGCGGATGCGTCCCCTGTGTGCTGTGACCAAATGTGATGGAGTCTGAGGATTGACTTGTTTGGTTAGTTTGTGTGATGGATCAATTTTGTTATGTATATGGATGGACCCTTTTCAGGAAGAAAATCGTACATAATATTGACCGTTTTCGTTTATTGCAGAAATGAGTTTTCTATTCCATTATTCAGAACTGTTAAGGAAAATACATTTAAAAAGAAATACATATACAGGTAGCATTGAAGGCCGTCCTAGCCCCAGGTTCATCTAGCCCCATTGATGGATTTTTCGCAAATGGAAACTAAAGGAAAACACGTTTGTTTTCACTTTTAGTCAGTCAAATCTGACACTCCCTCTCGTTCCACTAAGAGCAGGAGAAGTTATTTGACGATATCGCACTAAAAAAAGGGGACAATCTAGCTTTGCGAATTTCAAGCCCCGAAACAGCGACAAAATGTTTTTCAACAAGACGCGCGACGCTAAATCTATGTGACACTGTAACGTGATGCAGGACATATTGTTGGACAATTAAGCCAAGGATACACTAGGGGGCAAATGGAGCAACATGTTGCAGAACATGTTGCTCAACAACTACGTAGAACATGCCGAAGTGAATGTCTTAAAACAGAAAAATGTTTCGGGTCATGTTGCGGCACACTATGCAACGTTTCAGCGTCACGTATATTGAGTGTTGCGCGTCGTGTTTCGGGACAAAATGTTCCCTAGTGTATCCCAGGCTTTAGACAGTGTTGTGCGTCATGTTGGGTGACATTTTGTCCCCTAATGTTTCTGAAACTTCTCATAAAATTATTTATCAAAGAAATATTGGAACGAAACTAAATTCCTTATAGACGCTGAACTACATAATAAATGGTCTCCCTACTTCGGCACGCGCCATATATCGGCACCTAGCCACAGCAATTTGATACAAATTGGTCCGCACTATATGAACGTGGACGAAATAAAAATAAAAACTTTCAGATGAAAGTCCCCGGGATACGGCGTCCAATCATCGATCCGGTTTATCTGAAACATGGCCGTGTAAATTGAAGGTTTTAGTTTTAGTCTAGCTGGAGTTTTTTCACAGTTTTTTTTTTAATTTATTTTTTATTGAACAGTTTATTTACACACACAAAATATTAGATAAGAAAAAGGAACAGAAAAATAGGTACAAAGATGGTGGTGTATTGTTTATAGGCTCGCGTTTGACCAAAATCTCACCTGATAGTAAGCGATGATATGGTTGACGATGGAGCACGTTTGCCTAGAATTAACCTTTTCAATTGACTTAAAGACCTCTAAATTGTAGCTATCAGGATAGACGCTGTCTGAAATATTATTTGTGTTATGAAGAGTTGTTTTCTTTGATCATATAGCCCTTAGGCCAATAATAAAGTGTCAGTACCAAGGTTTTGCTAACAAAATATTTTCAGTTTGTTTAGGACCTGAAGATATATAAAATGGTTTCCAACAAATACAGAACATAGAAATTTTAATATTTTGTATTTTTGTAAGCCATTTGAGCATGGCAGAGCAAATCATACACGTAACATATACGTTTATATACTTACATACAAAATTACGTCTTTATATTTGTTTCTTTGCCCACTTAAAAAAAGCTAGGTGTGTTTCTCTACACTTAAAAATATACTCGGTTAGTTATCTTCATTACTGACCTATATATTATATACTACCTATTCAAACCTATTTCCGCTTATCCATATCCCACATTGCCCCCTAGTACCTACATTCTACTAAAACATACCTACACTCCTTGCCCAAGCCATAATGCCCTCTACAAGCTGAGCCGATTCTGTGCCCATTCCGAGTCTTTCTAATAGTTTGAAATTGCAAAAGCCTCGCATTGTTCCGTTTTGCCCCCTTGCCCCATTTTACCCCGGGAACTCGGAAGCTAACGCTCGGGAAAGTTCCGCAAAGAGTTTTTAATTGCTCCACTTGTGATAATAGTATCTCTGTGTTTACGTGGATGGGGCGATTCGAAGTTTGAATCTTTGGGCTTTCAGCCCCAGATTTTGTATATGAGAAGGTGAGAAATGGGTCAGTAAGATACAAATTCTATAATTCTATTTCACAAGCTTATTTTAAACAGTATAAGGTTAATAATAGAAAGCGAAGAAAAGAAAGAAAAATGGTTTATTTGTGCGGAAAGACGCATACATGATAAGAATAATGAAAAAAATAAAATAAAATAAAAAAAAGGGGGAAATATGCGTCAAAAACCGCACAAAACGGCCGAACGCTCAGCAAAATGCCATGCCCTCATACATAAAACGACGAGGGCACACCGCTGGTTTTCAGCGTTAATAATATAATGGTCTGACTGCTAGGACACAGCGCTCCTTTCTATGAAAGGGAGTGGGATAATTCAAATCAAACCCAGGTCATTTTAACAGGTATATCGATTAATCCATTTCTCCTATTAACATGTTTTCCTCGTATCAGAAAAAATGACATAAGTAATTACGGATAAGAACTGATAGTGACCGGTGCATTTCACAACTTGCATCAAAATTTGATCGATAAAATCCAGTTCTGGAGGTCATACGTAGTGGCCTCTACAACTGGACTTAAAACTCCGCCCAGAGCGGGAGAAGTCCGCCCAGATCGGGAGAAGTCATTTTGATGACTCCCCACCTAAAAAAAAAAAAAGCGTTGGAAGACCTTCTACAAGTTAGACCGACGACCTGATGAGATGCGAAACGCACAGGACCGGTAGTTATTGTGACACTTAGGGAATGTTCAGCAGTGGACGACTTTCAGTTAAAATAAACATGATAAAAGTCCGACTCTCTGAACATTCACACTAAATCTGCATAAGTCGTGAACCAAAACTACAAAGTAACCAGATTCGTATTTACTTTGTGCTTAACGAAGCTCAAATAGTCGCTGCGGGCTTTGACCGTAGTAACCAATTCAACTGAGCAGACGGTAAAACAAGGAACTAAATTCAGACGTATTGTTTTTGACATATCCGGGGCATTTTACTTTACAACCATCGCCATAACTATAGCCTAGTTGGTACTGTTGGTAGCCCCTTTCATCTCCTTTAGCTTCCAACAGATTACACCAGTGCAGTGCAGCACTTGAAATCAAAAGGCTTTGTCTCTACCGTGTTATGACGTCACATGTCCTGAGGAGCGCAAATTATGACGTGAAGCGTATCCTACCAGCTATTGTCCTTCGAGTAATTGCTGTGACCCAGTTGCCAGGAGCGTTGCATCAGATACCCTTATACAATATGCGGGTGAGAAAATGGCTGCTTTAAATAGAGAGGAGCAAGAATTTAAGTAACATTATATAACTTAAGTAGCACTATACCAGTCTAGCACTTAAAACTTTAAATGGTAAAGGTCGCGCGTGTACCAGCCGTTGTTGTTCTAATTTTAAATCTTTGAGTCCCTTGGGATGTCCAAAAGTTTTATTTGGCAATATGGCCGATACCGGCCGGTATTTTCATCATTTTATTTTTTTCTAGAACAAAGGTTGGTTATTAGAAATTGTGATTTTAAATCTGCTTGTTTTGTAGAAAGTTTGGAAACTTGCTTGGGGCGATAGGGTGTTTGTTTCAATTATAACAGACTAACATAATTATATTATTAATTAAAGTAGACTAACCAATTTAATGTTCCATCTACTGTTCTAATCTCATTATAAATATTTAGGGTTAGCGTAGTATGTATTCTTTTTCCACGTGAGGATTCGTCAAATAAGTTTTCCCGTTCTGGGTGAGTGAGTGGTAATGTCAGACTTTTGCTGTGTATCTTAAGTTGCTCTTGGCGTTCTAGGGCCACAGTAACTCATACAATTTCCGTTGCCCTACAATCGGATCGGAAGGAATACACCATTGTTTTAGGCAGTGTTCTGACACTACGTCTCGCTCCATTCAGATCAGCTATGCTGCATACAATGACAGTTCTCCATACATTTGCGTTCGCTGTCTGAAGGTTGTCTCGACGTCGAGCTCGTCGCCATGAAAGTAACTTTTAGAGAATAGCACCGCAGGACAACTTATTTGCAACCACCAACACCAAAAAGCGAAGCACCTTACAACTTTCAACACAACATATTCACTTAACCCAAGGTATTATCATAATGGCACCTCTACGAAGCTACTAGGCGCACATAAGCTAGTAAGGAGTCCTTACGTAAGTAGTTCTCATGTCGTCACACAATGCGCGTCATGTGCGGGCTCTAACGGGCCCGGCCTACTTGCGCTCATTGCATCAGCTGGGCATAAAGGACTGACTTCCTGGGAAATTGGATCGCCGACTTTTTAAAGGAGGACTGGGAAATGTGTGCTGGGTTGCCTTTTGTGTAGGTTTCTCGGATGTTACCTGTGTCTGTTGAAATTTATACTACATACATAGTTGTTGGTTTATCTGATTCGTTTTTTTCATAGATTACGTACGTAGATTTTCGGTAGAGAGGTAGAACATAAAATTATAAAATTGTAAATTAAATAATAGAAGATCGAATACCTATTACAAAAACTTCGTGTTTTTTGTAGAATTAAAATCATCATCCTATCCTTTAAATGTTACAATCATCAAATTTTTTACGTTTGTGTATCCGGCTAGCCGGATAGAGCCGGAAGGCAAATGAGACGAAGGGAGTTGTGAGCCGTAAGACGTAAGGTGTTTTCCCAGCTATCGTAGGAGCGAACGTACGTCGAGCGTACGTTGCGTACGGCGACGGCGAATAATGGGAAGCTCGCCGCCCGACGAAAAAGGGCTCACTGCATTCAATACTATCAAATCCGTGCAGCCGTTTACGGCATTTGACACACGGGTAAACCAATAGATATATATTACTTTTTCTCTCTGTAACAAGTACCCTTGAAACATTTACCGTAGCAAGTAGCAAGTAAATCCGCTGACAAAAGCTAGTATATCGTACCTCCATCCCTCCAGCACGTTACCCTAATCTCAATTCATTACTGTATGCTTTACTTTAATTGACAGACCAGAGGCTATGAAACATAGATTGGCTTCGTGATTTATTCATAAAGGTTAGAAAACTTGGGGCAGTGAGCTTGTTGAATAAATTATGACTAGCTGTGGCGCTATTGAAGTTAGGATTGCGTTCGCCTTTGTAAATACTGAGTTGGGAGGAGATTTGATGGACTGAGTTCGAGGAATCAGGAGAAATGGCTTGATTAGTAAGTTGAAGAATTTTCCGATTTTATTTCACAAGCATGCCTATCTTGTTTTTACTTGTTTGATAGAGTTGCTATGTCCCAGTTGAACGCAAAGGGCAGCTGAAGTACACATAGCAGGGTTTTAGACAGTGAAAGTCAGACACACCTCGCTCCGTAGGAGTTGTTATTAATGATTTCCGAACTAAAAAAAATCTCTTTGATAAGACATATAGAATATTTGTTTCGCTGGTAGTTTCTCATAGAAAAGCTTTTCTTCACTAGATAGTTTCCAAGACTTTTCTTACTCGTGGAAGCGTGGGTTGCTTATAAAAATAGTCTTAGTTATCTGGCAATATCAAAATGTTTATAAATGTATTAAGTATTCAGTAAGAGAGTTCGCTAGCCTTCGTTATTGAGGACTTATTCAAGCTTGGTCTTTGTGCTTTCACCTTTGATGTTATCAATAACTATTGAGGCATAATTATTTACCAACAATCAGTATAAAAAAAGTGATGGTGGCCGTATTTCATAGACAAAAAAGTAAAATATTACTAGCCAATTAAAAACTTGTAGGTAGGTATGTATTATACTAGAAAATTTATATAAAAACCAACGTAAATATAACTTTTATTATGCACCAAGTGCAACCCCATTTTGTGTCCAGTCTGTCTCTGTCCATTCAAGGTTGCCTGGAAGAAATCGCCAAGTGCGATAAGGCCGCCAATTGTATGAGTTTTACCATAAGGTTTCCTTATTGTTTTTGTAATCTTGGTTACAATAAAGTAAATATGACATTTTTGAAGTTTTTTAAAATAACGGCTCATCTGTACCTTTTGTTGCGGTGGAAAGTCGTCCAATGACTTCACTCACTTCAGGCGCCCTCTCGCTTCACCCTGGTGTTTGTGGGTTACGGATTAAAACCACACCTGTGTCCTGCAGTCGCCTTTTGCATTCCAAAACCATTTACCTCTTTTTTTTTTTCTTTCTTTTTCCTTTTTAGAAATTACCCGAATAAACCAAGCATAGGTAGAGGTAACAATAAAAAAAACAAAACCGAATTTCTTTGTCAATATATTTGTACCTACAAAGATCAAGAAAAAAGAAAATAGAATATATTTCCATCCTAATTACATCAATGTTTATTCGGTAAATAGAAAAACATGGTATCCGATAATAATAATTAATAATTCTCTGTAATATTTACCTTCGACAAAAGAAGGGATTTCTTGTCTAACGTAGGTTAGCAGCCCGAGGCTCGGACGAACCTCAAACGAATGTTATCAGAGGACAAATTAATTAGGAGCTAAAACAAACTCGGTTTGCCCTGAAACTAAATTGGGAAAGTTTTTGGTAAAAATAATATGATTAATTTCATTATTAATTAACCAATTGTATCAAGAACTTTTATACCGACCGGGTACATCGAAAGATTTTTTTAAATTGTTATAAACTAGTGCTTGACTGCGATCCCACCTGATGTTAAGCAGTGATGCAAATAGCCTTTTTTTTTAGGTGAGAAATCATCTAATGTCTTTTCTCGCTCTGGGCGGAGTAGGAGGGCGTGTCAGACTTGTATTGACTAAAACTCACTCCTATTCCCTCTTTGCTTTCGTTCCAGGGCCCCAGGGATCATTTTCATTTTCTCCCCAGTAAGCTCCAGTAAACAAAACCTGCTGAGGTATAATCCCGTCCGGTTATAATTTAGGTGTCTTCCAAGAAAAAAAGTATATCTATAAAAGACGATTAAAAGACCTGTGTATGTGTGTGTGATCTTTCATGTAACAAACTTTTCATTTTCAAGTGATCGTGTATCCATAAATAAATAAATAAACACGCCACCACATTTTATTTTAATAGAAAAACCTAGACGATAAACAATCTCAACGCCGCGCCGAGCCACTAAAACCATTCTAATTATAATTTTATTGCCATAACAACAAGCTCTTACCTGGCTCGTTTATTACACGTTCCACGACAAAGTACTAGACAGGAAATTCTCGATCAAATTATTCCCCTCGCTAATTGACGGAAAGTGCGATGGAAAAACTTTAGCTCACTGGATTTAAACGGGGATTGAAAGCGGTTGGAAATGGTGGATGCGGCATTTGACACAGTAGTTTTCTTGGACAGTTGTAAAATTCGTCAATCTTTCCTTCTGTTTTTTTATCTTTTTTTTTTGTTAATTTCTGTAAGTATTATCATCATTTCAGCCGAAAGACGTCCACTGCCGAATATAGGCTCCCCCCCAAGTGTCGCCTTGCCACAACGACCGGTCTTGTGTGTGCTTTTGTGTGATTAATTTCTAAATGTATAAAATTATTTTTTCTGTAAGAAACACCAATTGTGGATTAAGCTCACATGTGTAAATCAGCTGTCTTAGTTTTGTCATAATCGATATTCTATACTTACATTAAAGAATATAAAAGAAAAGTTTCAATAATTTACACGGCAATATAGGCCTTGTTTGATTGTACCTACAAGTTACTACATACTGCTCAAACTTAAATGGGTACCTTTATATTACCTTTGAAATTAGAATTTATAGGGAAGGGCAGAGTCACGTTAACTGCGTTAATGCTTACTCCTTCGAAAGCGAGCAAATGCCACCTCCATTTATAATTAAATCAATGTCAACAAACTACACCGATGACACCGTACGATAATAGACCTTAACGTCATAATTTTAAAGGTCCCATAAAGGTTTTAGAACATTATTAGATCAAGATGGCTGTCGTTCGGCGACGCGCGACAGTTTGGCGCCCCGTCGACAAATTGTTGCCATTTAGGTAGGTAATACAAACTTCGAGATATCGAGTTTGTAAGTTAATCGATTAGGGGCTGTCAGATTTACGCGGTATCAATTTTATGGAGAGTTTTTGGCGGGATTTCTTCGAGTAAATTTCAGTGGCAGTTTTAATTATTTGGCCAATTAATTCCTAGTTGATATTTTGATGTGAAACTGGTGTAGTTTAGTACCTCAAGTTTCTGCAAAATAGGACAATAGATATGTGGAATCACTGAAACAGCTGCAATCTCGGTAAAAATAAATGGACCTGAGAATTTTATTGTACTGACTGCCTCAACGAAATTTGCCAAGAGTGTTGCACCCGTATTATAATGTAAGGCAAAAAAGATATTTGGGTAAGTAGGTATTACTGAAGATGAGGCGGTATAGTCTTAGACCTTGGCCCAAGAGCGGGAGAAGTCATTCTGATGATTTCCTTTCCAAAAAAGAAATACCTTGGCCCGCTCAAATGGGGCGAAGAAAAAAAAAGATGAATTTTTCGTAGTTTTGTTCGTGGATTTAAAAAAAATGCAAGTTGAACTATGTTCGGTTTTTATAGGTTACCTATATTAGTTCCCCCGAACTAGTTCTCGCTAGATTCTCATGAATTTTCATTTCCACCCTTTGATAAAGCTGGCCAATATTGCCTGCGAGTCTAAAGCTTTTACCTAGATGAGATAAAAGTTTTCAGGAATTACTAATTTTTTAAATTGAAAATTGTTGGTTTCAACTAGCTTCCAACGTTCAATCTATGTGACGAACTTTAACGATGATATTAAATGGCAAATTAAATTACAGAGGTTTTGATGAGATTGTTATGAAGAACACGTATCTAACATGATACATTAGATATAAATGAAATAGCAGTTTTTAACATTTTTGTCTGTTTGTTCCGGTTAAGTACTTTTCGAAATGACTGGATCCTATCCTGAAGTTATAAGGACTCACACACTTAGATGAATTAAGAATTAGGGTTCCACGCAAAAAAAACACGTAGGCAATGGCACCAACTAATGTGTAGTACAATAATTCAAAAATCACAAAATTCTGCCGATGACAACACTATCCCCTAAACGGCCATCCCTCCCCACAATGATAAATGGCGTCCACAGTCTACCAAACTTATTGAATGAACATGAAGCGTATAAAGTATGCAATGAGATAGCGAAAGTTGCTGCATACGACTATGAGGTCAGGACGAAGGGGGGACCAAACAAAGCATGGGGGTATGGTTTTACCTTTTTAGATGAGACTCGTGCGAACGCGACGGAACAATATGGCAAAAGCCACAAAACAAAATCACAGAGGCTGTGTCGTGGTCGTTTTGTTGTACTAAATTCTTTTAGGACTTTTTGTCTTCATTTTCAAGGGGTTGTGTTGTTTGGCTTGAAGAATATTAGGTACTATGTTATATGTTAGCTAGTTTAAGTGATATTGTGGCTACAGACTTGCGCTGTGAATAATTAAATTCGATGAGCTTCCCGCCATTACGGTTATGGTCAGTTCTTCTTTACAATTTAAATGGTAAAGAGCGCCTCCTTTGTCCCTTTCGTTTTACGTCTATTGAACGTTCTGAATTATTTCATAAATAAATAAACTCAAGATTACGGCAGTACAAAAGACTTGTAGACGTCACATCAAAGGACTAGCTAGCAAATAATATCAAAATTATCATACAAAATAACTAAAATGAGTAGCACAAACTCACAAAGTAACGGAAAACTAACCTGTAATTGCAAGTGAATGAAAGACCGAATGATTCCGAGTCCTATATTATCTGTCATCAACTGACATTTGTCCATAGGGTTGAATTACGTAGGGTGAAAGTACTTGTAGTCGGAAGGGTGGGATCGCGTGTGGCGCCGTGGCGTCGCCACTTTTGTATACAAAGCTGTACAGTGGGGTTTGGTGGCTCTAATTATAAACCTGTCAATCGTCATGCGGACAATACGTTTGATAGCCTGTTAGATACATTAAACAGGTGTTACTGTTCAAAATTTTTTCTCGTGAGGTAAAATTATGGCTGGCTGTTAAAGTTACAAATTACTTTGTATAGTTATTTACTTAGTGCATTAATATGCTACAAATTAGACTTAATTAATTACATAAATTACTAAGATCGTGAACAAGGAAACAAAGTACAACAGTTACTTCTTAATTAAGTAATTAAAAATGTGATCGTCTGTCTAAAATTGCAGCTCGTTAATAGCTAAGAATTATGTAGTTACTGCGTAATGGTTGCGCGAAAGTTAAAGCAAATAAAGTCTGGCATTTTGTGAAACAAATATGAAAAGAACTTGAATAATAAATTAGTCGTCTAGTTTTTTATTTGCGAAGACATAATAAACACGTTAAAAACAGCATGATTATGTAAATTCATGATAGTTCAGCGTTAAACTCATATTTTTCAAGCTAAAGTGTGTGTAGGATGATACCATGATATTTTTGCTGTAGTTCGAGTAGCGACCATGGAATAAATATAGCTACTAGTACCTTTTACCCTTTTAATCCATAAAAGCTTTTAACACCTTTGTCGAGGCTTTCAAAGCTTGTTAGTTAATTCAGGCTGTAGCTTAAAATACAACCTTTTATGAATTATGGGTATGCAAATTAACAGAGGCGGATTATTTTGCTTAATAAAATATTTTAAATTAAACTTACCTTTTTCGGCTAGCCTTTTTAGTTCTAAAAATATTTTTGTATTCTCACGAAAACTAAACTTAGATTCTGTGAAACTTTACCGAATATATTTTTTTATCATAAGTCAATCATAACTTCCGACAACAAACGAATATAACTGGTTAGTAGAAAATAAACCAGAAGACGCCTGAAGCTAAAACGCAAATAAGTAGAACCGCGCGGTATTCCGCCAGCACTTTGAACTTTTTTAACTTGATCAAAGTTTCTGCCTTCAGCGCCGCGCAGCACCCAAGTTCTCCGAAATGTTTCCTTTTATTTTCCTCTTTAATTTCCTTGTAAACATCGTTTTCCAGTTTTCTATTATGGAGTTTGCAGACCGTGCTTAATATTCCTTCATTGCACGACTGCAGTCAAGTTTAGACAGATGTATATTTATTTTTATTTCGATTCATTTTATTGTTCTAGTGTTTTAGACAAGGCTTATGCCACTACAATTTGTAGATATTCGTAAAATGTCTTGCACGTTCAGAATGTTCTTTAATAATGAAGAAAAGCGTTGGCCTATCGATGAAATGTATTCATAAATTCGGACCCAGCAGCGCGTGTTACCTGCACCTGTGCGAATCGTAAATAAGTTTTATGTATTTATTATTTACATACAAATACACTCCACGGCGACTTTGCCTGTACAAAAATGGAAATACTTGGAAGAGGCACACTGTTTACAAATTACAAAATTGTGTGTGTTGCTCACGTGAAGTGGTTTACCTCATGGGGAAGCAAAGTTATAGTAGCTTTAGAGAACTTTTACCTTAGTTTGATGTTACAAATAATTTTCTAGGAATATGCTAATTTGTTAGAATTATTCAATCTACCTACTAGTATGCTCCTGAAATCTTGTGGTTTAATTACGACGTGAAGGTACACGTAACCGCATGCCTGTTCCATATTTGAACACGACTGCTGTAGGATGCCACACGATTTAAATAATGTTGTACATCTTCTACAAATTCTCAAGAGAATATCACTTCAATTTTACTTTCTTAAGCAACCAATTTGTTACAATCTTATAACAAAAATCTCTACAACCACAAATTACAAGTAATAAACTCGCACCATGTACAGGAAATTGTTTTAATACAGAAAGAAAAGCCACGAAGCCATAAATCAATGAATTGTTAAGTCAATAGATTTGAAATTGCCTCCATAATAGTTCGGACTCAAGAGACACCGTTACTTCACATTGAAAGTGCGTTGATCTCATAGGTCACGCACAGTGATCGACTTGCAAACGCGTGCACTGAAGGTCAAATATTTGGAGATGAGCTCTACACCAGATTTAGAGATTTTATACCGTGTTCTGAATCTCAATGAAGAAAGTTCAAAGAATCGTTTTTAAGTTGCAATGGAGACTTACGGCTGATGTCAATTTAATTTATTATCTGTATTAGTTTTAAGAATTGGATAAACAATTGACATTACAAAAATGAAAATAGCAATGAACCTTTAAAAAAGCTGCGCAGAGTATTTTCATATTTCAGCATTTATTCCTTCATTTGCAGAATTAATTAATTGTATTGACGTAAAACCAATTCCCCAAGGTTGTTGATTGCAGCTGTGTTAATTACCGGTACAGGCAATTTGTTAATTAGTAAGTCATCTCCTCCGTACTTTATTTCATCACCAAGTGAATTACGACCCGGGAAATGGTATAGTGTATCTGTATACATATTATATCTACAGAATGCCATTTTCCCCATCCCTGCGTCTGTTTCTAATAGAAGAAGTTTCTCCCGTAATTGATCAGCTAGATTGTTTAGTAAGAAATTGGCTGCAATATATTTAATGTTATCTAATTTATTCATTTCACCCTCTTCGATATCAAGCCATATATTTTCTGAACAAACTTTCGTGCAGGTAACTTGATGAGACTTCCCTCCTTTGCTGAAACTTTGATGCTCTCGTATATTGTGCATGATGTTTACTGTGTACTTTTTATGGATAAAATATAGGGTTTTACTGGTTGACTTTTGATTGGTATATCATCAATTGAAAACTTGATTGGTAATGCTAATTTAGTGTAATAAAAGCATCTATTATGTTTATACATTTCAAACTGTAAAGTTAATAATAGTAATAGTCTATTATAGTATACTTTATATTGTTGGTGGTATTGAACAGACTCTATCAAACCAACTGAGAGCTTCCAAGTTTTCGAATCCCAAAGGAAATTCAAGCTATCAGCAGACGACAGTAGGTGATTTATATTTAATCATACAATGTTGCATTCGTTTTAAAACTTTGAACCTAACGTGTATTTCTTTCCGTTAAACCTGTTCTAATGCTAACAATCGAGGAACGATGCTAAGGTATTTCAAGTACATAAATAGACTTGATAATGTGTATCCAATGTAGATAAGCACTAATGTTTTATAAATGAGGTGTTATTGGTCACGTGCAGACAGCTTTTACGTGATGCTTAAAAAGACCATGATGCGTGTTAGATTTGCATCTTCGTCAAGGTGATAGTGCTGTGGATCGATTTATTTATTTTAGAAATGAAGTAGGTATTAATTGGTATTCGATGACATGTGGAGACCTATGTCCAGCAGTGGACGTCTTTCGGCTGAGATGATGATAATGATGATGACATGTGACATCCACCAATCCGCACTGGGCCCGCGTGGTAGATTACAACCATTCCCTCTTCTATAGAGGAGACCTGAGTCCTAGCGGTGGGAACATTACAAAGGAAAACGCTACAAAAACATTACCTATTAAAGTCAGAATACAAACCCGTGTTTTCCATTTTCTCTGTTCGTTATCAGACAAACCGTACACGTCACTTCATCGGCTCTTGACAGGGGGATTAGCGATGGTCGTTTGTTGTTATTGACAGACAGGAGGACGTTGATCCACGGATGGCTATTTCCTGCCCTTTTCCTTGACGTAATCTCTTAGTCGCCTTTAACGGCGCTCAGGTGGAGAAGGGGTGGACCGACCTTGCCGGAAACCACAAGGAACCTTTTGAGATACTTACACTTATATACATAATCCGTGTAGGTGGTAGGTACCTACTCCTACGTAAGCAAACATTTTTTGATAAACAAAACAGAGGTATGAATAAATTGGGAAACAATTATGATTTATTACAAATAAAACACGATTTTTTTTTAAAGAAAATGTGGTTTCAATAAAAGGAATGAAGAGGGGAAAAATATCGTTTCCTATCTCAAAATAAAGTAAAAAGAAGAGAGGATCATAAAATGTTACGCTCGTATATCAAAAGAGTCGGTTTAAAAGCTAATAAAACGAAGCACGGGCTCTCATCTCACTATCATTTTAAAACGAATATTTTTGCGTGGAACTGTTGAAGCGGAGAGTATAGTAGACACTATCAAGGTCGTTGAAATCATTATGGAAGGTATCCGTTGTTACTTTTGAATAAAAATGGCAACGGATTCAATGGTTTTTTGTTGTTGGTTACAAATAATTGTAAGATACGATTAAACTGCACATTCAATCTTTTTAGATAAATGCACTTGAATTTATCAGTTCAAGGATATTAGCCAAACGTTGTATTTTTAATACCTTTAAATGTAAAAAAAAATGTGTTAATTTATTTCAATCGACTGAATTTCTGAAAAGCGGATCCTTTACCTGACAAATAAATAAATCGTTCATTCCATAATTTTTCCAGATATGAAGAATGTTGCCAATTTTTGGTTTTTTACCTCGTTTTAGAGGAATTTTTATAATCGGGTTTATAATTACTTCTTTCTCTACTTTTTCTTAAAAGTACCTCTTCTTTCGACAATATAATCGCCGGAATTGCTGCTTTTAAACTAGTAGGTATCATAAACTCATCAAACGATTGTTTTAATTTATAAACAAGTTGAGTTTTATTACAATAAACACAAGGTTGAAATTGCATAAAACGGGTTTCTTGATTGCAAATGCTTTCCTGGACACACAGTAACTTGTAGACAATTTAATTAGTATGGGGTTCTTTAATTAGCTCGTAATTTTCTTGTTTTGTTGGCTGCGGCCCTAGTAGTGTTTGTTAGTTTATCACAAGAAAATTAACTCTATTTACGTTAATTACCGTAACATTTTATTCAAAACAGTTAGTTTAATTTTCTACACGTGTTTACGTAGTGATCCTGTTGCGATAAAAAGGGGAGAATAATGTTGATTCTAATTTGTTCTTTTGTCATTATTTTATTGTTATGGTAATGTTTACAAGTGTTGTAAGGGTGAGGTATAAGTTCACTAAAAGTGGTTATATGTTTTTTTCATAGTACGATTAAAACTTAGTATAAGATAATTACGATAGTTACTCAAGCAAACTAAATTGGACTAGCAAACTTTCCACTATTTGCATAATATACAACTTTATAAAATTATTTTTATTACTATTGGCTAATTGACATATTAATGTTGTTGTTATTTATTTGCTTTACCGTATTTTTCCTGTTTTCCCTGATACAAATCTACAATAACGCGCAACTAAGTTACACGTAAATCTCTTAAGTCACGTTTCCTTTACTCTGTGAATAGGATCAAAGCCATTATTGGCTCATTCGTCGCGGTGTTTCTATTCAGTCCTTTTAGGGTTGACAGGTGAAAAAATAAAGAGACGCAACGTCTATTATACAAGACATTTGAATGGGAAAGTTTGTCAGTGCCATTGATCTTAATATAATTAATTAATAATGATTGACTTGAAAGTAGGACTAGTATCTATTAACGATGGTACTTTACTACAAAAGTCAACGTACAATACTACCCACTGGCACGGTAATTGTCTCTACTAAAAACCACATCCAGAAATCATGCCAGTTTAACTAAAGTTTTTAAAGCTGGCCCAATGCCCATAATCGTGACAATAACCCATTTTAAGTTTCGTCTTCCAAAACATCGCGTGTCATAGTTCTCTTTTCATAGTTTCATTCTCAATGCTGCATAGAGAACCGAACGGTTTGTCTGCAGTATCAAAATCATTAATCACTTTTTCATAATATGACCTAAAGATGCAACCGAAGTTCAACAGCCTCCACCAAATGAAGATAAATATGCATTTGAAGCATGGTTTCACCATGTTTTGACCCTTATCTCGTGCGTAATACAAATTTATTCTATTGAATGTGTCTCAAGTTTAGTTGTCGGTAACCTCTTTAAAGGGCGTTCAACGTTCATCCAACTTTGTACTAGCAGAGGTAATTACTCTTTAGAAGCTCGGGACGACGGGTGAAAGGACCTGGGGGCAGAAAAATTTGATGTACAGACTGGGGTGTTCACTGCAATCTACATCATATCTAATGCGTCTCGTTTTCTTTTAACATTTTCTATACTTATTGGTATTATTTTAGGTACAAAATAAACTCTAAACTACTGCAATGTCTGGACTTGAGTCTCTCGGGAAAATAAAAATATTCTGTATCAGTTACAAATTGTGAGACGACGATACATTTCACCAACCATGACGCGTTGTTTAGTGATTTATGCGCGGTCCAGCAAAAGTATCGTATGGCACGAACAATGTAGGCGAGAGCGGGTCACGTCTCTAGATCGGGTTACCTGGCCGGCGCTGTTCACTCTCCTATTCATGCTTCAGAAAAAAAAAACCAAAGCGTAACAAACTTGGTGTTTTTGTAGGGTTGCCGGAAATAGCCTATGATTTTAACGGAAATTGCGTATACATAAAAAAAAACAAAAAGGAAACTAGTGTAATAGTGTAATTTTCGGAATGTTTACGTGTATGCTGTAGGAAACCTTTATGTAACATAGGTAATAGCTCTACTACCTACTCTTCATTTTAAAAGCAGCTATATAGCTATCTAACTTTAGTTAGAGATACAAGTCCTATTGAGACTGAATTTTGGGATATAGCACGTTCACCAGCCCTACATTGATAGGGCCTATTGTTCGTCTTCAGTACTTCGGCTTTGAGGGGACACGTAAACCGGTTTGGAAGGTACTTGGTATGCTTCGAATTGTACGTAGTTGTAGCACATTGTTGTAGCACAAGAGCTGAGGTTTTAGAATATGGAATCAATAAACAACGTAGACTGATGCTGAGATACTGATGTTCACACCTTTAAGGTTGTACTTAATAGATACACAAACAATGTAAGTGACGAATGACATTCAATGTATGTTAACTTAAATTATAATCAATCATACTACGCAGGACTATTGTAAGTAGAATTTGCATCACAATGCATATCTTTTTTTTAACCGGATATGTTATCATAATGATTTGCGGACGTACAAACTGCTTTTTCTGGTACATTGGCCTCAAAAGATAATGCACGAGATATGAGCGGAACCATAGCAAAAATGTTCTAATAACTATAATGTCGTACTCAACACTAGCTACTTCCTGTCGTCGCTTTCTTAATGTGTTTTTGTTGTTTGAAATTTCTTTTACGGAAAAAGTGCCATTTAGCCTACTTGAGTGTCTAATGGACTTTACTTATATGCGTTTATGTGTTTAAAACATCATTTGACGTTCAGTCAATGAAGCGTGTAATGAAAATTATAAAAATATGGAATAATGGCTTAATTATTAGTTGCATATATTTTTTCACAATGGCATTTGACAGAAAATATCACGATATTTTTTACTTACATTCCGGGGTAATTTCGTCATTGCACCGGGCGAGGCGCAGTAGGCGACAACGCACGGTCACTGCACGCACAAGTTCTACTCGAATCGAGCTGCGTTCGATTACTTCCTCGTAGTTTCGCTTCCCCGTGCCCACGGCGTCGTCGATAGAAGATGAAAGTGCATTCTAAATAATGGTTAGATACTTGCGTAAAGCAGTTTGTACTTACACGTGTAGATGCAGTTCAGTTTTTTAAAATAAAAGTGAATTTAAGCCAAGTTTGATATATTGCTAAACGATCATTTATAAAAATTTTGTCACTGACTGACCTTGCATCGAGGGTATTCAACCGATTCGGCTTGAACTTAGGCCGTCTGAGGCTCAAGGTCTAGAAAGTTGGCCCTCGCAGTCCATTCACCTAACTCCAGAGTCCTTTGCCAAGAAAATTTCTATTATATTGGATTATTCAATAAAAAGCATTATTGTGCGGTTAATCTCCTATTAGTCATCTGTATTTCATAATTGGATAATATGGCTTTGCAGATTATTTTTGCCATTCGAAAGCCTACTGGTTCTGAATTTAATTACTCAGATACCCGCGAAACGAGACACAATTTTAAAACAATAACAACGCGGTCTCATAGGACCGGTTGGGGATTCAAACGTTAAACCATATGTAGGCGTATGTATCATAGTTTGTTTTGGTTGATAATGTTGATATTCATTAGAATGGCAGACAAAGTCACCTGTATAATGAACAGATTTCAAACAAATATAGTCGTAGTGGATAGTTCGGACATAAATGTAGTAATAGATACCAAATTGTCATAATCGATGACATATCAAATTGATTGATGCTGTTGCTAACGCTTCTAACTTCATTTACATACCTATTGACCAGCTAAGTACTTTAAACACAAAAACAAGAGGCATCACTTAGAATAGTGCAAGTATTAATAACTTCACTTTATAATGACTATATCGTTATCTAATCGTTCCTGTCTTAATTATCCCTGCAAAGCTAATCCTGACATTCGACGCCAGAAACACAGGCTTGCAGTGGTTGCATTGAAGTTGCACTCAATGTTTCTGTCTCTTTTTGTAAAGAGCGGACAGGGTGAGGGAGGGAAATGGAAATAAACGAAGGCTTCGCCGCCCAAGCTAGGAGCCGCCCGCCCGCCCAGTCGCCACCAGCGCGCCGCCCTGGATAGACCGTGACGCTTTTACCGAACAACTTTTTTTTAATGTCATTGCACTGTAATAGTTGTAAAATGAATGATAAAGTTTAAAATGGTGTAATATTAAATGTGATTCGCATAAGCCAGTGGTATATTCATGGACTGGTAAGAGTTTTATTTTGAAACTAAGTTTAATTTTTATCATCTTAATATAGACTAGAATATTATGTGTGAAATAAGTACATGGTGATATAGCTGTATGAAAGTTCATGTCACTTGGCACTTAAATACCATTATCCGGCACCGTAGTGGATATTTTGTTTTTAAGTCTACGTTATACGTATCTGTATTTTATGCAGGTATTATAGCTATATTTTTACGCTTTATGTGTAATTTTTTTCATGCAATTTCCTTTAATATTGGGTTCCGCGTGCGTCAAATTTATGTCATCGGCAATATAATTTCACGCGTCGTTTAAAGTATTTCACACATTTTGCGGGTCGGTCGGACGCAACAGCCTTCGCTTCCAAATTTCACGGTAATGATTTCAGTATGACATGCAATCTCTTCATAATCCTATATTCGTTTAATTATTATATAAATAGGCATCTCATTCAATAAGGCCCAGATTAGCGTGCGCATTTGTTATTCCGATTCAGCTATCAGTTCCTGATATTTCGATAAGATAGTTGGACACAATGATAAAAATATTCTTTTGTTTATTAATAAACGCGGACGTCTGTACTGAATTGATCAATGACTTCTTGCTTATTCGGCAATACTTAATTTTATACAGCACTAAAGTTAATGAATGTCTCAAGAATAATACAACTATTAAATTAAATGACGATGTATTTCTCTTTCCCTTTCTGGGCGATGAAGCAAGGAAATTAAGCGCTATTTTTGTCTTGTCCTGATATAACAATGGATCTTATGGAGTGCTTACTGCTGTATTTTTAAACTACAGAAAGCGAGTTTCCGTAAGACAAAAGAATTTATTCTGTAAAGTGTAGAGGGTGGAGTAGTTTTTCCAAGGTTTTTCCTCTCGTATCATCGTCACGCACTCTGCCGCCGGATGACGCTCCTCAGCCGTCGATTGTTGTTCAGAGGAAAGGGGTGACACCCTCCCACGCACGCATCTTCATTCAAGTGGAAGCTGAGTTAGTCATACATTTTGTACTGACTGCTGTACATTATAACAGACACCTTTTACGTTTCAATGGTTTGCGAAAATTATGTAGATTTGACAAACACTATTGACACGGTTACATACAAATGAGTTAAGTCATACATAGTGATGGTGTTAAAAGAAAGTGGGGTTTGTAAGTTACATGTGTAATTATCTACTGAGTATCTAGCTCTTACGTAAATAAATTCAACAATATGCAGGAAAACAACGTTATTATTATTAAACATTTACATTTCCTCAACAATCACTACGTAATTAAATCTTTACGAACTATTAAAAAAATTGTGACACCGTCCCTACACACTTTTTCAATTATATCAATAATTATGCTCGTCTCATAACTACGAACGGCTATACTATTATACAATTACCATGTCCATACCACATGCATTATTTTTGCAGACGCAAGTATCACATAACCCTTCCGTTTTAAACCCCTACGACTGCACGAAATTACCCCACGTAATTATTATGGGTCCCCGTGTAGGGCACGGTTTTTTCTTTACAAGATATTTCGCAATGGGGTTACTGCATGTTAGGGTCTTTCTTGACGTAAGAATATTGGATTACTTTAGTGTAGTTGGTTCTGTTAGCCGTATGTCGTTCAGCTGTGATTTTGGCAAAACTTAAAAAACAAATTTATACAAACAAGAATCAAATACGGTGCGTAAAACATCAACGTTCAACTATTATTCTGAAACGATGAAGTCCGACAACTCATACGTCTTATAATTATAATATTATTGATTTTCACAACCAAACCAAGGTCTCGTGGGCAACTCGAGGCAAAGATATTTATATAATTCATAAATCCATGATCGAGTCACTCTAATATAGCTTTAAACAAAATGTTATTAATTTTCTTGGAAAATAGGAATATCATTTGATAAACGTTTCTGTTTAAGAAATTAATTCCGATAAACGTCAGAGGAAATTAATTCTAAAATTATATTGTATATTTTTATCAGATTTGGTGAGCAATATGTTTATAATACTTTTATCTTTTGTTACAGTTTACGGCTTGGGTGGACGCCGTAATCTTCGTGTTCAGCTTGGACAACGAGATCAGCTATAATACGGTGTCGAACTACTTCAGTAAAATGTCCCATTATAGGAATTCCGCAGAAATTCCGATCATATTGGTCGGAACCCAAGGTGGGTTTATTGAGGTCTTCACTTCACCTTGCTTGCGATATTGCTCCATTTTATAATCTAATCTTACGTTTGTATTGAATTATCCAAAAGTATTAGTCATCCTCATCCTTATTAAATAATTTTATTGATACTGAAAGATTGCATTACATGTATTGGGTTTTCCTACTTTATGTTTTCGAATTTTCCTTGTTTTCTTTTGTCGTAATTTTTATCCTATCTAAAAGTAAAGATGACTCGATTATTATATGTATTTACATACTTGAATAGACTGTAGATGACCGTGGATGCAAGTAATAATACCAACATGTTGAACTGTAAGGAAACTATTACTACCATAATTTATTATATCTTCTGATGTAATAATTTAAATGACAATATTTGACATTACTAACTAGATACAATATTAACTCCAAATATCAAAACAGTTTTCCTATAAAAGAAATATGTTACACAGTTTATTTACATAATTACGTACACGCGTCCGATAGACGTATTTCCTATTAAATGATTGGTTGCTCTTCCAGATGCCATAAGTGAAAGTAGTCCACGCGTGGTAGACGACAACCGCGCTCGCAAGCTGTCGAACGAGCTGCGAAGATGTTCTTACTACGAGACCTGCGCTACGTACGGTCTGAACGTGGAACGAGTCTTCCAAGACGGTAAGTGTAACGATTTCAAACGAACATCGAATATTTATGGCGGATGATGTCAGCTTACGCAGTTTTTTCTACAACACTGGTTTTGGAATGTTTCTACCGTTGTTAATTTACATAAATAGAATTGTTATTTATTTGTTTTTGCGAAAATGGAGACAAGTTTTTTAGGAGTATTTTGGCAAGCCAAGACTGAATTGCTGTTTCGAGTTAGATACTATTATAACACTAAAAAAATATAACTTAGAATATATTAAAAAATATCACATAATACGCATTTTGCTTACTCTTAAATGTTGCGCCGACCCTAAACAACACGGGACAAAGGCAGGAAGATGATGAGTTAGGCAACTCTTAAGTTTAAAACAATGTTGAAGTTTAACGTTTGAATCCCCGACCGGTCCTATGAGACCGCGCTGTTATTGTTTTACTATTGTGTCTCGTTTCGCGGGTATCTGAGTAATTAAAGACGATACCCTCAATGAATTAAAATTTGCTGTTCCAAGTTTCTTATTTCTTAAACTTGTCTTATGTACTTATTGTACTGTCTTTTTATCAATCGGAATTATGTCAAAACTCTCGACCGACACCTGTAATACACGTGAAAATGTTATCATTTAAAGATTAATGTACTTATCTCATGAACATAGATACCGGCTTGCTACATTGGTAGGAGGATTCTGTCAATTTCAAAGCGTATTCGTTAATAATATTAGCTGTATCGACTATTTAACTGATTGAGATCGATAGAGAGTTATAAAATTACATAATACAGATTTTTTACGATCGCTTCGTCTCGCGTGATGCTACGATGTGATGAGTGTACTACAAACGTACTTATTAGCTAGTCTGTGGATCTCGTTTCGTTTGCGGGGTGTCCTAGCGCACGCAGTGGCAACACCGGCCTCCAGGCGCGCGGTCGTTTAGTTCGTTCTCGTTCGTTCGTCGCCGCGACATCGCATTGTTTACATTTTTTTGACGTTTTTAAAGCGTCGTTTGTGTGAACATTACGTTTATTTTCTATCTTATCCTGAATGGAAGGATGGAGAGAACACTTATTTTCAAGTCTAATATGTCGCCTATATCGAGTTTGAGGCGTCGCAGTTCGTGCTACAACATACAAAGAGCGGAGGAACGCGATCGTAGGAAATCGTCTAAATTTGAATGTGCGTGAAAATGTTATTGTTCGATTAACCGTTTAGATCTAGTTGTCGTGGTTTTTGGGTATCGAAAATGTGAAAGTTTTTGTGTGTTGGTGATTATAGTGAATGTTTTGTTTTGCAGCGTGCCAGAAGATTGTGGGGACTAGGTTGTCGGCATCGTCCCAATGCCTGTCTGGAGGATCCAGGCCCGTCACTCCACAGCCATTAGTGAATTCGCCAAGCCACAATCACTCAACATTCCTTTACAAGGTAATTATTTTACTATTACTTCCTAGCGTTCGATCCATATTCAGTAAAACAACTGATCACGATACAAGAAGTTAGTTCGTGATCTCTTATCTATACTAATATTATAAAGAGGAAAGATTTGTACCTATTTTTGTATGTTTGTAATGAATAGGCTCAAAAAGTCCTGGGCTGATTTAAAAAATTCTTTCACCAATAGAATGCTACATTCTTCCAATTTGATATAGGCTACATTTCATTTTGAAAAAAATTAGGGATCCTTGGTAAAATTTGAACAATGTAACCGAAGGTGTAGAAAAATGAGTCTTAAGTCACAAAAAAAGTGTTTTATATCCAAATTTCCAAAAATAAATAATTGTCTACCCCGAGCGAAGCCGGGACGAGCTGCTAGTCGTTAGTAAAGTTAGTAGATACCTATAGGTACTTACATATCCAAAACACTATAAAATTCCAACTAAAAAGTGTAAAAACAAAAATAGTGTAAGAAAGAACTCACAGAAAGAAATGTGCCAACTATTTTTGGATACAAATACCACATGCTACAAAACATAATCTTTCACATCTTGCATATCACATCTTCCTATTACACAATAGGATGTTATTATCATTGGTAACTCAAGAACAGAAAAGTATAAATCATCATTAAATTGAATTAAGGAGGCAAAAAGGCTAGTAATAATAGTCAGTAGTACTCGTAGAGGTCATGAACTAAGCAATGTGTGACTTTACACACATGCCTTAGTCTCAATGACAAATTAAAAAAAAAATTGCATGTGTGCATTTTTTTCTTTTCATAACATAATATGGCAGTGTTGCAACCAGTCTGCTATTCACACATTGGGAAGGTAAAGACAAAAGATTGTGACCTAAAAAAATGTTTTGTTATAAAAGCCATTACATAATAATAATCATAATAAGCAGATGTGTGACTTAATTTAAACTAAATTCACGTTTTTGACATTAAAAATGTAAGAACTGATAAATTTTATTTTGTTCCTTTATCCATTAAAATGTAACAACAATACTTATTTGTTTGTCAGTCTGTGTTTACATCTTTGTTTAGAACAAAACAAGTCTTACTGATGTGATAATGTAAACAAACAACTTGTCAGTAGTATTAGTAACTTGTGCTTACAAACAATACTGCTATAAATCTCTTGAGGGATGTTTATTGCAATCCAATAATGAGGCAGGTTTGTATTTACAAACAAGTTTATATAGCTTTAATAATATTAATAATATATTGCTTTGATAAAAAGTAGTATTACTTAATAGCAAAATGAATTCTAGAACTCGAAAATATTTTACTGCACCCAGACATAGTAGTCTACTCAAGTAACTTATATATAATAAAAAAGAAACAATCTTTAATTCAGATTTCATGAATTAAGAACAAGTTATATCTTTGTTAGTAAACTTACTTATTTTAAACCAATGTTCCTGTTCATGATACATCTGTGAACAAAGTAACTTAACAAAGGAGAACCACACCTCCTCGCTAGCTTCAGGATAGAGATGCAATTAGCCCATACTTTACAGGACAAAGAGACCTATACCTGTCTGACAATGGCATGGAAGCCAATAACATGTCTATTGCATTAGTGAGATGAGTGTTATAACTTTTTTACATTTGTAAAGGAAAAGACGGACCATATTTCCTTTGTTGCACAAGATTACTATTTCTTAAGTGATGATTTGATAAATCTATCACATCATTGTGTGCTGAGTCATTTGTTGGTCATGGGCACAATATTCAGATTCATATAGGGACCATGAGATGATTAATAAAATTCAATCATTCTCATGGTCCCTAGCTCAAGAATGTCTTACTGTATATTGCATAAAGGGCATTTTATTTTTTGGTAGCTCTTGTACTGGCTAGCTTTTCATGAAACCCTTATTAATTATCTTTCCATCCATCCCATACACAATATATAGTTTGTTTTTGGAATGCATTTATTGTGCATAGAGCTAAGGAATGGTATTCGCTGCCGAAACCTGCATTTTCTGATACCTACAACCTGGAAGTATTGAATCAAGGCAAGCACGCTCCAATGTGTACCTACCGCATTAGTTGATTTATAAAAATCTGTCTATGCTTTCTTTAAGTTTCTTTCTATAGATGATGTTTAGTCTGGAGAGAAAGAGTAACCATCGAGTTTCTTCCCAGTTCTTCTCCATCAACAATAAATTGGAACCATGCACAGCTTCTCTTGTTTAATGAGTAGGCTTTATGAAATAAAACCATTTTGGATGTAAACTTAAACGAGACACAATAGTGAAACAATAACAGCGCGGTCTCATAGGACCGGTCGGAGATTCATGAACTAAAATATTTTGTTGGTACAAAAACTGCTATTTCACGGTCGGCTAAGAATAACTTGTCTTTTCACAAGCCTAAAAGTCGTTCATAGCTTCACTAATTACTTCTAATTTTATTTTAGACACTGGCTGAAAAGTTCATGAATCATTTGCAAGGCCAGTTTTAAAAATAATATACTGTATTTTAAACCTAGACAATTATGTTTGCGCCTCATTAGTTCCATTTAATAGTTTAATTAATAGTAGCTGTATAGTTACTGGCCGTTCAAATGCCGGATTTTTCCGGAGCAATTACCTGGTAATTTTAAATAAGATTTATGTCTTTATTCAATAGCTAATAGTAATTTTAGTTTATACTAGCGAGGATTCCCGAGCTTTCGCAAGGGTGTAAGTTTTGGAATTCTCGGCTTTTTCAGTGTTTTTGAGTTTATCGGGGACTCACTAACTCCCTTTTCTTCCATATCAGTTCTCACACAGTCCGTCCATCATTTCTTTGGCCGCCCTCTTCGCCTCCATCCGTCATTTACACATCCTTAACTCAAAATACTTAATTCATGAATCCCCGACCGGTCTCATAGGGCCGCGCTGTTATTGTCTTTCTATTGTGTCTCGTTTCGCGGGTATTGATAGGTTAATTCAGAAACTATTTATAAAAGTTAGAAAAAATCTCATTAGGTAGGTATGTATGAGCGGTCTTTTTTCCAAAAAGAAAGCAACCATGTTACCGCTTATCATACAGCTATCACTAAATAATCTGTATGACATTTAAAATAATGGTGGTGACTGTTTGCGTTCGTGTATTACTGAAGTAATATCTAATCTAAAGCCGGCACTTAGGCACGTGGCCCGACAGGGTCGAAGCCTACTGCGGTCTGGGTTACCCTGGAATTCAGGCAAAGATGGAACAGGAGTGGGTTTTAGTCAGTAGAAGTCTGACACGCGTTTGCACTCCGCCCAGAGCGGCAGAAGTCATTTTGATGATCTACCTTAAAAAAAACGGTACATACTTAGGCACGTGGACTGACATTAGCGCTTCGCGTTTGTAGCTCTGGTATTATCCTAAGTTGTGATGATTTACTAAGTTGAGCAACCAGGGTTGAATTTAGAATACGTCGCTTCATGCAGCGCGGCAGCGCTACGCCTCGTGACGCCACGCGGCGTCTCGCTGCGCAGCGGAACATTTTTATATTCGCGACGGACGTCGTGTTGCCGACGATTTTTATAATACTCGGCAAATACGTTGGCAAGTTTCGCGCATGGTGCACAAAACAGCCAATGCGCGAACAGGACGTAACGCAGTGCAAAGGCAAAAGTCGTCTAACGCACCAATCATAAACTACTATTATAATGCTGCACCAATCGCGCGCCGGATCGGCGCTACCTCGTACCCCGCGTCCCGCTTGACCACCAAATAGACCTAAAAAACTATTTCTGCGCATTGCCAAGTTATCTGCCGCCGGTTATACTATGCGCCTCGCAACGTTGCGATGCGTCTCACAGCGGCGCGCGGTGTAGCGCGGCGCAGCGCGAAATCACTGGCATCGTCGCGCCGGGTCGCGTCTCGGTGTGAACTGACCCTTACCATAACGCGGGGTTCCAGTTGGCGAGCGATAGGTAGCTCGTCGTCCAGTAGGTACGCTCGAGTAGACGGCGAGTGGTGTTTTATGCGAGCGCCAGTGATGCCAACATGATTAACGGGGTAGTTGGGGCCGATGCCTGCCTAAGAAACAGAAACCGAGTACCAAGTATGTAAAGTGACTAAGGTCTTTATTTTTCAATTATGAGTAAAGTAGAACTAGGAAAATAAAGTTCCATGTAAATTGTATTTCCCAGCAGAAAATTGGAGGCATTACTCACTATAAAATGATTTCTAAAGTTAATTTCTAGTACGCGTCATAAAACATCATTGGTTCGTCTCTTCATAGGCCGCCATAATAATTCTACCAGTGATCATGGAAGTACCAAAGATCACTTTAATGAACGAGCGACGAGGAAATTGCCGTAATCACCGTCTTGATGATGCTTTTCCTATAGCTTACTTATTATAGGATAACCCGAGATTAGTAGTAGACTAGATAGTTGTTTTTCTTTGTTGTATAGATAAAAAAATCTTTGTCCTTTTATCACACTCATATGTACAAAGATGAAAGTGCGTGTGTATGTTATTTCTATATGCTTGAACGGCTGAACAGATTTGGAAGACATTCGGCACACGGGTAAACGATATCCTGGAGCAGCATGTAGGATGTTTTTGTTCCCGGGAGTATGCTCTCACGGTTGGGGAATCTATCTATGTTCAGCAGTGGACGTCTTTCGGTTGAAATGATGATGATGTTTCTATGGGACAGTTTTAGCTAGCTAGTTTACTTATTAATATTACTAGATTCTCTAAGCGGCTTTGCCCGCGTATCCTAAATGCTAATTCAGGACATGGTCTACCCTTATGCCAGATATTATCGAAATCCTTTCAGCCGTTCGAGCGCAAAAAAGTAGCAAACATACTCGTACAAATATGACACAAACTTTCGCCTTTATAAGTGTGATTCTCATACTGTGACGTACATTGATTCATTCGGTCACTCGCAGTCAATGTTCCAATAAAGACGATGATAAATCTAATCATATGTGAATATGTGATATCAATGTTTAATCTTCTTGCGTAATACTAAGTAGGTGACTGTACAGTTCGTCCACTATAAGTTGGCGAGTGTGAAGTTAGGCTCTGCGAATTTCGGCGCTTGAAATATCGTACAAAAATAAAGGTTTTAAAAAAATAAATGCAATTTGCAGTTCTTATTGCTGTTAAAAACAGTTATTGGCATTAAATTTTTTTAAAACCTTTATTTTTGTACGATATTTCAAGCGCCAAAATTCGCAGAGCCTAACTTCACACTCGCCAACTTATAGTGGACGAATTGTACCACAATATAGCGAAGTAGGTAAGTGAAAGTCTCCAATTTCGTCTCTCACGTAATCTTATAATCTATTCAATTTTCGTATCATTTTTGCGATAAATGATTGGTACTGTCCAAATATGTCCGTGTATTTGCTAGATATTTATTTCCTGCTGAATAAATACGCACATACCTACCTAGATAATTTTGGTCAACATTACTTATATAAAAGCAAAAAGTGCTTTGAGATTTATTAGGGATATTGAATGTTATTACAAAACTGCAATGCAAAAACAAATTATGTAAATAAAATCTGTGGGAAGACATCAATGATTTCTCCCGCTCTGGGTGGAGCGAGAGGGAGTGTCATACTCGTAGTTACTCAGATACCCGCGAAACGAGACACAATAGTAAAACAATAACAGCGCGGTCTCATAGGACCGGTTGGGGATTCAAACGTTAATGACTAATGACCCACATGACAGCGTTCCTTCAGTCATAACTTCAGTTGCCCTTTGCACAGATTACTAAATAGTTACTACGTAACAGATACTTCACTCAGTAGAAAAATTACAATACCTACTACTTTATTAGCCTACTGCGTCGCGTTAGTAACCATTGCATGCTAAAATGTGCCTAAATGCTCAAGCGTACAGTTGTGATTGCTTCGCACCGCGCGGACCCGCAGCAATCGCAGGGCTGCCTCTTCCATAAAATTAAATTAACATGACTTTTTGTGTTTATGTTATTCAGAGCTGTGAATGTTCTGACTTATAGTTACAATTTATTTACAATTAATTACAGTTTAAAATCTTAAATTCTATCGTTTATAAAATATTTCTTTTATAAGTTTCGTTGTTCTTTGACAGGTAAAGGGAATAATGTTAGGTGTTTATCCCTTCTTTTGCTTGATTTACACCCATCTACAGCACATAAGGCACCACACGGCATCGTAATACGCGTACGAACGAACAGCACTATTAAAATTGAACGGCGTGCGCGCGCTTCGCTTGCGAAAACCGCACTGAATTTGATCCGCAAGCGGACCGAGACCGCTCGGCTGGGCGGTAGGCACTTATAGCGCGCAAGTACATGGAGTGACGGAGGCCTGCCCTTTGCGAGGGCTAGCCTCAGAAACTCTTTCGAACAATCAGCGACCCTTACTGACTAAAAAGTGATAAAGTTTAAAAAATACTTTTTAATCTGTTGTTATGTAAGAGATATTATACTGTTAAGGACTATTTAGAAGACAAGTCAATAGAATCTGTAATTTGTAAGTTATACACTGACCACAGAACAGATGAAAGACACTGACTGTGAATATATTTGCACGCCATGTTATGGCAGGATATGCTGAAACAAATGTATTGTAACACCTTATGTACCATATTCTAGCAAATAAATATTTTGATTGATTGATTGATAAATCCCACAGAGTTCCTTTAGTCACAACTTCGGTTCTCCTTTGCGAGGGCCATCCACGGTAACTCTTTCGAACAAGCCGAAGCCCTAACAGAGAATGCTAATTACTTGCAGGTCCAATATTCGCATAACACTCTATAAACAAACATCCTGACTAACTAACATCTGCAACCGATAGCTTCGTCTGAATGTCCCCTACATTGTTTGAACTCGTGACCCCGAGGACTATCATTTTGAACCCTAATTAAAAACACTCAGACAGGTGTTTTCGCTTCACACCTGTCTAAGGAAGCCTAAAACAAATTCCTGCAATGTACTTAATAATAAAATAACCATTTATTTCTAAACTTTGGGATGATACATTTTTTCTTTGGGTTACTGTAGTACTGATTAGACTAAAGGCACACTGAACTAAGGAACACCTCAGTGTGTCTTTTGGCATAGGTTTCATCTTGGCTTCATCCAACTGCTTGCATTGGACTCGGTACATTGCTACTCTTGCCTAAGGTCAGGCCAATGTCGTCTTCACATGTTCTCTTTCCTATTCTGTCTTCCATTCTTCAATGTTATCTGTTTTTTTACTAATTATGTATTATAGAGTAGTTTTAGATGTTTAGAATTCTCTATCTATTTGTAAATACTGATAAGTACTAAAAAGCTGAAAACTTTGTCTCATAATCTCATTCAAGTACCTACTGCTTCGAATTGAAAAAAAAATTGTTAGTGTTGAATAGCTCATTTATCGAGGAAGGCTATATAAGATCACGCTAGGACTCACAGGAGCGGAGCAGTAACCAAAGTTTACTGAATTGTTAAAGGGATGGAGCTATACAGGGTGTATAGCTCGCACGATTGTTATTTTAACACGTCATGGTATGGCCCCTGAACATGACTGTGGCACGAATTTGTGTGGACATTCATTCACATAAATCAAATATTATAATAATATAGTTGATCATATTTTAATCAAACGAGTTCCTAGGTATTTCAAGGTTAATAAAGGCGTGTAGGTAGAAAGATATCATTCTACAATCTTGTTTTGATTATAAAAATCTGAGTGGCTAAATACGTATTGTAGTTTTCTTGATCAAATATGTTTTTAAAAAGATAATCTTTAATTTGGACTGGCTTATACCTTGGATAAAAGATAAATATTGCCATTCGTCAGCATCGTGGCAATCCCACCAGTCTTTTGGGCACATTAACGTTTGTATCCCCAACCGGTCCTATGAGACCGCGCTGTTATTGTTTTACTATTGTGTCTCGTTTCGCGGGTATCTGAGTAATTAATGTAAATTATTGTTACGCTTAAATAAAAAAATAAATCTTTCGATGAACTTACTTTTCCTATTCCGTACATATTTTATTAGTTATGACGTTATGACTGTTATGAGTAAACATTTTTACTTAGCCTTTGTCACTTCGTTTTCTATTAGTAAAAGAATTCTTCTTCTTCTTCTATTCGTATCGATGCTCTCAAACTTTTTCTGTCCAGTATTTGGCAACATGAAAGGAGTAAAAGAATTGTCAAAATCGGTTTAGTAGTTCCAGAGATTATTTTCTTCAAACCACTAACTACATATACAGGGTGTTAGACATCGAAGCGTAAACGAATACCATGGATACAGTATATGATTCTAGATCCTTCAGAGTGGTGGAATTTTTCATCGGCTTCTACACACACTGTATAGTTGTGTTCAGTAATGAGCCAGTCAAAGAACCAACTTTTTTCTTTTATTAATTAAAGGTTTCCATCCAGTTACTCTGCCAATTACTTTTTTACGCTGTTCTAATAGAAAAAGAATATCGGATATCAAACAGACATTCAGTTGTATATTTCCGCGCATTGCGTAAACATGGAGCGAGTGAAATGTTTACCGTTTTTATGTAGATTCATATTGCTAGCTAGCTATTTGATTTACAATATTTACTTTGAATTCTTTCTATTTATTAATGCGATTGACGTAATTTTTTGATTTTTTTTTAAATTTATTTTTGTAACTTGCTGGCATCTACGTAAAACACAAAATGCATTTAGTCACTAATTCAAGAACTTTTTTTCCCGTGGAACCCTGTTTTTTTTAGTATTAGTAGGGTAGTTTCAAGTAAAGTGACAAGATGTATTTGACAAGTGTCAGTGGTCATCGGGCGCTCGACGATAGTGAATGTGTAGTGCGAATAGGGAGAGAAAGGGGAGTTAGTGTAAGGCTAAGAACTCACGGAGCGATTTTCGCCCGCGACCGCCGCGGTCGTGGAACTGCGGTTTTATTTCAAAACTCACGAGAACGGTTATTTGCGTGGTTACGCAGCGGCCGCGGTTGCGATCATCGCCCGCAGACGTGGCGGGCGATGACCGCAAGATGGGCGGTTGCAAAATAGTGTTGGATTTCTGTACCACCCGCCGCCCGTCGGCCCCCGCGGTCGCCCGCCAACCGACCGCAGAGCGCGCGGGCGCCACCCGCCGAGGCTGCGGGTGACCGCGACCCGCGCGATTCTACTAGTTGCCCGCCGGCACAGCGGGAACCGCAAACAACCGCGTACACCGCGGGCGTAAAACGCGTCGTGAGTTGTGCTTTAATTTTTTACATATGCATCTGCATTCTATAGAAGCTGCGGGCCCGCAACCGCGGCGGCCGCGGGCGAAAATCGCTCCGTGAGTTCTTAGCCATAGTGTGACGGGTGACAGGACAGAAAGGAAGAAAAAACGTGTTGCGCCGACCGCAAGTAGTATGGGGTAAGGGCAGGAAGAAGCTGTGTTGGTAAGCCATAAAATACTCAAATAAGCTATACAATACAACATTCATGTGCATTTGATAATGTTATTTTGATATTACAAATTTACAAACGAATGACTGACATATAAATAAAAAGGTCTTAATTGTTCGTTTTTCAAAATTACCCTAACTAATTGTTTGTGCAATATAGTAACTGCTAATTCGGTGAGAAGTAAAACTTTTGATTGAACGCAAATAAGAAGTACCTGCGATAACAGTTCTCAAGGCAAAAAACAAAATATACGTACTCTCAATAAGTGTTTCGAAGAGTACATCAATGCCAAATACTGTATAAGTAGGTTGACAGCTCCATTTTCTTACAAAAGGCAAGATAACAGCTTCCTACGGAAATGTGTATGGAAATGAGATTCTGACTCAGACATTTCCATATGAAAAGGTGTTATAAAAAGCGTCGATGTGACTCAGATAAAGTGTTGAACGGTTCCTATGACCTTGACCTATTTAATACGGTCCAATCTAAATGCGCAATTTGATAAAAATAACAATAAGTATCTGGGGGCAAGGCAGTGCCTCCGCCAAGTCGAGCAATAAAGTTACATGGCCGTACCATCCTTTTCTCGAAACAGTTCAGGTAATGTTTGGCCCCGTATAACTTTATTATGGAAGTAGCGGCCCGCCCAGGCTTCGCACGGGTGCAAATTTATCACTGTTACTCTACTATATTATGCATGTATGTATTATACATATAAGCCTTCCTCTTGAATCACTCTTATAAAAACAAACCGCATCGAAATCCGTTGTGATTTTAAAGATTTAAGATTTATTATATAGGGACAGAGAAAGCGACTTGCTTTATACTATGTACTACTATATTTTTTTAGCTAAAATTTTGTTTCTATGCGATAGCCAAGTCAATCTAAATGGATCTCACAACTTTTTACAGTAGAAGAACTGAGTTGTGAGACTTAGTTTTTTTACAAGTTGTATTTGATAGCATATACTGCACAGGAAACCTATAGGCAAACTTACCTATATGCACTAAATGCATTCAATTGTTCAACATAATAGCTATCGATATAATACTGCTAAGTCTTTGTTCGGTATGGTAAAGTGACCTCATCTGTTCCGACTTCCGCCACGGTGGAATTGATTGACAAACATACAAACAATCTTTGAAGTGAAGATGAGATTAAATAAATCGAACATACCATTTTCATAGATCTCAGGAATCACCAATAAGAATCACAGGAAGTACCGCTTACGAATAACGAAAATTATTTCTTTGATCGAAAGGGTCTCGTGTAACTTCCTCGATTAGAAAAAGCTACTATTAAATTATTTTCACTATTTCCTACCTTTACCTTTCATAGTAATGTATTCTTCTTCTTCTTATTAGAGTGTCGGTGGTAAAATCTGTTAACTGGCCTGCCTGGCTTCTTTGGCCTCGGTAATGCCTTCTACTGATGCTGTCATTAAGTCCCTACAGTAATGTAGTGTAGTGAAGAAGGATGATATTGGCTAATGTAAGATCGTGCGCTTTGATTGAACAAGTCAAAAAGCTAACGAACGCTTCTTTCAAAAATGTATTTTGTAATATTGCTTATCATAGTTTTTTATTGTTTATTTTGCTCTCCTGTAAAGAAAAAGTTTTTGATTTATATACTGTTAGAATTGTAGAGTGAGGGCACAAACACAAAGCATCGAGTAAAAAGCTACCGTCTGCTTTTTATACCCTGAGACTAAAATGACATTACAGCACAGAAGAACTGGCATCATTTCTATAGTAATTTTGACATTACCTGTTTCGATTTAGTCTCAGGGTACCTATAAAAACAGACGATAGTTTACTAACACGACCTTAGGTACAGGGCTTTTTCAGGTACCTACATTCTATGATCCACAAACACCGCCTCAAATCGGTGGCCATGTTGTCGTGACGCCACAAGACAATACAAATATAGGACAATAGAGTATTGTTATTCTATTTTAGGAACTGGACGTCATTCAGAGATCCTCGAAAGAGATATTTCGTATCGATTGAATTGCATCGTCTCCGATTGGATGATTAGACTTAATTTGAATGGCTGTCTGCAACTTCGTATGAGTCAATCGTTGTGTGTGATGCATCGCGAATTGAGATGCAGTTGTGGGTAGTTAAAAGTTGAGAGTGCAAAGTCGGTTCTCAGAGCCAACTATACATTGGAAGTTTATTTATTTACTGGCTTCTACCCGCGACTTCGTCTGCGAGGACTTATGTTCTTTTCCATGTCAAAGGCCATATGCATGACAAATT
Source organism: Mythimna separata (assembly GCA_030763345.1). Classification (NCBI taxonomy): domain Eukaryota; kingdom Metazoa; phylum Arthropoda; class Insecta; order Lepidoptera; family Noctuidae; genus Mythimna; species Mythimna separata. The sequence goes on from CM061175.1 coordinate 2,747,768, forward strand.
TCATCAAATTAATAAACAAACACACACTTTCACATTTACTTCTAATATTAGTTAGGTTTTAATACTTTATGCTCATAAAGGTACAGAGGCGGACTTCATGCCTTAGATACTTTCTACCAGTCAACCTTAAGAAGTTTTACATAGCTTCAGGCTTTTTAACGCATTGAAAGCTGACTTCTGATATATTCATAAGTATATGATTTTTCGCTGATGCCATATACGAATACATCCGTAAAAAGGCGAGTGTATGGTGGCATCTAGTTCAATGGGTTAATAGACATTTTATACGTGTAATTAAAGTTTTATATCGGTTTGTCAACTTTAAATGTAAAACAATATATCGTTTGACTATTGTTTATTGGTGATTTAACACAGGGTTAAAGTACTCATTAATGTAAATAAGTACCTATTATGCGAGTCGAACTCGCGCGCCCTGGGTTCCGTACTGTCGTAAAAAGTGATTATTTCTTTTACATGTGGTACCTACATGATATTCCTTTTTGCTAAATATGATTTTATGTCAGCGGGAAGTTTTTTTTTTTTAGAAATGTTAGAATAACGATTTTATAAAGTTTGAAATAAAAAAGAACAGACTATTAAAGAAAAGCCGACGAAAAATCACCACTGGAAGGTCCTGAATTATGCACTGGACTCCATGGTATTCGTTAGTGCGTTGATGTCTGACACACCCTGTATAAATAGATATAAAAAAGTTTGCATCCAAATATCGATTTATCAAAAAAATATAATTGTGTTTGTCTTAGTTATATTTAATACTTTTGGCCATCAGCCGTTTTCGTGAAGGGCAGCCAATAACCAGGAAATCAATTGATAAACAATTAAAGGGTTTGTGTGCAGTGAATAATTATTTGAGTACTTGAATTGATATCCTTAATCTTAGCCTTGTGAAGTGAACAGAACAAAGACGTTAGTTTCAGGGTTTTTTAACTCGAAATAATAATTTAAGTTCAATTGAAGATTAAGTTTGGTTTCGATCGAGTAGTCAGCTCGATCGAAATTAGCGTGTTTGAGCCGATGATAGTGACTAGTGATAAACTTACCTAAAAACTGACTGACTCGTTTGTCTTTGAAAAAACTAATAATGATAGTCGTTATAACGTGTTTGCCATTTAGTTACTTTCCCTCCTAATGCTGCCTCCTATGCAATTATTGATTAGTATAAAAAGTTTTACAAAAATAAACACGATAATATACAAATGTCGCTTTTGATAGAGGTAAATTTAAAAGTCTAACCTAATCTCATTCAAATTTGTTCCAGGACTCCCTACCCCGAGGCCACCACACGCTCTCCGCCTCATCCCACCACCTGCACAGAGGCGCGCAGTCCTTCGACGCCTCCTCCAACAGCAGCGGGATCTCCTCCACACACGTCGTAGAGATCCACAGCACCAACGGCTCCGACACGTCTTCACGATGGGGCAACTCGCTCGGAAGCCACGGCTCCTCGTCAGGCCTCGTTTCCATAGCAACGGAAAACAACAACGTCAAATTCACAGCCCCACATTGTCTCGACAACTTACAGCCCCCGAAAGACTCAAAAGACTTACCCACACCGTCATCAACGCCGACGACATCGAGGAAGTCACGAAGGAGATCAAATCTCTTCACTCCCTCCAAAAAGGGGGATGACAGACTTAAGAATGGGGAGCTTGGGTCGGGCAGAGCGATTCCTCTGAAGCAGGGGTATTTGTACAAGAAGAGCAGTAAGGCGCTGAATAAGGAGTGGAAGAAGAAGTATGTGACGTTGTGCGATGATGGGAGGCTGACATACCATCCGAGCTTACATGTAAGTTTTTCTCTTTCTTGATTAAACTTCTCATCATCGTCATCTCAGCCGAAAGACTTCCACTGCTGGATATTGGCCTCTCAAGCGTCGCCATAACGACCGGTTCAGTCCAAACTTATAGACTCAAACATTTCTTTGATATTGACGTTTTATAATGATAAAACTTGTTATTTGTAGTGGAAAATAAATACTTACCTATGTTTTTAAAACCAGTCCAATTTCGTACCTAATCAATTCTGCATTAATATAAACCAGATCTAGATTTATTCAAAGTATTGATTAAGAAGAATAATTCTAACACTATATCTATTTGATTTTATTGCATTCCACTCCAACAAAAATAAGTAAGATTTCATCATCTTCCTGCCCTTGTCCAATGTTACTTGGGGTCGGTGCAACACGTGTTTTTCTTCAATTCTAATCTGTGGACCATCACGCTATTACCAGCTTCCTTTTCTCTCTTATCTTTTCTTTGGTCTCCCTCTCCGACCATCCGTATGTATTTTCATAACTCTTTTAGTTACATGCGTTTCATACCTCCAAAACTGTATGTCAGACATCGACGCATAAATTAATACCATGGATCCAGTACATGATTCTGGACCCTCAGTGGTGAAATGTTTTCGTCATCATCATCTCAGCCGAAAGACGTCCAATGCAGGACGTAGGCCTCCCCCAACCGTCCCCACAACGACCGGGTGTGTGTCTCGCATCCATCAGATTCCCGCGACCCTCGCCACAATTTTTCGTCAGAGAGAGAGAGTGAGTGAGAGTAGTGGTGGCCCAGTGGCAGCTACCCCGACTTGTAAGTTGTAGGTCGCGGGTTCAGGCACATAACTTTGTGTAATTTATTAAATCACCGCTGCTCTCAAAACGGTGAAGGAAAACATCGTGAGGAAACAAACCGGCATGTGCTAGAACCAAGAATTCAAAGACTTGTGACATCCACCAATCCGCACTGGGCCCGCGTGGTAGTTTTTTTTTTAATTGTTATAAACTAGTGCTTGACTGCGATCCCACCTGTTGGTAAGCAGTGATGTAATCGTCGGTGGATTATTCCCTCTCCTAGAGAGGAGGCCTGAGTCCCAGCAGTGGAAACATTATAAGGCCGATAATGCTAATTAAAAATGCTTTTCTTTTAGAGCGTCGATGTCTGACACATGGCATACCCATAAGATGTAATCTAGCTTAATTTTTCTTAACAAAAATCCTATCCATCACTTTCCAGGACTACATGGAAGACGTGAACGGCAAAGAGATCTCTCTGCAGTACGTGACGGTGAAGGTGCCGGGACAGAAGCCCCGGGGCTCCAAGTCCATCATCACGACTGTACCAGGGTACAACGGGTACACCAGCCTCGATATACATGATAGTATTGGAGGACTTTCTATTGGTGAGTTATTAGCTTATTCTTTTTTTTCTTATTAGAGGAGCTCGTGGCTAGATAATAACAGCCGCACGGGTCGATCTTCAAGGTTAAGCAACGCTTGCCAAGGTTGGTCTGTGAATGGGTAAATGAAAAAATAATGAAAAATGGGTAATGGAAAATCATCTTAACGTAACGAGTTTCCTCCGTGCCTCGGAAAGCACGTTAAGCCGTAGGTCCCGGCTGTCATTTGTAGATCTTTGGCAGTCGTTAAGGATAGTCAGAAACCAGTAAATCTAACTCCAGTCTTGCCATGAAGAACCGTGTTACCCCAGTTAATGGGTTGTGGAGGTCTGGTAGGCAGCCGCTCCTCGTAAAATACTGGTATTCAGCTAAATTCAGCTTAACTGGAAGCCGACCCCAATATAGTTGGGAAAAGGCTAGACAGATGATGATGTCTTAACTGCAACTCAAACACCAAACCGTCCTATCTTAAAACAAACTTCTAACTTCAATCTCCTTCCTTTGCAGGCTACAAAGACAAACCAACACGAGCGACAGACAAAGCCCTGATGTCAGCGTTCGACACCATGAAGGAACCTGCCACCAGCAGACAGTCGCTAGCCTCTGAGGCTGAAGTGGGCTCCACTAACGGACAGGACAAGGACACTCCTCACGTCAAGAAGAGGCATCGACGGATGAAGAGCAGCGGGGTCAAGAAGGATGGGGATGAAGGTATGTGATGTCAAAAGTGTTACCGTAATGTCGAGTTACTTTAGACCTAAGGTATAACTTTAGCCCAAGCTTGTTAACCAATAGAAATACAGTAAACACAGAGACTGTTGTTCCTATTGGTTCATAAGCTTGGGTCAAAGTTATACCTCAGGGTCAAAGTAACCCGACTTTACCGATATTTATTTATAGGTAGTACTTTCGCGTTAAGAATGCAGTAAAGTCATCATTGTCGGTCGGCCTAACCCCGTCCCCGAACCAATCAAAGCTGTTTAAGTGTATTTTTATAAATTCATTAAACTTAATCTTTTCAAATATAATTTGTTTGGATTTGTTTTTTTTTTTGCTTTTATCTTGCAATTGCACTGATAAATCACTGCATTCTTAACGCGAACTGACGGTTTCCTAATTTAGTTACTACGCGCCCCCAATGTAAAATAGAATCGGTGTGGATTCTTTGCTAGTCAATTTTAATGATTTTATGTCACTATTGGTATTTATAGACAAGGAAGTAAGTAAATATGCACGATCGAGTCGCCGCTCGCGCCGAGTCCGAATAATCGTGCTTTTAGTTAGCGCTTGCCATTATTATTATACGTAGCCTATGCTGTCTCACTGCCGGACAAAGGCTCCTTTTTTCAAAGCAAAGCTTCCCTCTTCCCTTGAGCTTGCTATAAGCGATAAAAATTTCAATTTTTAACTCTATCTCTTTTCATTTTTTTAGAAAATGTGCTTTAAATCTATTTATGATACAAGTTTCGTTGGTTTAGTAATCGTGGGTACTGTGTAAAAACCTTCAAAAATATACCTCCACCCTTGCACTCTCGGAAGGGAAGGCCATTTTGTGAGTTTCTATGCTCTTGGGTGGTGCGATGAAAACCCCCAGTCTAGAGTAAATATGTCGAGACAGTAACAAAACGCTTGTCCACTCTAATACCTGTTTTCTCCTATTCCAGACGGTGAATACGCGACGTCATGCGAGTTCACGATAGTGAGCCTGGACGGCAAGCGCTGGCGCTGGGAGGTGTGCGGCACCGGCAGTGGCAGTGCCGCCGCGGGCGCCGCCGCCGCCGAGCGCGACGCCTGGGTGGCTGCTGTGGAGGCGCAGATACTGGCCTCGCTACAGGGACGGGTGAGATATTTATTTAACCTATCACATACCGCGAAACTATGGTCGGAATTTTAATTCGATTCCAGATTTGACAATTTCAGTATTGCAACGTTATGACAAGTAATAAATAGTGACGTTGCGAAATGATTCGATATGGAAATGGAATATAAATATCTGGATCGATTATTCTCGTTTATAATTTTACTCTCGTAAACTAAGTATATCAGGAAATTAAATATTTCTGAACCGATAATTTAGTTTTGACGATTAATTAACGGTCTGAGACTTTTCTTTTATAATTGTGTGTGAAATAAATAAAAAAAATGTGATCATGAAGGAACATGACAAATAAAACAGATAGATGTATTATGGTAAGTAATAATTTATTTTAGGGTAGTAATAAAAGCTCCGACAAAAAAAGAAGAATTACCCTTACTCAAAATATTAAATCTACTGCCTAAAATACTAACTTTCCGACTACTTTTGTCCGAATAAAAATGACGAAACGACCGAATGAGATACTGAAATCTTCGAAAAATAAACTTGACTGTTTATTGCTATAATACTTTTCTACCGGCATAAATTACGTTCTACCGAAAACTATGCTTATGCGCCGCCCTATGGAGTACGTTGGCCGGAGATGTATAAATATGGCTGTCCTTGGCGCTAGGTCTCGTGGTCGCCCTCGCAAGCGCTGGCTGGACGTCGTCAAGTTCGACATGAGAGCCAATGGCCTTACTGTCAGGGATGTAGAAGATCGGGCAAAGTGGAGCAAGCTAAGCCAGAAGGCGGACCCTGGCAAAAGCCGGGACTAACGCCAAGTAGAAGAAGAAGAAGCAGCGATTACTAATTAATAAATAATTATTATGAATAATTATGTATTTATTTAAAACAAAAACCAATAATTTAGTCTTTAATTGGCACACTGATTGGCACACACACTGATTGTTTATCGATTTTTGAGTTCATCACTACACTATTATAATATGTGGTATCATTATTTCACAAAATGACAACAGCTAATGTCAAATCTGGAATCTAATTAAAATTCCGACCATAGACACAATAGTAAGACAATAACAGCGCGGTCGCATGAGACCGGTCGGGAATTCATGAACATTAACATAGCTTATACCTAAAAGGAAAACTAACGATAAAGAAAAACAACAAATGATGACAGCTTGCAAAAACAGCTACTACAAGTCCTTATGTACAATATCACAATTAAAATTGAGAAATAAGCGTAGACAAACCTTTTTCATTATCGATAGACTCGTTTTGGCCACTATCTCACATCACTATCGACATTAAGACAGTCATATAATATTATAAATATAAAAGTAAATCTGTCTGTTACGCTTTTACAGTTGGGCTTGTTTCACAATGTCCGAGTAACCACTACTTCCTGAATAAATTCAAAAATGGGACAGAATTTGTATGAAATTATCTGCCAAGTAAGATATTGAAAACTTAATCATAGGTGGTGAAACAGGCCCTTACACTACGTGACTTTGATATCGACATTCACGCGGTCGAAGTCACGGGAAAAAGTCAGTCTATAATTGAATATCAAGAGAATAACAGCAATGTGGTATACCATAAATGTATTGAGTCTAGGCATGAGGATTTGTAATTGGCTTTCTACTGACTGGTTTTTTGTCTGTTTATTCCTCCATATACTAAATAACTGTGTGTTACTTGCAGACGTCGCGACAGCCGATGCCGACGGGTGCTAACTCGACGGGCGACGTGCGCGCCACGTACTACATCCGCCGCGTGCACGGCAATGACAAGTGCTGCGACTGCGGCGCAAACGGTATGTCTACCTTCCATATTCTTACACTTAGGATCAGTTCACACAGAGACGCGACGCGATGCGACGATGCAGGAAGAGGCCAGTGATTTCGCGCTGCGCCGCGTGCCGCCGCGAGACGCATCGGAACGTTGCGAGGCGCATAAAAAATAGTCGTCAACACGACGTCGCGAATGTAAAAAAATGTTTTGCTCACCTGATTGGATTTGACGGCTGATGACGTCACAACATGTCGCAAGTCTATTCTATTCTTACTTGAAGCACATAGTACTTATGAAGTTTTCATTTGATGAACCGATGTCATGTATTCTTGTATTATTCGCAGATCCTGACTGGGCGAGTTTGAACCTAGGCGTGTTGATCTGCATCGAGTGTTCGGGCATACACCGGAACCTCGGCTCGCACATATCGCGAGTGCGCTCGCTCGACCTCGACGAGTGGCCGTAAGTATTTCATTTGGTTGAAAACAATAATCAATAAATATTGTAATAGGCTTTCTAGTAAATCAAGCAGACATAACTAATACAGGGTTATTTGTAAAACACTGACATTATAAACGACAATTATTGTTCTATGACTTATACAAAACATGATTAAAACATGCCTTCAAGATTTGGCTGTTTTAACACATTTTAACTCTGTACTTTGCTGTACCTACCTACGCCTTGCGCGCACTTTTCTCTCCTTGCGCTGTTGTACTATCGTTTGCTTTGCATAGACTTCGTAACATTTAGAACATTCAATTTAAATATTTTTATTTTTGTATGAAAATGATAAATTTGCTAAAAAAGTCTTCAAAGAAAAGTTGGTGGTTTATGATAGAAACATAGTCCTGAAAAGTTGCCAGTGTTTTTCGAATAGCCCTGTATATTGTAAACGGACAAAATCTGGGTTTAAACCTAATAATCCGCTTTATACGGGGTTAATTGGCCATCTTAAATATGTAAAGTTCACATGAAAAGATGAATTATTTTAAGGTAATTTATTATTACTCTATCCTAAACATTTGTTGTAAGTATTGGTATTCTTGTTTCAGTCTGAGCCACGTAAGTGTGATGGTGTCTCTGGGCAATGATCTCGCGAATTCAATATGGGAAGCGGACTTCAGAGGTCACGTGAAACCCATGGCCACATCTAGTCGAGAGGAGAAGGAGAGGTAAGACTTGTTTTGTTTTTAAGTGAGATTGGGTACTTATTCCGTGTTACCCCAGTTAATGGGTTGTGGAGGTCTGGTAGGTGGCCGCTCCTAGAAAAATACTGGTGCTCAGCTAAATCCGGCTTTACTGGAAGCCGACCTCAATATAGTTGGGAAAAGCCTAGGCAGATGATGTGAGATTGGGCACTTGAAGTGGTACGGTCAGTGGCTTCTTATTGTCTGACCCATATTTCTCTCTTTATATTTCTAAGATGAATCAGGTAACATAGGGCACAGACCGTACCTGAAAGTTGACTGGTTTTTGTATTATTCTCCTTAGGAATCATTTTGAGAATAGGTATAATCCGAAAAACTCCACATAAATGTTAGTGATGTCCTTGCAAAAACTCAACAAGTAAGTAAAAGTTCATTTTCCTTTCGATATTTCGGTGTGTATCTCAGCAATAATATTAAGAACGTTCCACTGAGTATCTTCGAGTATATGTTATTCAAATCTGGAGTGAAGCCATGAACAAACACGGGGAAGTTTCCATTCTATTCCCTAGACATTACGAAGGCTTTCGACAGACTTTAGCACCAAAGCGTTACTGATAAACTTATTTCTTTTGGTCTACCTACTGGTCTATGTGATTGGATTACAGACTTCTTGAAAGATCGCTGCATCCGTGTGGTAGTTGATGACTGCTCGTCTTGTTAGTTGGCTATTAATATCGGAGTCCTTCAGGGGTCGACACTCGGACCAACATTGTTTTTGCTGCACGTAAATTCGTTGTTGATGTAAAGGTTAAGACACAAAATTATCGCAGATAGTTGTAACAGCACTGCAGGACGACCTGCATCGTCATTTTTTTCATTATTTCGCAAAATGCTCGGTTATAACTTATATTCTCGGAAGCGTTAAATCATTACATAGTGTAAAACAAAGTTGCTTTCTCTGTCCCTATATCCCTATGTATGCTTAAATCTTTAAAACTACGCAACGGATTTTGATGCGATTTTTTTAATAGATAAGAGTGATTCAAGAGGAAGGTTTTGATTGTATATTACATGCATACTATAGTAGAGTAACACTGGTAAATTTGCACCCGTGCGAAGCCGGGGCGAGTCGCTAGTAATTGATAAATCATATATTTCATCATAAAATATGGATGATCATTGATCAAGTACTATTAAGATCAATCTCTATCAGTGACCTGGGGTAAACACGATTTTAAGCCCAGTTTTGACACACTTTTTTAATAAAGGAGAATGCCCGTTTTGTAAGGGAAGTTGGGTCCCAGTGGAAAATGCTTGTGCCCTGAAGATTTTTATTTTACCTAATAGTAAAAACATAGCATTTTCATAATCGGAAACCTTTTTTCATTGTGCCACCCAGGTTCAGGAGATATCATTATTTTTCTGTTTAAAAAATGTAGGTTATAATTATAAATTGACAGATTAAACATCACCATGAGCATGGAATTATGTCTCTATTACTTTAATTCCATTAGTTTATGAAAAATTATGTAAAAAATAATTTGCACACAAAAAAATAAATAATATTTTTAGGTTATTATGCCAAACAGGTACACGACAGCACAAAAGGGACCTGCCCCGTGGCAATCTCCTTTATTCTCGTAGTTTTTGTTTTTTTTTTTTACCTAATGTCCTCGCCATACTTTACAATTCGATGGCGAGATAAGTTTGGTTTTTATAGCTTATATCAACAAAAGTCTAATCATAAAGTGTTATCGTTTGGCTTCAAAATCACTAGGTTTCGTAAAGCGGTTAGCCAATCCATTTATGATTTATGCTTCTAAAATGTAGAACCCATGTTACCTCAAATACATTAACCGTGTAGAGAGTTCATCTAAAAAAGTATCTAAATATTATCACCAAAATGACAATGTATTTGTCCGAAAATTACCGTGTCCTGTGTAAAACATCATAATTTTATTAATCTGGTTAATTGCCGCAAAATAGGGAATATGCAGGCAATTTTTTATTTTTTTATTTAATATTCACTTCATTTTGATGTAGAAAAAAAAATAAACGATAGCTATAAGAGTAGTAATTACTTTTTTATAAAATCTTAAAAATATTGGTTTAATTTGACGAGTTCAAACGCTCCTATTTCTCGCGCGCTTGAGGCGTGACGCCCTATGACGTCACTGTCAGTTTATTGTTTGCATTAAGGGTTAGTTTGATAGATAACAAGGTGTTTTAATCCAGTAATAATCATGGAAGAAAGCCATTTTATAGATATTGCATAGTACCAATGTGTCCTAACACTATAAAAAGTACACCAGATAAATTCACCATTCCTGTTAGTTTCGTGTCCTATGATGTCACGTTTCATACGACCAATTTAATGGTGAGGCGTTTTACAAATTTGAATTTCGCTCGTAAATTTTTCACTTTTTGATTTATGTTTTAAATAATTAAATGCATATTAAATTACAAAATAACGAATTGAGTGTAATACTAAGAACTTAAAAGCTTAGGAATTAAAAAAATCTGGCCATTTTATTTTTTATGCATATTCCCTAATCTCAAATGCGTTTTTTTGCTGCAAAAGAGAAATTCAATAAATGTATGGAGCGTGGACCAAAAATAATTAATTTGTTTAATTATTAACTGCCTCCCGCTTTTTTGGCAAAAAAAAAAAATATTTAAAACCCCCAGGAATTAAAAAGATTGAATCCACTTTGTGTGTGCCACTAACTTCAACAAATATAGAATGCGTTTGCACGCAGAAAAAATAATCTGTGTAAAGAGCAGGATTCATTCCTAACAAGTGTTACCTCGGGAAGGAAGTAATTAAGCTAAAGTACAATGTTCAAAATGTTAGGACACTGTCCAGTTCATTATATTAATACGCATGCAGTATGATGTTTTTTAGTCGCAAATAAATCACCATTGAGTAAAGACGTTTGTTATTTTAATTCTAACACACCGTTCCATAGTGCAGGGAAATGAACCTTAACACAATAAACATATGGTCCAAATCGAGCCGAATCAATTAGTGAATGGAACGACGTGTGTGGTCTCGGACTCGGTGCGCGAATACAAAAGAACACCGCATTCCTTAGATAAGGATTGAAGTTGTTTACAAGTCATTAGTGAATGAAGCTACTTATAAAAATCAAAGATATTTTAACTTATTGAACATTTTGTACGAAGTGGAATACGTTTTAATTCTCCAATATGGCATTGCCGACTCAAGAACAGACTAAATTATTATCTACGTTGGAAGATACGGCCAATATGATACAAAAAGCGCAAATTAACATAAAAAAATGTCCTAAGCAGCGATTGACAGCAGGTTATGTTAAAGCGAGAATAAAAGCCATTGAGGACGATTGGGATGTGTTCAAACAAACGCATAACAACCTGTTGAAGTGTACACCACGAGAACAGCGTGGCGTGTTGCCATACTTTCTCAGTGAAGAATATTATACGTACGAAGAAATGTATCTCTGTTTACAAGCGGATTTAACCGATCTACTCACAAACTTGGAGTCACAACAAAGGTCATTAGAAGCGTCCAACATGTCTACTTCATCACACGACGGTCAGCTACCGTTTGCCAAGCTCCCGAGAATACAGCTTCCTACGTTTTCTGGCAGATATGAAGAATGGCCTACGTATAAGGATATATTTACAGCGCTCGTACATAACACTTCGATTAGTGATGTTCGTAAGTTGCATTATTTAAAGACTAGTGTTGCCGGTGAGGCGGAGACATTATTACGACATATTCAAATTACGGAAAGTAATTATGCGACAGCATGGGAACTACTTGAAAGTCGTTTTGGTAACAAAAAAATGATTGTGTCATCAGTTTTGAAGAAATTTTGCTGTCAGAAAAAGATAAACAACCCGTCGGCTTCACAAATTAAGGCATTGCTCGATAACTCTGTAGAATGTATCAACAGTTTAAATAACATGAAGATAAATACCGCCACATGGGATCCTATTCTAGTATTTCTAGTGGCGCAAAAATTAGACTCAGATACATTAAGGTGTTGGGAAGAGGAATCTTATAAGGAGAATAGCGATGAGTTGTCTACGTGGGCGGCGTTGAAAAAGTTTCTTGAGTCTAAGTTTCGTACGCTCGAGTTAATAGCACCCACCACTTCTACAGTTGCAAAAGAGAAGACACAAGGTCATAAAACGTATCATGTCGTAGCAAAGGACACTGAGAAGGAGAACGATAAGAGTGAGTCTGCGCATACCAATAGTAGTTCATCACCTAGTTGTGTATATTGCAAGGGTAACCATTATATCTTTAGTTGTAAGGAATTCACAAAACAAAGTGTACAACAACGACGTGAATTTGCAAAAAACAAAAACCTTTGTTTCAACTGCCTAGTTCCGAATCACATAGTTTACAAATGTAAACAAAATAAGAAATGCCGAGTCTGCGGAAGAAAACATCACTCTCTCTTGCATGAAGCAAAGGAAATAACACAAGAGAGTGACAAAGAAGAAAGTAACAAACAAGAAGAACAAACAGAGAAGATCACAAGCGCACACTTCTCCAAGAAACAACCTGGTCGTCGAGTGTTATTGGCCACAGCACAAGTACATGTTACATCAAGCGACGGCGAAACACATGTGCTGCGGGCATTGATTGACCAAGGCTCAGAGGCCTCACTTATATCTTCAAGAGTAGTGGAGCTCTTGAGATTGAAGAAGACAAGCATCAACGGTGTGGTCTCAGGTGTGGGAGAAGGACACTTGGTTCCAATAAAATATGTAGTGGACCTGTCAGTTACGTCGCGATATAATAGAAAGAAAACTATTCAAGTGAAGGCGTATGTTTTGAAATCACTATCTGCGAGATTACCTTCAAAACAAATCACGACAAACTCACCAGCCCTACAAAACCTATCATTAGCTGACCCTACGTTTAACACACCGGGCAAGATTGATATATTACTCGGTGCGGACGTCTTTTGCAAAATCATAGAAGATGGTTTAGTAAGATGTTCTGAGGGCATAGTGGCTCAGAAAACAAGTTTGGGATGGATACTTTCAGGTCAAAGCGAAGACAAATTAATTAGCAACGAACACAAAATAACAACATTACATGTGACAAGTATGGTGTCAGAAGACAATGATCTTTTAAAAAGGTTCTGGGAAATTGAAACGACTTTATACAAGAAAAGACAACTATTTACAAAAGAAGAAGAGATGTGTGAAGAAATTTACAAAAATACAACTAAAAGAATAAACGGCAAATACACAGTGCACCTACCTTTGCGACAAGGAATAGACGAGACACTGAAATTATGTGGGGATACAAGGGAACAAGCTGTTTATAGATTCAAACAATTAGAGAAGAAATTTCAAGGGTCTCAGAGTTTTAAGTCAGATTATTCTAAGGTAATTCATGAGTATATTGAAATGGGTCATTTGAAAAAATCTAACCCAAATGATGACAACAAATCAGTCTATCTGCCTCATCATGCTGTAATACGCGAGGACAAAGACACAACAAAGGTTCGAGTGGTTTACGACGCGTCTGCAAAGGGTTCTAATGGGTATTCTTTGAACGACACCATGATGACCGGACCAGTATTACAACCTGATTTACGAAGCTTAATTATAACATGGCGAACACATAGAATATGTGTTGTTGGTGACATAATTAAGATGTATAGAATGATTGACATGACACCGGAACATACAAATTTACAGCGAATAGTCTGGCGAAATAATCCTGAAGAAAAACTGGAAAGCTACAACTTGATGACTGTAACCTTTGGTACAGCCGCAGCACCCTACCTAGCAGTACGAACGTTATTACAACTCGCCGAAGATGAAGCATTTGAGTTTCCTAATACAGCACCTGTAATTAAAAATTCATTTTTTATGGATGATTTGATGACGGGGAGTGACACTGAAGAAGAAACAAGGAAAATTTGTGAGGAAATAAAGGTGATACTAAGTAAAGGGAATTTTAAAATGCAAAAGTGGTCTAGCAATTCGGAAAGGGTATTAAAGGGATTACAAGAAAATAATACTACAAACAGTACGAAGGAAGGAATAGAGATAAAACTAGATAAGGTTATAAAAATTCTGGGATTGACATGGGATAGGAAGGACGATACATTTAAATTTACGATTAACTTACCGGAAGTCCGAGGTCCCGTAACGAAGAGATCTATTCTATCTGATGTAGCAAGGCTGTTTGATCCATTTGGATGGCTGTCACCAGTGATAATTAACGCTAAGGTTTTTATACAAAAACTGTGGCTGTGTAATATGGGATGGGATGACGAGCTGACATCACAGTTAATAGATGAATGGATGAGATATAAAGGGGAATTGATACATCTGCAAAACATTACAATACCACGCTGGTTTAAAACTACAACGTTCAATTACGAAAACATAGAATTACATGGATTTGCAGATGCATCAATGCAAGCATATGCTGCTGTCACTTACCTGAAAGTTATTGAAGAAGACACAGTGCATATCACAATCATTGCATCTCGAACAAAGATTGCGCCGTTGAAGCAGATATCTATTCCAAAATTGGAATTATGCGCCGCAGCATTGCTTGCAGAGTTAATCAATGATCTGAAAGACCTGTTGAAAATACCTAAAAACAAAATCTTCGCGTGGACGGATTCAATGGTTGTGATGTCATGGTTGCAATCCCAACCAAATCGTTGGCGAACGTTCGTTGCAAACCGAGTAGCAGACATAACAAGGATACTTGACAATGACAGATGGAGACATGTTCAGTCTGCCGATAACCCAGCCGATATCGCTACAAGAGGCGTGAAAGCAAGCGACCTGGCTTCTTTTGATTTATGGTGGACTGGGCCTGTATGGTTAAAACACAAAAATATAGATACACATTCCTATGAAATCCCACAAACCGATTTAGAAATGAAGGCGTCATTTAACACAAAAATAGAGGTCAAACCAATTTGGGAACATTTTTCTTCAATTTCAAGAATGAAAAGAATACTAGCCTATTGCCGAAGATTTATAAAACCAGAAAGGGAAATAAGAGAAAAATATTTAACAGTAAATGAGCTAGACAAAGTATTAGAGTTATGTATAAAGTATTATCAAGGTTTAGATTATCAGAAGGATATTGAAGATTTACAGAAGGGTGGAAGCGTAAAGAAAGGCAGTTCTCTTATCACACTCGCACCTTTTTTAGATAAAAACGGGATAATAAGAGTGGGAGGAAGGTTGGAAAATGCCAACATAACGGAAACTACAAAACACCCGATTGTAATACCATGTGATCAGCATATAACTCAGTTATTAATTCAAGAAGCTCACCTTAGAACACTGCATGGTGGGATACAAGCGATGATGGCTTTTGTGAGAACGAGATACTGGGTGATAGGTTTGAAGTCTGCTGTTAGAAAATCTATTCACAACTGTAAGATCTGTATTTTGGATAAGGCGAAGGTAAAACACCAGTTCATGGGACAACTGCCAGCCGTTCGAGTCAATCAACATCGGCCATTCGTGAATAGTGGAGTTGATTACGCTGGACCAGTTTTAATTAGAACATCGAAAGGCCGCGGACACCATGCAACAAAAGGCTATATTTGTTTATTTGTGTGCATGGCGACTCGCGCGATCCATCTAGAAGCTGTTACAGACTTAACAGCACAAGCTTTTATAGCTGCATTTCGGAGGTTTGTTGCGCGCCGAGGCCATTGTTCGAATTTGTGGAGCGACAACGGCACAAATTTCGTTGGCGCTGCGAAAGAACTGAAGGACATGTTTCGAAGAGGCAAAAATAATATCGCGAAGGAAGCGGCTGAACTTCTAGCTAACGATAATACAACATGGCACTTCATACCACCAAAGATGCCTACATGTGGAGGCTTATGGGAAGCGGGAGTTCAGTCTGCTAAAAGACACCTCTTCAGAATAAATAAGGACACGAGACTAACCTACGAAGAGATTTCTACGCTCTTAGCACAAATTGAGGCTTGTCTAAACTCTCGCTCTCTTTATCAAATGGACAACACTATAATGCCACTTACTCCGGGGCATTTTCTAGTTGGGGAGCCCTTGATTTCGATTCCTGATACAAGCTACGAGTACCAACCTGTCAGTCTTTTAACTAGGTGGCAAGTTATTCAGAAAATGACTCAAGATTTCTGGCATAAATGGCGTTCAGAGTATCTCCACACGCTCCAACAGAGATACAAGTGGCAAGTGAAGGTTCCGGAGCCAGCTATTGGAGATGTTGTTATCATAAAGGAGGACAACTTGCCGCCTACGAAATGGTTGTTGGGACGGGTGAAGCAAATACATCCCGGAAGAGACAATCTCGTAAGGGTGGTAACAGTTCAGACTACGGGGAACAATGAGTTGAAAAGGCCTCTGTATAAATTGATACCGCTTCCTAAAGAACCTAAAAGTCAGTGAGTTATGGTGGGCGGTTAGGTTAATGAGTTTTGATGATTATGTTCAAGTTTATTGATAAATTTAAATAGTTACAGTCCATTCAGTGTTAGATTTGCATGTTATTTTATTTCAAAATATAGATTGAAAACGAGTGTTTTGGTGGGCGGTATGTCCAGTTCATTATATTAATACGCATGCAGTATGATGTTTTTTAGTCGCAAATAAATCACCATTGAGTAAAGACGTTTGTTATTTTAATTCTAACACACCGTTCCATAGTGCAAGGAAATGAACCTTAACACAATAAACAGACACCATTCCCTTCCCTTGTAGCACTTCAAAACCTATTTTAATTGAAGGGACGAAAATCCTATGAGGATTCTCGTCATTTTATTGTATGCAAAACTGAAATGTGCATCCGAAAAAAGTTATGCACCAACTGCCCTCATACCCGTTCTGTACTTTTTTTATTTTTTACTTTGTGTTTGTAATCATTGTGCTGTGTCTGTCCCGAATAAAATATTTTCTGTTCTATGAGCGGTATGCCTCTTAGCAAACTAAAAGAAGTTCCGCTATAATAACAATATTGCGCGATGCTCTGCGTATGCGGCCCTTATGATAACTATTCTATCATGCCCATCTATAGCTTCTTTGGACTGTGAACGTATTTGAATTAAAAAATTTACCAACATGTAATTGTATAAACGACAAGTGACTGATTTCGGCTACTTCATGTCAATATAACTTTTTTCGGATGCATAATTATTCAGCTTTGCCGTCATACAATAAAAGAAAAATTAATTAAAAAAAAATGGTTGCCTGTAAAGTCGTTTTTACGGGCGAAGATTTTACGTGACAACGTCTTTTTCTCGGTAGAATATTTATTGATATGAATATAATTAAATTGCACAATAGGAACAAGGAATTGAATGAAAATAAGAATTGCACAAATTTTAACTATAGAAATATATTTTGTTTACTAAAATTCTCTAGTGCTGCGCGCGCGGCAGACCGATCATAGTTGAGTGGGAGAGAGACGCAAGGCATTCGGCGGGCCTCTCTCTCGTTCGGTGACTCATCGTAACGTTACCGAGCGTTACACTTTTTCATAAGTGACTCCCAGCCGCAACCTAATTTAAGACGTTGTCACGTCAAAATTTAAAAAACCCCGACCAAAAAATAGTACGCAATTTTTATGACAAAAGGTTAAAATGCTAAACCCTATAAAAAACCAAATCCACATATGCTTGCAAGCAAACTGAGCATGTATACATACATACACATTTACACACACAGACACGTCAAACTTATAACACCCCGTCGTTTTTACGTCGGGGGTTAATGATGAGATGGCCCTTCGATTAATATAGGTGCTACAAGGGTGGTGCTACGTATTGAACATATTCTTTTGATATAGTGCCAGATAATATAAAAAAAAATCGGCTATATGAGTAAAATTGTAGTATTTTTACAATATATTCGCGTTAGGAAAATAGTAATTCTCGTGATAGGGTTTATTTTAACTGGCCAATGTGAACGCAACGAGTGGTAAAGGGGCGTGACCAAGCTGAGTGACAACGATGAGTCACTATTTTGTTAACGCGAATACACAAGCGGAAGACGATCGTGTGCTACTCCCCATTTTTTAGAGGATTTGGCCATATCTGCTGGTCCTGCGTCCTCTTAAGCAAACATACAACTTAGACAGAAATTTCAAGTCGAATTATTTTCTTTTTAGGTGGATCCGTCTAAAATACGAACGCCGTGCGTTCCTAAGCAGCGAAGTAGTCAATACCGGCATCGAAGCGCTGCGCACTGCGGGTGCACGCGGCAACGTCGCCGCGCTCGCACGAGCCTTGTGTGTGCCGCCTCCACGCGCGCCTGCACCCAGCGACCGCGCGCTCGCGCTGCGGGCGGCGGCTGCAGCCGGACACTTGGCAGCTGCACAGCTGTTGATATGGGTATGTATAGCTTGTGTGTGCCTTGCGCCGCGCCCAGCGACCGCGCGCTCGCGCTGCGGGCGGCGGCTGCAGCCGGACACTTGGCAGCTGCACAGCTGTTGATATGGGTATGTATAGCTTGTGTGTGCCTTGCGCCGCGCCCAGCGACCGCGCGCTCGCGCTGCGGGCGGCGGCTGCAGCCGGACACTTGGCAGCTGCACAGCTGTTGATATGGGTATGTATAGCTTGTGTGTGCCTTGCGCCGCGCCCAGCGACCGCGCGCTCGCGCTGCGGGCGGCGGCTGCAGCCGGACACTTGGCAGCTGCACAGCTGTTGATATGGGTATGTATAGCTTGTGTGTGCCTTGCGCCGCGCCCAGCGACCGCGCGCTCGCGCTGCGGGCGGCGGCTGCAGCCGGACACTTGGCAGCTGCACAGCTGTTGATATGGGTATGTATAGCTTGTGTGTGCCTTGCGCCGCGCCCAGCGACCGCGCGCTCGCGCTGCGGGCGGCGGCTGCAGCCGGACACTTGGCAGCTGCACAGCTGTTGATATGGGTATGTATAGCTTGTGTGTGCCTTGCGCCGCGCCCAGCGACCGCGCGCTCGCGCTGCGGGCGGCGGCTGCAGCCGGACACTTGGCAGCTGCACAGCTGTTGATATGGGTATGTATAGCTTGTGTGTGCCTTGCGCCGCGCCCAGCGACCGCGCGCTCGCGCTGCGGGCGGCGGCTGCAGCCGGACACTTGGCAGCTGCACAGCTGTTGATATGGGTATGTATAGCTTGTGTGTGCCTTGCGCCGCGCCCAGCGACCGCGCGCTCGCGCTGCGGGCGGCGGCTGCAGCCGGACACTTGGCAGCTGCACAGCTGTTGATATGGGTATGTATAGCTTGTGTGTGCCTTGCGCCGCGCCCAGCGACCGCGCGCTCGCGCTGCGGGCGGCGGCTGCAGCCGGACACTTGGCAGCTGCACAGCTGTTGATATGGGTATGTACAGCTTGTGTGTGCCTTGCGCTGCAGGCACTTGGCAGCTGCACAGGTCTCACTAACCTATAGTTTATTCACGTTAAGACAATAGTGACTCATCATTGTTTGCCATACCCTTTTCACAATGACCAGTTGTAAGAAGCCTTCCAGACGCTCTTTGGTCAGTAATAATTTAATACCTAATTAAATTTCAAAATAATTCAATTACTAAATCGTATTGTTTGAAAAGTATAAATAATTGGCCGTTACCATGATGAGTCACTGTTTTCTTAACGCGAATAAACTATCAGATTTTTCTTGTTTTGTTCTGTCCCGATTCATTCAAAAATTTAAGTGTATAAAAATGACAACATTTACTAACGAGCTGTATTGTCCTCAGCACAACGGCAACCCGAACTACCCTGACGCGGACGGGCACACGTGCGTGTTCTACGCGCGCGCGGCCGCCAACCACCTGTCGGGCATCCCCACGCAGTACCCCGCGTCCCTGCAGCTGGCCTGCCCGCTGCACGCCGCGCCGCCGCACGCCTCCACGCCCAGCTCCAACACCAACTCCACCAGCTCCACGTCCAGCACCAAGAGCGAGCTCAAGAACCCCGAGCCTGAGTGCAACTGCATCATCTTCGAACTGCTCAACGCTCAGAGCGCCAGCAAAGCTCTCGTCGAACTCCTCATTGGTCTACAAAACAACCAATACATGAACGGCTACGACCACAACGGAGTCTCAAGCTTCGCACACAACACGCTAGGAAGGCCCTCGCTAGGCCCCAACCTCTCGCTCACCAACGGCAAGTGCGGCAGCGTAGTGTAATACGGTTTTTTCTACATCTAATTGTCGGTTTTGAATAATGTTGATATTGTGACTGAACGTTGTTACCGTTATTGTGGGATATTTATACTCGATTCAAGTGTGGACTGCAGTTTTGTAGGCGGTTTTAAATTGTTATACAATATTTAGGTATATGTTTTTGTGACAACCCAGTGAGAAAGTAAAATCTTCTTATTCTTGTTATTTTCAAATTAATTTTATAGCAAAATTAATTATTATGAGAGAAATTATTTATAATAAAATTAGCCACGAATAAGGCATTTAGGTGATACGATTATTCGTATTTATAATTTATTTAAAATTGTTTGTGATATGTACTTATTAGTACGGTGTACTTACAAAACTGCGGAACACACATTTTTGTATAATACATGTAGTGTATTAATATGTAAAACGTATACATATTACATACGACTGACGGTAAATTGTTTGACGTAATCTCTGATTCTTACTTAAAAAAAAAAATTCTTCGCGAAATTAGTTAAAATTCCGTGTCTGTCAATTTAAAAAGTTAATTAAAAAATTAGACAAATTGTTAGTGTAATTGAAATTCAGTAAATTTTTCGAGTGTCTTTATGCTTAGTTCACTAAGCAAAGATACTTTTGGCTGAGAACACTTAGCCAAGAAGAAAAATAAGGCAGCTCACTAGCGCTTTTATCGGCGGATAGCGGAACTAAAGGTAATGAAAGCATGACAATCTGAAATACACTTTGTATGCATACGTCGAAGACACATTTCTCTTTGCACGTATAAATACGATTAGTGTCCTCTGTGAGAGTAAGTGTTTTCAGCCAATCTGTAATTTTTTTCATTACGTATTACAGTTTTACATATCCGGTGTTAATAGTTCAAATTTTTAAATACAATTTTTTTCTAGTTGCGTAGTGTAGGTACCAATTGCATTTTAGGAATCCTTCGTTTTCAAATAAATAATTAAAAGAATATATACACGCAAAAATTATCTTTTAAAACAACATAATTTAAAAATTCAAAATTCAAAATATTATTTTAAATTTTTTCCCATAATTTTCAGATAGAATTGTTTCACTGTACTGCAATGCTGTCTATAATAAATATAATCTGTACACTTTATTTTCTTAACGATATGAACTAAATGTCTATGGTTACAATAGTTTTACAGTTATAGTGTGCTACCGAAGTAATGATAATAGCCAATATGCTGAAGGCATACATAATTTTATCTAGAACAACTAGTCTACGAGGTGTGGCGGAGTTATTACCAAATAAGTACCGATTTAGACTGAGACTATACGTATTTTGCTATACTAGATCTACAGATCTAGTTACTCTGAATCTATATATCTAGTTACACTGGACATACAAATCTAGTTACATCGGATATACAGTTCTAGTTACACCGGATCTAAAGATCTAGTTACACTAAGTTTACAGTTTTGGTTCACTGGATCTACAGATCTAGTTACTCCAGATCTAAAGATCTAGTTACACCGGATCTAAAGATCTAGTTACACCGGATCTACATATCTAGTTACACTAAATCTACAGTTTTGGTACACTGGATCTACAGATCTAGTTACACCGGATCTACATATTTTGTTACACCAGATATACAAAATTTGTTACACTGGACTTATGAATTCAATATTCATAGATCTAGTGTTAACGGACTTAAATATTCCAAGTGATGATTTACTTATATCGGTCAGAGGGATTCCAAACATCAGCAAGATTCGTACAGTCGCAGTTTTAAAATAGAATTATAAACAAGCAAATATCTGTGAAAGATTACTGGGAAAAATATTGATGTGGTTATTTTATAAATCTGGACAGAGGAAACCTGGGAATTGAAGCAAAAAAAAAACATGCTATCAAAAGCCATAGGCTGCTCTTATTATCCGGTATAAAATATACGGTTATGAAGCGAAACCGAGTTGCAAAATAACCGTTTTGCAAATTAACCGTCTTGCAAAACAACCGTGTTGCAAAATAACCATGTTGCAAAATAACCGTATCAAGTATACCTCAGTGGTCTAACTACCCGGTACTTACAAGTTTCCAGTAAAGTCACAGTCTAGCATAGATGTTATATACTAATCGTTTAGAAGCGAGATCTCAGCTCAATGCTATTTGTAGGGTATAGGATAATTATTTAGTGGTAATTTCTCATGCTTTACCCTAGAGCCTTTGGGTGTGGCGTCCGTGGTTCTTTAACTGTTTAATATAATATATACTTCATATCATAAATGCAAAAGTAATTCTGTCTGTTTGTTTGTTACCAATTCACATTTTTGGGGTCACAGACACAGACCATGCAAACGTGCTCCATCGTCGACCACATGATCGCTTACCATCAGGTGAGATGTGATCAAGCGCGAGCCTATCAATAATTAAAAAAAAACCATGTCCTGATACAGGAAATGGATGCTTCTATCCCCTTTTATCTTCGTTAGAAAGTGATTTATCTTTGGTATCGTATCGTTTTTAATGTAGACAGTGTCCACAGAAAATTGCTAGTCTCACAATTTTTTTAACCTACTTCAATTAGAAGAAGGTTATGTTTCAACATTGTTTTTATTAGATTCTAAAAAGCTTAGTCGTAAATCTAGATTCAGAACTAAGCCAAAATTGAAAATCTTTAAAGCATTACTTGTAAAGACAAAATATTTTAACACCACTCCTAAATATACATTTTATGTTACAATCAAATGAAAGTTAACGAATCACGGACAATATATTAACATTCCAATTTGTAAATTACTCAGCGCCCCAAAGGCTAAATAGTCGATGTGATATACTTAAGGTCTCCCTTAACAAACCAAAATGTACTGATCCTTCTGTGCCTGCTCTTAGGTAGTACGCTTCACGACTATAGCTCAGGAGCTGAGGTACACTTAACGAATTCATCACATCACAAGCTCCTGGACTATCGTCAATGTTTCCAATTTGTAAAGTACTTCATTGTAATATTATCGCGTTTTTAGAATTAATATTTTAGATGTTTGTGCTTTATTTCATTTTGAAGACAGTTGTAATTGGGGTTTGTAATTTTTTGGTCTGAGTGTGGACTGCCGTTTTGACTTACTCATGGAGTTTTGTTTTAATATCATATTAGTAATTTTAAATCACGATTTGAATATTACTAATGGCAACATTACTGTACAATTAAAACACTCGCCACTATCGAGGACTTAAAAATGATCGCTACAATAATGTCAACAAATTGATTCACGCGCGTCAGCGATCCATGATTGGTTGAATGGACACAACAGGCACATTTGATAAATGCAATCTATAATAGGCATTAAAAGTAAAAAATCGTGTTTTTTTTACAAGAATTAATAAACAACAATATGCAAATGCAATTCATAATATCAGTCTGCCTCAGCAAATTTTTAGACGATTTTAATAAAGAAAATATTTTATTTTTCAAAATTGTAGTACAGCCTATTCAAAACCGTGATCTGAGGATATCTTTAGCCAAACGAAAGCAAGAGATTTAATACCTTAAGGCGATTTTTCTCTAGTTATATTATTATTTTTATTAATAGGCTGTGAATGCGTTTTTAGCCTATCATCATGACCGCTGTTTGATAGTAATATGCTTCAAAATAACTTCGTGTTTTAGGCCCTTTTCGTTCACTCAGGTCACGGAACGAATGATTGAATGATTGTATATTCTGATCGATACAGTGAACACATTCTCGGCATCTCCAAGAGGGCTTTGTACAATTAAATCTAATATTACTTATCTATTCTTTTACTTAAAAGTGTTACATGTCTTGTAAATGTTACTTATAATTAGAAATTAATTCATTTTAATTTTATGAAAAGAAAAGAAATAAGTTCTGTTTGTACATTTAGTGATTAAAATCGTTTACCGACGCAGTATTCGACACATTTGTATAAAAATCACATTAGAATTTCTGGGCACTTTGTATAGTATATTTTTAACATTATTTTATTTAAGTCCTCTGTTGAAATTTTATTGATAATTTTAAATTATGTTATGTTGCGCTACTTGATTCGCAAGATTATTAAGATTTTTTAAAGTTTTTTTTTTTGTAAATTCTTTTTAGAAGCCAAAGAGCTTAATTGTAAATATATCGTATTATGCAGCTATGCGTTTGTTAGCTGTGGATAATTCTTTCGTTATTGTAATTTTAAGAGATCCGTTAACGTTTTTTCTTGTGAGAATAAAATGATAAGGACGTAATTTCATTGTTTTATTAACTACCGAAGTATATACCCCAAAAACTACTTATTATATGAGTACAATAAGTACAGTATGTTAAAAATATGTTGGCCACTCTGAAGTTACTCGTTCCGAACTATGAGCGGTATACTCAATTACTCGAAATAATGCGCATTCGCCATATGATTCGATCTTAAAAAGAATCACTGCGCGAAGTTCGGAGTGATCAAGATATTTCGGTCGTTGTCGCTGTCATCATCATCTGCCTAGCCTTTTCCCAACTATATTGGGGTCGTACTGTATTAACACATTTATTTAATGGAGTAGGCAAAAAAATGGCAGTTACATTTTTACTGACCAAAACTCACCTTTTGTGCGCCCGGACAGAAGCAGCTTGCCTAGTGGCGCAACCATTACTGGACACTGCACACTGAATAAGCACCTTCATACAATAGGCATCACAGACAGTCCCCTGTGCAGAGCATGCTTGAAGGGAGAGGAGACGATTGCCCATTTACTCCATGACTGCACAGGTGTCACTGATACACGTCCACGAACTTTAGGATCCACGATCTCCGTCACGGACGCCCTGAAAAACGTGAGAGGCCTAATCAGTTTTTGGAGAGAGATGGGCTGGTTAGAAAGGCTCCTACATAAAGTGCCGGCGGCAGGACCGCCGGGTTTATGACGAGCGGCTTAGTTAGTTTATGTTAATGTTGCCACGGCATTCACCGCATGCCGCCGGGTGCACGGCGATGATTTTTATGATTATGTGCGTCAGAATGGCTGGTTGTCTTTGGCGTTGGTCTATGAGAGTTGATTCGCAAAATGGCTACATAATTGCTGGCTATATATTTGCTACATATAAAAAAAATGTTTCTAATTATAATTATATCCTTTGTACCCACATAGGATATATAATTAGAAACAAAAATTTTTTTTTACCATCCGTCCTGACGTCAGGATGGCTGGTCACCTCCTAGTTTACAGTCAAGCATGCAGAGTTTCCTGAAATGTATTGAGTCAATAATTGTATTTACTTCATTTATCTAATTTAGTTCTAACTTCAAATATAATTATGTTAAACAAAAGATGTAGCAAAGATTTAAATTATCCTAAGGAAAAGTGCCTGATAAAATAATAAAGGCAAATAGTTGTAGTGTGTCTTCACTCAACGTAATTGCTTCAGAACCCTAAAATTTTAGGGGGTCGGGTATCGTGTTTTTCGACTTCATAGTTGAAGGAGAACTTCACAGAGTTAAGGAGGTGGTTAAAACTGTAAGTAACAGGACATTGTAAACCCCAGTCGCTGACAACAGAAGACGCCTCGGACGTTGGGAATCGCAGGGCAATTCCCGGCCAAAATAGGTGCGAGCCTGTGGACGACGATCAATAGATAGCTCGCCGTTCGGCTATGTAGTGAGGTACGAGCCCGAGTTGACAGCAAAACGGATTGTCTGCTAGAGTTGCGGGAATGTTTTAAAGAACCTCCGCCTCACCATCAACGATTGCATCACTGCTTACCATTAGGTGGGATCGCAGTCAAGCACTAGTTTATAACAATAAAAAAAAACTACCCTGGCCCTGGAACATAAAGCGCATCTCAAGGAACATGGGTGAGTTTTAGTCAGTAAAAGTCGGACGTCTTGCTACCCAGAGCGGAGCTATTTGATGATTTCCCACCTAAAAAAAGTCAAATGTACTAGTTCACTGAGGGTTCCTAACCAACTTAACTCTACTATTGCAAAAAAGTATTAATTAGTAATTAGTAACCGGCCACCACTCATATTTCAATCAACATACCTTTGACAGTGATCTGTAAAATGCAAAAAACCTTAATACAATGTGTATATTATGGGCTACTCTTGTGGAAGTATGAAGTTAAAAATATATTTTGCGACTAAAACGTAACTAGTTAAGTACATAATAATTATAACCATAAAAATCATCAGTTACACGTTAAGCCGTAGGTCCCGGCTGTCATTTGTAGAACTTTGGCAGTCGTTACGGATAGTCAGAAGCCAGTAAATCTGACTCCAGTCTTGCCATGAAGTACCGTGTTACCCCAGTTAATGGGTTGTGGAGGTCTGGTAGGCAGCCGCTCCTCGTAAAATACTGGTATTCAGCTAAATCCGGCTTGACTGGAAGCCGACCCCAACATAGTTGGGAAAAGGCTAGGCAGATGATGAATTATGTAACTAGTTACGTTTTACAGTCGCAAAAGACATTTTGAACTTCATACAACCTACCACTGGCCTGCAAATTGCAAAAAACGTAAAAAAATTGAATTTCGCGGGCCACCCTGACGTTTCCCCTTAAACGGCCTGAGCATAAAGGTGTTACTAATAATTAAGTTCTCAAGTCAGCCTTTTGACTGACTTTACAAAAATATGGCGGAATGTATTGAGCGGGAGGGCCTCTACATGAAGCTTCACTCAGTGCCCGCGTTATTATGTCTGGTGTTGTAACGAAACCATAGCGCGATGCAGGATTTCCCCTAAAAGTACAACGCCATCTATCGAGCCACGTTGTAGTTAGCGGCGAGTTGAATAATAGGTGAATACGATGGAGATAGTCGTTAAAAATAATTCAGTAGGTAATAAATACTTCAGATTTATACAATGTAGCTTATTTATCCTTTTCTCTCATCTTAAAGATGCATATTTTCGTCCTGCTGTCACCCAAATGTAAAAAAGACTATAGTTGTCTATACTAAGTAGCAGTTATGAATATTAGTACTTACGAGTATTATGATTTAGCTATGTATCGCTAGCATGCTTCCCGTTTTGATAAGCTAATAACATTACAAATACTGCAATACAGTCAGCACCAAAAGTCGATGAACAGAATCAACATAACAAAACACCCGTTCACAATAAAATGTGTTTCATCTGTTCACAATAAAATGTTTTGTTATGTTGATTCTGTTCATCGACTTTTGATGCTGACTGTACTTATTTATTATAATGCATTCACAACAATAAAAACAAATTGATGAAGGTTGACTTCATTTTTTTTTAATTTCATATACCACAACCACTCACACACCTAATACTACTTTTAAACTTTGATTGAACTGCCCCCCAAAATAAGTTTTTAAAGTTTCGTACCGGGCCAGTGCAAGTCGGACTCGCGCACTGAGGGTTTCGTACCAACTAATTGCGGTTTACGATTTATGACGTATTAAAAAAAAACTACTTACTAGATTTGGTTCAAACCAATTTTCGGTGGAAGTTCGCATGGTAATGTACATCATATATTTTATTTTAATTTTATCGTGCTCTTATTTTAGAAGTTACAGGGGGGGGGGGGGCACATTTGACCACTTTAGAAGTGTCTCTCGCGGAAACTATTCAGTTTAGAAAAAAAAAAAAATAGTAACCACAACATCATTTTTAAAGACCTATCCATAGATACCCCTCATGGGTTTGATGAAAAATGAGTATGGGGAACCCTAAAATTTATTGTCTATTACATGACGAATCTATTGGGTTCCGTTTTTTTTCATTTGGCTGTATTCAAAAGCTCATTGACAAACAGATAATCCACCTACAAAATTGACAGAATTTTGGCTAATATACCACAGACGCCGCCAGCGAAAAAATGAAAATGAAAGAAAATGCTATCGCAGCGATTTTTAAAAAGAAAAACGCAATGTGCACTATTGAATGTAAAAGTGCTGTATCTTTTAATACTAGTCTGAAAAAAAAATAGTAATACTAGTCTGTAAATTGATTGAAGTTAGCATTTTATTTATTTATTTATTTATATACTCTTTACTTTTGTCATCAATGACAGTGTTTTTACTTGTGGTATATTGATTTCTTTATTGATTACTGTTATAAAGTAAATTCAGATGCCAGGAAGTGTTATCACAGTCACAGTCTTCATACAATTTTTCTTCTTTCTTGAAAAAATAACAGGTAAGTACTGAGATAATTGAGAATCATGTAGTTATATAACAGAAGACCTATTTAACTATTCGCTAAACTTACTGAACCGTGCAAACCTGCATGACGTCATTACTCCAGGCAGGTAAACACTGACATCTCGTTGCTTCTACCTGATACATATTCATATAGAATCCCTAATGAGCTTTCACACTATAAAAGCCGCAGTTTCCTACCCTTCATCACACTCAACACTATGGCGACCCTGAAGGCAGTTACATTTATTGTCTTACTTTCTTTCACCAGTTTAGTTTTCGCTAATAAAGAAGCAGTACAAAAATGTGGTCGAGACCTACCAAAATTTGTGTTCGCAGTTTGTACAGCATATAATGATCAGCTGAGGGAACCTGAAATTATGATGGTGAGACGAGGCGGCGTAGGAGGCTGGTTGGACGCCCAAAGAGCGTTAGACTTCGGCAGGAGTAAGAGAAAAATCGCTGAGGAATGCTGTATGAAGGCCTGCACTATGGAAGAATGGCAATCTTATTGTTAAATTGTTATGTCTATGAAGAGTTGTATTAACAATGATGTATAAATGAATACCTATTTATATTTATGATAGTAAATAAAATCTGTATCTAAAACAGTTACGCAATTAATTTAAACCCTTAGCTTTAAGTTCGGCAGTCGCGTTTGCGACTTGTAACTTTTTCCTTGACCATGAATGAGGCCATAACATTCCTTCATAATAATTATTATCATAATTCCAGTGTGAGAAAGAGATAGTGCTATCCGTCCAGAATTTTACGTAGGTAGTATTTATTGATTATAAAAATGTGTAAACATGCATCAAAGGGATTGCTTATAACTGGTAGGCGTGTTTGGAACATCATATTACCTCAGTACCGCCAAATTTAAGTGGCAATGGGCAAGGCACATTGCTCGTAGAACGAATGGTCGACGGGGACGAAAGGATCTGGAGTGGCGGCCACGTACGGGAAGACGCAGCGTTGGAAGGCCTCCCACAAGGTGGACCGAGGATCTAACGAGGGCTGCGGGAATCCGATGGATGCGAGAGATCATCATCATTTCAGTCGAAAGACGTCCACTGCTGGACATAGGCCTCCCCCAAGCGTTGCCACAACGACCGGTCCTATGCGTTTCGCATCCATCGGATTCCCACGACCCTCGCCAGGTCGTCGGACCACCTTGTGGGAGGCCTTCCAACGTTGCGTCTTCCGGTACGTGGCCGTCACTCCAGAACGTTTCGTCCCCATGGACCATCTGTTCTACGAGCAATGTGCCCTGCCCACTGCCACTGCATACAATAAGATCTTATTCAATTTATTTACTACTAGCTGTTGCCCGCGACTTCGTCCGCGTTAAGTTTGTAAAACTGCACAAAAGTTACTTATAACTAATCCTATACTTCCGAAAACATCTGATTAATTAATTTCACATAAAACTGTTTAAGTTAAAACTCCAATTAGTACTTTTTTTAGTTGGGAAATCATCTAATGACTTTCGCTCTTCTGTGAAGCGGAAGTGCGTGTCAGATTATTACTGGCTAAGACTCACTTCTATATTCCTTCCTTGCCTTACGTTCCAGGGTCTCCCTTTCAGAAGCGAAACCATAGCCCCAGTAGGTTTCTTGTTTAGGTTTTATAATTCAGATGGGTAAACATCAGAATGACTTCTCCTGCTGTTAAATGGAGCGGGAGGGCATGTCAGACTTTTACTGACTAAACGCCACCCCCGTTCTTATGTTGCCTTCAATTTTGGGACACCGAGCTTATCTTTCGGAATACCGATCCACGTCCCCAGAGGCTTCGGCCCTGCCACGGGCCCCTACAGTTTGCTGACATCTCCTTGAGGCGCTCGTGGAACAGTTGACGACTTAACTCGGTCCGGGTTATTACCGGACTGCTGGACGGCAAGCTACCCAGTGTTCGCCGTCCGCAAGCTTGCACCTACGGTGGTCGGAAATCGTTCTCGTGATCCTGACGGCGGCGGGGGCGTGAGGGTCGTTCCCTTTCGCGCTCGCGGTCGGCCGCCTCCTTGGCTAGCATTACTGCTTCGCAGAAGAAGGCAACCGCCATACCTCTACCGTGTGCTCCACCGTGTCCTCCGGGCGGTCCAGACAGTACGCCCAAGTCTGGCTGGGGCGCCCTTTTTCCCTGAATCCGATGCAGGAGCCTCCCGAGCAGCAGGCAGGAGCCGCTCGTGTCTGGTGAGGCCTATGAGACCTACGGCATACGGAACGTGAGGATTTCTTTCCAACCACTCCGCTAAGAGGAAACTTACCGCCGCAATGACGGCGTGCCCAGGTTTCTTGTTTAGGTGGAAAATCATCAGAATGACTTCTCAGAAGGTGAGTCAGACTTTTACTGACTAAACCTTACCTTGTTACTTCTTTGCCTTCGTTCCAGGGTTCCGGGTTTTCCTTTCGGAAGCTTGCCCATGGCCCTAGAGGCTTCGAACCTGCTGGGCACCTATAGTTTGCTAAAATCTCTTTGAAGCATGCGTGGAACAATACCCACGGTTGACCGTCTGGATTATTACCGGACAGCCAGATGGTAAACTACTCATTGCTCGCCATTCGCAAGCCACTCCTACGGTGGCTCTAAATTGGGGTCGGAATCCCAGCGACTGGGGCGTGAGGGGACTACTTGCCACTACTCCTCGCTCTGGATCATGGCCTGTACCAGTGCCCAGCGCGAGAGGTTGCTGTCACCGATCGTCCCCACAAGGACATGGTGGTGCTCCGCCTAAGCGTGGCCCACCAGTACTTTATGCTCTAACGTGTCCTCCGGGCGATCCACCCAATGGTAACACCCGGGTTTTTCTTCCGCACGACGTCAATTGCCTTAAAAACATCAACGAAGTACAGAGCCGCAGAGTTCGCATTCTAAATAGTTGCCTACTCTATGGGTAAAGTCGTTAGTTTAGTTCATATTGCGATAAAATCAAAATTAAAATGATTTGTTCTTCAAAAAACCAAATTAGGGCAGATAACCGCCTTTAGTATTTGCCTCTTTTTTTGTTGGGTAACCCAACAAATACCTTCTCCCACTCTAGGTGGACCGAGAGAGAGTATCAGACTTTTACCAACTAAATTCCACAGTGTTCTTTTAGTTGCAATTTACATTCTAGGGCGACTAATTTTGGCACACCACGATTATTACTATTATAAATTCACTCTTTAAAGAGAGACTACAGAGTCATGACGTCCTCACCTTGCGCTTTACGCAAGTCCTAACCGAACATGAGTGTTTCGGGAGGTAGATGTTTTAGATTCGGCGGGAAGACACGGTGGACCTTACGATCGAAGTTATCCCGCTAGGGCGGATTACCGCCGTACCTACTGTTTGCGGGTCAAAATCAGAATCCTCCTGCCCTAGTTCAGATCATGGTATGAGCTGGGAGGAGGAATGGAAAGCAGTCACCTCCTAGAGTGAAGCAACGTGGCTGAAACCGTACGAAACAGGACATCCTTAGGCCCCTCCCATCGCCATTTGGACACTTCCCAGGTGTCATATGTATAGGGCGTTTACCGATCACCATCATTTTTTGTGTTTATATGACCTGTTTATTGAGGCAGGAATTTTCTGGTGCGGTATTTGACTGACACCCTAATACACCAAATAAAGGTTTTTCTTTAGTGAGAATAATAAACGAATTCTTGTGTGCGAGTAATTTCACCTAGCCGACTTCACATGCTGATGATCAAACGCAGTCTGTAAACTCTCGATTTTTACGGGTAGAGCATGCAGAGCAGTAAAAAATACCCACTTTGTTCCTTTAGATGCCCTATACGAACAATTTTCCAGCTATCGAAGCCCGTTAGGGCCGTTCGCTTATGGTATCTCTTTTAGGTGCGCGTGGCACATAACGCAACGTCAGTCGACTAAGACCAGTCTTTATTCAACAGCGAAATGCCAATAGTGCACCGTCCAAAACTCCGCGCTAACGGTAGCATGGAATCGCCCTGCGACTCGTAATGCCAAGGGCATCATCGTTGCGCTTTCTGCTACCTTCTTCGCTTTATTTGCGGAAGGAAGTAATGACTGCTTTCCATACCTTCTTTCTCTATACCAGGACCGGACGTGAGAGGTCGTTACTGCTGATCACCTCCACCCGGAGTCCTGGAACGCAAAGCGAAGAAGGAACATATAAAGGTGTGGGTTTTGGTCAGTGAAAGTCTGACATCCCCTCGTGCTCCTTCCTAGAGTAGAAGAAATCACCTAAAATATAAATAGCCTTTAGTTAAAAAATAAATAAATGGATGTTTGTATTTTGAAAGGAAATCGTTTGTCTTAGTGTGGTCATGTGAAGAGGAGAAATTAAAAGCACGTTACTAAAAGAGTTCTTGAGAATGGAGAGGGAGAGGAAGGCCAAAGAAAAGATGGATGGATTGAGTAAGGATTGATATGAGAGAAAAGGGCAGATGATAGTGTGACGGACGACAGGACAGAATGGAAGAAGAAAACGTGTTGCACCGACCCCAAGTAATATGGGATAAGGGCAGGAAGAAGAAGAAGGATGTCATTGTTTGTATTTTGAAAACGGCGTGCAACTCCGCAGTTGTAAAATTTGTCTCCATGGGTTTTTTTTGTTAAACAATAATAATAATATCTTTTGGTAATATTTTTGTTAAAAAAATTGTGAGAATGCAAAAATATATGAAAAAAAATGTAACAAAAATAAAAAAAAGCTTTTTCTAAAACACCTCTTGGGATTCGAACCACCACCGTGTTACGTCCCAGTCTAGTCATTAATCGATCGCGCTGCAATGTTCGATGAAAATTAAGCAAAATAGACGTTCTCATATAAATGTCATAAATGACTGCCCCGCTCTTCGTCCATGATAGCGTGATGATTTTCATTTCAGTAGATAAATTGGCAGCTAAATGGACTAATGTAACATTGTAGTATGTGAATTTCGTGGACGCTTGGATTTTATAACGTGTTTTGATTAGTTTTTACAAAATATTTGGGAAAAATCAAATAGGAATGTTGATTTTCTTATGAAAAAATGGTAAAAGTATTTTTTTTCCAAAAACAATAAGATAAAACATTGACAGAAATATAAATTGTAGGTGGGATTCGAACTCGGGGCAACTCGTTCAAAACCGACAAAATGCAATATTGCTCACCCCCCATAGCAAACAGCGTGATAAAATATAGCCTATATCATTAAGGGTCCTATAAGGATTATGTATGCAAAATTTGAACAGGATCGGTTCAGTGGTTTTTGTGCCATTTAATGCTAACAATGTACAATTTTACTGTTTTATTATATCGTCGCTGCGCGTGCATAACCGCGGAACAACAGTTGGTAAATACCGCGTATCGGTTTTTGAACAATTTTACAGGAGGTGAAAAAAACTGAATATCTAAGTCATTTGACTATATTTTACGGGCTGAACTATGTATTAACTTTTTTCGTGATTTACCTGTTAACGTAAATTTAAGAAATAAGACCCGTAAAATATAGCCAAATGTCTAAGATATTCAGTTTTTTTCACCTCCTCCTAAATCGTTCAAAACCCGATACGCGGTATTTACCAACTGTTGTTCCGCGGTTATGCACGCGCAACGACGATATGTATAGATGAATTTAACCTATTACATGCCCACAAAACGAGACACAATAGTAAAACAATAACAGCGTGGTGTCATAGGACCGTTCGGGGATTCATGAATAAATTAGTTTTCGGACTAACTCACCTGCTAACTTATTGTAGTGTTTCATCACATGTTCATAAAGAACACAGGATTATGTTATGAGGCACAAAAAAGTCTTAGTAAAATTAGTTAACTGTACTACACTATAGCTACACTATTTACACTAAGTAATGCGTCTAGTTAGATCGCAGGTTAAATCAGTTACTTACAGCTACATTTATTAATTTTATTAGTCTAAGGGCCTGTTTCACAATGTCCGAGTAGGCACTACTCACTGAATAAATTCAAAAATTTGACAGAATTTGTATGAAATTATCTGTCAAGTAAGATACTCGAAACTTAATCATAAGTGGTGAAATAGGCCCTTAGTTGAGGGTAGTTTGTATATTTTTCCTGGCTAGGTGAGCGTAGTCCAAACGGTCCGGTTGTAGGTAGATATTCTTATTTACCGAAGAAGTAGTGATGGGGTAAACGATACCGATTATGTTTTGGAATACAGCATATTATTTGATATGGATGAAACGAAACGAATGGATTGTAGTGTTAGTAGTGGATTTTTAAATAAATAGAATTTACGTGCTGACTAAAGTGAAATCCTAACTAATATTATAAATGTGAAAGTGTGGATGTTTGTTACTTAATCACGCAAATACGGCTGAACCAGACCGCATTTGCTGACAATTACTTGTTATTTCATTAGAATCATCATCTGCCTAGCCTTTTCCCACTATATTGGGGTCGGCTTCCAGTCAAGCCGGATTTAGCTGAATACCAGTATTTTACGAGGAGCGGCGGCCTACCAGACCTCCACAACCCATTAACTCGGGTAATACGGTACTTCATGGCAAGACTGGAGTCAGATTTACTG
Organism: Mythimna separata; assembly: GCA_030763345.1. Classification (NCBI taxonomy): domain Eukaryota; kingdom Metazoa; phylum Arthropoda; class Insecta; order Lepidoptera; family Noctuidae; genus Mythimna; species Mythimna separata. Next base: position 2,782,507 of record CM061175.1, read on the forward strand.
GCTTCTGACTATCCGTAACGACTGCCAAAGATCTACAAATGACAGCCGGGACCAACGGCTTAACGTGCTTTCCGAGGCACGGAGGACACATTAGAATGTAAAAAGCAAATTTCCGGAATGGCATAAAAAAATATCGGCATTTTTAATCAAATGTCCGGCCAGACGGTCTGGTTTGTTCGGCTTTTCGTTTTGAAGATCTGGCAATCCTAGATGTGTAGCTCCATCCCTCATTCTCGCTCGCACACTTGTCATTTTAACAGGTCATAGTAAGGCTCCTGTGCAGAATTCTGACGACGTAAATTGGATTGCTCAATTTAGCCGTTATAACTTACAGGATAAGGACAGTAAAGTAATAGGGTCCCCAAATCTACGAGATTATTGGATTTGGACACGACGGGGAACTGATATTGGGTGAAATTGCGTTATATGCTAGATATTGTAGGTACCTATTCTGGAGTTCGAGTATGACCAATGACGAGGCCTTATGAACTATGATGAAGATTAGATACCTACCTGTGGTGTGCTGAGCTGGAGTGGTGTGTCTTATTTGCTTTAATAACTTATTATCACACTTACACACACTACTACCTATAGGTAGCAGCGTGTGTAAATGTGGGATAAGGAGAGGAAATGTAGGAAAAATCAGATTTTTTGTTTCAGAAAAAAAAGAATGAAAAATATTTATTTGACACACAATGTAGAAACAACAAATTAATAGAAGAAGTATCAATAAAAGAAGAAAAATTAGCACAGTGTGTGTCGCGGCTACGCCAAATAGGTCCAGTTCAGCAAAAGTGCCAGACAACTACATGTTGCCTGACGCTGGTTTTCAACTGAACCTTGTTTCGAGTGAACGGTTAAAAACAGCTTTAATTATTAGTGTCAAATGTAGGACAATTTTTTTCAGTGTTGTGCTTGTGCATGAAGTTTTACGTTCGTATGTCGATAAATGTACATGATAGAAATGTGTCATGACGACTACTGAAGAGTTAATACGAATTCTAGAAGGCGATGAAAATGAAGAATTGTACTCATCGTTATAAACAACTTTTACTATGGGACCAAACCTAAAATTGTGAAAAAAAAAAATCAGCTGTTCCCTACGTTCGTATAACTCGCCAAACTCTTCTCTGGACTGATTTTATTGTGAATAGTTTAAGTAATAATTAATAAATCGTTCAAATTTTTAAACACTTTTTGTTTTACTGGCTTGCGAAAAATGTCGAATAATTTCGTAAGGTAGGTACCTAAGTAGTATTCAAGTAGGTAGGTACCTATATCTCCACCAAGCTAAGTTTACACCTCGCTGGAATGCGGCATGTACCCGTGTACCTACGTATAATATAATGTTAAAAACAACAAATGCAAAGTAAAATCTAACAAACATTTGTTTACTTTTTTAAAGTCATAGCGAATCCTTTTTTACAGCCCGTACCTAAGCCTCAGTGTGACGTAAACGACGCGAGGTGCAAACTTAGCTTGGTGAGATGTAGTTGTTAGTTAACCACGCTCGCAAATGCAAATGTCGTTATTAAAACGAAATATCGACATCGCATAGGTAGGTATTGCACATCCCTCTTTCTTTTAGGTATTTAATTTTCGATTCACTGTGCCGGGCGCTAGGGACACGCCAACTGTTCTGAAGTCGGGCGGTTAAAAGGTTAAGGTACCAAGCGTCATAATACTGACAGAAAAAAATGCGAACTAATCACCAGCCCTCTATTAGATTCTTTGGGCACGCCATAATTAAGTATGGTGGTAAGTCCCCTCTTTGACAAGTGGTTGGAAAGATATCACGGCGTCCTCACCTTCCGCATGACGCAGGTCTTCACTGGGCATGGTTAGTTCGGGAGGTTCCTGCACCGGATTCCTCTAGAAGAAACGCCCAAGTGTCACCAGTGCTGATCTCCCGGAGGAAACGGTGGAGCTTACGGTTAAGGCGGGCGCGACGTTAGAATTATCCATACAAACGTAATACCAAAATCATTTGCAATTTAAGCATATTTACACCATAATATGATGTTATTCGGATTCAGACAATAATTATCTACATCGTCTTTTTGTTGAAAAACTTACCCCAAACGAAATTTAAGCGAATTTAAATTTGCACATTTTCACAGCGAAAATGTCATGTTTTTATTTTGTTTTTTCTATATTATAAACAACAATATTTCAAAATATCTTTTCGTAGGAACACAGATATTATTATCAAGTTATAAATACTCGAAACAATAATGGAAATGCATTAATTTTTCATTCATCATTTTTGGTATTACGGAACCTCTCCCAAATTTCCAATAGTTTGTATTGCTATCACAGCAAGCAACTGTCAGTGTGCGGATGATGACTTTACTCCAGTCGGTGTGTCCAAGAATTGTTTAAACTATCTGGATTGCTTCCATCAACCTCAAAAACGTGTTTTATTTCCTCTCAACTCGAGATAGCGCGCGGTCTCCGCAGGCCTCTTAAGGTGTGACGTTTGATTGCTTCGTTGGTCTAGTGTTCGCAAGGGCGACTGCTAAGCGTGGGTCCTGGGTTTGATTCCCGGGTCCGGCAAAAATCGCAGACCAATTCTCCTTCCTGGAGGATTGGTCAGCAGTTTGCTGATTGGAAACGTAACATAGTATAATAAATATTATTTTATACATAAAAGACGTTATTATGGCGTGTGTAAAGTTAATGTGACCGAATTGTTTCTATACTGCATTTGCAATAAGATTTTTCAAACTTTTTTTACCGTCCATTCAACCGATTTAGACTGTTATTGCATCGGTGGCATGACAAATGATGGCTGCAGTAAATAGGTGGTATTGTAGTTATTTTTTTTTTGCTTTTAATGTCATCTTTATGTCTACGGAATGGAAGTCAAAATCGGCTGAACGGACAGTAAAATAAGTTTCTTTAAATATCTAATCTTATAGTAAATAGACTGTGTACGACGTACGTACTCACGAACATACAGCTGTGTCAATACGAGTATAATGGGCCTTCTCACATTAAAATATCTTTGAAAAGGAGGTAACAAGGACAGTCTGATCTCATGCCCAACGACAACGATCGACAATCATTCCGTCTAAGTACAAACTGAAATGGAACTCATATCTACACTAGTTGCTGCTAGCGGCTTCGCCCGCGTGGAAAATTATCCCAAAGGAATAGAATCCCGACTTAAAAGAAACCTATGTCCTAATCCAAAGTTTCAAGTCTGCTATTAAAATTGTATCAAAATTGTCGATCATTGGCATTGATTTTGACAAGTTTGGTAGTACCAAACTGTCAAAATCAACAATTATGAAGCCAATGATCGACAACTCTGACACAATTCTAATAGCAGACTTGAGGCCCAGGACATGTTCTAAAAGTATGTCAAAGTTCATCTAAATTCGTTCAGCCATTCGAGCGTGAAGAAGCAACAAACATACATAAACTTCGAGAAACTACTCAAACAACACACAACTCAACTCTTACAAAGTAATCCTACTTCATCTGCTAGCGGAAATTACAAGATTGTGAACGTGTTAAGCTCATACAAGGACCACAAAGGCTCAGTAGAGCAAATTATAACGTTTATATTCAACTGTCTTTATGTTTCCACCACAAAGCGAGGCGGATCGCGAAGGTATACACGGCATCCAAGCGAGAATTTCCTTGATGAGGAAATACGGGAGCAAAAATGGAGCGTGCACTCAGAAAAAATACATAGGAAATGTTTGATGATCTTCCTTTATTATTTAAGTTTATTTACGTAGGCAATCATCAAAAATCTTCTCTAGCTCTGAGTGGGGCGAGGAGTTTCAGACTTCATCATCAATTCAGCTGAAAGATGTCCACGGCTGGGCACAGCCGGATCTCGGTCCACGATGTGGGAGGCTTTCCAACGCTATGTCTTCCTGGTGTGCGGTCGCCACTCTAGAACTTTTTGCCCCATCAACCTTCTTTTCTGCCCACTAAGTTAGGCAGTTTTTCAGATTGTCAAACTTGTTTTGACTAAGACTCACAGTGTTCCTTCGGTTGCCAATTCAGAGAGTCACAGTAAATCTAAGATACCTACGAGTATTTATACCTTTCCCACTCTAGGGAATGAGATAGCGTATCAGACTTCTGCTGACTAAATCCACCGACCACCAGTGTCTTGCAGTTACCATTTCAGAACGTGAGTTTCACAACTACGATCACTTTATTTATTTTTCGTAAGCTCGTGCTTAACCACTATCTCAACAGATGAAAAGCGACGTTGTGGACGACGATCGAGCGCGCTTACCTAGGGGTACAGTTCTCGGCACTTGCTTGGCAAGAGTCGGTAGTTGCGCAGAAATCGTTTTTTAGATCTATTTGGTGGTCAAAGTGGACGCGGGGTATGAGGTAGCGTCGATCCGGCACGCGATTGGTGCAGTATTATAATAGTAGTCTATGATTGGTGCGTTAGTCGACTTTAGCGCCCGCACTACGTTACGTCCCGTTCGCGCATTCGCTTTTTTGTACCACATGCGCGAATTTACCCCCACTACGTCAAAATCTTGCCTACTTACGTGCCGGGTACTGTTAACCTATTCATTCCTTTAAACGTCCCCACAATAGGAATTGAGGTTTAGACCCGCGTTATGTACCGTTCACACTCCCGTGAGTTTCCCTGAGGTATTACATGAAGTACTCCGGCGACGTCGGAAGATATTTGATTGTGTGTGCAGTGAGAGACGTCAGGCGCAGGTAACTCAGTTTGCGCTTTACTTGTCGACTGAGGGGTTCCGTGCGCTGCGGGCTAGGCGACTGGGAAATGATTCTGACTTTTGTGTTGATGCATTTATAGGATTTCTGCTCTTAATATAATTAAGTAATTGATTTGTTTTAGTAATTAATTAGGTAGTTAATTAGCATATTGAAGTACTATACTATAAGATTTGAGAAGGTGCAATCATGCGCATGTAGTTTTATAAAATAACTTAAAGCACCATTGTACCTACTTGTAAAAAAAGTTACTAAGAAGCCTTTGAATCGGCTTCCAGTTTAATTGAGAAAAGGCTCAGGAAATGGTGAAGACTAAGATTAGAAAAATTATTACTATTTTTTTTTAAGTTTTGACCTCAATGTAAAAATACTAACACTCGCCAATAAAAGCTGCTGAATGTAGTAGTGTATCCTATGATAGTTAATCACCAAAGATTCAGCCATTATGGACGCGTAGATTTACGAGTATTTGACAGTCATTTGAGTCAATGTCGCAGGACAAGACGCAGAAAATTCACTAAGACAAAGCACCATCTCATACCTTAGTGGTCGCTGCCAAAATATGGTTCTGCTACAAATTACGGCGTGAAGTGCTTGATCATCCGCTTTAGACTCACTAGATCTAGTCCCAAGCGACTTATTTTTGTTCACTTATCTAGTAATAGCTCTCAGAGTATAGATTTTCGACAAATGTGGAGGTGATTCCTTCGTATACAATTATTTTGAAGAAAAACGTCAAGTACTATTTGAATGGGTTAGAGATATAGGGGTATCGCTGGGAGAAGTGTGTTGAGTTACAAGGACACAATGTAAAATAATAAAAATAAATTGTAAGAAAAAAGTGCCTTGCATCTTTATTAGATCGGAAACGTTTCAGACTATCTGTATATATGGTTTATTATGCTATGTTACATGTTTATGTATACGAGTAAGCAACACTCATTTAGATACTAGTGCCAACTGTTATATCTACGACCAGATCTCTCTAAAGCAAACTGTCAAGTGATAATATTATTATCAGGGCTACATCCACCCGGTCTATCCCCAGTCAGATAGCCCGGAATATTTCGGATAATAATGTGAATCTGAGACTGACATGAACGACTCGGGCATTAAATATAGCCCATTGTCCAGAAGCACTGCCCTTATAGAGTACAGGCCATTTCCTTGAGTTGCTTCGTAGGGTTTGGGACAAAAATAGCTTTTCATTTCATTTTATTGTTTGGGGATATTCTTTCGGTATTATAGTAGTGGGCTACCAACCCGAATACTCGTACCTACCGAATAACCTACATCACAGTAATCCTATAAAAGTGAATGTTTGTATGTCTTTATTTTGGAGCGGTAAATCATCTAATGACGTGGAGCGGGAGGGTGTACCAGACATTTACTGGCTATGAACAGACCTATGTTTCTTTACACTAGTAGATCGTAGTTGGTACAAAGGTAGTATGCAAGAATAATACGGTTTGTTATTTCTGTATCATGCATGTGACGAAATTATGCATGTGGTCAGGAGGTTATAATCGCAGTAGATAGGGATGTTTATGTTAGTGTTCTCTATGTAAAATAACCTCAACGCAGGAGAGGCGAATTTGGCAATACCTATGTAGGCACACAGAATCAGAATCAGCGTAGAATCCTACCATATTTGGAATGTAATGGGGTTACTCCTCCCTAGGTAATTAAAAATTTATTAATGGCGTTGCCTTTCTAAAAATACTCAACATCATTGTCATCATCTTATTGCCCTTCCCCCGTATGACTTTTGATCGGCGCTACATATTTTCTATTATATTATGTCTTGTCATCCCTCACGCTATCATTAACTCCTTTTTACACACATACAAAAAGCACAAACTTGCTTTCACTATGTTTTCCTGCCAAGGAACGAATGCACACAAAAATAAAACTCTGACAAGCCCGCGTCATTCGTCATTCTGTTTCCCATCTAGAGTGCGTCTAATGAAAGCGCGACCAGGAGTTTTTTTTTAAATTTATTTGACAACATTCATCATCATCATCACCATCATCTCAGCCGAAAGACGTCCACTGCTGGACATAGGCCTCCCCCAAGCGTCGCCATAGCGACCGGTCTTGCGCGTTTCGCATCCATCGGATTCCCGGGATCCTCGCCAGGTCGTCGGTCCACCTTGGACTTGGCACCTTGGTTTGGAGAGGGCGAGGCATCAATGTCAACGGCGAGTACATCACTCACCTTCGGTTTGTGGACGACATAGTAGTCATGGCTGAGACTACGGAGGAGCTCAGTACAATGCTCGGTGATCTCAGTAGGGCTTCCGAAAGAGTGGGACTCAAAATGAACATGGACAAAACCAAAGTCATGGTAAACATCCATGTAACTCCCACTCCTATCAAGATCGGAGTCTCTACACTCGAAGTTGTGGACGACTACATCTACTTGGGACCCGTCTGTCCAGTTGGGTAGATCTAACTTCGAGAAAGAGATCAACCGTCGAACCCGACTCGGCTGGGCAGCGTTCAGGAAGCTGCACGGTATCTTCTCGTCCAACCTACCGCAGTGTCTCAAGACAAAAGTCTATGACCAGTGTGTGTTGCCACTTGTCAGTGATGACATACATTCAGTCAAAAAAGTATCGGGAATGGATGATTTGTTTATGGTTCCAAATTCAAATTTTGGTTTTTTTGTAGTTGTTAGATTGGCACAACTGTTTTCCATTTTGGCGCGGAGTTTGAGTTGCATCTGTTATTTATATTAAATACAGTGCTGGTTTTAGTAATATCATATATAGTGTGTATTGCGAATTTCATAATGGACAAAAATATCGAACAAAGAGTTTGTCTTAAATTTTGCATCGCCAATGGAATTTCGTATTCGGAGTCACTGAACATGTTACAGAAGGCTTACGGTGATTTTATCAAAAACTCGTGCTTATGAGTGGTTCAATGCGTTCAAAAGCGGTCGAGATGTGATGGAAGATTTACCTCGCTCTGGTAGGCCGTCAACGTCTGCAACTAAAGTTAACATCGCAAAAGTGAAGAAAATAGTGACTAAAAATCCCCATTCAACTCTGAGAGCGATAGCCGCCGAATTTTCTGTATCTCACGAGTCGATCCGTACCATTTTAACTAATCATTTGGGTATGAAACATGTTGCTGCTCGGCTAGTCCCAAAAGATCTGAATTTTCTCCAAAAACTCAATCGCATGAAAGTCGCTGAGGATATGCTAGAACGTCGAAAGAGTCAGTTCGGACCCAACATTCATGAAACACATTGTTACTGGTGACGGGACGTGGGTTTACGAGTTTGACATGCAAACTAGTCAACAAGCTTCGGAGTGGCGCCTTCCAGCTGAACCGAAACCGAAAAAAGGAGAATTCGCGGCGAGAACTGAACTCAATTCCGGAAGCAGCGTTTAAAAAATGTTTTGATGAATGGATTATTCATTGGCGCAAGTGTATCGTTTCTAAAGGAGCATACTTTGAAGGTGATAAAATAAATTTGGATGAATAACAGACATTTTGTGTATTATTGATCTTTTCCCGGTACTTTCTTGACAGAGTAGTATGGCTCGGAAACGTGGTCGCTCACAATGGGTCTCATCAGAAGGCTCAAAGTCACCCAAAAAGCAATGGAAAGGGCTATGCTCGGAGTTTCCTTGCGCGATTGACAACATTATTGAGCCGCAATTGTAGGAAATAAAAAAATTGTGTAGTGTCAAGACAAATGATTTTCCTACTAGTTAGTAATACCACATACATTTTTTTTGGATTTAACCTCTTTTTCTCAGGTTGCGCTTTCATTAGACGGACTATAAACGTAAGTGCCAAAATGTTCCCAATAAACAGAAAATACGCTGTAAACGGGTGGAAAAAACGAAGAAATAAATCTTCTAGATAGCGTAATCAAATTGGCACGGAGCGATCAGCCAAACAATAGTTGAATCGGGTCGGTCATTTAGTTCCTCTGGTTCTTATTGAATTTCCATTATCGCTGGGTTTTCACTCAATAAGTATTGGGAGTGTCTGCAACGATTCTTTCGGGATTTTATTTTTCACGGAATATTCTAGTTTAACGGTTGAACTGTCGCGAGTTTTAGTGCAGCGTAAAGTTTGCATTTCTTGCAGACTGACGCGAGATAACGATGCTAAACGTATACTTATCGTTATCTCGCGTCAGTTTTCTACAAATAAAACAATTTTTGACAAAAACTAGAGTTCTTACATTGTGTGCCTTACTTTACCCGTAGCACCATCATCATCACCATTCAGCCGAAAGCCGTCCACTGTTGGACATAGGCCTCCCCGCAAGGGTTGCCACAGCGAAAGGTCCTGTGAGTCTCCCATCTACCGCATTCCCGCGACTCTCGCAAGGTCATCGGGCCCCCTTGTAGGTCTCGTTGGAAGACCTTCCGCAAGGTCACTGCCATCATCTGCCTAGCCTTTTCCCAACTATATTGGGGTCGGCTTCCAGTCAAGCCGGATTTAGCTAAATACCAGTATTTTACCGCCTCTCGTGTTCTCTTACCGCCCGTGTTCTTGTGCGTTACTACGCTGTAAAAAGAAATAAACTTGGTTTATTTTTTTGGAAAAAGTTCAATTGCACTATTTTAGTGCATTTTTTTAAATTTTCTAATACTAACTTCACATCTTCGCCTTCTTGAAACCCATTGCTTGGGGCACATCGGTTGGATGGCTTCAAACACTATTACGGAGGTAGGTACAAATATTTTTGTCCACTAAGTTAGCTCTAAGTTAAGTTCACTGGAATCGTCTTCAAATTCAGTGGTGCAATGCGCAATAGAAAGTTGTAACGTTGAAAATAGTGGCGCTGAGCGAAGTTTAAATTAACATCTTCATCTGCCGGGCATTATTAATATTGTCTTTCGCCAGAGTTCGCCTCAAGTTGTACTAGTTCCAGGGAAGTCGTTGAACTTAGTTCAAATAATATAACTAACTAGGCAGCTTGGGAGGCCTTCTACAAAGTGGACCAATGACCTGGTGAAGGTCGCGGAAATCTGATGGAAGCGAGACGCACAGGACCGGTCGTTGTGGTAGACGCTTGGGGGAGGTCTATGTCCAGCAGTGAACGTCTTTCAGCTACAATGATGATGAACTAGTTAACTAATAGTAAACGGCAGAAGTTTGTACAGCTGAACGGATTTGAATGTAATTTGGTACACGGGCAGACCTTGTTCTAGAATAGTACATAGGATATTTTTATCCCTTGGGGTAATTCTCTATTTTTACACGGGCGATGTCACCGACTGAAGACGCTGATATAAGCTAAAGTTAAAACATTTAAATCGCCAGAAATATTGAACCACTGGGTTTCCTATAAGAAACTTGCATTTTTGCGGAATAACTTATGGCTTGTTGCCGTCTTCCATAATCGAATCACTAGATACTTCTACAGATCTCCAAAAACATAAAAAATAAACTTCTTAAAATATTGCTTCTAGATATTTTATCTTCGGTCAGTTAATTCAATAAAGAATTGGACCGAAGCCATTTATTTTCAATTCAATTCACCCACAGAATCAACATTGAAGTTTATTCAACCATCTTCAAATGGATTAGGTTTCTTCAAAAGCAAACCGTTTGAAAAATGCTGGCACACAGAATATGAAATCTATCAGTCGGCCATGTACTGTAACGTTTTGCCTCGTCGTTTATACCGCGTACATCGAAGGTTTGGAACAATTTGCCTGCTGCGGTCTTTCCGTCCGATTATAATTAGGGTATATTCAAAACTAGAGTGAATAGGCTCTTAACAAACTAGTGCGCCTCACCATCAACGATTGCATCACTGCTTACCATCAGGTGAGATTGCAGTCAAGCACTAGTTTATGTTATATAAAAAAAGAAAACAAAAGTAAAGCAGTCGCCTTCTTCTGCGAAGCAGTAGTGAAAGAATCGCCGTACACTTGAAGGAACGGACTTCCTCCCAGCGTTCTAGCTACCGTAGGCTTGGGCTTGCGGACGGCGAGCAATAGGTAGTTTGCCGTCCGGTAATCATCCGGACTGAACCCAAATCGTCGACAACGCGTAGCGTTCTCAAGGAGATGTCAGCAAAACCGTAGGGGTCCAGCAGGGTTAAAGCCTAATAGGGCATGGGTTGTGCGAAAGAGAACCCTGGGACCTTGCAAAGAAGGAACATAGGAGTAGGTTTAAGTCAGTAAAAATCTGACACACCTTCCCACTTCTCCATAGCGCGGGAGAAGCCATTGGATTATTTCACTTACACACACAAATGTTAATTTTTATTTTTTAGTTTGTTGTTGTCTGCTATGCCGGAGGTCGTGGGTTCGATTCCCACCCAGGGCAAATGTTTGTGTGATGAGCACGATCATTTGTTCTGTGTCTGGGTGTAATTTATCTATTATATGTATGTATTTAGAAGTATATAAGTATATTTATCAGTTGTCTAGTACCCATAACACAAGCTCTGCTTAGCTTGGGACTAGATGGCGTTGTGTGAAAGTTGTAAAAAAATAAGTACGTCACGAAATTTACAGTTTCGGATGGGTGAAGTATTCTAATAGAGAGTACAAAAATAAAATAAAATTTTCCAGTGCTCGTCAACATTTGGCTAAATTCTACCCGTTCTAAGAACGCTGAGAATTCCTTAGTGAACCGAGCGACTGTTATTAGCCGGTTCAATCCGTAACTGTTACAATATTCAGACCCCGAACATTGAGTTAGAGTAGCCACTCATGAATTATTTACGAGGAGAACGTCTGAAACCAAAGGTTGTCGATTCCTTCTTTGTGTGAGACTCGTTGCTTTGTTAAAATGGTTTGCTCGTAATCTATTGATGGATATTGATTAGGATAATCAATTATTGGCGTTCGTTAGAGTCGTGGTATTATTACATAGTATAAAACAAAGTCGCTTTCTCTGTACCTATATCCCTCGCGTAAATCTTTAAAACTACGCAACGGATTTTGATGCAGTTTTTTTTAATAGATAGATTGATTCAAAAGGAAGGTTTATATGTATAATATAGGAGGGAAACACTGGTAATTTTGCACCCGTGCAAAGCCTGGGCAGGTCGCTAATGTATATATAAATTATTATTTTTTAACTCGAAAAGCCTGATGCGGGTACATTTTCTACACCCTCAAGCGGTGCAAATATAACAATCGGGAGTTAACTATTTGAGCGGTTTGGGGTTGAAACACTAGGGCCGTGGCTAGGGCTTTCAAATACCGGATTTTTTCGATACCGGTACAAATAGCAATTATGTAGCAATTTGCGAATCAACTCTCATAAACCAACGCCACAGACAACCAGCCATTCTGACGCACAACCAAACATCCTGTATTACACAGCATATATTAAACAGCATATATTAAAGATTTTAATACCGTAATCACGGTATTGGCTAGTCAATACCGTGATTGAAAAAAGACCAAAATATTTCCGTGATCACGGTATTACGGGATCCCGTAATACCGGTATTGAAAGCCCTACCGTGGCGTCCGAGTGCTCATCGAGTGGTTCGAGACATTAACACATAGCTAGTTGACTCTTTACGTGACCAGAGGGCTGTGTTTTGTTTCAACGTGGCCTTGCTGCCAGCGTACTACTTTTATCTGTGGTTTGTCTATCATCATCATTTCAACCGAAAGATGTCCACTGCTGGCATCCATCGGATTGCCTCAAAGGGTTTGTCTATAGGTATATCAAATAACTAATAAACAATAGGTATTTGTATAGCAGAATTAGCTAAACATTTGTAAGGAAAGAAAAAGTGTGACTAGCCTTTCGAGCTAACATTTCGAGCTCGTGCAAATCAGAAACCAAACTATTTGGGATACAAAAACATTAATAAATCTTCATAAAAAACGACAGAAAAAAAAATCATGACCAAAAATAGAAGTGAACAATGCTATCGTTTCCGCATATTATGTTACCACAAGCTCACAAAGTATTTTCCCGCATTCCCACAGAATGTATGAATGTTTGATTCATCGTAATTCGGCGAAATACGCGAACATCGTACGATTTCAATACGCAAATAAATATGTTAAATGTAATGTCGCAGAGACTTGGCAAAAACGGTCTTTATGTTAAAAAATGTTCGATAACATTCTGGATATATTAAGAAAAATCATCTGCTCTCAAAACGTTGAAGAAAAACATCGTGAGGGAACATAGGGCATATGGCATGTCCTAAAACAATTAAATTCGACAACATGTGACATTCACCAATCTCCACTGGGCCCGTGTGGTGGATTAACCCTGGGTCCCAATCGTGAGAGGTTTACTAGGCCGATAATGCTGATAGAGAAAAACTGGGCTTGGGCAAAAAAGAACATTGATGATATTTTTATTACTAACGAAAATAAATTCATTATAATATTAGTTTTGGCCAACGGCTTCACCTGCGTAAAAGTAGACAATTATACCAAGGGTACTGGCACTGGAATAAATAAAGCTAGTCCTTTTCCAGGACATGTTTTACTTGTGAGCCAAACTTCACCCAAACCCGATCAGCCACTTTAGCATGAAGGAGTAAAAGACAAAAAAAACCGGCCAAGTGCGAGTCGGGCTCGCGCACAAAGGGTTCCGTAGCAGCAAATATAATGACTTTGAGAGCTGATATCTCAAAAACCGTTCACTTTAAGAAAAATGTTTTTCAGTGTAAGCACAATAACTTAACCAAAATTACAGTTAAATCAACCTATCTCAAAAACTATAAGAGATACTTTGATCAAACCAAAAATCGTTGAAAGAGTTAATTAGCATGCATCACCTCTATTTTTTTTAGAATTTTATACCCCGTAGTTATAAAAATAGAGGGGGGGGGACATACTTTTTACGACTTTGAGAGCTGATATCTCAAAAACCGTTCACTTTAAGAAAAATGTTTTTTAGAAAACTTTATATCATTTTAAAAGACCTTTCCATTGATACCCCACACGGGTATGTACATCGAAAAAAAAATTTTCATCCCTCAGTTACATGTATGGGGGGCCCCACCCCCAATTCTTTTTTTTACTATTTAGTGTCATAATTTTGTAGCGGTTCATACAACACATATTCCCATCAAATTTCATCACTGTAGTACTTATAGTTTCCGAGTAAATCGGCTGTGACAGACGGACAGACGGACAGACGGACAGACGGACATGACGAAACTATAAGGGTTCCGTTTTTGCCATTTTGGCTACGGAACCCTAAAAAGGAGTAATAAACATAAACACATACAAACTTTTGTCTTTACAATATCAGGTACATGTAAGAATGAGTTGCAAAATGTATTATCTCAACTAAATTTTTCAGAGTCATGTAAATCTCCTTCTTTAACAAGCTAGCAATAATAAATTTTTGCTTAAAGAGAAACAGAATCTCGTAATCAACCTTAAAACGGACACAACTATTTAAGACGAGATTAACAAGAATTTAAGAATTCCACCATTATGATATTATTTTTACTCAATACATAAATAAACACACACAACAAAACATTCACCTTTATTAAACACTAGCTTCCGCCCGCGGCTTCGCCCGCAACAACAAAATCGAAGAATAAATAAGATCACGCTTCTTTTTTTTCCTATAGCCTATATGTTAATAACATACCAAACACAACAAACTAACCACCAAAACATTCACCTTTATTAAACACTAGCTTCCGCCCGCGGCTTCGCCCGCAACAACAAAATCGAAGAATAAATAAGATCACGCTTCTTTTTTTTCCTATAGCCTATATGTTAACTACATACCAAATTTCAATCAAATCGGTCCAGCTGTTTTTGCGTGAAAGAGTAACAAACACACATCCATCCTCACAAACTTTCGCATTTATAATATTATAGTAGGAAGTAGGATTTGTAAGGATTCGTAAGGTTGTGGAGGTCTGGTAGGCAGCCACTCCGCGTGAAATACTGGTGTTCAGCTAAATCCGGCTTGACTGGAAGCCGACCCTAATATAGTTGGGAAAAGGCTAGGCAGATGATGATGATGAAGGTTCAAATAGTACGAGTAACTAGAAAGACATCAAGCAAGAGAAAAACAATTCACTTGAAAAGACAGCTCAGTAAGTTAAAAACAAATAAAGCCATTTCAAATATGATTTCACAATGTTTCAATTATTTTTCGCAGCGCCACCTCAAAAAAGCTTAGGTTTCTTCAAGGTAAACCTCGATAAACTCACTTAATATCAGTATAAAATCCTCCTGTTACGAACGTGAGTAATTAAATGCCGGTTTACTAGCAGATAACTTTATTCACCACAAAACAATGACAAGTTAGTCCAATCAACAAATAACCAATCACTATAAACACTCGGAGTTCCGTTTAGTATCGCTTAGGTCGCTAGGTATCACTTCAAACACTTAGGTAGTTCGCTCTGTATCGCTGTCGAAAATCAACTGAACTCGTTTCTAGCCGGGGGCCCGTATTTATATGCGAAGTCATCGAAATTTCTCGATACCGACGTTTCAGGGACATTCTAGCACAAAATAGTCGCATCGGGAGGCCATAAATCATTATTATTACTCTCGTAAGCAGGTACTTATCTACCACCTTACATGCGAATTTCGACTCTATTGCTAATACCGGAAGGTACAAATTCCCTTATCCACCCACATAACTACCTACTGAATCTTATGTAATAATAATAGTGTATGTCGGACTTTTCTGGAATTTGCCAGGCCTGAGTATGTACTCCTATTCTCGAAGCTTCGCACAGCAATGCGTTTTAATTATTTGATGCTACCCTTGGTTCCGTCGAAGATATAGCGTACTCAAGTTTCACGGCGTAACAGTGCCCCCCTCTTAGTCATGCTCGTCCCGAGCATTATTAGATCCGTGATACAGCGCCAATCTATCCACGTGGACTACCTTAGGTTTCCCTCGTAACCCTTTCTTGATGCGGTAGGTAACGTCGTTGATCCTTTTTATCACGGTGTAGGGTCCCTCCCATCGAGCTTGAAGTTTCGGCGACTTCCCTTTTCGTCGAAGTGGGTTGTGGAGCCAAACCAGTGCACCTTCCTCAAATCCCTTGGCGTTGGCATTGCGGTCGTATCGAGTTTTCATTTTAACGCTGGTGTGCAGGCTATTCTCACGCACTCGTTTATGCACTTCATCCAATTGATCTTGGAGATCACTTACGAAGTCCGTAACTGGTTTAGTCTTGTCAGGTGGCACGCCGGTTATGGTATCGACTGGAAGTCTCATCTCCCTGCCGAAATTCACTCTTGCTGGGGTATGGCCCGTGCTATCATGCACTGCTGATCGATAAGACATCAGAAATAGTGGAATATACCGGTCCCAATCTTTCTGATGATCATCGACAACCTTAGCCAGGTGATTCTCCAGGGTCTGGTTAAACCTCTCCACCATTCCGTCCGACTGTGGGTGCGCAGGTGTTGTGCGTGTCTTGTAGATCCCCAGAAGAGTGCACATTTCCTGAAACAGCGCAGATTCGAAGTTGCGGCCTTGATCGGAATGGATCTCCAAAGGTGCGCCATACCGACATACTACTTCTTCGACCACCTTTTTCGCCACTGTCGTCGCTTCCTGATTGGGTATGGCGAAAACTTCAGGCCACTTTGTGAAATAGTCCTGTATCACCACTATGTATTTGTTTCCGTCATCTGTCACTGGGAAAGGTCCAGCAACGTCGATGGCAATGCGTTCCCATGGGGCTCCTACATTGTACAACTGAAGCTTGCCCCTGCTCCTAGTCTGTGGTCCTTTCACGGATGCGCACGCTGTACATTTCCGACACCATTGCTCTATGTCTTCTCTACAATTGAGCCAGTAATACCGCTGTCTCACTTTCAGTAGAGTTTTCTTGATTCCCAGGTGTCCACCAGGAGCGCCATCGTGTATCTCCTGAAGCAGGGGGACCACTTCACGTCGTGGTACTATCACTTGTGTGGTCACCTCCTTGCCATCGTTCGATTCCCATTTCCTACAAAGCACGTCATTTTCTAGGACTAAACTGTCCCACTGTGCCCAGTAGCTCTTTGTGACAGGACTATGTGACGATACTTCATTCCACTGAGGCCTAGTTCCACTACGCTTCCAGTCCAGTATAGGTCGAATATCGTCATCTTCTTCCTGGGACTTCTTAAAGTTGCCTTCAGCCCTAATTAAGTTCACGTGTTCCCGGGCTTCATTTTGCTGGCAATGTCTACAGTCCTCATTACATGGACGTCGCGACAGGGCGTCAGCATTGTTATGCCCTTTTCCACTACGATGTTCCGTCACAAAGTTGAACTCCTGCAGCTGCTCTAGCCATCTTGCAACTTGACCCTCAGGGTTTTTGAATTGTAGAAGCCATTTCAATGCAGCGTGGTCCGTCCTCAACGTAAACTGTCTCCCTATGAGGTACTTGTGGAAATGTTGCAAAGTTTTTACAACAGCCAGTAGTTCTCGTCGAGTCACGCAGTAGTTCCTTTCTGGTTTTGAAAGTGCCTTACTGAAGTAAGCGATCACGACTTGCCTATCTTCTTGCACCTGCGACAGCACTCCACCAATTCCTGTGTTGCTGGCGTCGGTATCGACGACAAATCTTCCATCTCTGCTCGGATACCCCAGTATAGGCGCTTCACATAGCCGTTGCTTTAGTTCGTTGAATGCTGACTCAGAGTTCTTGTCCCAGATAAAATCTCGTTTATCCTCAGTCAGCTGATGTAAAGGTTTTGCAATGTCCGAAAAACCCATAACAAACCGTCTGTAGTATGTGCACAACCCTAGAAATGCACGTACTTCTGTTTTGTTCTTTGGAGCCGGCCACTGTTGGACAGCCTTTATCTTCTCAGGATCGGTTCTCACTCCATCGGCGCAGATGACATGTCCTAGGTAGCTGACCTCCTTCTTAAACAGGGCACACTTCTTTGGGCTTAGTTTTAGGTTAGCCCCCCGTATCCTGGTGAATACTTTTTCCATATTCCTCAGGTGTTCCTTAAAAGTGCGGCCCATTATAATAACGTCATCCAAATATACCAGACAGACGTCACCAAGAAGGCCCACCATGACTCTATCCATGAGGCGTTCAAACGTCGCTGGAGCGTTGCACAACCCAAAAGGCATGACGTTAAATTGCCACAGGCCGTTGCCAATTCCTGTACTGAACGCTGTCTTTTCCTTATCTTTCTCGCTAATTTCCACTTGCCAGTAGCCACTTTTCAAGTCAATGGTTGAAAACCACTTCATACCACTGAGCATATCCAGTGTGTCGTCTATCCTAGGCAAGGGATAACTGTCCTTCTTCGTTACATCATTCAGCCTTCTGTAGTCTACACAGAATCTGGTACTGCCGTCCTTCTTCTTCACCAGAACGACAGGAGAAGACCATGGGCTCGTAGAAGGTTCAATTATTCCGCTATCAGCCATATCCTTTACCATTTCTGCTACCTCAGTTTCTTTAGCCCAGGGTATACGGCGCGGTCTCTGTTTAATTGGTCTAGCATCACCTGTATCTATCTCATGCTTGACGAGACCTGTTCTTCCGCAATCTTTTCCCGTTGCAAAGATATCCCGGAACCGTAGCAGAAATTCCTTGGCTTGCTGTAGTTCCGAAACTGATAAATTGCTCTTAGAATTTTCCAGAAGTTGCTGGATGTGATCAGGTTCACCTTTTATTGCGTCTTGTTTTACTGAAGATGTGTTGATTTGGCGGAGATACTTCACTTCTTCACATCTTCCAACAACACTGTTTTTCTTCAACTGGATCTCCTTTTTCCCAAGATTTACAATCCTGACCTTGGATCTTCCTTTCGTCATAACTAATGTCCTCGCGGTTATAAGTTCCGGGTGCCGGCCAATGTCTTCAACCATAACACATCTGCGTTGCCTAATTTTCTTAGGAAATTTAACTTCGACTAAGGTTTCCGTTCTTGGAGCCAATGTGGTATCCTTTAAGCAATAGAGGTTGCATGTGTTAATTCCTTGCAGGAAGACTTCTTGGTCTGGAAATTTCAATACTCCTTTATCGATATCTAGAACACATCGGTAATTCCGCAGGAAGTCGAGACCCAGTATGCAATCGTCGGTAATATTCGCAATTAACGCTGAATGGGTGTACACTTGATCACCGATTTTAAACTCGATTTCTGTATCACCGAGGACGGAGACTGGCTGACCGGTGGCTGTCTGAAGTCGGTAGGCTGGGGTTTCTGTTTGCCACAAGATGGTGCGTTCCAGCAACTCAGGTCTTATAATAGTCCGTGACGCCCCGGTGTCAACGGTGAAATTGCAAGCACGTTGATTCAGCGTTCCCTCGATGATCAAACTGTTTCCGTTGTGGACTTGATTGATGGTGATGGTTGGGGCCTTCAGTTGACCAGCCAGCACCCGCCCCGCGGCCCTGGCGACATTTAGTTTAACGACTCCTCGTTAACTTGAGTTCCGGAGTCCACACTTCCCCTCTTCCTCTTGGGGCAATCGGTACGAATGTGCCCTTTTTCTCCACATCCATAACACGTCGGAATATAGCGGGACTTTGCCGACGAAGCCACTTCTCGGTGACGTGGTTGCACTGAAGGTGAGACCACCGCTTCCCGAACTCTGTGCGTACGTGAGTCTTGTCGTACGGCTTCCACTTCCAAAGCGTGGGCCATCGCACTCTTCAGAGTTTGGTGGTGTCCGAGTCGCACCGTAGCCCTGACTTCAGTATCCCGTAGACCGTCGATGAATGCTTGCACCAGATTTACTTCCACCGTCTCCGGTGTCATCGACATGTATGCCCGCCGGACCAGCCGTTCAACCTCTACTCCCCACTGCTGAAGGCTCTCGTTCGACCTCTGCGTTCTTTCGCGAAGTTGCGCGCGGAAAACATGTTCGAGGTGCTTGTCACCATAGCGAGTGTCTAGTCCCTCCATTAGATGCTCCAACGTCCTGCCGTCTGGAGGAAGGTTCTCTAGGACCAGCAGAGCGTCCCCTCGTAGGGCCAAAGTTAACGCCGCGAAAGACTGGTCATCATCCCAGCGGTTCGTCTTGACCAGTGTTTGGAATTGGTACTTAAAAGCCGTCCAGGACGACGTGCCATCAAAACGCGGCATATCAAATTTTTCGGCTGATGCACAGTGGGTGTGCGATGGTGCGCTAACAGCTACGGGTTCGCGTGCTTCGAGCTTGATAATTTTTTTTGTTGATGTCCAGCAGGCGATCTTCGTGGCCATCAATTCTGGTTTCGAGGCTATCAGCTCGGGCGGAAACCTCCTTGACCTCTAAGGTGAGATTTTTCACTTTCTCGCCCAACGTGACGAGGCCGTGATCGATTTTTTCGAGGATCAGGTTCTGCTTAGCCTCTTGATCCCGGCGGGCTTCCTCCTGTTCGCGGCGGGCTTCTTCCTGGTTAGCCGCAATTAGGTCCTGGAGCTTACGCTGGTTAGCCTCTTGTTCGCGGCGGGCAGCTTCCTGTTCGCGGCGGGCAGCTTCCTGTTCGCGGCGGGCAGCTTCCATACTAGCTTGCATGGCGGCCAACACTGCGGCGAGGTTCATTTCCGAGGATGGCCCTGTTGGCGCCTCAGCAGCTGCCGTTGCTCCCATACCAGCCCGATCTACCGCTTCCAGACGTTGACGTGCAGCATCCATCTCCACTTGCCTCCTTGTTCGTGGTCCCTGTTCGTCGTCCCTCTGTAGTAATGGCATCTCACTTCTGACACCAGTTGTTACGAACGTGAGTAATTAAATGCCGGTTTACTAGCAGATAACTTTATTCACCACAAAACAATGACAAGTTAGTCCAATCAACAAATAACCAATCACTATAAACACTCGGAGTTCCGTTTAGTATCGCTTAGGTCGCTAGGTATCACTTCAAACACTTAGGTAGTTCGCTCTGTATCGCTGTCGAAAATCAACTGAACTCGTTTCTAGCCGGGGGCCCGTATTTATATGCGAAGTCATCGAAATTTCTCGATACCGACGTTTCAGGGACATTCTAGCACAAAATAGTCGCATCGGGAGGCCATAAATCATTATTATTACTCTCGTAAGCAGGTACTTATCTACCACCTTACATGCGAATTTCGACTCTATTGCTAATACCGGAAGGTACAAATTCCCTTATCCACCCACATAACTACCTACTGAATCTTATGTAATAATAATAGTGTATGTCGGACTTTTCTGGAATTTGCCAGGCCTGAGTATGTACTCCTATTCTCGAAGCTTCGCACAGCAATGCGTTTTAATTATTTGATGCTACCCTTGGTTCCGTCGAAGATATAGCGTACTCAAGTTTCACGGCGTAACACTCCACAACGTATTGGAGCGTCATCCTTACGTGCGAAAGCAAATTCGCGGAAAATTAAAGCTCAAGCGAAGTTCTGACGACTGACATGTTAATCTCTGTATCTCGATTTGAGAATCTTAATGGGGTTATTTACATACTGATTTTTTGGAGTCAAGGTGAAGTTATGGCTTTGGGCCCGACCATGGCCATGTTTTAAAACAGTAGTTCTCAATCCCCTGATAAAAGGATTGAGCCATATAGGGTGGTACTAGTGTATAAATCCGTCCCTCTTTCTTGCTCATACAACTCCTATTCTAACACGTCATGGTAAGGTACCTGGATCACCTATCTGTAGGCGACACAAATGTTAGGGGCTTTGCCCACGGCGACTTTTTGAAGCGATGCGGTAGTGCGGTTGTCGTGCGTTAGCATTGATAAAGTTGCGATGCAAACGCGATACAGTAGCATAAAGATTTTATTTTAGGATTTTGAATGTAGATTGTTTTTGTTTTTCTTTCTCGCGCTACCAGGGAGGGTCCTTCACCTTCTTCTCCCCGATGTCGTTTGACACGGTCGCGCGTTAGCAGCGCTACAATCGCGATGCAGTAGTACGTTTCAAATGCGATTGTGGCGCGTTAGTAGCGTTGCAAAAAGTCTCAGAGGGCCCTCAGTTTCGAGCGTCGTCAATTGTGTCGTCAATGGATCAAATAAGTTTAAAATAATCTTCATCAGAGAGTATCATACTTACGATACAGGCCAAAAAGTAGAAGAAAACCATAAATTAAAAGGGCCAGGAAGGTCATACCTAATTCAGTGAAAGCAACAATCTTTGTAGCGAAGCTGGGAATAGTGGTAATGGATCACCGGGTTAATGGATGAGTCTCCTCGTGTAATGGATCATTGTATCTCAGCGGATCAAGCTTGTTTATCATATTGTGCAGGTATGTGCATAATAATAGCTGAGCTATATCAGGTCACACGGTAGGGCATATATTGAAAGCAAGCCTCGCTTGGGCGGTGCTCCAACGTGTCATCATATAGACGACCGGCGGCCACAACTTTTCTGTCGTCTAGCTCTAGTTCAGGCCATGGTCTGGAGTGATAGGAAATATCAAGCGGTCACCTCCTTCAGTGAAACAACTGTTGAAGGAAGTGACATGATCACGTTCCAGTTACCGCCCGAGGGAGA
Source organism: Mythimna separata (assembly GCA_030763345.1). Lineage (NCBI taxonomy): Eukaryota > Metazoa > Arthropoda > Insecta > Lepidoptera > Noctuidae > Mythimna > Mythimna separata. The sequence continues at coordinate 2,804,604 of CM061175.1, forward strand.
CGCCACGGTCTTGAGGAATCGCAGGGCGATCTCGGGCCACCATTAGCGTGGGTTTGTGAACAACAAGCAATAGGTGATGGTAGTTCGCCGTCCAGTTATCTGGTAACCGTCCGGACCGAGCCCGAATCGACGACGGCACGTAATCTTCATTGCACGCTTCAAATAGAAGTCAGCAAAACCATAGGAGCCCCGCAGGGGCGATGCCCGTCAGGGCCATAAGAGAATTCATCAGGTAATTTTTGAAAAGGAAATACTAGTCCTAGAACGCTAAGGGTAACTTAAGGACATAGGGGTGGTTTTAGTCAGCAAAAGTCTGACACGTCTTTCCCCTCCACTCTAGAGCAAAAGACGTCATTAGATGATTGCCAATTTAAAAAAAAAGCGCTGGATCGCGCTGCATTTCAGTGTGACTGAATCCTAACATGTAAACACTAACCTACATATTGCATGTATGTAGGTTAGTCTTGTAAGCTTTACTTTCACCCACGCTCATATAATTATCCCTCGACATTTCATAGCACCTTTTCATCAGAATTAATCCTTTCGACAAAATGTTTTAATTGACGTGAAATATCCTTTTTAATCTATCGTGGCAGGGAACGTGACGGAGACAGACGTGGGTTCGCACGTGAAGATTACTGAAATATTTTACAGTGACAAGGGTGATAATTGGTACAAAGTGGCGTCAAATGAGGAGCTCGTGGCTAGATAATAACAGCCGCACGGGTCGATCAAGGTTAAACAATGCTTGCCAAGGTTGATCTGTGGAAGGGTGACTATCATAACATACCGAGTTTCCTCCGTGCCTCGGAAAACGTGTTAAGCCGTAGGTAGGTCACGGCTGTCATTTGTAGATCTTTGGCAGTCGTTACTAATAGTCACAAGCCAGTAAATCTGACTTCAGTCTAGCCATGAAATATCGTGTTACCCCAGTTAATGGGTTGTGGAGGTTTGGTAAGCAGCCGCTCCTCGTAAAATACTGGTATTCAGCTAAATCCGGCTTGACTGGAAGGCAACCCCAATATAGGTGGGAAAAGGCTAGGCAGATGATGATGACGTTAAATGGTTGCGTCGAGAGCTTTAGACGCATGGAAGGAAGAGGTGGTAGAGGTTTTTCTAATTGATTTAAACCTAGGCTCGAGTTGGACCACTATCTGACCTGATGGTAGTGGCAGACGATGGAACACGCTTGCCTAGAACCTAGCTACCACGAAACATAGACTCCGGCAGGGAATTCCACTCCTTGGCTTAGGTTTTGGCTTCCAGACTTTTAAATTATCATTTATCCATAATGACTCATTTTTAGGGTTCCGTATCCAAATGGCAAAATGGAACCCTTATAGATTCGTCATGTCTGTCTGTATGTCCGTCCGTATTCACATCTATTTTTTTCCGAAACTATAAGTACTATACTGTTGAAACTTGGCAAGTAAATGTATTCTGTGAACCGCATTAAGATTTTGGCACAAAAATAGAAAACAAATAATAGTCCGGTGCCTGGGGCGTTAACCTATCACATACCAACAAAACGAGACACAATAGTAAAACAACAACACCGCGGTCTCATAGGACCGGTCGGGGATTCATGAAATCAAAATCATCGCAACCTAGAACTTGGTTGACTGTGGATTGATTTTCAGAGCTTCACATATCAGCTTGTCTTTTTAAAATCAACCCACAGTTAACAAAGGTTCTAGGTAAAAACCCCCAGGTACTGGACTACAACACATTTTAGGGTTTCACATACTTAGAACTGAAACTCAAACATTTGTTTTTTCATTAAACCCGTACGTGTGGGGTATCTATGGATAAGTCTTCAAAAATGATATTGAGGTTTCTAATATATTTTTGTTCTAAACTGAATACTTTGTGCGAGAGACAATTCTATAATAAGAGAATAAAAAAACAAAAAAAAATATATGATGCACATTACAAGTTCATAGAAATTAATAATAACATTTTTCCACTTTAGAAATGTCTCTCGAGCAAACTATTCAATTTAGAAAAAAAAAAAATTAAAAACCTCAATATCATTTTTGAAGACCTATCCATAAAAATTGAGTTTTAGTTCTAAGTATGGGAAACCTTAAAAATTGACAGAATATATCTACTTAACAAGTTTCAACAGTACATATATTATAGCTGTTATAGTTTCGGAAAAAAATGGCTGTGACATACGGACGGATAGTTTTTTACGGTCGTATTTTTGCATATGGCAAAAAAACGACCGTAAAAAACTATCTACTATCTACGGCTACGGAACCCTCAAAAACAAAAATTTATAATTGATATATATACGATCCATATTTATGAAAATACTAGCTGTGCCCGCGACTGATTCGCGGGGATGTCGGAACTTAACAATGTATTTTTTAGTCCGCTTCGGACTGAAAAATACATTGCTGCTGTGAGAGGATACCGATGCAAATATAATTTATTTATTCTAGTCGTTCTTTATAAACAACATTAGCTTAGTTGGTTACCTACTTGTAATATCTTATAAAACACATGTGTTAATGCAATATAGTATTTGTACTTGTATTATTAGAAACCATCTGGAGCGTACACAAAAAGATTATTGGGGTTGTTTACGCTTGAAAGAGCTACGTATAGTTGACCATGGGAAAAGCATCCAATACTTAGGTCCACCCCCGCAACGAATAACGTCTGGCCTTGAGCTTTATTAATCGTCATGGCATAACAGAGACTAACAGGGAATTGCACTCGTTTGAAAGAGAAAGGAAAGTTGTTAGGAATTATAAGTATTCTTGTTTATGAAAATATGGATCGTAATGATGAAATAATGGGTCGAAGTCTACTGGGGCCTGGGTCGACGAAAGAGAACCCCGGGAACCTGGAATTAAGGCAAAGAAAGAACAAGAGTAGGTTTTAGTCAGTAGAAGTCTCGCCCTCCCGCTCCGCTCAGAGCGGTAAAGTCATTTTAATGATCTGAACATAAACACACAAACAAAAAATAAAACAATAAAAATATGGACTACATTTATTTGAACTAGAATCGCGTCCATACATCAATAATTCATTTCATCAATATACATCTAGATACTTGAGAAATATATGGACAGTACTGCACTGATGAACAAAATCATGGTTGTGGAAGGGATGACACCTCCGGTCCCGTTGCATAGATCTGTGTAGCAAACATAGACAGTTTCTGAAATGCCCATAAAACTCCCATCAATTCTTCCTGAATTAGCGTCTATTAATTTCTTATCTTCAGGCTGCAATGTGACACATTTACGTATTTGCCGATGCATTTTATCACCAACCCGTACCTCTATGGAAACAAAAAAATATGTTACAGTTTTTTTGTAATTTTTGCGCATGTTCGGTTGATCTAAAACTAATTATTAATTAAGCCAATAAAATTATAACGTCTAATGCATACAGATAGGATCAATTATAAAAGTTGAATAGTTCTAAACTGCAGGAATTTACTATTATTTCTGGAATATAAAATAACTAGCTTCTGCTAGCGGCTTCGCCCGCGCGTAGTTTATCCTTCCTCGATAAATGGGCTATCTAACACTAAAAGAATTTTTCAAATCAGACCAGTAATTCCTGACATTAGCGCCTTCAAACAAACAAACTCTTAAGCTTTATAATATAGATATTTTATTTTATTTTATTTTATTTTATTTTATTTTATTTTATTTTATTTTATTTTATTTTATTTTATTTTATTTTATTTTATTTTATTGTATTTTATTTTATTTTATTTTATTTTATTTTATTTTATTTTATTTTATTTTATTTTATTTTATTTTATTTTATTTTATTTTATTTTATTTTATTTTATTTTATTTTATTTTATTTTATTTTATTTTATTTTATTTTATTTTATTTTATTTTATTTTATTTTATTTTATTTTATTTTATTTTATTTTATTTTATTTTATTTTATTTTATTTTATTTTATTTTATTTTATTTTATTTTATTTTATTTTATTTTATTTTATTATTTTATTTTATTTGGGAAAACAAACGGCGGTACATTACAATTTTTCAGTAAACAATATAAATCCATAAATGTGATAAATGCACAACCAACAACATTTTCCACATAATATAAAAAGTATTTAAAATTAAAATTCTGTACGTGCGACACAAAACTGTACATTAAATAATATTAAAATTAAATTAAATTAAATTCATGTCAATCAAATCTTAAAATTAAATTAAATACATATCTATTAAATAATCAAATCTAAATTTTCTCAAAATTAAACTCAAATTTATCTAATATCTAAATTAATACTTAAAACCAGGATAAAAGATAAAACATTGTACATCAATAAAATATGACATAGACAATATAGTGCAACAACAGGCAATAAGTTTAATAAGGTATAATAGTAATTAGTAATTAAATTATGTACTTGACATTTTGTTATGAATTATTTTTTTAAATAGATATATATAGATTTATAAAATACAAGGCCCTGAAATCTCACAACAGAGTCGCGGCAGACCAAGAAGGAGATGGCGTGATGGATTGGATGTCTTCCGTAAGAATTGGCAAGAAATGGCCTACTGCTGGGCAAAGGCCTTCTTCCATTCCTTCCATCGTTCCTGGCTTTGAGCCGCTTCTTGCCAATTCTTAAGGGAGACATCCAACTCGTCCCGCTGTTTTGTCGCGCGATTGTTGCTGGAAGTGAAAAACCTAGTACTTGGTAGGTACATACCCGCACTTATACACGCGGAGAGTTCTGATGAGACAGAAATTGGGCACTCTTTTATCATACTGGATGATAGTGAGCATATTCCGTCACATTCATAACATCTTAGACCGGACGCTGGAATTTAAAACAATATTAAAATTGTCTAGATAAAGGACACAATATTAGAAAATATTGTTAGTGGATATGTGTGTGTTAATTTTATTATTAATGAATTTATTTATTTAACTTTCAGATGTCTTTCAGACCACCAAAATAAAGACAATGTTAAAAAAAATAAGAAAAAACGAGAGGTCAAAAGAAAAACACTTTTATCATTGTTTTTTTGCTTGAACATCTTTGGTTTGACGTGCTGAACGCTGTGTTATTTGTCCATATGTTTGTAAAACTTTAATCAGCTTGATACCAAAGTAGTGTGTCTATAGTACATTCGCGTTAAGAATGCAGTAAAATCATCATTGTCCGTCGGCCTAGCCTTGCCCCCTAATCAAAGCTGTTTAACTGTATTTTTTATAAATTAAACGATATTTTACCCTTTTTTTTTAAATTCATTAAACTTAATCTTTTAAAATATAATTTGTTTGGATTTAACAGCACTGTAAATACACCTTTATCTTGCAAGTTGCACTGATAAATCACTGCATTCTTAACGCGAACGAACTATAGGCTTTCTCGTCAAAGAAACAAAAAATAAGTAAGTAAGTTGTAAGTGTAAGTAAGGTTGACTGGTAGAGAATGCCTAAGGCATTAAGTCCGCCTATGTACTTTGTGCATGAATAATAAATAAATAAATAACAAAAAAAGGGTAAAATATCGTATTTTGAAAAAGTTTCGTAATGAGCAAAAAATCGTTGTCAAAACTCACCATTTTGAACCGTTAAGCAGAGGAACAATGCCACCACAGACAAGTAACATAAAAAGGACCTCATTATCACAACGTCTACTCTCCATGAACTTGCGACTAGGATAACTGCAATATATCCCGGGCGCCTTGTTATAATGTAGTTTTATATTTATCTAAACGTATGTTGCAGTCAGTTACCTTAATTCGTCATTCAATTAATTGCCTAGCCTAACAGCTAAAGAAAAATCGAGTTCGGAATTGTAAGGCACTTTTTATTATTAAACTATCTGTCCGATTGGAAAGTGGAAGGGAGGCCTTTGCCCTGCAGTGGGACATAAAGGGCTCATTAAAAAAATCTGTCCTATCGATAACGCCAATCTATGATAAGGGTATCATAGATTGGCGTTATGCAACCTTTCAACTTTGCTAGCAATTCATAGCATAACGCAATACCAAAATTCAAACATCTGAATCGAAACCTAACCACTGCCGCAATCGAACCATAACGTTGTCAAAACGTTTGCAGACGTTTGAAGTTAGCGCGATTGTACCTCATAGAGCAGTGGTGGCCCAGTGGTAACTGCCCCGACTTGCAAGTTGTAGGTCGCAGTTTCAAATCCGGCGCATTACTTTGTGTAATTAATTTCATCACCGCTGCTCTCAAAACAGTGAAATACATATAATGAGGAAACCGGCATGTCGTAGAACCAAAAATTCGTATATATGTGACGTCCACCAATCCGCACAGGGCCCGCGTGGTGAGACAGGAGGCTCGAGTCCCAGCAGTGGGAACATTACAAGGCCGATAATGCTAAATGTACTCTTCTAGCTTAGAAAGCTATGGTGGGAGCTGAGCGGAGCTCGAGGTACCTGTGTTCGTACACCGATGTCTTCGCCGCTATCCTCGGAATTTACTGGCCCGAGCCGTAGAGCTGTTGGAGAATTGCCACGAAAGCCCGAACGATCGTCAGATCAAACTTCGTACCTGAGTTGAGAGCTGAGCTGAGCTGAGCTGAGAGGAGATGAACACGCTTAGGCGGGATTTGGACTTGCCATAGTCTCTAGCGTTGAAAGGCCTCCCACAAGTGGACCGACGACCTGGTGAGGGTCGCGGGAATCCGATAGATGCGAGACGCATAGGACCGCGGCGCTTGGGGGAGGTTTATGTCCAGCAGTGGACGTCTTTCGGCTGAAATGATGATGATGATGATGATAATAGCATCTGTTAAATTTTTAGGCTTGACAAGTAAATAATGTTAGTGATCCAAATCGAATCCAAACTAGTGGTTTGATAGAATGGCTAAATATCAATTCGGCCAGCTAGTTGAATGGCTTCGTTTAATATAAAAGCTAGGTTATTAACTGAATGGTGAATCAAGCTAGGTGACCGCGACATAATGATTGCGGACAAAGTCAACTCAAAATAATAATAGTATGATCTAAGTAGGCATATATACTAGTATGTCCTGGATTAATCACTTCATGATGTGGTCGGCCATATCATGAAATAGTTGCATTTAATGATGTTTCAATCAACGTTAGTATGTACATATGTTTTCCATGACGTCAAGGTTTTCCATAACGTTAAACTAAGGAACTAAGGAATATTACAATTAATACAATAGGACAAAATTGTCCTAGTGGCGGTGGATTGAAATGTTCGGCGCTTCTAGTGTTAATAGAAATTCAAAAATCAAGAAACTTTGTACCTATATTTTTATTTTGTTAGTTCAAAAATTTGCTTGTTGCAATTGGTTTGCAGTTTAAACTGCCACATAAAACTTTAAATATGTATTTAAATCTCATTTTAATCATTAAAAATTACAACAGATAATCTTTTATCACAAAACTATGAGATCTAAGAAAATTTCTGATAAAAATAGTGACACAACTACATATTTGTATGTGCCATTTTCACATACAATTAATTAGGTCATAAAGATCATTGATTTTTTACCTAATAATTAAAAAAATATGGAAATAGATGAATAATAGTAGGGTTTTGTAAAATTCCACCAGTTTCCTACATTGTTATCTTCAATGGGTACATTATTACTAGTAGCTTTATCGGAACTGTCCGCCGCTATGATTCATAACAATGTAAGTATTTATTTACGTCAGCCAAGTCATGAAATAATCATGCGTTTAGCCGTTCATAGAATTAAACGCATTGTTCATTGATTTGGTATGTCCTTATCATGAAATGCTACCATTTCATGATATGGTTGGACATATTATGAAGTGATCCATTCTAAGATCGGGCCACGAAATATCTGTATATATCTCTTACTACTAACCTAAGTACTATCCTTTTCAAAACAGTTCAAGCCATTTTCAACTTCCCTATAACTTCGTTGTGGATAAAACTAGAAGCCTCGATTTTCAGTAACCGAGTAGGCATTGTATAAACACGGCATATTGCAAATTTGATTCAATTTGAACCATTGCATTTAGAGAGCCCTCTTCCACTCGTCAATCGTCAACATAATTATAGTTCAAAAGCTTCTTGTTTCATCCGTGGTAATAATTCATTACCACGTAGTAACGTGAAAATTATTTAAAAAAAAAACATTAGAATTTTAATTAAATATTTTAGGTTTTTATAAGTCTCGTAATATACTGGTATTCAGCTAAATCCGGCTTGACTGGAAGCCAACCCCAATATAGTTGGGAAAAAGCTAGGCAGATGATGATGATAATTTGTACTCTCTAATAATAATAATCATGTCGGATGAATAGGTCACTATCCTTCTCTACAGTTCTATATAATGTTCCACAACGGCTTTCGACAGACATTTATCATGACAATTATTTTTTAACCTGCACCACTGAGTACCAGCTAGTGACGTAATCACGTAACACGCGACGTGACGACATGAGTGACACGTAACGTGAAGGGTAATTCAGAGCGAGAGACACAATGTACCTAGGCATCGTGTTTAGACGCTGCTAATGAGTGCACGTAAGGTGTGCAAAAACATCACATTTATAGTATAGGCAGATTGCAATAGCCTTATAATATTTCCACTACTGGGACTCAAGCGAGGAGCTCGTGGCTAGATAATAACAGTCGCACGGGTCGATCTTCAAGGTTAAGCACCGCTTGCCAAGGTTGGTCTCTGGATGGGTGTCCATCTTAACATCCCGAGTTTCCTCCGTGCCTCGGAAAGCACGTTAAGCCGTAGGCCCCGGCTGTCATTTGTAGATCTTTGGCAGTCGTTACAGATATTCAGAAGCCAGTAAATCTGACTCCAGTCTTGCCATGAAGTACCGTGTTAACCCAGATAATGGGTTGTGGAGGTCTGGTAGACAGCTGCTCCTCGTAAAATACTGGTATTCAGCTAAATGGGGCTTGACTGGAAGCCGACCCCAATATAGTTGGGAAAAGGCTAGACAGATGATGAAGGTGTGCAAAAAAAAAAACACATTTATAGCGTAGATAATGGTCCCACTGCTGGGTCTCAAGCCTACTCTCTGAGGGAATGGGCAATAATCCACCACGCGAGCCCAGGGCGGGTTGGTGAATGTCACGTCTTCGAATTTTTGGTTCTAGGACATGCCGGTTTCCTCACGATGTTTTCCTTCACCGTTTTCAGAGTAGTAATGATGAACTAAATTACACAAAGTAATATATATGTATATCAGGCTGGGTTTGAACCCTCGACCTACAACTAGTAAGTCGGGGCCGCTACCACTGCTCTCAATGGCATGATAGGTACAGCACAGTACAATTCCGGCAGCTACGTACCGGAAGATGCAGTTGGAAGGTCTCTTATAAGGTGGACCGATGACCTGGTGAGGGCCGCGGGAATCTGATGGATATGAAACGCACAGGACCGGTCATTGTGGCGCCGCCGACGCTTGGGGAGGCCTACGTCCAGCAGTGAACGTCTTTCGGCTGAAATGATGATGATGATGATACTCGTAGGTACAATATGCTCAAAATAAATGTTGACGACTCTGAAGATAGGCGTTCAAAACAATGCGTAAAATCGACATACTACGCAATATTACATACCTACATTTCTTGCCATGAAGTACCGTGTTATCCCAGTTAATGGGTTGTGGAGGTCTGGTAGGCAGCCACTCCTCGTAAAATACTGATATTCAGCTAAATCCGGTTTGACTGGAAGCCGACCCCAATATAGTTGGGAAAAGGCTAGGTAGATGATGATGATTACATACCTACATTTATATCTATGCGCAACACGCATTCGACATAAAATAATACTTAATAAAAATTACTACGCAGCCAATAGTGCGAAGTTCGATTAGTGTTTCATGCGTGCCTCAAGGAGATGTCAGCAAATCGTAGGGCAAGGTCAAAGCTTACTGTGGCTACGGATTATGTCTAAGTGACCCTAGAACGAAGGTAAAGAAGGGACAGGAGTGGGCTTTAGTCAGTAAAAGTCTGACATGCTCTCCCGGTCTAAGGGTCAGCACACACCGAGACGCGACGAGACGCTGCGTGCACATTACACGAAAAGATACACATTTAATTGTGAGAATTTAGAATACGTTTCTTCAAGCAGCGCTGCGCCTCGTGACGCCGCGGGGCGTCTCGCTGCGCATCGGAACGTTTTTACATTCGCGATGTAGTATTGCCACAATAATTTTACTATGCGCCTCGCAACGTTGCGATGCATCTCGCGGCGGCGCGCGGCGCAGCACGAAATCACTGACCCCTTCCTGCATCAGTGTGAACTGACCCTTAGGCGGTACGATTATAGCAAGTATTTGAACGATTTTCGACCTAAACAAAGCCGTTCCTACTATAACTATGTGAAATTGGGATATGACAATGATATTTAAATGAGGATTCCTGTGGGGAATTAGCTTTGTAGATGAAAATTGGCGTGAATAATGAAACGCTAAACATGCTGAATTTGCGTGGGTTGTTTTTAGTAGCAGTTTACCAAATATCATAAATGTTATATCAATATCAACATTATAATACCTACCAAAAAACTAATACCACTCGTATTTGTTTGAAATAATATTTATTTTCCATTTTAAAAGAAAAGCAACTTGGTACTTACGTACTACTAAAAATAAATATGTTTTCTGATATTTTTACGTGATCGTGTAAAGTAGTTGAATTACTTTTGGGTAGTAATAAAAGCTCCGACAAAAAAAGAAGAATTACCCTTACTCAAAATATTAAATCTACTGCCTAAAATACTAACTTTCCGACTACTTTTGTCCGAATAAAATTGACGAAACGACCGAATGAGATACTGAAATCTTCGAAAAATAAACTTGACTGTTTATTGCTATAATACTTTTCTACCGGCATGAATTACGTTCTACCGAAAACTATGCTTTGTAATTTTTATCTATATTTGCCAACTATTAATTCATAAATTACCTTTCAAATTTCATAGACTGTGGTGCTATTTTACCTGTAACACTATACTAAAAATATTATTCTGAGTGGTTATACAGAAACTTATAAAAAATATATAAATGTACTTGTACAATAACTTTTGCTTGTATCGTATATCATGAATTTTACTTACTACGGGTATGCTTGGTTATCGGTAAGTAGTACCTATTTCGGGTGTCAAAAAGTTAGAACAGTCGTATTTATGCTTTAATGTAAAACCACGTAGACTTTGGTTTCCTAGAATATTTACGATTCGAAAAATTGATTAAAAGGCGTAGATGACCGACGGAGCCCCGCTGCGCGGGGCTCCTACTTCTGGGTGGTTTAAAAAAAATAACCTCGAAGGAGGTGGCGGGGTCTGTGTTCGCTCGCTTCGCTCGCTCCCTACGACCCCGCCACCACCTTCTAACCTAACCTGTCCGAGTCGGGTTGCCCCCAAGTCTTGAGCTCGCTTCGCTCGCTTTTGCATCGTAAGTTATCCTAGGAACCGAAGAAAAACGGAATGAATCAGAATAAAAATGTAGTTTTAATAGGTAGTATAAAATGTACGGGCCGAACAGTTAAGGTATTTTCATTATTATTGAGAGTTAAAAAATAAATTTGATAACCAACAATAGAAATTAAAACAGTTCATGCAAGTTGTAAAAATATGATTATTATGACAAAATCTCTGTTGTCGGTAACTTAGTAATTTTGTCGGAGGTTCAGTATTCCATTCGGAAGTTTAGTTTTGTTATTCGACGACTCATTTTTTTAGGAGGAGAACAAGTAATTTGAACATGCTCTAATTTGTTGTTAAATTAGGAATTTTTTTGCGTTAATGTTTTGGGTTTTTTGTCGGTAATTAATTATAACGCTGGTTAATTAGAATAATAGTCGGCCACAGATCTCTGGAGATTAATTTGTTTTTCGGAACCATTATTATTTCCCATTACTTTTGTTGTCCGTCTGTCTGTCAAGATCCTTTATTTCGGGAACGCGTGGAGGTAATCGAGTTGAAATTAAAACCGTATACATAAGTTCCTTGAAGCTGTGCAAAACTGAAAATTGTAAAAATTAATAAAATTAAATTAATTTTTACAATTTTCATTTTTTTTTATTCTGATGATTCCCATTCCTAAAAAAAAAAAAACGAAGATGGGGTCGACGACGAAGCACGCTTGCCTAGAAGTCTTGAGTTGTAGGAACCCGAAATTGGCAGGGAATAGCTTCTTACTTAAAAAACTAAAAAATTGTCTTAATATACTCGGGCACGCCATAATCACGGCGTTAAGTCCCCTCTTTGAGGAGTTGCTGATGTGGTAACAAGGACTGCTCGCCTTCCGCGTGACGCAGGTCCTTACTGGACACGGAAAGTCTATTCTGGTTCCACCATCGGATTCAGGCGAAAGATACGCCCGGGTGTCACCATTATGATGACCGCCCGGAGGACACGGTGGCATAAACGGTGGGGAAAAAAAGGGAACATACTTCCGGGACACCTGTGTGCCTTTCATTCAAAACCTTTTAGTCATAAAAACAATCATATAAACATACACACTCGCAAACATTCGTCTTTGTAATATTAGTGTGACTGACGAATATAAACTAGATAATGGCATACTGAACTCGTCACCAATACTGTGTATGTAGATTATACAAATACTTATATAAAAACACACACTCGTAAACTTTAGTCTTTGTAATATTAGTTTGACGAATATAAACTAGATATTGGCATACAGAACTCGTCACCAATACTGTGTATGCAAACTTTAGTCTTTGTAATATTAGTTTGACGAATATAAACTAGATAATGGCATACAGAACTCGTCACCAATACTGTGTATGTAGATTAAACAAATATATAAAAACACAGACTCGTAAACTTTAGTCTTTGTAATATTAGTTTGACGAATATAAACTAGATAATGGCATACAGAACTCGTCACCAATACTGTGTATGTAGATTAAACAAATATATAAAAACACACACTCGTAAACTTTAGTCTTTGTAATATTAGTTTGACGAATATAAACTAGATAATGGCATACAGAACTCGTCACCAATACTGTGAATGTAGATTAAACAAACATAAAAACACACACTCGCAAACATTCGTCTTTGTAATATTAGTTTGACGAATATAAACTAGATAATGGCATACAGAACTCGTCACCAATACTGTGAATGTAGATTAAACAAACATAAAAACACACACTCGCAAACATTCGTCTTTGTAATATTAGTTTGACGAATATAAACTAGATAATGGCATACAGAACTCGTCACCAATACTGTGAATGTAGATTAAACAAACATAAAAACACACACTCGCAAACATTCGTCTTTGTAATATTAGTGTGACGAATATAAGCTAGATAGTGACATAGGTACAGAACTTATCACCAATACTGTGAATGTAGATTAATCAAACATAATTATAAGAACACACACTCGCAAACATTCGTCTTTGTAATACTAGTGTGACGAATATAAACTAGATAATGGCATACAGAACTCGTCACCAATACTGTGTATGTAGATGTAGGCGTCTATTGATTTCGGTTGGATGTGTGGCTGCAAATCGTAATGAGGGCATGCTGTATACTGAACGACGAGTACTGGCTGCAAAAAAATTAGAAGGTTTTTTCTGGCCAGTATTTGTCAACCTTTACGGCTCCATTTAGCCTCGTATAGATCCTGAGAGGTGCACCAGTCTCCCAGTATAATAAATCTACTTAATTATCATAATGATGTTTTATATAAAATTGTATTAGTGAGGTATTTTTTCCTGTTTTCTATTTGAAGGCTCAGCGTTTGCTAATTCATGGTGTCTTCATAATACATAGCTGACCCTAGCCTACATGGCTAGCAACATACACGGCATGGATGACGGATCGGAAACATTAGCCTTGCGACTGTCGCATTACATAGACGTATATGTTATTCTTTCACGCGAAGCCGCCGGTCGTGACCCCAGAAGAAAGGCAACGAACGAATGGGGTGGAGTTTAGTCAGTAAAAGTCTGACACGCCCTCCCACTACGCCCAAGAGCGGGAGAAGTTAATCTGATGATTCCCCAATTGAAAAAAAAAACCGCAAATCCGCCGGCAGAAGGTAGTACATTATAAATTGAATGTGCTAATTCATTCAAAAATTTTTTTAGCTAACATTTTTAATAAATTGTTCGTCATATTTCCACTTTGCACTACTTTGTGAGACCTTGCTACCCTGGGCTACATACCCGATCTAAAAATATCCAAGAAAATAAAAGCCCAAAATAAAATATTTGTATAAAAACTTTTCTACTGACCGTACTTACGAGTAATTCAGTGCGCTAAGTACCAACACGATATCTAGGGGACTGAATAAATATGCGACTGGTAGGGTGCCAGAGTGAAATGATATGCAAACAGAGAGTAAAAGGTTTTTTATGAATCCTGTCTATTTAGCCCATTATTTACAAGCTAAAAATATAGCAGTAGCAAGCAGTACCAACACGTAAAGTAAGAAAATATTTTTTTAAAATTTAAATTGTTTTAGAAAAAATAAAATTATTAACTAAGTATTCTGCCAACATGTTGCAGATTCGCACGTGTGAAAGTAGGTTTCTTCAGACAAATTTTGGACCACTGTCTCATTCTCTTAGAGCGCGTATTTCGGAAGGATTTTCCTTATGAATTTTGATTCCCTTTGGAGTGTTGAAATGTAAAATTTTTGGGACATAAACGGTCATGTCTTTTCTTTATATGCTTTTAATTTTAACTCGATACCTCCACGCGTTCTCCAGATAAACTGTCTTTACAAACAGACAGACGGACAACAGAATGATCTTATAAGGGTACAGTTTTTTCCTTTTGTGGTACGGAACCCTAAAAAGGATGTTAATCCGGGAGTAACTAGCATCCACGAGCAGACCATAGCCGATTAATATCAATTAGTTGCTGCTTATGAATAAATATCTAGGTTTTAATCGAAATTAATCAATGTCGACCTAATTATTAGCTAAAATAGAGGTTATTATTACCTGGCACGATCGCAGTAAAGGATGAAATCCATTTCATCGCCCGCCGAGTGTGATTAACGATTGGGGATTACTTCGAGAAAATTGCCGAGAAGATCCCCTGTGTATTATCTAGCCGATTCCCGATAATGATTAACTAGCGCAGAGGTCTTAATTCAAAGGTTATCTTTTAAAGAAAGAATCCATGAATCATCATCTGCCTAGCCTTTTCCCAACTATATTGGGGTCGGCTTCCAGTCAAGCCGGATTTAGCTGAATATCAGTATTTTACGAGGAGCGGCTGCCTAACAGACCTCCACAAACCATTAACTAGGATAACACGGTACTTCATGGCAAGACTGGAGTCAGATTTACTGGCTGCTGACTATCCCGTAACGACTGCCAAAGATCTACAAATGACAACCGGGACCAACGGCTTAACGTGCTTTCCGAGGCACGGAGGAAACTCGTTATGTAAAGATGGTCACCCACCCACAGACCAACCTAGGCAAGCGTTGCTTAACCTTGAAGATCGATCTGTGCGGCTGTTATTATCTAGCCACGAGCTCCTCGAAAGAATCCATGAATCCAAGAAATAAATAGAAGCAATTAACTTAGTTTTCTGAAGTATTCCTGTTTCGGAACCAAAGGTTTTGGCACACAAGCTGTTCCCATTTCGGCGCCAATAGGTATTTTGGATTGGGATTTTGTATAGGTTACTACCATAAAAAATACCTTTTCGTGCCGAAACGGGATTAGCTTGGGTGCCGAAGCCTCAGAAAAACTTGGTGCCGAAACAGGAATATTTCTGTTTTCTATGCCACTTGTTAGATCTGGACAATCTGGTCATTTGGTATTGAATTTACCACTTGGAACTACAGGTTTACGGTTAAACTACTGAAGAATTTGGTACGGAGTAAGCTTGTAACGCCAAGGAAGAACATAATACACAATTTTTTATTTGATTTTGACTTCGCGTATACTATAACGGACATATTAATGTCCGTTAAAGCAAACGAAGTAGACAAAAATTTGGAGGTAAGTACTCTCTGGTCTATTTCAAGACTAGGCACCTTTCAAAGGTTTCGCCCCAAATACAAAAAAGGTAACTTAGATACTAATATTATACACGTGAAAGTAACAGTAACTCTTACCGTCTGTTACGCTTTTTTGGTGTCACTTCTAAGCCGATTTTGCTAAAATTTTGTACGGCGTAAGTTCGAACCCCAAGAAAAGATATGGACCAATTTTTATCTGACTGACTTCGACTTCGCAATAACGGAATAATTTAAGCGGACAAAGTCGATAGCAGAAGCTCCTTAAGAATACAAATATGAAACCAGGTCTTCTTCTTCTTCTTCTTCCTGCCTTTATCCCATATTATTTGGGGTCGGCGCAACACGTTTTCTTCTTCCATTCTGTCCTGTCATCCGTCAGACTATCACCAACTCCCTTTTCGTTCATATCGCTCCTCACACAATCCATCCATCTTTTTTTTTGGCCTCCCACTCCCTCTCCATCTATGTACTTGTAAATTCAGAACTCTTTTAGTAACATGCATGAAACCAGGTGCATCTTTATAAAGGGTTAAGGACTAAAAAATCATAAAATCGTATTTACCAACAAATTGAAGAGGACAATAAACGACAAGAGCTTCGCTGAAATGCTCTGTAATGAGTTTCAACCTCAATCATCAATCGATCAGCTGGGAGGTCAACGAGATTGGTTGTGGTCTGGACTTATTGGACAGATACTAATTGAATAGTAGGCGATAAAAAAAAAACACAATGTTTTTGATGCATGTTCACTTTTAATATTTATCTTCATCATCATCTGCCTAGCCTTTTCCCAACTATATTGGGGTCGGCTTCCAGTCAAGCCGGATTCAGCTGAATACCAGTATTTTACGAGGAGCGGCTGCCTACCAGACCTCCACAACCCATTAACTGGGGTAACACGGTACTTCATGGCAAGACTGGAAACAGATTTATTGGCTTCTGACTATCCGTAACGACTGCCAAAGATCTTCAAATGACAGCCGAGGCCAACGGCTTAACGTGCTTTCCGAGGCACGGAGGAAACTCGTTATGTTAAGATGGTCACCCATCCACAGACCAACCTAGGCAAGCGTTGCTTAACCTCGAAGATCGACCCGTGCGGCTGTTATTATTTAGCCACGAGCTCCTTTTAATATTTACCTTAACTTACAATTATAAAAAGAAACTCACATACATACATACATGAACCCTGAAAACATAACACTCCTTTTTTTGGGCAGTCGTTTAAAGAAAGATTTGATTTTTTGTTTGTTGGTATGTTACGATTAACGTTTGAATCCCCAACCGGTCCTATGAGACCGCGCTGTTATTGTTTTGCGGGTATGTGATAGATTAAACTACAAAATCATCTAAAAAAGCTCCACCCGCCTTTCTCATTCACACATTTGAAATTTTAATAGAGCCTCAAATTTTGCTGTTAGAATTGTATCAAAATTGTCAATCATTGGCTTCAATTTTGACAAGTTTGGTAGTATCAAACTGTTAAAATCAATAATTATGAAGCCAATGATAGCAACGCTTGCCTAGGTTGGTCTGTGGATGGGTGACCATCTTAACATAACGAGTTTCCTCCGTGCCTCGGAAAGCACGTTAAGCCGTTGGTCCCGGCTGTCATTTGAAGATCTTTGGCAGTCGTTACGGACAGTCAGAAGCTAGTAAATCTAACTCCAGTCTTGCCATGAAGTACCGTGTTACCCAGTTAATGGGTTGTGGAGGTCTGGTAGGCAGCCGCTCCTCGTAAAATACTGGTATTCAGCTAAATCCGGCTTGACTGGAAGCCGACCCCAATATAGTTGGGAAAAGGCTAGGCAGATGATGATGATGAAGTCAATGATCGGCAATTTAGATACAACTCTAACAGCAGACTTGAGGCCTCGGTCATAGTAGAGCCCCAGTACTTTATACATATTAGGTTGGGCCATTGAAACTTGGCCCAATGACTTCTCTCGCTCTAGGGCGGAGTGGGAAGGTGTGTCAGACTTTAACTGACTAAAACCACCCCTGTGTCCTTCAGTGGCTCCTTATGTTCTAGGAATGTGGTATTAGGTGGGGCCGAGTTCCAAACAAAAAGTGTTGTAAAAGTAATTCCATTGCCCGCGTGATGTTGCCAGCTAATAAAAGTAATCTCATTTAGCGCAGTGAGCGCGCTAACGTTGCTGTTTAGACTAATAAAATGTTTTATGAAGGAAATCATTCAATGTCTTCTCTCGCTCTTTGGCGGAGCGGGAAGGCGTGTCAGACTTTTACTGACTAAAACCACACCTGTGTCCTTGAGTTCCCCCTTGTGTTCTAGGAATCTGTACTAATATAATAAAGAGGTAAAGTTTGTTTTTTAGTTTGTTTGAGGTAATCTGTGGAATTACTGGTCCGATTGCTAAAATTTTTTCCATCAATAGAAAGCTGCTGTATTCCTGAGTGACATAGGCTATATTTTATGTACGCGGGCGAAGCTGCGGGCTAAAGCTAGTGTTTTATAAGGTGGAGCTGAGTTCCAAACAAAAAGTGTAGTAAAAGTAATTCCATTGCCCGCGTGATGTTGCCAGTTAATAAAAGTAATCTCGTTTAGCGCAGTGAGCGCGCTAACGTCGCTGTTTAGACTAATAAAACGTTTTCTCTTTTTTGTTGTGAGTTTCATTAGCTTTAGTGTAATTGTACTTAGTGGTTTGTAAGTAGAATATAGCCTATGTTTTAAGAAAGGCACTTTTGGTGATTTTTTTTAAGTGGGATATCATCGAAATCACTTCTGCTGCTCTAACGCGGAGTGTGAGGGTGTGTACCTCAAAGAGATGTCAGCAAAACGTAGAGGCCCAGCAGGGTCGAAGCCTGCTACCTTATTAACGTTTGAATCCCCAACCGGTCCTATGAGACTGCGCTGTTATTGTTTTACTATTGTGTCTCGTTTTGCGGGTATCTGAGTAATTAAAACCACCAAATACTTTTGGTGGTTTTATTTTTAATGTAGGAAATCTTTCAATGACTTCTCTTACTCTAAGGCGGAGCGGGAAGAAGTGTTAGACTTTTACTGACTAACCTACCTTGGGTTTACCTTTCAGAAGTGAACTCATGGCCCCAGTGGGCTTTGACCATGCTGGGCCCATACGGTTTTATTGACCTCTCCTTGAGCCACGCGTGGAACACTACGCTCTGTAGATGACTTGCCTGTAAAGAAATGTAGATCAATTCATTTTATTTTTATACTTTAACCTAAAATGGTTTAGGTTAAAACCTAAAACGGTCAATTAACGACCCTGGAAAGAAAGCATATAGGAGTGAATTTTAGTCATTAAAATTTTGACACGCCCTTTCACTCCACCCAAGACTCGGAGAAGTCATGTGATGAATCCCCATCTAAAAAAAATATCTCTACAGCAATTATACATTTCCAAAAACTTTCCTTTCTCATTTGAATCTCTGCCTCGCTGTCAAAAACTCCTGGAATTTCTCAACATTATAAAAAAGTTTTTGACATTGATTGTCACCAAGATAAGTAGCAGTAGTTACAGCAATATTCGAAAACCCAAAGAAACGAAATGAATAAGTAATTTTGAAAGAGATATAAAGTTTATTTTCATTTGTGATTTCAAGTCAAACCGAAGTTATCTATATATACTAATATTATAAAGAGGAAAGATTTGTACCTATTTTTGTATGTTTGTAATGAATATGTAGGCTCAAAAAGTACTGGGCCGATTTAAAAAATTCTTTCACCAATAGAATGCTACATTCTTCCAATTTAACATAGGCTACATTTCATTTTGAAAAAAATTAGGGATCCTTGGTAAAATTTGAACATTACATTGTTCGTCCGAAGGTGTAGAAAAATGAGTCTTAAGTCACTAAACAAAGTGTTTTATATCCAAATTTCCAAAAATAAATAATTGTCTAACCCGTGTGAAGCCGGGACGGACTGCTAGTTATAAACAAAGTTTAAACGTTCAAACGTTCAAACGTTCAAAGTTATCCGTTTCATTTGTGTGTCAGTTTGAAAAGTAAAACATAAATTTTGAAAACTATCTGTAGCTTTTATCATGTAATGGGTTGTTAATAATGACCTGCCAAAGTCTCGGTGTTGCAAATCTTTGACAATTTCGGCTTTTCTCTACTATACTATGCTACAAAACTTTTTTTAGGTTTCTGCCTAAAAAAAAGAATCCTTTGTGCAAAATTTCAGCGTTCCAAGTCCTAGGGTTTGGGCGTGGCCTTGATGAATCAATGATGGACTTCGCTATTTGTATTTATATACATACATTTAAAAAGAGTGGTCTAGAGTGCCGGCCACGTACCGGAAGACGCAGCGTCGGAAGGCCTCCCACAAGGTGGGGGCCTGGCGAGGGTCTCGGGAATCCGATGGATGCGAGACGCACAGGACCGGTCCCTAACCGGAAACTATTGGGACTAGGAGCGTGAAATTATATAGAAGACACCTTTCATGGCAAGGCCGAGCACTTAATCTATCACATACCCGCGAAACGAGACACAATAGTAAAACAATAACAGCGCGGTCTCATAGGACCGGTTGAGGATTCAAACACTAAAGAGGAATTTCCAAAATTCAACCATTAAGGGGATGAAACGGTGGTCCAAAGTTTGTATAGCCTTCCTGCTTTTATGCGGACGAAGCCACTGCCAGAAGCTAGTATACAGATGAGCAAAACATATTCTTAAATTCTGTCGGTAACACGCACCCAGCTGATTGCGGACTTTTTCAAAAGTGCGTAGTGTTGATTGTACCTACTTAAGTGATGTTTAATTATGTTACTTTTTTTATTGTGCTTATTATGGTCTATCGGTTTAGGTAATTAACTAAATGTAAACAATCTTGGCATGTCTTTTTATCTAAAAGTTGTCTAAAAATTGTATGTAAAAATCTTTACAACTGCGTATTCACCTAAATCGATGTTAGCTAATAAATTAAATTTAAATAATCTTTGTGTGTAATATATACGATCTCTTTAACATAAAAAGACATACCAAGATTGTTTACCTTTAGTTAACCACCTAAACCGATAGACCATTATAGTGATCATAAGTTTTCTGTTACTCTATAAGTTTCTATCCGTGAAGACCAGTAATTGGCTCAATGTATCTTATACTGTTGTTATCTTTTTGTTATAGCTGTTGGTTCTCCTAAGAATAAATAAATATACTGCCTAAATATTTCGTTGAATAAACCTGATTTTAATTAGCCCTAATGGCGGAGCTGATAAAGAAGTTTCTTATCTGCCATCTCCCTGTGACCGCTGACCGGGTCACGTCGTGGTCCATCCCTTATCATCACAAAATTGAACTCAAATTTTATACATAACTAGCAGCTCGTCCCGGCTTCGCACGGGGTAGATAATTATTTATTTTTGGAAATTTGGATAAAAAACACTTTTTTTCTACATCTTCGGTTACATTGTTCAAATTTTACCAAGGATCCCTAGACTGTAGCATTCTATTGGTGAAAGAATTTTTTAAATCGGCCCAGTACTTTTTGAGCCTAATCCTTACAAACATACAAAAATAGGTACAAATCTTTCCTCTTTATAATATTAGTATAGATATAGATTATTATACCTCTGCTTTTATAGATTAGCTTGGTGATATCTACTGTTTTGTAAATTAAATTTAGATTAATACTGTATTTAGAAATCCATTATTATTTTTTGTAACTTTTAAATTTGTATTTATTTGATGTGTAGCGATTGGCGATTTCCAGATGTTCTTAACAATAGATAGAACAGAATCATTAAAATAAACTATCGAGCCAACTATCGACTTCCGTTCTTCAAAATAATTGTTTTTTTTCGACTGTTTCGAGTCAAATCGACTGCTAATTTTTAATTGTGCGAATCAGTCACTGTCGCTCTAAACCATCGAGGAACAACTCGCGAATTAACCTATCACATACCCACAAAACGACACACAATAGTAAAACAATAACAGCGCGGTTTCATAAGACCGGTCGGGGATTCATGAAGTAATGCGCCATGCGCCAGTCGCAATAACAGACTGAGTCCGAGAGGTGGGTGACCATCTTAACATAACGAGTTTCCTCCGTGCCTTGGAAAGCACGTTAAGCCGTAGGCCCCGGTTGTCATTTGTAGATCTTTGGCAGTCGTTACGGATAGTCAGTAAATCTGACTCCAGTCTTGCCATGAAGTACCGTGTTACCCCAGTTAATGGGTTGTGGAAGTCTGGTAGGCAGCCGCTCCTCGTAAAATACTGGTATTCAGCTAAAGCCAGCTTGACTGGAAGCCGACCCCAATATAGTTGGGAAAAGGCTAGGTAGATGACGTTTTGGGAACACATTTATTGTGCGTACAGCTAAGAAGGAGTGGAATTCCCTGCCAGAGTCTGTGTTTCCTGTTAGCTACAACTTAGGGGCTTTTAAGTCAAGACTGAATATGTAGGCAAACGTGCCCCATCGTCACTTACCATCAGGTGAGACGGTGGCAAAACGCGAGCCTATTCATAATAAAAAAACCCTTGAAAATGAGACTAAATCATAAAAGGAAAATTAGGTTAGAAGCATGCTTCACTGACCTGGTCGACATCCATCGGATAAACTCTGGACCTTCTTGCTTGATCTTTCCGGAGCAGCGCACATGATAGATGTCTCACTTCACTTGACACTTCGAAACACTTTCATACACACCTTTCTTTCTTTAACTGTTCTTTTTTTTGCACTTTTTTCTCGCGTCATAAGTCGCAATAGAAAAACTAATAAAAAATAGTATATTACTAAGTTCTATGAGCGTCTCTCAAGGTGAAGAGAAGAAATATAATAATATGTTCCTCCAAATTGTTGTTATCGGCGGCGACAGGGTAAACGCTAGTCAAGTGTGCAGGTTGTGCAGGACAAAGGTAGAATGATATAGCGTCACTTACACTTCTACCCTACAATAAAAATTATGTAAGGTACGAAACCCACCAAAAATCATCGAATTCCCACTCGGGATTGAGAATAGAATAGAATTTATTCGACACACAATGGAAACTAAAAGTAGTAAAATAAGAAGCAGATTACAGAGGAAGTTAAGAGCCTATTACATTACTCGATACGTCAAGCTGAAGACCGTCTTACCATTATTACACTACACGACGTAGACTAAGACCGTTCGTAAAATCGAGTGGTGTAATAGGCCTTTTACTTTTAGGCAAGCGTGCTCCATCGGCGAACATAATATCATCATTTACCATCAGGGGAGATAGTAGTCAAAAGCGAGCAGATTAACCTATCAATACCCGCGAAACGAGACACAATAGTAAAACAATAACAGCGTGGTCCAATGAGACAGGTCGGGGATTCATGAATTAACATTATGAATTTTTAATACGTCTAATCGGATCAAACGTCGTTTATGTACAGTACGGCCGTTATAAATCGAGTCTGAAGTTAGGCTCTGCGAATTTTGGTGCTTGAAATATCGTACAAAAATAAAGGTTAAAAAAATACAATTTGCAGATGTTATTGCTGTTAAAAACAGTTAGTGTCATTTATAGCATAGCAGAGCCTAACTTCAGACTCACCAACTTATAACGGCCGTACTGTAGTCTCTCAGACTGTATGCGGAGCGGGCATGTCAGACTTTTACTGACAAAAATCCACACTTTTGTTCCTTCTTTGCCTTCTTTCCAGGGTACCGGGTTTTCCTTATGATAAGAATATCTGGTATCACGAACATTAATTTGTACTACATCCCGCTATATACCTAGTCAGTTACTTGGGAATGTTCCCAATATTAGTGGAATGAAAGATTCCTTCCCAATAATCCCCGACACGTAGTTATTGAACCGGTCTAACGCAGGCACGCGCCAATACTTGGGGAATGTGAAGATACCAGATGTTAGTCCGCGGTATTTCTTGGATTTCTTTACGAGCACGGTTTTGGGTTTATCGGAGTATGGTAGAATATCTCAGTTGGAGGTATTCATATTAGAACTAGGCGTAAGTAAAAATAAAAATATGAAGATTTTGGCAAACCAGAGCCGTCGTATTCTATTTGTTTTCCTTCGCTTCGTAGGAATGATTAAAAAGTTCATTTGAAGTAGGATTGTTTACTAATTATCAGCACTCAAAACATCAGGAAAAGTTGCGTTGAAGACTGCTGCATGTAGTAAGTTATTATTTCAGTTATTTAACCCGTAACTTAATGTGACAAAACAACTACTAATTAGTAGCGGAGACTAAAGTCGCTTTAGTTATATTAATTCATGAATCCCCGACCGGTCTCATAGGACCGTGCTGCTATTGTCTTACTATTGTGTCTCGTTTCGCGGGTATTGATAGGTTAAAGTTAACGAGTACAAGACGAGTACTGCAGACAAAGAAGTATATAAGCTACATATGGATAATTCAAATCTCCACAAAATTGTCAAAGAACAACAAGACAAAATAGACCAGTTGACTGAGATTTGTTCAAACAAACAGCAAAATAAAAAAAACCGGCCAAGTGCGAGTCGGGCTCGCGCACAAAGGGTTCCGTAAAAATATCATCGCGGATTTTTAAAGGTGTACAATACTGTAGTATATTTTTTGGT
Organism: Mythimna separata; assembly: GCA_030763345.1. Taxonomy (NCBI): domain Eukaryota; kingdom Metazoa; phylum Arthropoda; class Insecta; order Lepidoptera; family Noctuidae; genus Mythimna; species Mythimna separata. The sequence continues at coordinate 2,829,101 of CM061175.1, forward strand.
CTATCTTATAAGGTTCAGCCATCGTTTTCAGTGTAAGCACAATAACTTAACCAAAATTACAGTTAAATCAACCTATCTCAAAAACTATAAGAGATACTTTGATCAAACCAAAAATCGTTGAAAGAGTTAATTAGCATGCATCACCTCTATTTTTTTTAGAATTTTATACCCCGTAGTTATAAAAATAGAGGGGGGGGGACATACTTTTTACGACTTTGAGAGCTGATATCTCAAAAACCGTTCACTTTAAGAAAAATGTTTTTTAGAAAACTTTATATCATTTTAAAAGACCTTTCCATTGATACCCCACACGGGTATGTACATCGAAAAAAAAATTTTCATCCCTCAGTTACATGTATGGGGGGCCCCACCCCCAATTCTTTTTTTTACTATTTAGTGTCATAATTTTGTAGCGGTTCATACAACACATATTCCCATCAAATTTCATCACTGTAGTACTTATAGTTTCCGAGTAAATCGGCTGTGACAGACGGACAGACGGACAGACGGACAGACGGACATGACGAAACTATAAGGGTTCCGTTTTTGCCATTTTGGCTACGGAACCCTAAAAAACACTTTCCAAATAACATAAAATTTACCGATACCTGTGAAACTCCCATAACAACACCTCTCATTGTTGATGTGGATATACCGAATGGACAATACTATCAAAGTCCCACAAACCTGATCATTCCCCTGGAGCATACAAGTATGTGTAAAGATTCAGTCAAACAGGTCCAATTATACCCAACTGAAACATCAACGCGAGAAGTCCCAAGTAAAAGGCGTATATTGATCTTTGGTGGCCAGCAGTGCATCGGTCTAGCAAGTCAACTAATTGGCTCAAGAAATAACAACAACTACGAAATCTTAGCGCAAACCAAACCGTTTGCCACATCTGACGAAATAATAAAAGGCTGTGATAACCTAAAGTTAGATAAAAATGATAAGATAATTTTAGGTATTGGCGAAAATGACACTAACCCTATGAGAACTGTGATAGAATTATCGGCGTTACTAAAGAAGTTTGAGTATAATACTGTTATGATTCTTAATGTATGTGAAAACAAGTACTTAAATGTAAAAATGCTAAATGATATGATCAAACTCACTTGTAATAATTTTTCAAATTCCTATTTTATGAATGTTTTTCACACGTTTAATAACCGCATTGCCTATACATGTAAAAAGCTCAACCTTTTTATAGACTCATTAGATTATAACTGTAAGTACCTGCCAATGATAAACAAGAAATATGCTACAAGTCAAGGAGTAACTCACGTAAATTCTATTGAAAACCATACGATAATACCATATAAAGGAAAACACAAAACCCAACAATCCTATAAAAAACAAAAAACAATCTTAGACTACTTTCCTACAGTACAAAACACTACTCCATGTCAAACGCAACCCGCACGTCTCTCACCCAATGAAACCGATCTAACATTTTTTCGAGAATAACGGCAATGAGAATCAGATCACTCTATTTCATCAAAATATAGCAGGATTGCTATCTAAATTAGATATTTTAAAAATAGCTTTATCAGACTTCACAACTAAACAAATCGACGTAGACATACTCTGTATTAGCGAAACATTCTTAAAATGTGGAGAAGAACCTAACGTACACATTAATGGCTATAAGCTAGCTTGTTTTTACTCCAGAGCCAAACAGAAGAGAGGTGGCGTTTGTATAATATGTAAGGACTACCTAACTTGTCATAAAATAACCTGGCTCAAAGATATTGCGTCTGAACTAACCTTTGAGTGCTGTGGTGTGGAATTTCCACAGTATAAATTTATTCTTATATGTATCTATAGAATACCAAATTCGAACCCTCGGGTTTTTTTAGAAAAATTAGAAATTATATTAAATAAAACCCGCTCTAAAACAAAAAAGAAAGTTGTAATAGTTGGCGATTTTAACATTAACATCCTTAAACACTCTAAAATACGTGATGACTATCTGACTTTGCTCCAAAATTATAACTTTAAAATGCATATTAGTGAACCGACAAGAGGAGAATCATGCTTGGACCAAATTATAAGTAATGATCTCACTGCTGTAGGCAAAGTCATACCAACAGGCTTATCAGACCACGACACATGCCAAACATTATCCCTCACCGTAAAAAATAAAATATCCCCTAAACTGCAATGGTATGTTTTCAGACGTGACTATTCGCCGGACCACATACTAAAATTAATTGAATGCATCAACAATCTGTCTTGGGCAGAGGTATATGATCAACCCGACCTAAACAATGCCTTTCAAACATTTCATGATACTTTCACACTGCTTTTCAATTTATGTTTTCCAGTCAAAAAAATTAAAGTTAATAAGAAATTGAAGAATCAACCTTGGATAACCAAAGGTCTAAGATTAGCTTTCAATACCAAAAGGAAGCTCAGGTATTTATACAACTGTAAATCAACACGTCAGTCTTATAAAACTAAGTATCGCACTTATAACAAAATATTAAAAAAGAGTATAAATTTAGCACAGAAACTTAACAATGATCGATTATTAATGAAATCTAAGAATATCTGTCGGGACTCCTGGAAAATTATTAAAAATCAAGAAAGTAATCAACATAATGCACTGCATATAAATAAAATAAACTTTAACACTACAGCCATAACCGATCCAGAACTTATATCAAATACCTTTAATAATTACTTTATTGATCTCACAAAAAATATTAATAAAAAGAAAAATATAAATTTATCGAAAACAATAGAACCTAATAATGCTAGTATATTCTTAATTCCAGTTACAACTAATGAAATCTACCAAATTGTACTGTCTTTAAAAAATACAAAATCGGTAGGCTATGACAGCTTACCGACTCAAATTCTAAAACAAACTGCACATTTAATAGCACCAGTACTGTGTCATCTCATAAATATGTCGTTATCTCAAGGCACTTTTCCAGAAAAATTAAAAATATCAGTGGTAAAACCTATTTTCAAAAAAGGCGAAAAAACAGAACCTAACAATTACAGACCTATTGCGCTCATACCTACACTTGCCAAAATTTTTGAAAAAGTGATGTTTAAACGATTAACAACTTTCCTTAATAAATTTAACATTCTAAAATCCGAACAACACGGTTTCCAGAAAGGCAAATCCACTACACTAGCTGCCTTTAAATTAATAAAAAAAGTTTCAGAGAATATTGACAAAAATATCAACACCTGCGCAGTGTTTTTTGACATGAGCAAGGCGTTTGATTTTGTTGATCATGACATCTTGCTCCAAAAAGCCTATGCATACGGTATTCGTGGTGTAGCACATAAGTGGTTACAAAGCTACCTCACTAATAGGCAACAATATGTAGAAATTAACAATATTAATAAGGATACAGAATTAACATATAAATCTAAATTATTATATAACAGAGTCGGAGTCCCACAAGGTAGTATACTGGGCCCACTTTTATTCTTACTTTATATCAACGATTTACCCAACGTGATAAATCATCACTGTACTCTTTTTGCAGATGATATATCGCTAGTAATCTCACAAAAATCGAATACCACTTATGAGACTTATAACAACGAGGTTAACGAAGCAGTTCGAAACGTTATCCAATGGCTAGAGTGTAATAATTTAAAAGTTAATATAGACAAAACTAGAATTATACAATTTTACAATAGAAAACAATATAATTACAAATTAACTATCTCATACGATAATAATAACATAGCGCAATCCGATAGTATAGTCTTCCTCGGGATGTCATTAGATAGTCAGATCTCATGGAAATTACACATAGCTAAAATTTGTAACAAGATAAACAGATATGTTTACGCTCTATGGCGTCTTACAAGAATCTCCAGTCTAAAAACAGCTCTACAAGCATATCATGGATATGTAGCTTCCAACATACGGTATGGTATTATATTATGGGGTGGTTCGGTAGAATTTAATAGGGTATTCCTTGCTCAAAAGCAGTGTATTCGTGCACTATGTAACGTAGACTCATTAACTTCATGCAAACCATTGTTTAAAAAACTCAATTTACTAACAGCACCGTCCATGTATATATTTGAATCTTGTATTTTCGTTAAAACACATCTGTATCTATACAAATCCTTTGGTGATTATTGTAATTTTAATACCCGTTATCCCAATAGCTTTCCTTTACCCAATATAAAAACGGATCTGTATCGAAGAAACTGTTACCCCATGTCAATTAAATTATTTAACAAATTACCGGGTGATCTGAAAGACCTACCCATTACACTATTCCGAAAAAAATTGTATACCTGGCTAGTCGATAAATGTTTCTACACGACCCAGGAATACCTTTGTTATAAGAATAGAAAATTATTGTAACAACTTACTATGTTCCTATTAGTGCAATAATAGACAGTTAAGTTAGTTTGTAATCTATTTTAAGAGTATAATATATAGGTATAGGTACCTGTACCTAACCTTTTATTGTTCTAAGTTTCGCATACCAGAAATGGTTAATATGAGGCTCTTTTCTGTTATATTATGTACAGTCAGCATCAAAAGTCGCTGAACACAATCAACATAACAAAACATTTTATTGTGAACAGATGAACGAACGAGGTGTTTTGTTATGTTGATTATGTTCATCGACTTTTGATGCTGACTGTACCTACCTAATGTAACATTCATGTACCATATTTGTTACCCATATTATGCGAATAAATTATTTGATTTGATTTGATTTGATTTGAAGCGAAGGCCTTCTTAGGATCACTAGGACCTTCGATTGGATTTTCTAGGGATGTTTTTTCTCGAATTGGATACTGGGCTAATAACTAATTAACTACATATGGTCACCAAATTGGCTAGAGGCTCTGGAAATAATCAGAAAAGTTTAATAATACACGAAGGTCCAGAACGTAAGTTACATAATAAACGTTTGGAAGAATTGCTTACACACAACTTCCATCTTGAAAATGTATTTCAGTACAGACGCAGTACCGAATCAGCAACGTAGCAAGAGGAGCAAATGCTAGGGGCCCTGCGCTAGAAGGGGACCTCGCTTTAACGTACAAAAACTAGTCAAGGTACCGTAAGACATCTAATCAATTCTACACTGTCGATAAATATAACTGGGTTGACGAAAAAGAACCCCGGGACCCTGGAATTAAGGCAAAGATGGAACAGGAGAGGGTTTTAGTCAATAGAAGTGTGATACGCACTATCGCTCCGCCAATAGCGGGAGAAGTAATTTTGAAGATCACTAAAAAAAAGGAAGACCAGAAGATGCAGCGTTGGAAGGCCTCCCATAAGGTGGACCGATGAACTGGTCGACAGGGTCGCAGGAATCCGATGGAAGCGAGACGCACAGGACCGGTCGCTGTGGCGACGCTTGAGGCAGGCCTATGTCCAGCAGTGACCGTCTTTCGGCTTCGGATGATGATGATGAAAAAAAAATACTGATGCAGATAATTAAGGCAACAGCCTATGGACCCATCGCTAAATAAAGGCCACGTGGCCTGTTAGAAAAAGAGATTTAATTTGTTGTTACTTGCTTGTAAAGATTTTTGGGTCTCTGTATTTGCTACAAGCCCCATGTTGGCTTAATCCGGTACTGCCTGAATGGAATCTTGAAGACGTAAGGGTATTACTTTCATATTATAAGATGAATGTAATAATCGGCATCGTTACGCCTTCAGTGTAAATCTAACGAGCGCCTCGGAAATTAATCTTAAAATATCAGAGAAGCGAGAGATTGGGGCGAGATCTTTTGAGAAAATTAAAATTATGATCTGAGCCGTCTTTTTGAGCAAGCAATTATTATACGGAGTAAGCGATTATTCCGGCCATTCAGGGTTAATTTGAGTGTAAAATTTATGGAATCTGGTAATAATGAATTGTAGGATTATCAATAGTGTCTTAAGTCATAAAATAATCGTGATTTTGTGAGTGACGCGTTTTCAGGAGTTTTTATTAAATTAAGACTTCTCTACTCTAAGAATTGCTATTGTACCTTTTGGTGGGTGTTCATAAACCCACTCACGTATACCCACCCAGACCCGGACTCAGAAATAATAAAAGTAATAAATGTTCTCTACACTCTTTTTCCACAAAAACTTGAACTTTGCCTATTGCAACGCAATATGTTTATAATATGTTTGATGTTATTTGAGATCAGTGATGGTCAAGTGTTAACTGACCCGACTTACAAGGTGTAGGTCGCGGGTTCAAACCTAGTCAGGTTTTACATTACTTTGTGTAATTACATTTTTGTGTATGAAAATTATTTCATCGCCACTGCTCTCAAAACGGTGAAGGAAAACATCTTGAGGAAACCGGCATCCTCTAGAACAAAAAATTCGAAGAAATGTGACGTCCGGGCCCGCGTGGTGGATTACAGCCCATTTCCTTGAGAGGAAGCCTGAGTAGTCCTAACAGTAGGAACATTACAAGGCCGATAATGCTAATGAAAAATGGTTGATGTTCATTTATTTTCTCTTCACGCACGCCTTCGTTGATTCTTTATCAGCTCATATTTCAATCAGGTAGAGACGATGCAATTTTGATCAAGCTCCATGCTGTTAAAACTCTGGCATGTCAAAGTGGCTAATTCCACCCGGTTTTTTTCCATCTTCCCGGAATGTAGCCGTGCCAAACTGACAGTCTTGAGAAGCTCAAACAGTCTTGAAATCTGCATGCCTTCCTCAACTGACAGTCTTGAGAAGCTCAAGACTGTCAGTTGGGGAAATTTTCTGATCACTCCTAGGGACAAAAGCACAACGGGGATCCTGGGGGGGGGTGGGGGGGGAACGAAGGAACGGGGCCCCACCCCGTTCCTTCGTTTAAACAGTAAAAGTCTGACACACCCTCCCGCTCCGCCCAAGAGCGGGAGAAGTCATTATGACTATCAATAACAAAGAAAATGTACTAATAAAAATACAAGCTCTGATTTCAGTAATTTCTGCCCGTTCATTCAATGATTCTTTTTAGAGTTCTCCAAATACGTAAAAAACCTTTTTGGATTCGTTCTAAAAAAGTTCCGCAGCGTTTTTCAACAATAGGGAAAGGCAGGGCCATATTTTAAATTCTGGACGTTAAATGGGCCGTATCTCACGTTCGCTGTCACGCCAAAGAGGCGAAAATGTCCCTAATAGTCCGTATTGACTGGATGGACATTGGGATTTATTATGAAAGATAAGGTAAGGCTTTGTAGTTAAAGTGGTCGTTGTAGTACGGTTTAGTTATTTATTTTCTTTATAATGGGTGATGTAGTTTGAGGTTGGCTGAAGGATGCGATCGTACTTATACCGCTCTACTTTACAGTTCAGTTCTTACAAATAAAATAAAAAATGTCATGTGGCAAATTTTGAAAAAACGTAAGATAAAAAAAATTTGAAAAAAAAAATTGTAATTAAAAAAAAAAACAATTATTGCACACAGTTTGTATTGGTGTTTCGAGCTGGTGTCCGCAATTCCACAATTAAAGCGCATTTATTTTGCGTACGGGTGGGAAAAACGAGTCAGTCGACCCTGCTCCCCAAGGAAGGCCAGCAGAACCCTTAGTGATACTGATAATTTGCAGAAGTACTTTGGCCCGTATTCGGCGACCACTGGAGAGCTTAGAAGCATCTGCTTGAATGTAGCCAACGAGAAAGCTGCTCATCTGAGCAGCTTTCTCGTTGGCTACATTTAAAAGTTGCGTAATTTCTCGGAAATTGCAATTTTAAGACAGCTGCTGTAGCTGCTATCAATTGAAATCTAGAAACGGTTATGATTTCGATCATTTTAATAATAGGATAAGAATATTCTAACGGCACAATAATAATATCATGTCGTTCTTAACTTGTACATAAACAATAGATATAATGTAAATAATTATAACAGTGAACGTGTTTATGAGACTCAAACAGGTTATGCCGTCTGCCAAGTTGTATTTAAGGAGGGGTGTGGAGACAACAAGGGACGTTGTGGTATAAATAATAGTTAGGAACATGGCGAATTAGCATTTTTGTAGCATTATCGGCCTTGTAAATGTTCTTACTCAGGCATATTTTCTAGGAAAGGGTAATCCACCACGCGGGCCCAGTGCGGGTTGGTGAATATCACATGTCTTCGATTTTTGGTTGTAGGATATGCTACGTGGTTTCCTCACGAAGTTTTTCTTCACCGTTTTGAGAGCAGTGAAATAAATTCACAACTCAAAAGTCTCACTCACTACTGCCACACAGCGAATACACATTATATTTATTACTTTATTACAGACAGTCGTCATTCCTAAAGGCTAAAGTATTTTGTGGCATAGCTTTGAAGGATATTAATAAATTTCACGGACTATAACCTTCAGATTTAAATTCAAATCTGAAGATAGTTATGATTTGAATAAGACAAGAATAGGTATTCCAAAGGCACAACATAAGCTCGTTTATAACTGATTCACAAACAATAAATAATGAAAGAAAATATAATAAGGAAATACGAGTAAATAATAGACATGTAAACAATTATAACAGTAAACGTGTTTACTCGTTTGAAACAGGTAATAATATCCGTCACGATACATATCTGTAACTAACGAAGGGTGTGGTAACAACGAGAGACCTTGCTTTATTAATAAATAGTTATCAATGAAGAAAATACTATAACATTATAATTATGTATTAGAGATAGTCGTTGTTGCTAAGGCTATTTGCTATTCGTCAGTTTTAACTAGATGAGACCGGTGTTTCCTATCTGGCTAACTAAAGCAGAAACACCGAAATAAACTCAGGGGTGTCAGTTTCTTTAAAGTAAGTTCATACAGTAAATATGTTATGGGTAAATCATATAGGGATCATGCAGATTAATGTCTTAGATGGTCTTTTGAGGAAGGAACCATACAGATTTAAGTGGATCTGTTCAGTCAGAATTGCAAAGCTTAAACCAGGAAAATAGCGATCCACATTGTCTAGTCATAGTAACTTTGTAGAAATCTAATAAACAAGGAACATATAAACCAGGCATGTTATGAATATGTTTCGGATTGGGATACAGATATGCATAATAGGATTAGTATATCCGAAACCGGTATAGGTTTCGGATATGGTTACGGGGTTATGAATATTTTTTTTTCGGATTATCCGTTAGTTTTGTGTCCGTTCGTTACTGTTTATATATACATTTTATTTTTAGATAGACTGTATCCTGCCTTAAATAATGATGATGTTAATTTAAAAAATACAATAAAGTTTATTCTGTTCTAGTTTTTCAGCGAACCACTCACTAATAAAGATAACACACATCTAACGATGACTCAACGCTGAAGCGAACAGACATTTAGTTCAGCTTGCCTCGATAGATGGCGTTACACTTATGACGCGCGATTCTGAATCGCGGTGTTAAGATTCTCCGCGAATGAACGACCCCCCTCGAGTTCTTTAGTACGGTATCGCTTCTCGGCCTTTTGGCTAAGATCAAAGTGTAGTATCTGTTCTTTTCAGCTTAATATCTGAAAGTTCCCTCACTGAGGGACCAGTATATTAAACTGATTTTTGTAAGCTGATGGGATGTTCGGGGCTCGCTCCACTCCCGTCGCGGGTCGGCCCGGCATTGCAGTGCCGCCGGGATCGGCCCACATAATATCTATGAATGAAACGAATATATTTATAACATCCTTCTAGCGGCGGCTTCATGTTAGTAGAAAAAAAAATTGCCGACGTTATTCAGTGTACTAGCTTTGTATAATTATAGTTTTCTAGTGGTAAATGCATTTTTGAAATCGGTCTTCTAGTTTTTGAGTTAAGTCGTATACAAAAGATCAAATCTTTCCTCTTTATAATAATATTTTAGGAGATTGCCATCGTCCCAGCATAATTTATTTTAAGAATTTCAGGCTTAATTTTATGCGTCCAATTGATATTTTATATACGAGTATTACTACATTCATGCGAATTTGTTATTCCTGTTTATTTTTGATTCGCAAGTATCGTGTATATAGCCAGTTTCAAGTTTACAAGGTAGTTAATTTTTAGTTACTTTCCGTAACTTGTTCCATTAGAACGCGAGTATCACACATTCTAATATTTTTACAGTATTTGGTAGCGAATGTATCGAGTAACACCTTCTCGGCAAGCTTCGCTGTAACTGTTGTAGTCAATACTACAACAGCTTCATTCTAAGCTCCATAATCATCTTCCTGCCCTCGTCCCGATTTATTTAGGGTTGGTGCAACACGTTTTTTTCTTCCATTCTGCCCTGTAACTCGTCACGCTATCACTCACTCCCTTTTCTTCCATATCACTTCTCACACAATCCATCCATCTTTTTTTTGGCCTCTTTCTCCATCTCCATCCATCCACATGTAAACTCATAATTCTTTTAGTAACATGCGTTTCATCTCTCTTCTTCACATGACCATACCAAGACAAACGATTTCCTTTCAGCTTTTCAGTCACTGGTACTACTTTCAAACTTCCCCTAATATACTCATTTCTCACTTTGTCCATTCTTGTCACACCACATATCCATCTTAACATTCTCATCTGCGTCGTGCAATCTTTTTTCATCCGTCTTTTTCACAACCCAACATTCTGATTCATACAGCATGACAGGCCTTATCTCGGAAACCATCAATTTTACCGAAATCGCGCATATGTCAATGATTCCACATATTGTCGCATGAACAATTCTTTGAATATTTTATCAGCTAACATTTTACCTTTCACAATACTCAACATAACAGCATACCTACTATGTCTTAATATAAGTGCCTTTGTAATATTCAAGAGAACACAATATCATACATGTGTTTCAAAGGCTGACAGTGATAGACTAAGAGAGTACTATCGGTGGCATAGCTGAGACTGTATAAAGAAGTAGGGTTCTTATCTATACTAATATTATAAAGAGGTAAAATTTGTAAGTTTGTAGGTTTGTAAGTTTGTATGTAGGGGGTAATCTCTGGAACTACTGGTCCGATTTGAAAAATTTTTTCAGTGTTAGATAGCCCATTTATCGAGGAATGCTATAGGCTATATACCATCACGCTACGATCCACGGGAGCGGAGCAGTAACGAAAAATGCGGGTGAAACCGCAGGGGACAGCTAGTAGTTTATGAAGAAAGATGAAAGAAGTGATTTTGTCATCATATAAGTTTTGTTTTAGGTGGGAAGTCATCCAATTACTTCTCCCGCTCTTGGGCGGAGCGGGAAGGCGGACTTTTACCGACTTTTTTGCCTTTCGTTTCAGTAGTAAAGTATTCCTTTCAAAAGCGAACTAATGGCCCCAGAGGCTTCGGCCCTGCTGGGCCCTTACGGTTTTCTGACATCTCCTTGCGGCGCGCATCGAACTCTACGCGATGTAAGCGTAAGAATCAATCAATCCTTATCATTTTCCCACAGCTGGGACTCAGACCTCCTCTTTAGAAGAGGGAGTGGGCGTAATCTACCTCGCGAGCCTAGTGCGGATTTTTAGACGTCACCTCTTCGTGTTTTTGGATCCAGGGTGCGTCGGTTACTTCATTATGTTTTCCTTCCGACCCTCCCGGTCCGCCCAGAGTGGGAGAAGTTATTTTAATGATTTCTCACCTAAAATAAATAAAAATAAAAAAGTACATATATTGAAAAAAAAATATAATTACTTACTTACATAATTATAGGCGGACCCTGGCAACGGCCGGTACTAACGCCAGGCAGAAGAACACTTACTTACATAATTATAAAACAGTATTGCATTATAAATAAGATTGTCTACATACATAAATGCTTACAGTCTAAAAACATTCCCTCTATCATACAAAAACAGGATGATTCACTGCAAAGCCATTATAAAGGATACAAGAGGCTTCAACGTCGAGAAATTCTTTTCAAAACTGTCAACAAGCCATTGGACTATGACCCTTATTTCCTCAGCACTAAGACCTAGGGATTAAGAGCATCGTCTGAGAGATTGCAGCCATTTGTCAGAATCTCGAGTCATTTAAGGCAATTTTTATTGCTTTACTCAGTCGAGAATGGCGGGAGAATGTACAGAAATGTACAGTAATAGTATAAAAGTCTGATGTGTTGAGAAAATATAAAGAAAATACGAGGGAGAAGAATAATAGAAATTAATTTAAACTTTATGAAGTTGAAGTCTTGGCGGGACTTTGAACGAATATGGCGTAGTTCAGAATAATTTAGCAGCAAAGCGAGGAAGTTTGGTTTAATTTTGAGTTTTTGTATGATTTCATTTAGGGTTTTATGGTGGCCACTCACCAGAGGTAGTGGCTAGATAATAACAGCCGCAAAGGGTCGATTTTCAAGGTTAAGCAAAGCTTGCCAAGGTTGGTTTGTGGATGGGTGACCATTTTAACATACCGAGTTTCCTCCGTGCCTCGGATAGCACGTTCAGCTGTAGGTCCCGGCTGTCATTTGTAGATCTTGGGCAGTTGTTACGGATAGTCAGAAGCCAGTAAAATCTGACTCCAGTCTTGCCATGAAGTACCCTGTTACCCCAGTTTAATGGGTTGTGGAGGTCTGGTAGGCAGCCGCTCCTCGTATTCAGCTAAATCCGGCTTGACTGGTAGTCTGGAAGCCGACCTCAAAATAGTTGGGAAAAGGCTCGGTAGATGATGATGGTGGTCCACTTACCGTCATGCCGCTTATTCCAGTGACTTGATCAAGCCAAACTAATTCTGGGGACGAAAGTGAACCCCGGAAATCTGGAATTAAGGCAAAGAAGGAACAGGAGTGGGTTTATGTCAGTAAAATTTGACACACCCTCCTGCTCCACCCAAAGTGGGAGAAGTCATTGTGATGTTTACCTTAAAAAAACCACTATCCAGTTTACCATAAAGTTTGTAGCGTGCATGAAGCGCCGTCTGGTAAACTTGACGGTGTACGGCAAGTCTACTGTTTTTGTTACTGACTAAGGGCCTCGTTCACCATCTCCGAGTAGGCACTACTCACTGAATAAATTCAAAAATGTGACAGATTTTGTATGAAATTATCTGCCAAGTAAGATACTCGAAACTTAATCATAGGTGGTGAAATAGGCCCTAAGTATGCATAGTGTTACTCAGCTGTATTTTTTTAAATGGTACAATCAGCACCAAAAGTCGATGAACAACAAAACATTTTATTGTGAACAGATGAAACACATTTTATTGCAAACAGGTGTTTTGTTATGTTGATTCTGTTCATCGACTTTTGGTGCTGACTGTACCTATAAACTAGTGATTAACAGCGATCTCACTTAATTGTTAAGTAGTGATGCAATCGTTGATGGTAAAGCGCACTAGTTTGTTAAAAGCTTTGAAGACACGTAAGTTATAATCGGAATCAGGTGTGCTTTTACGCGATTTTAATAAGACTAATTGTATTAATAATCAAATCATTCTTATTATATCTATCACACTTTTATCATCACCTTCCTACCCTTATCCACTTTTATTTGGAGTCAGCGCAACGCGTTTTTTTCTTCCATTCTGTCTTGTCACTTGTCACGCTAACACTTGCTTTTTTCCATACAACCCATCCATTTTTTCTTTGGCCTCTCCCTCCCTCTCCATCCATCCACATGTAAGCTCATAACGATTTTAGTAATATGCGTTTCATTTCTCCTCTTCACATGAACTTACTCAGACAAACGATTTCGTTTCTACATTTCAGTCACTGGCGCCACTTTCAAACTTCCCTTAATATACTCATTTCTCTCTTTATTCATTCTCGCCACACTACATATCCATCTTAACATTCTCATCTCCGCAGCGTGCTTTTTTCGTCCAACTTTTTTAGAGCCCAACATTCTGATCCATACAGCATGACAGGCCTTATCACGGACTTGTAGCTTTTACCATTCCACTTGAGGGGCATCCGTGGATCACAAGTTGTTCCCGTGACCTGTCGCCGTTTCATCCATCCTGAGTTGATCCTATGTGTTAAGTCTCGGTCTACATCACCGTCCCCTGGACAAAGGACCCAAGGTACCAACGCATTTATAACGTTAAAAAATCAACCACTAACCCACTCACCCTTTTACAATTTTCTAAGTGCTTGGAACAATCTCCGTGGCGATAGGCGCTCTAGTACTTAGCCTAATTTTTGACTGAACATCGATTGAAAGCATTTTGATTATAGTCTAAATATACCACCGATTCGCGTTTAAGAATTTTCACCAAATGAATGTTTTTGATGATAACGATTTACAAATACGAAGGAGCAATTTTACTTCGTTTTTTACGAGTATATATCTTTTAAACTTTGCGTCCCATTCCCTAGAGTGGGACAAAGTTCCCACCCCGTTCCTAAATTACTTCTGTATCGTGAATGCATACACAATCATGTAAACTGACATACACAAGACAGTCATACCCGGAACAACTATCTGTAGACCATATACATGTTGGTTCCATACCTGCATATACAGGGTGTTTGGTTCATCGTGTGCCAAATTGATATGGTCGAATGGAAGGGTCATCTGCTATCCTTTCAGACCCCTAAACATTACCCATGCCCAGTGGAATTTTTTTCATCGAGTTTTTAGTATTTTTTGAAAAATAGACCCGAATTTTACATTCAAATACAAATATTAAAAAATGTATAAGACGTAGAGCCTGAATTTTAATTTTATTTAGACGTATATTGTATAAAGGTACTTTTAAATACAAAATTAGTGATATTAGCCATCTTGATTTTTAAAAATTTAATCGCAAAGTTTCGGACTTAAATTAAAGCTATTCATGTTACAGCTATTTACATGGCTGCAAAAAATTAACTTAAAGAGACTAGGATCTTCAAACTCTCTCAATAATTCTCTAGTCCATCCTCTTGCCAGTGATGTGCCACATGACAAAAAAATCTTTTTGCAACTATGTAAAATCACTAGTTTTGTGAAACGAGTCGCATAAAATTAACATGCAAAATTGTGAATTGAAAAATTATTTTTGCTGAAATTGTACCTGAAACACCTACTTAATCTGTTATATCACTCTTAGAAGGTGAAATCTTTCTCGTATCTCACTTTTCGTTGATTTTACTAGAAACAAAAAAAATAAAATTACATTTTTACAATGATTTCATAATTTTTACAAATCCTGCTCAAATTTTGGCCTCTATTACAAATGCAGGCCCGACACCTGTTCCGTATTTCGACACTCGGTTTTTGTAGGTCTACACTTGAACGAAAGGTCTGGGGAACCTGCCAAAGAGCTGGTATACGCCACGGAGGTTCCAACTAGGGAAGTACTAGTTCAAAGCATTGAAACGGATTTCAATACAATTAAGGAGGTAAAACGACTTCGCACAACATCTGAGTGTCAAAATACAAAGCAGACGTTAGGCCTGCATTTGCAACAGAGGCCAAAATTTCAGCAGTATTTATAAAAATTATGAAATTACTGTAAATATGTAATTTTATTTTTTTCTTTCTTTTAAGACCAACGAAAAGTGAGATACGAGACAGATTTCACCTTTTAGGAGTGATATGACAGATAATTAGGTGTTTCAGGTACCAATTTTGCAAAAATAATTTTTCAATTCACAATTTTGAATATTTATTTTATGCGACTTGATTCACAAAACTAGCGATTTTACATAATTGCAAAAAGATTTTTATAGCATATGGCACATCACTGGCAAGAGGATGGACTAGAGAATTATTGAGAGAGTTTGAAGATCCCAATCTCCTTTGGTTCTTTTTTTGCAGCCATGTAAATAGCTGTAACATGAATAGCTTTAATTTAAGTCCGAAACTTTGCGATTAAATTTTTAAAAATCTAGAGGGCTAATATCACTAATTTTGTATTTAAAAGTACCTTTATACAATATACGTCTAAATAAAATTAAAATTCAGGCTCTACGTCTTATACATTTTGTTATATTTATATTTGAATGTAAAATTCGGGTCTATTTTTCAAAAAATACTAAAAACTCGATGAAAAAAATTCCACAGGGCGTTGGTAATGTTTAGGGGTCTGAAAGGATAGCAGATGACCCGTCCAGTCAACCATATCAATTTGGTACACGATGAACCAAACACCCTGTATAACAAATATCGGAAATCCACCCGCGACCCGACGCGCAGCAGCTAATCACTCAAGCACTGAGCGAACAGAGCTATTAAAAGGTATATGTATAGTTGGTAATGTAGGTAAGCATGTGGCTAAAAAAAAATATTTATTGTTAAGAAAAACCATGTAAGTATTTTCCTCAAGAAATATTCTTTCGCTACATTTACGAACAAAATTTAACTTTACTCGATACATTCGCGTTTCGTGGAATCCTAAACGTACTTTGTAGGCTAAGCACGGATAGTGAATTTTGCTCTCGCGTCTATTTCAACAGAATTCTTTGACATATAAAAAATTTACAATTACAGCTGCACGCACTTGAGAATAAAAAACTACATCTCCCACTCTGGGCGGAGCGGGAGGGCGTGCCAGACTTTTGGTGACTAAATCCTCTTTTGTGTCCTGAATTTGCCCGTTAAATATTCACTATGCGCATCAGCGTTATAATGCGTTCCCACTGCTGGGACTCAGGCCTCCTTTCTAGGAGAGAGAAATATTTGAATGCAGATCATAAACCCCTCCTCCTTGCGTCATATTCCTCAATGCTGAGGGTTGTGATCTCCCTGCTTCATCACCTTAACCCTTACGATATTCCTCCATCTGTTCCTATCTTTGGCGTTGTGAAGGGCATAAACAATGCAGATCATAAACTGCCAGACAAATCACGCGACGAGGTTTCACAGTGTGCGCTCGGTCTTATAATAACTTGTCCGAAATCAGTAATCCTCAAAGATTTTCAGAAAAAATTCTGTGGTAATCCTCCTGCCAAAGTCTGAAAGCCTGATAATGAACTTGTCAAACTTAATTAGTGGAAATCTCTTTCTTAGCTTTTTTTTCGTGTAATTATTTTACTTCATCGTTAAGTTCACTAACGTAGAACAATGTTAAAGAGATTAAGTAATTTAATATTTTTTCTACAAAAAACGTAGCTTTCATATTTCTGAGTACGCTACAATTCAGGCTTATTCAGCAGTGGACGCCATTCATTTTTTTAAAAGAGAACCGTGGAGTTTCTTGCCGGTATTCCTCCATAGGAAACGACCAATTAGAACCGTGCGCTTATTTTTACAATGGAAAATAAAAAAAAAAATTTTGAATATGAGAGCTACGAGTATTTTTTGAGTTTCAGACTCTGTACTGTACCGTACTTTTCGGGATCTATGCGAGGCCAATGATAGAGCCGTACAGGCTGCCAAACACTGGTCGGAGAAAATTTAGTTAAAGACATCGACATGACATCACATGAAGAAGAAGAGGATTTTTAAAAATGGTACCCGTGGTCCTAGAACGCAAACTAACTGTTTGCGTTCTAGGAAACAAGTGTGGTTTTAGTCAGCAAAAGTCTGATACGCTCTTCCTCGCGGAGAAGCCATTGGATGAGTCCTATCTAAAAAATACGTTGCTCCAAGTGCAACGTTTAAAAAAAAAATAGTCCTATTATTACCAACTTCTAACTACAGGGTTACTTAAAAACCTATTAAAATTCAGTCACCCACTTTCAAAAATACTTAGCCAGTTCTATTCCTACCGTTCCATTAACAGTTGAATCGGTCTCTAGCATTACTTATTCACGTCATACCTGCGGAACCATCGGTGATTGAATATTGAATCGGCCGGGTCACTAGGGGATTGACGAGCGGTTCCATTTTATATCTACCCTCTGATTAAAATAAAAAGAAAAGGTGTTCACTGTTCAGTAATCAGATGGTTGTGAATTTTTGATGCGATTGTTTGATTCAGAATGGGTTCAGATTTTAATGTCTTTTTAATTTTAATGAGTTTGCTTGTTTTATTAAAATACTAGTTTTTGCCAGCAGCTTCGCGTGCTTCAAAGTAGGTTTCTCCATAGAAACGCTCGGGACCTGGGGTCCGCTGGTTTTGATACCAGTGAAGGCTGCAGGTATGTTCGAAAGAATTACTACCCTGGAATACAAAATGCAACTGAAAGAATACAAGTGGCTTTTAGTCAATAAAATTCTGACTCTGTCTCGCTACATTCAGAGAGAAAGAAGAGATTTGCTACACAAAAACCTATTGGCAATTTATTCGGTGAAATGTTTTTCTTTTTTAGTAAAAATCAGATATAGTTGTACATTAAAATAGTGCTATGTAAGTGCCGTTTTATATTTCTTTAATCACTCAATAGATCTATAAAAATGCCAACTGCTTAAAATAACACTTCTTCATGATTTAAAATTCAATGAAAAATAATAAATGAAATCTCTCAAATTTTTCAGGTACTTTCAAGCGCAAATTTGAGATCAATTTTTTGATAACAAATTGCATTTGCATATTGCTTCTTTAAATATTTGATAACATACAAAAGTCATCGCACAGAAATTACGTCTTGAGAACAAAACATATGTAATTTCCTGGCCTTACGCCATTACGCAAAGCCAGTTACAAAACATTGGCCAACTAAGAATATTTCACAATTCTGTGTCGAAACTTTCATTCACTTCACCCTTTTTCTGTTTTCGGAATTCCAAGAACGGTATAGTCCAAATACGCTGGTTCTTCGTAAGTTCCTCTGCATCATCAAATGTATGAGGCATATCCTTTCTTGCAGTCTCAGGTAGCCAGAAAGGAATCACCGCACCTAATCCGGCAACGCAACTTAGTACCAGTAAAGGCAGCCAGTACATATAAACTTTCAAATACACAATGTATGGAGATAGAACGGTAGCTAAGTAACCACAAATATGTACAATCGATACACCAGATCCTCTAACTGATGTAGGTAACATCTCAGCAGGCCATTGCATAGAAGCACTATATGACATATTGACAGCAAACCGGGCGACTACAGCAAACATCACAGTTTGGATACCACTGGCAAATATAGTAAGTATACAGAATATACAGCTTATGGCCATCATGACGATTGTCAACCATCGTCTACCAAAGCAGTCCATAACGAAAGCTACAATGAGCATCGATGGACACTCAGTAAAGGACACCAGTGAGAAAGACATGAAAAAGTCAAAGTCTAGTTGACCTAAACTTCGAACTAGTCCATCAAAAACAATAGTACAGCACATGAATTCAAGGCAGACTAGTATAAACATTTTTCTTACGGCTGGCCTCTTCAGAATCTCTAAACAGCTCTCAGACTGCTCTTCTTTTGCATTAATTGCTGATAGTTTAAATTGTTCGATGACTTTCGGTGGTATTTCCTTTTTATTTATCCGACCGATGACGAGAACTTTCTTTACAGCTTCATCAATTCGGCCTTTTGATAACAGCCATCTTGGACTTTCTGGCAAGTACAACGGTGCTAGTAAAGCTAAGGCTAGAGGTAAACTAGTGACTAGAGAAATAGTTTTCCAGTGACCGCATGCGAGCACCAACCAGGGTAACACAGTTACAAATAGAGAGTAAAATGTAGCAAACGAGAGGTTTGCTAAAATAGTCCTATATTTCGGCGCAACGTATTCCAATACGAGAAGGTACGCCATAATCATACAGTTGTCATAAGCCATACCCATGACGAATCTTGTAGCTGCAAACTGAGTCAAATTTTGAGCATAAATGCTGGCAACGCCACCGACACAGCCGATTAAATTGCTAACCACAGCAGCTGGCACTCTCCCGAATCGATCAGCGATCCATCCAATAACAAATCCGCCTAATATGGACCCAACGAAGAATATTGATTGAGCCGTTGCTTGATAGCTGTTTTTGTCACAGACCCATTCTAATTCACTTGATATAGTAGGGTATGGTATCTCTGTTAGGTTGAACTCCCATCCATGTTGACACGGCACTGTACTCCACGTCGGATCAGGCTTCCGTCCTGTTGCTAACACTTCGGTCCAGTTGGCTTCAAACATTTTACATTGTGAGTATCCAAATCTTGCGTTCTCATCTTTAGGCACTGCAAGATCCCTTCGTTGTATAGCAGTTAAGTTTTCTAACTCGGGGATTCTGCACCAGTGGTTGGGCGATACTTCTGTCATGAACATCTGGGAGAAGTACACGAAGGTCCCATAGGCGTAGAAGGGAAACGTAGAGAAGAACAGTAGCCATTGATAACGCCCACATTCACCAGCGTATGATATGAGGTCATCGTAATCTACAGTTTCTTTTGCTTTGTTCACTTTGTTTTCTATATCTGCGACAGTCTTTTTTGCATCCATTTTCGTTTATATTTCTCTTGCTCTGTCCTCTTTGACTA
This sequence comes from Mythimna separata, assembly GCA_030763345.1. Taxonomy (NCBI): domain Eukaryota; kingdom Metazoa; phylum Arthropoda; class Insecta; order Lepidoptera; family Noctuidae; genus Mythimna; species Mythimna separata. The sequence continues at coordinate 2,849,271 of CM061175.1, forward strand.
ACTTACTTTTGCTCTGTCCTCTTTGACTAACTTACTTTTGCTCTGTCTTCTTTGACAAACTTTAATGCACTGATTAAATAAATTTTGGTTGCGTCTTTTATTATCTCGTTGATGTTATTTCCTAAGATAGCATGCTAAGTTTGGAATTGCGGTTTGTCGAAGGCTCTCTTCAATAAATATTGGCTTATCTTTGACGCGACAGTAATATAACATAATGTTGGAGATTAGGTAAGTTTCCATATGATTATACGATGGGTAATTACACGAGTTGTATTCACTGTATATGGCTTCTGTAAAAGGTAAACTTATTTTTAGAACAATATTAGTAATCTGTCTATGCTTTGCAAAGTGATCGGGCTTGTAAGTTGTTTTTTTTTAATTAGCTACAGAAAAGAAAAGACTTCAAAATGTTTTTCCTACGTTTTAAATTGTATGATTGTTTAAGATAAATAAATATTGAGATATTACTACCTGTTGCTCGCGACTTCGTCGATGACGTTCTGGTAAAACAGTACAATTGAGAATACGTGTGTATTTTCTGCGGAATCCTAATTCTTTTCCTAAAATAAAAGTACCTACGTTACTTCATATAACACAGATAAACAATATTATAAAAATGTGTGTTGTGTTATGAGTCCCTTGATTAATTAATAGCAAAAAAAAATTACATCACAAATGGACACTTTAATTTTTTTATAATATATCTATCATTCTAAAATTACGCAACTGTCATTTACTCTACAGTAACCTTTAATGTTGATGTCAACAGCAGTTATTTATAGTAACCTGACAAAGTAGTTAACAATGATTGTGTGATCTTTTATCACACTGTTTATACTTTTAACACTATGCATAAATTCAACGTGCAATACGATTATTTTCTGTCTTATCTCTCTTTTTATTTGATTTGCCACTTTTTGCACTAGTTTAACTTCTATGAATTTAAAGTTTATTCTTTAGGTTTTTGTGCAGGGTTTTCTTAGTGCAGATATCAGTTTCTCACAATGAAATAATTTTAATCTTGAGTGTGAGGGCCCATTCCCTCGCGCTCCTCGCGCGTGCGGCTGTCTCCTTTGTTAGCGTAAAGCTAGCGAAGGAGACGGCCTTCGCGGAAGGGAGCGACCACCTGCCATTCCTCCTTGCCCCGGACCATAGCCTGTACCAGGGCCCGTAGCGAGAGGTCATTGCCACAAACTCCTCCACGAAGCCACGACGGTGCTTCGCCCAAGTGGGCTACCTCCGCATCCTCCACTGTAGGAATGTCCCACCGCATCCTCCAGACGATTCACACAATAGTGACATCCGGGCATTTCTTCTGCACGAGTCCGATGCAGGAACCTCCCAAACCTACTATGTCCGGTGAGAATCTGCGTCATGCGGAAGGTAGGGACGCCGTGTCGTCTTTCTAGCCACTCTTCAAAGAGGAGACTTACTGCAATAACGGCGTGCCCATTAATGTCATATAAGATTCACATTTAGTAAGTGTCGGTCAGATATACATATGTATTGTTTCGTGATTTTCTTTTGTATGTTTGATTTTATACATTAGTTTTGTCAATTAAAAATAATTGATAGCATCTAGTGGTTCTGATGCCAGTCAAGGCTTGGGGTATGTTTGAAAAATTAAACGTGGCCCTGGAATGAAAAGAGCAACTAAAAGAACACGGGTAGCTATTTTTTAGTAAAATTCTGACGGGATACTCAGATGGCCCTGTTTTTATTTTTTATTTTCAATCTACTGCGTTTTGTAATTAATTTTATCACTCAATAAATAATAATAATAGATGAATTAAAATACCAACTGTTTACAATAATTTCAGGTCACCAGACAGACGTCATTCATACTGATTTTTGCAAAGCTTTCGACCAAGTTTCCCACAAAATATCATCTTATAAACTGCATACATACGGTATTACTGGTAATTTGCTTGAATGGGGGTCGTTATGTTTATGAGATAGGTCTTTCTTTGTTGTGGTAAAGTGTTATCTATTCAACGTATATAAAATCTCTTCTGGAGTCCCACAAGGTTCGCATTTAAGGCCTATACAATTTTTTTTCATTCGCATTCCCAGCTGTCTACGAATTTCTTTTTCATTCTGATTTTTTTACGTATGCGGATGACTTAAAGTTCTTAAGAATGATTAAGTCTAATAGAGACTTATCGCTGTTGCAAACGGACCTGATAGTCTCGTGAAATGGTGCATAAACAACACAATGCATTTAAACAAAAAAGAAAATGTTATCATGTAAAATATACAAGAAAAAATAATCGAATAGACACAGCATATTACATTAACGAGGACAGGGTCACTGAAGTAGATACATTTCGAAACCTAGTAGTTTTATTTGACGAAGGTGCCGTAACGATGCAACTTTTGTATGCAAAACTCTTGAACTTATTAAGTTTCGCGCTCCTTCAAGGATTCGACGTAAACCTATAACTATCCTAAAAGACTTTGTCCTCCGCAGAGATTCTTCTCTGCGGTGTTAGGTTAGGTTAGTTAATCGCAAGATTCTGTAAAGTTTAATAGAGATAGCCATTAAAATTGATTTTTATTTTGATTCTTTCCATAAGCAGAAATCTAAAATAGTAAACTCTATTTCGGATTTGTTATAAGCGTAGTGTTGAAATTATTTAGAAATAAACTTTAACAGTAATAATTTAGTTGTTGAGTAACTATTTCAAGCTGTTGTTTTCAATGGTTTTGTCAGCTTTACACGTGTCCATTAGTTAAAGTATTTTAAAGTAAAGTATTTTTTTAGTTATGTGGTGTTTGCTTATAAGTCATTGTTGCAAGTTTTAAAATCTTTAGAGATTTCTTTTTCATTTTTAAGTTGTTGTGTAAACAATTGTTGGTAGACCAAATAAACAAAATAAAAGAAAATAACATATCTTCATGGTTTATTTATAGAAAGCTCTTGAAAAAATTAATTTATTCATCAAAAATTATACTTTTAAATAATATTTCTTTAGATATTTGATAACATACCTACAAAAGTAATTTTACAAACATCATACTTTGAGAACAGGTGATACGTAGTTTATAGTATACGTATAGCTTACGTGATTGAGTAGGTAAAGCCAGTAAAAACTAAAATAAATCACAATTCTGATTCGAAACTTTCATTTACTTCACCCTTTTTCTGTTTTCTGAACTCCAAAAACGGTAAAGTCCAAAGACGCTGGTTCTTCGTAAGTTCTTCTGCATCATCAAATGTATGAGGCATATCTTTTCTTGCAGTCTCAGGTAGCCAGAAAGCAACCACAACACCTAATCCGGCAATGCAACCCAGTACCATTAAAGGCAGCCAGTATATATAAACTTTCAAGTAGACAATGTATGGAGATAGAACAGTTGCTAAGTAACCACAAATATGCACAATTGATACACCTGATCCTCTAACTGATGTAGGTAACATCTCAGCAGGCCATTGCATTGAAGCACTACATGCCATATTGACAGCGAATCGGGCGACCACGACGAAGATCACTGTTTGGATACCACTGAAAAATATAGTAAGTATACAGAAAATACAGCTAATGGTCAACATAACGATTGTCAACCATCGTCTGCCGAAGCAGTCCATAACGAAAGCCACGATGAGCATCGATGGACACTCAGTAAAGGATACCAGTGAGAAAGACATGAAAAAGTCAAAATCTAGTTGACCTATACTTCGAACTAGTCCATCAAAAACAATAGTACAGCACATGAATTCAATACAAACTAGTATGAACATTTTTCGTATGACTGGTCTCTTTAGAATCTCTAAACAGCTCTCAGACTGCTCTTCTTTAGCATTCATTGCTGATAGTTTAAACTGTTCGATGACCTTCGGTGGTATTTCCTTTTTATTTATCCGACCGATGACGAGAACTTTCTCTACAGCTTCATCAATTCGGCCTTTTGATAACAGCCATCTTGGACTTTCCGGCAGGTACAACGGTGTTAGTAAAGCTAAGGCTAGAGGTAAACTAGTGACTAGAGAAATAGTTTTCCAGTGTCCGCAAGCGAGCACCAACCAGGGTAACACAGTTACGAATAGAGAGTAAAATATAGCAAACGACAGGTTTGCTAAAATAGTCCTATATTTTGGAGCAACGTATTCCAATATGAGAAGGTACGCCATAACCATGCAGTTGTCGTAAGCCATACCCATGATGAATCTTGTAGCTGCAAACTGAGTCCAATTTTGAGTATAAGTGCTGGCAACGCCAGCAACGCAGCCGATTAGATTGCTAACCACGGCAGCTGGCACTCTCCCGAACCGATCAGCGATCCATCCAATAACAAATCCGCCTAATATGGACCCAACGAAGAATATTGATTGAGCCGTTGCTTGATAGCTGTTCTTGTCACAGACCCATTCTAATCCACTTGATATAGTAGGGTATGGTATCTCTGTTAGGTTGAATTCCCATCCATGTTGACACGGCACTGTACTCCACGTCGGATCAGGCGTCCGTCCTGTTGCTAACACCTCAGTCCAGTTGGCTTCAAACATTTTACATTGTGAGTATCCAAATCTTGCGTTCTCATCTTTAGGCACTGCAAGATCCCTTCGTTGTATAGCAGTTAAGTTTTCTAACTCGGGGATTCTGCACCAGTGGTTGGGCGATACTTCTGTCATGAACATCTGGGAGAAGTACACGAAGGTACCATAGGCGTAGAAGGGAAACGTAGAAAAGAACAGTAGCCATTGATAGCGCCCACATTCACCGGCATATGATATGAGGTCATCGTAATCCACAGTTTCTTTTCCCTTGTCCACTTTGTTTTCTATTTCTGCGGCAGTTTGTTTTGCATCCATTTTGGTTTATATTTCACTTGCTCTGTCCTCTTTGACAAACTTTATTGAACTGATTAAATAAATTTGGTTGCGTCTTTTATTATCTCGTTGATGTTATGGATATTTCCTAAGATAGCATGCTAAGTTTGGAATTGTGGTTTGTCGAAGGCTCTCTTCAATAAATATTGGCTTACCTTTGACGCGACAGAATAATAATAATATAACACAACGCTTGAGAATACGTAAGTTTCTATATGATTATTCTCCTACGATGGGTAGCTACGTCAGTCATATTCACTATGATTACTGTACTGCTACTGTAAAAGGCAAACTTATTTTTAGAAAATATTAAGTATTCAGAGAAAAAAGTTGAAATATACTATGGTACAACTTATTTTAGTCATGACTACACTGTAAATTGTACTATGAGTCCAGTATATTGATCATAATTTTTTATTGAAACCATAATTCATTTGGATCATCAAGATAAGAGCGAGCGAAGCGAGCTCAAAATTTAGGGTACCCCAATACGAACAGTTTAGGTTAAAAAGGGATAGCAAGATAGTTTAGTGAGCGAGCGAAGCGAGTGTACCACACTACAGGGATAGCGGTGTCTATGTTTGCTTTATATAGGATCACAAGTTCTAAAATTTTGAGTTCTATTTTCACATTTAAATGCGGATTTACTTTTGCGGACTTCTGTTATGTGGTATATGGTGCTTGTAGCTTGGGGACCTGATGCTCGAGACTTTCTACCGTGGCGCTCTGGTAAAAATAACAATTTGTGGGTTTTCAGAATTTTGAAACCCTATTTTTTTACCTGAAATAAAAGTACCTATAAAAAAATTATAAAATTATTTTTTTTGACGTTACAAACAGACACTGCAATTTTATCAAATATGTGTCTCTTGTAATAAAATTATATTTATTTATTTATTCTTTATTTATTTATTCTTTATGCAACGCATTGTACAAAGGCGGACTTAATGCCATAGGCATTCTCTACCAGTCAACCTAGGGTGGTGAAGAGACAATATGGTAGGTGCATAAAAAGTCAATGTAATCTAGAAGACAAAAGTAAGTATAAAGGGTATATATAATAGAGTTAAAATAAACATACATATATATTCAATATAATAAATACCAATATATATATATATATATAAATATATACATATTAATATGAAGTTAGGAAATGATAATTCTGAGACGATTCAGCTATCAGTGTAGGAAATAATTCCGCAATTTCCGCTTGAATGCATATCGACTTTCGGCCGTTCTGATATCGAGAGGAAGCGCATTCCACAGAAGGATGGACTGTATATAGAAGGAAGAATGGACAAAATCAGAAGTATGAGAAGGACAGAGCAGTAGGAGATTGTTGGAAGAACGCAGATTCTTTGCGTGTGAAGAACATAGATATTGAAAGTGAGTAATGAGATAGGATGGAGGAGTGGGAGAGTGGAGTAGAGAGAAAAGTGTAGTCAGAGCGCGCACACACACAACTATGTTTGGTCGGGTAACATACAACTATGTTTGGTCTGTACTAAACCTTTGATCTTGATGTAAACAGCAGTTATTTATAGTAACCTGACAAAGTAGTTAACAATGATTGTGTGATCTTTTCTCATACTGTTTATACATTTAATATAGTATAAATCAACGTGTAATGTTTTCTGCCTAATCTCTCTCTCTTTATTTAATTTGCCACGTTGTAACTACACTGATTTAACTTCTATGATTTTGAAGTTTTATCTTACGTTTTTGCAAGTCATTCTCATTTGTAATCTGTATGACGAAATTTCCTTGTGGTGATACTAGTCTCATTATCTCAGTGCGTCGTACGTTATAAACAAAATCTTTACAAAATTTTTTTGCTCATAGTTCTAGTAGTTTAGTGCGTTGATATGTCAGTCGGTCAAATTCTCCTTTTTTTAAAGAGACACCAAAATTAAGTTTTAAATAGACACAAAAGCTGCTGTCTACCTAAGACGACCCACTGACCCTAACTTCCTCTCTTAATCCAAATATTATTGCAGACCGAATAAAGTTCGAAGTTCTAAACTTCGTTGCAAGTCTCTATACATTTTTACTTCAGTTCAAACTTGGAAAGTTTTCTCCGGGGAAATTCATGTTCCGGTTGAAGATCGAAGTACTTCCAATGTATTTATTGATGTTGGTTCTCTATGTAACGTTTATGATTTGTTCCTCGGATAAGCGAACGTTGGTATATTTATTTTTAGAACGAACGTTATGATTTTTGCTCGTATTGACGGGGGTTTTCTTTTCGAAATTAAAGTCAAACAAAGTGAAAGTAAATCTTTCTCCGAATGTTATTGGTTTGTTTCAAAGTTTGTTGGTTTTCTATCGGTTGCATTTCGAAGAGTATGCGCTGGAACTGCATTACGTATGGCTATTATTAATACACCATCGGTATATATGGTGTTTTGGACATTCCACTCACAGACACTAAACATTTTGGGAGCACAATGATATTCATTAAGTATTGTGCTTACAGCGCGGAGGTCTGGCAGGCAGCCGCTCCTCGTAAAATACTGATATTCAGCTAAATCCGGCTTGACTGGAAGCCGTCCCAATATAGTTGGGAAAAGGCTAGGCAGATGATGATGATTGTGTTTAAGCTTAAGAGTGGAATTCCCTGCTGGAATTTGGGTTTATTGATTGCTTTAAGTAATCCTGAGGGTCTTAGTGAATAAGTGCGTCTAAGTTTTTACCTGCGCTTCATCGTCAATCACATTCATTGGCAAGCAATAGGCTAAAGTGAAATAGCGGTCGTTTTTATTTGGTAGGCAGGAGCGGCTGCCTACCAAACCTCCACAACCCATTAACTTGGGTAACGCGGTACTTCATGGCAAGACTGGAGTCAGAGCGTTTTCGCATTATCCGATCCGATATCGGTATCGGACGCCGATCCGATATCGGGGTAAGTAAAATGTATGAAATATGTGCCTATCTTTCATATTGTCCGACCCGATATCGGATATCGGAGCACGGTATTTCATACATTTTACTTACCCCGATATTGTATCGGCGTCCGCCACCGATATCGGATCGGATAATGTGAAAACGGTCTCAGATTAACTGGCTTATGACTATCCGTAACGACTGTTAAATTAATTACTGTCCTACTCAATATTTCTAACTATTCGACAAACCAAGTTTAAAAACTCCAGTTCCGACATGTAAGAGTACGAATATTACAATTTCCATTACACCCCTACTATAAGCCTTCGATCCATTTATCTACCCTATTAACCCAGTTTCTCGTCTCTAACTAAAGTTAAACCTTCCCTTTATATTTTGACTATTTATAAGTAACAAGAAAGGCACAAAATTGAATAAACATTCAATTCTTAGGTTCTCGAACTCGAACAAGTATATTGTTCGACTTTCCAGACGTCACCGGATTATCCGTCTTCTTACTTTTAACGAGCAGCTAAAAAAAACCCAGTGCCTTGGAAGTTAAAATAAAATTGCTAAATACTCTCGCGGCTGAATTGGACCCAAGATATCAAAATATTACATGTCTTTAATAAACTTGATGGCAGAAAATTTTTTGCTGAGTCAGCTAGTCATTATTAATTTGTGATTTTCGTTTTTCTATGCATTTTAATTTGTTTTTTACCAGCGGCATTACATGAAAGAAAATTTAAAATTTCCCACTGGTAGTACATTTTACCCAGCGGCACCGCGGTAATAAGTTACTAGCTCTATAAAACGTACTACTCATAAAGTTCTATATTATAATCCTGGCCATCGTCGAACTGTGTTCTGAAAACCTAGATTGGTTCAGTTGTTGAGGTGCGATTGATAAACAAACATCTGAAAATACATTCAAATAACATCATACATGAAGGAAGGGTCTCTGAACACTGGGAACCTCGGGGAATCGGCTACAGTAAAACCACGTCAAACGCGTAACAGATTTATTGGGAGACTGGCTCACACATGCAAAGTTGTACATACCCACTTATTGCTATGAATATGAAATATAATATATAGAACTACCTACATTACAATACATTTTTACCGTAGTTGTTAATAATCTACAAAAAATATCTCCAATAATTAAATTGCCAAAATATCAAAATACCAATCTCCTAAAACATCACAATTAGGTACATTTTATTCATATCTCCGATTTTTTTTTTGTCTCCAATAATGAAATAGCAAACATATCAAAATACCAATAATGAAACTTCATAAAGTTAAACAACAGCGCGTTCGGTTCTTGACTTATTAATTACATGGATAATTGGATGTGCCAATTACAGTCATGCAAATTGATGTGCATGGAAATGAAACGCACCAAGGGAACCTTAATTAATAACTATACATAGTGTAACTAATTGTCTGATTTATTCTTAGGAAGAAACTAGATTATTCTAATAGCTATGTTGTTAGAAGTATAAGGGCCTGTTTCACCACCTATGATAATTACTTTATTGTATCAGTATCAGAGGAGCTCGTGGCTAGACAATAAGAGCCGCACAGGTCGATCTTTAAGGTTAAGCAACGCTTGCCAAGGTTGATCTGTGGATGGGTGACCATTTTAACATACTTAATGAGTTTCTTCCGTGCCTCGGATAGCACGTTAAGCCGTAGGTCCCGGCTGTAATTTGTAGATCTTTGGCAGTCGTTACAGATAGTCAGATCAGTAAATCTGACTCCAGTTTTGCCATGAAGTACCGTGTTACCCCAGTGAATGGGTTGTAGAGGTCTGGTAGGCAGCCGCTCCTCGTAAAATATATTCAGCTAAATCTGGCTTGACTGGAAGCTGACCCTACTATAGTTGGGAAATGGCTTGGTAAATGATGAGATGATGAGTAGTCCTAAGTTGAGCTACACAAATACTGACAAAAGCTTGCACTGAGGAGGACTGGCAGGCGGTCGCCCCTTCTGCGAAACAGTAATGTTAGCGAAGGAGACAGCCGCACGTGTGATTGCCTCTCGCGCCCAACCCGAATTTCCAGTCACCGTAGGCGTAGGCTTGCAGTTGGCGAGCAATGGATAGCTCGCCGTCAACCGCTTTTCTGCTTAGTCCTCGAGTGTGAGAAGTCATTGGATGATTTTACAAACAAACAAAAAATTTCTTTACTTTATTGCCACCAGAAACGAGGCAGTACTGTGTATATAATATGTTTCGTTCACACAGCAGCAGAACTTTACTTTGAAATTAGTATCATAACTAAGTGTAGAATCGCGTCTCTATGATTTACATTCACAAGTAGGTCTCGGAACTTCACAGAACATCGCATACGTAATATTAGTAACTAGTTAACAGTTTCAATAAGTTCACGTTTACCAAGTGTTGAAGCGTGAACTTTAGAAAACGGAATACACAAGTGCCCTACACCTGCGCAACTACTTACATAGAAGCGACAAGAATATGTAACTCATGATATGATTTAAAAAAAGTGTCCATGGAGTATCTTGCACGTTCTTCTCCATAGAGATCTACGATTTTTTTCTCAAGTGGAGAATTTTCAGAATGACTTCTCCCGCTCTTGAGCAGAGCGGGAGGGCGTGTCAGACTTTTACTGATTAAATCCCATCCCCGTTCCTTTTACTGATTAAATCCCATCCCCGTTCCTTCTTTGCCTTCGTTCTGGGGTCAGGAGCTTCCCTTTCGGAATCCAATCCATGGCTCCAGGAGATCTACGCTTTGGAACGTGCAATTTAGTTTAACTTTTTTTTTGATTGACGGAAATTTAGACAATTCAAAAGTGCCTGTAAATTTTCTATTTGAAATAAACGTTTTTCTGTTTCTATGACGTTTTAAAACCTTACCTCTTTTCAAATAGCCCGAAGTTTGTAAGAAAAATTAAATGGTATAAAATAATGAAAAGTTTGTTTGTAAACTTTTTCTTCTTCCCGAGCCAATGGGTCTCCTTCCTTCCAGTTTTTGGTCCCAGTAGGCCCCTTGCCACGTTTATTGCGGCGTCAGGGGCATTGTTTAGATTCTCCAAAGTGCAGATGTAGGGACGCTTTGGACTGGAATTGCTCATTCAAGTGCCCAAAGAGTCTTTTCTAAGATGCTTCGGGCACTCCAATATGCGTTATCGTCATCGTTTGTAAACTTATATTTTTAGGAGTATGGCTTTAGAATTATTTATAACATTACAAAAAAAAAAAAAACGGGAAACACTATTTCCTTTGTGCTCTTAACTATTTGTTATTTTTTTTTAAATTGTGTGCACATAAATAGTAAACAATTAACTTACTAATTCATTTTTGATGTCTATAATGGTCTTCTAAAAGAATTCAATCCATAGTTTAGAGTAAGAATTAGTGTATTTATGTAGTTTTAATTAGTTAAGTGTTTTTATTTTTAATGTTTTTTCTTTGCATAATAAACAAGAGGATCCATAGATTACTTTCTATTTCGATTCACTTCTTAATTATTATACTTTTATTGTGCTTTTGGGTACAATGTTGCCTAGTCTAGGAAGTGGCCAATTGGAACCGTGCATAAGCTTCCGAGTTCCGACGTTTTATAAGTGCCCATAATTATGTGCCACCCAGCGCTGTGGTCTCGTCGCATTCAGCGTGAAGACACGGATTTATGCTGAGCATTCGGCCGTTTTGTGCGGATGTGGCGCATGTTTTCCTTTTAAAATAATAATGTTTGTTAGCTAGTTTTAAGAAGTTTCGGCATACAGATTTTCGGCACACAAGCTACTCCCGATTCAGCAAAAATAGATATTTTGGACTGGTATTTTATTTTGGACTGGTATGTTGAGGAGCTCGTGGCTAGATAATAACAGCCGCACAGGTCGATCTTCAAGGTTAAGCAACGCTTGCCTAGGTTGGTCTGTGGATGGGTGACCATCTCAACATAACGAGTTTCCTCCGTGCCTCGGAAAGCACGTTAAGCCGTTGGTCCCAGCTGTCATTTGAAGATCTTTGGCAGTCGTTACGGATAGTCAGAAGCCAGTAAATCTGACTCCAGCCTTGCCATGAAGTACCGTGTTACCCAGTTAATGGGTTGTGGAGGTCTGGTAGGCAGCCGCTCCTCGTAAAATACTGGTATTCAGCTAAATCCGGCTGGACTGGAAGCCGACCCCAATATAGTTGGGAAAAGGCTAGGCAGATGATGGACTGGTATTTTATATTGGTGCCGAATTGGGAACACTTAAGTTTTAACCTATTAATACCCGCGAAACGAGACACAATAATAAAACAGTAACAGCGCGGTCCTATGAGACCGGTCGGGGATTCATGAATTAAGATTGCGACATTTCACGCAAATAAATTGTTTTTCTTTCTTAACTTTGTAGGCCATTGTAAAATAAAATATCTTGAATTGAATTGACAAAACAACGGAAAAGTAAAGGTAGACAGAAATTCAAATATTACGTTGAACATTCGGAGCATTTGAAAAGGAATTCCCAAGTATAAGCTATCCGTTACTCCTTAAGACGTCTCTCCGTCCTTCAAACCTCAATTTAATGGTCACTTAGGAATACTTGGGCCCGTATTTACATAATATGTGGCCAACGAAATGTGCTTATCAATACCCCTTGAAAGGGTGCAGAACGTCATTAACCGTTAACTCCTGGGTTTAGGGTTCCGTGCCCTTCATAAATTGGATTAGTTTGACTTCTTTGATGGTCTCGTTTCGAACAAGTTTTGACAAGTTTATTGATCCCTAATTTTCGTAGATTGGCATCGAAAAGTGTGCGTTGTTTTTTATGGCTACGTTTTACCTATTTTTTTAAATTCCGTGAACTCTAAAGGCAAAGGAAGCCTTATATAGGATCCCTTCTTTATCCGACTTTCTGTCAAGACTCTATTTCTTTCTATTTCTCACTCCTTTATGCTTTTATAGTTCATGAACTTCACAGTGAACTTTACTCCGAGTGCGAGTCTGACTCACACTTGACAGTTACTACTTTTATTTCGTAATTTAAGATTTTCAAAAGCCGCAATGCCACCTAGCATTTAAAATGGCTCACTTATTGGGCCATCTTTAAGCCTAGTACTAAAGTGAATATACAACATGCAAAATATTCAGCTGTTCCATACATTTTGATGAAATAAGCGAACATAAATGTATGGAATAGCTGATAATTTTTTCTCGATTTCAGGTTTAGTTCCATACTGAAAGTTGTTCATAATGATGAGTACAATGAACCCCAAGAGGATGTGCGTTAATTATGTTACATGTTGTATATTAAGTGAGTACAGAAAAATAAGTTTTAATAAACGTTTTACTGTAAAATTTGGCGAAATAAACAAGACAGAATGAGACAAGGTCGTATTATGTCGGGTACTACGTACCCGTTGATTTGAGTTATACCCAACTTAACGCCACAACTGTAAAAGGCTGTGAATAAGGAATTGGATATGATATATGGATGACTGTAACTAAATATTTAATGATGGTAACTTGTCCATGCATCAGTTAAGCATGAAATTTCCACAGGCTAAGTTTTCCGAAAGGAAATCATAATTCAACGATACATAAGGATAATAGTTGCTTGCTAGTGCGCCTCATCATCTACGATTGCATCACTGCTTACCATCAGGTGGGATCGCAGTTGAAAGCATTAGTTTATATAACTTAAAAAAAATATGCTTTTAAACTGGCTGGAAAGGTTATGTAGTTAGGGATAATGTTCTGTGCGGTCCATGCGGCTCCTTTACGTGGCTCAGGTGTAAAGAGCCCGCCGGCTGAATGCGTCCCAAACGGCTCTAGATAGTACGAGAATGCTGCACGCTCTCCTGCTAGGCGAAGTTTTTTTGCCGCTTTTTCACCGATTTGCAGGCAACCGACCTTGCACAAAATAACGAGTGGCTTGTGAAGAATACAATATATTTTATTGTATACCAAAATAGTAATAAAACTTTTACACTAACTTACATCTATGAGTAAAATGGTGGTCTTATCACTGACAGCGATATCTACCAGACTACACATAGGATAAGACACATAGGATACTTTTCATTCCGGGAGTAAGTTCCCTTGAAATAATATTTTACTATTACGCAGGCAAAGCCGCTGGCAGCAGCTAGTATTATCATAGTGTAGTGTGTTCAGAATGAAAGCTTTAGATTATATCGAACAAAGTTTATTAAACACTACAAATATTAATATATCGCTAACTCCACCTAAATCCTATTACCTAACACAACCTTACGCCCAAGATTAAGGAAACTTTCTCACAAAAGTAATAAGTAACATTTATAGGTTAGGGATTACACTTGTATTAACTTTGAAAGACAATAAACCTCCTATTTTCGGTTTGGGACATTACGATCAGAGCGTAAGGTATTAATATTATGTTTTCCCAATAAATATGGTCGCCAGTGTATACTAAAGTATCGCAGTAATGCCCACTCAAGATTAACAGTATTGTGGCGAGCAGGAAAATTGGACCAGCATTCAAGTATTAGTTTATATTAGTAAGTATTCATATCACGTATTCCGTTCGTATTTTTTCCCGGAAAATAATGGTAATTTGAAAAAATGAAATAGATTATTAAACTGTTTATTGAAAAGGGAGCTAGTGATAGCATGACGAGTGTCAGAACAGAATAGAAGGAAAAAATGTTGCGATTACACCAAATAAAATGTGACAAGGGTAGGAGGATGACGAGTGTCTAGTGCGAGTTTATTTAACGTTAGCGCAATCGATGCATTTATGACGTTCGGTACTCTGTTTGGCCCGTTCCAAGCCAGAAAGTTGAATAGTATACAAAATTCAATTCAATATATGTTAAAATGAGAAGTCTCATGTTTTACATACACATGTTGGCTTCAATTTAATCCTTGCGAGCAAAACAGTTGATGTTATTGCGGAAACTGCATTTTTAGTCTAACTATAATATACTCTCTCAGGTAGCATACTGCATTACTTGCTTTATTTTTCTCACTGCATAATATGCACTAAGAAAAATAAGGTAGGTTAGTTTTCCTAGCGTATTTCAACAGAATTATAGCTTATAGAATTTTGCTTTGAGGATTCGCAGCTGACGTTCATTTAATTTTCATATCACAAAAGAGGGCAATCCGGGGAATTCAGTAAATGAGTCTCCAAGAATGCTTCAGAAACAAATTTTAAGAAATCGATATACGAACTTTGTCTTCACTTTATATTTTAGAAAGTATTTTATAAGTTTACAAAATCTTTTTTAGACATTTTAAAATGAAGAACAATATTTTTTGTAATGTGCATGGGAAATAAATATTTTTGAATTGAAATGAAATAAACATATTATATGAGTATAAAACTTCAAAACTAGTGCACGGTTCTAATTGATCGTTTCCTATGGAGAAGAAACGGCCAGCGACTCAACGGTAACTTTGTTAAAATTACTATTGTTTGTATATTATTTATTTATTGATTGGTTTATCCTCACAATGAAACGCCTTGCGGCAATTACACCAATGGAGCACAAGTCACGACTGGATCTGCTACTTTCCAACAGCCTCCTTACAGCATATACACGATGGACTCACTGATGGAGTGGTAGTGGCAATGGGTCACGTACGCTCACCAGCCATCAGGCCAGCGATCCTCCAGGATTCCGCATCGCACGCATTTTGAAATATTTAAGCTCTATATAGATATGAAAGGACAGTGTAGACTAGTCAATTTAGAATACCATGTAGACCAGTTAATATATTATCAAAATACAAACAGAATAGAAAACAATCGATGAGTCTACGGAGCTTACATAATAATAACTCTTTTACCTTCCCGCAGAATTTCCCAGTACCTACAATATTTATGTCGTGGTAAACACTGAGCACAGTGGCTTAACTATGAGTTTCCCCGTTGTACAAGCTGACGTAGATATAATAATCTTCATAATTCTTGTGTACTTTCATAAGACCAGCCATTCATTTGTTATGAATGGTAAATAGTGTCTGAAAATAGTTTACAGCTCCATTTACCTCATAGTAACGCAAGATAAATGATTTGTGTATAGAAACTGTAGATAAGCAGGTAAAAACACAGAACAACATGCGTGGCGTGTACAGTCTTGAAAAAGTTACCATTTCAAATAAAGTAGAAACCTTTCCCTGCACTAGAAATAACTCCAGTATCGTGGGTGCGTTCATAAACATATACACAGTCACATACAAAACACCCCGACCCAGAATACTTATCTGATAGGCCATACAAATATTTGCTCTTTACCGAAATCGAACCCGCGACCCGCTGCGCACCAGTAAATCGCTCGACCACTGTGCCAACTGCGTCGTCATTTGGTCATAGCAAGCAGGTTTTCGTGTAACAATAGTCCTCTTGAACGAATTCCGATCACGGGGGCCAATCTTAAAAGAGACTAACAAAGTATGCAAAAGATAATTATAGTGCTCCGGTGTGAGCGCAAATACACTAATTACAGAAAGGAATAATATAAAAAAGATACGTTAAACACAAGAAAATGGACGACATAAATATGAGATCAAACTGTCGGCGTAAACATCTCAATTTTCCTTTAATGCTGTCACCCATCCTTTCGAGATCGTCGCTACTTGTTACTAGTTTTTCCTACTACTATGAACTAGCTTACAAGTTTTTCGTATATAACATTTACATAGCAGGTTTGTCG
The DNA here is from genome assembly GCA_030763345.1 of Mythimna separata. Taxonomy (NCBI): domain Eukaryota; kingdom Metazoa; phylum Arthropoda; class Insecta; order Lepidoptera; family Noctuidae; genus Mythimna; species Mythimna separata. Next base: position 2,865,652 of record CM061175.1, read on the forward strand.
TGAATAACATTAACATTAAAATAACATTTACATTTAGCTGTATAATTTATAAAACTCCGTAATTGACAAAGCTGCTGTAAAATGGTTTAACTAATTAGAAGCGTACTAACATAATTTAATTGCTCGCCAGTGTATGAGAGTAAGACCCTTAAAATTACGGCTACACTTATATTTAAGCGCCGCTGCGTCATTATTTTGTGTTTCAAGTGTACAGCGTGTACACTGTAGGTACATTTTATTTACAAATTTGTGTTCCTACTTATCCGCAACGACCTACATTTATAAATGTTAAATATTAATTTATATTTTGTTTATTTACAATGTTTTCGGGATTTTTGTAATCGTGTAACGATTGTGACGACGTGGGAATTGTAGATTAGGTATTAGTTGATATTTGGTTAGGGTTTTGATTTGTAATGTGTTGAGAAAATTTTAGGAACTAGTATGAAAACGATACAGCAGGTGCCCAGCAAGGCCGAAACCTACAAAAGCCATGGGTTGACTACCAAAAGGGAAACTCAGGGTCCTATAACGCAAAGCAAAGAACGAACATAGATGTGGTTTTAGTCAGTAAAAGTCTGACACAGAGAGTGGCCGACTTTTATGCTTCACCCAGAGTGTTAGAAGTTATGGATTGATTTGTCATAGAAGAAGATAAGAAAGTCAACGCAAAAAGAAAGGTACAGTAGGGGCGCAGTAGGCCTAATAATGGGCTATGGGTTGACTTCTAAAAGGGAAACCCATGGTTCTGGAATGCAAATCAAAGAAGTAACTTAGGTGTGGTTTAGTCAGTAAAAGTTTGTCACTCACTCATCTTCCACTCTGAGCGGGAGAAGATAGAAATGAAGATGATTAGATATAACAGCAAAAAGAAAGGTACAAACTTCAGGCTGTAATAAAAGAATAGGGAGGCAGGTTAGTTATGTAGGCATAATACAGTTTATAAAACTATAAAACAGTAAAATTAAATAAGTGGCTTTAACAGATTTTGACGATATTTAAAGTAGGATTTAAAGAAAAGTTTTGGCGTCGTTAAAGATTACATTTGTTTAGTTTATCTTATGATGTTACACTCTGTAAATAACGATTTATTATATGGTACCATGGTGAGTTGGAAGCATGCTGCGTCAGATTGCAAAACGTCGTGCAATCAGCAATAAAAATTGCCAAACGTCACGCTTGCTTACAAAGCCTTTATTAGTCTTCCTCATGGAAGTTTGATCATTATGTTTTATCAGAGCAGAGTTGAATAACAGTTATTTATCACCTCGAAAAATATTATAGTTTACAAGTGTGTGCTTGGACACTGCGCCCTGTGCATTGCGTCTGCGTGCGTGGGTGCGTGCGTGTGAGTGCGCGCGTGTGTGTGTGTGTTCTAAGTCTTTTACTAACAATATTGTATGGAATTCTGTTCTGATGTAAATGATGAAATAAATAAACTTAGGAGGACTCTTTTGTCTCTCACTGAAGATGGGACGATAAGACATGAAGAGATATCAGGCACAAGACTAACACAGTCAACTTTCAAGCTATGAAATTCTTGGAACTCATACACACAAGCGCAATGTTGCCAGCGGTAGAGGTAACTGTAACTGTCGATGCGGGGCGATGGCAGACGTCAACACATCGTTTGTCAAAGTTTTGAGAAATTTTGCCTTTGGTGTGATTGGTTAGTCAATCTCACTAAAAATTATCCTAAGGGAACATACTCGCGGGATAAAAAGTATAGTCTCTGTTACAGTCTACCCGTGTACCAAGTTTCATCGAATTCCATTTGGCAGATTTTTTCTGAAAGAGTAACAAACATACATCCGAACATGCTTGAAACTTTCGCCTTTATAATATTAGTAGGATAGTGCAGCATAATTTTTATTCAGCCTTTGACAATTACCGTTTCAAACTTCGAACTACTCGTACATTAGTGAGTGAACTACCCGACAAACAAACACGAGGTTAAGCACTATACAGGCTGTGTTTATTTTGCTAGCCACTAATTTTGTAATTACGTGTAAGCATATTGGAGTATGTTACTCCTGGGATAGAAAGTATCATAATTATGTGTTATTCCAAGACATCGTCTACTCATGTACAAAGTTTCATTGAAATCCATTCAGTAGTTTTGCCTGAAAGCATACTCGTACGTATCCGTACCTACTTGAAGTTTTCGCGTTTATAATATTAGTAGGATAGTTCAGCATCATTTTTACTCAGCTTTTGACAATTTCCGTTTCAAACTTCGAACTACTCGTACATTAGTGAGTGAACTACCCGACAAACAAACACGAGGTTAAGCACTATACAGGATGTGTTTATTTGTTAGCCACTAATTTTGTAATTACGAGTAAGCATATTGGAGTATGTTACTCCTGGGATAGAAAGTATCATATGTGTTAATCCAGGGCATGGTTTACCCGTGTACCAAGTTTCATCGAATTCCATTCAGTAGTTCTTGCCTGAAAGAGCAACAAACATACATCCGTACATACTTGAAACTTTCGCCTTTATAATATTAGTAGGATAGTTCAGCATCATTTTTATTTAGCTTTTGACAATTTCCGTTTGAAACTTCGAACTACTTCGTACATTAGTGAGTGAACTACCCGACAAACAAACACGAGGTTAAGCACTATACAGGATGTGTTTATTTTGTTAGCCACCAACTTTGTAATTACGTGCAAGCGTATTGGAGTATGTTACTCCTGGGATAGAAAGTATCATATGTGTCATTCCAGGACATGGTCTACCCATGTACCAAGTTTCATTGAATTCCATTCAGTAGTTCTTGCCTGAAAGAGCAACAAACATACATCCGAGCATACTTGAAACTTTCGCCTTTACAATATTAGTAGGATAGTTCAGCATAATTTTTATTTAGCCTTTGACAATTACCGTTTCAAACTTCGAACTACTCGTACATTAGTGAGTGAACTACCCGACAAACAAACACGAGGTTAAGCACTATACAGGCTGTGTTTATTTTGTTAGCCACCAATTTTGTAATTACGTGTAAGCATATTGGAGTATGTTACTCCTGGGATAGAAAGTATCATAATTATGTGTTATTCCAAGACATCGTTTACCCGTGTACCAAGTTTCATTGATTTCCATTCAGTAGTTTTTGCCTGAAAGAGTAACAAACATACATCCGTCCATACTTAAAACTATCACGTTTACAATATTAGTAGGATAGTGCAGCATCATTTTTATTCAGCCTTTGACAACCGTTTCAAACTTCGAACGACTCGTACATTAGCGAGTGAACTACCCGACAAACAAACACGAGGTTAAGCACTATACAGGATGTGTTTATTTTGTTAGCCACCAACTTTGTAATTACGTGCAAGCGTATTGGACTGAACTCCACGGGGTCCGGAGCTGACCCCCGCGGCTTTACTTGAGCACTGTCTACTAATGTTACAAACGGGAACTTTGTTAGTGGTTCTTCATTTGAAAACCACTAATTTTGTTAGAAGACTGACTGTTTCAAAGGATTTTGAGAATTTAATTAATTTAATTTACATTTTCAGGTTCGGAGAATGATGGAAAATGCGATGAGATATTTTTTAGCAAAACCCGGTAAAGAATATAAAATAAAGTCTTCCTCCATTGGGATTTTTGTTCGCAATAAACTGAAAACAACTGAATGGAATTTCATGTAGTTTTCACTAATACACAGATTGATTCACGTGAAAGGTTTAGGTGTATAGTGTGTTTTTATGTGTGTTTTTCATCTTATTCATGAATAAGATGAAAAATATCTAAGTTCAAAAATATTATATTGCAATTTTTTTGGAGAAGAGGGCACAGAATTATATTGTCTAATAATAGTGCTAACCCGAACTTGGTATGACAGATTTGTTCCGTAGTTTCGTAGTTAGAAACTTAGAAAAGTTTTTTTAGTAATGTAAGTAGTGGTGGTTGCCTAACCATATATTGACTTTTCCCGCTCGCGCTCTAACGTGGATGTCAAACTTTTCCTGACTAAAACCACACCTGTGTCCTTTAGTTACCCTTTTGCGGTCTAGTACGGGTTCCTTTCCATAAATTCCCCGTAGGAACTTAGATACCATTAGGCTTCTAGTGTTATAACTAGGTACACTATAATGGTTATTTTGTGAAAATACACACATTTATATACCGCTTTGGGCCATCAAACGTTTCTCTCTGAAATTCAGAATGTGCAGCCTTGCTCGGAGGCCTTTATTAATCGTGTAACCTCTTTTCTAAACAATTTGTATGCGTGAGGAGTGCTTCATTAATGCAGAATACAGTTTTGTATAACTGTAGTAATCTTAATCGTATACAGGTTGGCTTTTTGAGACGTGTTTGTAAGGACAGGTCTACTTTAGGCGTTATAGTTACAAGAAAATGTTTCATCGATACATAACTTTTTAAGTCATTCTGAACATGCATACACAGATGTTTTCATGATTTCATTTTCATTCACCAGTGCATTGTGTGGCGCGTCAAACTGTGATGAGTTTTGTGTCTACCCGCTAGTATTATAAATAAATAATTTTTAAAACCGTCAGGGTCTGTTCCGGGTCACACGCGATATCCACAAACGCCCTATGCATTACATATTCAGCTTAAGCCAAAAAACTCCGAGCACAGAGCGGACATTTGTCAGAACACTGTTAACGAAATGATAAATGCAGCATTTATGCTGAGATTTTGCCCTCGGAGCCTTTTTGCTTTAGCACGGCTACTTTTTTTTGTAATGTTGTTTTTTTTGTTTTAAATTAAAAAAATATATATTTTTCCGTTGGTTGTCGTGCGCGAGTCGCAAAAAGTTTTTATTTTTATTTTTGATAGGTATGTGCTTGACCGCTATCTCACCTGATGGAAAGTGACGTTACGGTCGACGCCTGCCATTCCGCTTCACTCCGGACCATTGCTTCATCTTAGAGAGAGAGAGATTATGGCCTTACTTTAGAGAGGTCCTTACCGCCAATCGCTTCTACGATGACACGGCTGTGCTCCGCTCAAACGGGGCACACCGCAGCACACAATCCTGCAAGCAAATTGAAAGAAGGACTCTTAGTAATAAGTCTTTCACTCGAGAACCTATCGAAAGCCTTCGCAGGTACGGAGAAGCGCTTACTGTCTTCCTACATCTACCCTAGGGCAGAAATAAAGGTCGGATGGCCCACGCACAATGGTCCAACGGGACTAAGTGTGGAAACCAGAACGCAAAGATCTGCCCTAGGGAGCAAGCACTTCCCCGTGACTCTCGATGACCTCACTCCAGATGTTGATGGCATACGCTTGAAGATCTCCAGTTCAAAGATTGCAACTTATTTCTTTCTATATTAATCATAGCTGTTGAGTGTTAATAGTAACTTTGAGTTCGTCGCGTTTTTCCCTGATTCCATTTTCCTTTTACCTTTGAAAGCTTGCACGTGCCGTGGGATTTGTACACCTACCTACAATAGACGAAAAGGAATAATATGTTACATTGTTGATCTATATTAATGTTATGAAGAGGAAATATATTTTTGGCTTTTTGTATTTTGGTTACCTACTTCAAAATTACTGAAATCATTTAAAAAACTCTTTCACCAATAAAATGCTACTGTGTATTCAGTGACATTTTGTAACAGTGAGTGATAAAGGCACATATTTTCACACAGGCAACGCAGCTGGTAGATAATTGCCTCAAATATTTTGAGTTCGACATTCGTTAGCACTCACCCTACTGATATTATAAACGGGACAGTTTGTATGTACATATTGAGGTTTGTTACTCTTTCACGCAAAAATTACTGAAGGTATTTCGATGAAACCTGGCATACAAGTAGAATACTTCTTAGAATAGCATATGAGATACTTTGTTGTCCTAAGAGTATGTACCTATAGTATGTCCTTGGGTTAATTTTCAATTATCACGCAAGCGAAGCCGTTGGCAGCAGCTAGTACAATAGAACTTCGTCTAAAACATCTTAAAACAGGTATTTACGCCTTCCTAAAAGTTGATCATCAGCCATTACGGATCCGAAGCCTACCTCCCACTACTAAAATCAAATGGAGGAAGTTGTAATCACTTCGGCGTGAAGGTGGATTTGTGATCGCTATAAGATGTTATCAGCATCTTGAACTGCCCATCCAAGTACCTACCGACCTTTCCTTATTGCTCTCACAGGAAGTGACCTGACCTATTTTGAGGTAGACCTCGTGGATGCAATATAAAGTTTTTGTTTTTTTTTTTTGTAATATCTTTGACAGTCGTTATCAAGTAAAACAAATAAAGTTTAGTCATCTTTCTCCCCTCAAGGTAAAGAAGGATGACTGAACTAAAAACCGGGCAAGTGCGAGACGGACTCGCGCACTGAAGGTTCCATACCAACTTACCAATAAAAACAGTTATTCTCGAATCGAGTATTAACCTATCAATACCCGCGAAACGAGACACAATAGTGAGACAATAACAGCGCGGTCGCATGAGACCGGTCCGGGATTCATGAATTAAAGATTTTAAAAAAAATCTAGAAATGTAATTACAAATGTTCAGTTTCCCTTCCCTACATTTGTGCTATAAGACATTGCTTTATGCCAAATTTCAGGAAGTACCCAATGAATTTTGATTCTGTAGTGTCAAAATATACGTTTTTTGCTATATGTTTTTTGCGATATAAAAGGTAGAAATCAGATCTTAAACTTTTATTTCAAATAGACCATTTACAGGCACTTTTGAATTTTCCAAATATAGATCAGTCAAAAAAATGAAGCTAAATTGCACCTTCCAAAGCGTAGATCTCTATGGAGAAGAACGTGCATGAAACGCCACGGACAGTTTTTTAAATGTGTGTAATGTAATGTCGTTGAACCGCAAACTCTATAGACTAACTCCTAATACTTCCGTTATCATCTGCTTAGCCTTTTCCCAACTACATATATTGGGGTCGGCTTCCAGTCAAGCCGGATTTAACCTAATACTTAAAAAAATTGCTAATACTTCCGTTATAATACATGTTATATAGAAGAGATAAGCCGATAATTTCAAAGATTTGTAACACTCGTGTTCTGGTCCGCAAATATAACAAAAATACATAGATTCGAAAGACGAACAACCAATTTCGTGAAGTAATTTGAAAGGAAGCTGTGTACATTGTACTCTGTGTTAGCGTGCAGAGTTCTCCACAAGTTGAGAAACTCTACAAGTAGGTACACAACCAGTGCGCACGATATTTCTTTCAACACAACTGCTGGGGCAGTGTTTCACTGTAATATTTTACTTTTTCTACTTCGAATTTCAGATGTTTCTTCTTTCTTTTCTACAGTTTGCGAAATTGTGTTTCTGAAGTAAGCAGGCGTTGAGATATGTGCAACTGTGTAACATATTCTGCCAACTTTTTCTTGCAACTTTTGCTGCGGACGGACAGTGTTGTCTTAATGGTGATTGTATTTTTGTGTGGCAAGATTTTATGAGGAGTATCTGTGATTGTGGGTGAATTTAGGAGAGACATGGTTTTTGATGTAGAGAATCATCAAATAACTCTTCCTGTTTTAGGTTTTTTTTTTTTTTTTTTCCGGTAGGGGAATCATCAGAATGACTTCTCCCACTCTTGGGCGGAGCGGGAGGGCGTGTCAGACTCTTACTGACTAAACCCCTACCCCGTTCCTTCGTTACCATCGATCTGGGGGACACGGTGACAACCTTTCGGATACCGTGTTCCCTAGAGGCTTCGGCCCTACCGGGCCCCTACAGTTTGCTGACATCTCCTTGAGGCGCGCGTGGAACAGAACGCGCCGTCGACGACTAGGCTCGGTCCAGATTATTACCAGACTGCTTCCTGTTTTAGGTGGAGTAAGAAGGAGTGAGAGACTTTCAGATACTGCAGGTGGTTTTTAGACACTAAAAGTTTTAGTTTCTAAAAACCACCTGCAGTGGCGTAACTATAAAGCCCCATTAAAATAGATAGACAAACTTTTAGGAATCATTCAGGCCACCAAAATAAAGATAATGGTAAAAAAGTAGGTAAAACGCTCTAATTTTTTTTTTTAAATTAGGTAACGAAAATACCGGTCATTTTTTATTTTAAATCAAAATAAAATCCCTTTAATCATTGTTTTTTGGATATTTTTGGTTAGACGTATTGAACGGGTTATGTTTAAGTTGGTCTATCTGTTTTAATGAAACCCTATACATATATTATTTATCTGAGGCCCGTGGCAAAACCTTGGTCAAGTATAGAATCAAGGCCCCAAAATAATGTTCTCGTTGCCGTCATTGTGTAAAATAGGGTTACTTCTGTTAAGGTCGCGGCCTCTCGAACCGGTGGCCACGTCAGACGCCCCGTGACATTTTAACAGCCTTGCCACCCTGTAGTTCCACCACTGCCCACCTGTGTTCTCACAATTACCCTTTACGAAGTTCACAGTGACCCTTCCGAAGAATCTGACAGCCCACCTACTTACAAATAAGTCTACAGTTTAGAGAAAACAGTTTGTGGGAAAGGAACAGTTTCAATGATAGTACGAGTAACTTTGTCTGTTTCACGTGAATGTGGATAATTTCCTAACTATTTAGTGTGCGGCTAGTCGTAGCCATTTTCCAAGCAGTTGCAAATACCAACATTCTCTTGAGCGGTATAGATAACAAGCTTATACAGAGACTAGACATGTTGTAGGTATTTTAAGTATGAGTTCATAGAATCTGAGAATGGTTAGTTAATTTGCTAGGAAGTTTGGGTTGTGTGTTTACCCACTAATATAATTGTCTAGGCATGTAATCTCACTAGAAAGTTTTTGCCTCCAATAGGATTTGATGTGTATATTAATGTGTGATTAGTTAAATATTCCAGTTAAATTAAGTTCGATCTCTAATTACGACTGCATAACTAAAAGCGATTTTACGCGAAAAAAACACAGCCGAACCTCCTCCTTTTTAAGTCGATTAAAAAACAGGCGGTTTTAAAGCTAAAAGCGATTTTCACCCTTTAGATAAATTTGATAGAGAAAGGGAAAACTTAACGTTCAAGACATATATTTCCTTGACCATTTTTGGTTAAACAAAAACAATTGAAACCTCATGAAAAATATAATCCAACATCTCCAGGATCCACAACCTTAAAAAGGAAACAATCCGAAGAAACCAAAAAGTACTAAGCAGAAAGTTATTCAATATCTCTCTACACGAAACTTGAAACAATCCTTCAGATAGAAAGTTAGTATTTTCCTATGAATATTTTTGTCTCAGAAAATAGGCGTTTCGTATGCATGTTCTTCAGAAAACTTGTGGAAGGATTGGTATCTATGTTTGCTGGCGTGATTGCTTGGAACAATGTGTTCGTGGGTTAGGTACCTAAGTCACGATGTTACGATGGCTTTGGAACGCAAAGGCCAAATGAAGGAATAGAAGTAGATTCAGTCAGTAAAGAAGGAGAGTTTTTAATTAATGTAAACTAGTAGTAGAAGTAGCAGTAGTTTCCTAATAATAAAGGGTTTGTTCTTCGTTCGTCCCAAAGTTTTGTCCCACATTCCAAAAAATTCCTCGTTTGTCTCACATCACTTTTGAAGTGGTGTTTCGTCCCACATTCCAAGTTCTTTAAAAGTACAGTCAACAAAAACACATAAGTACTTATTTGCTATTCTTCATCGTCTCTCTGTATGCGATGCATGCAAGCGTTGCTTAACCTCTAAGATCGACCCGTGCGGCTGTTATTATCTAGTCACGAGCTCCTCACAAGTATAAGCCGATTTAAACAAAATAATCAAGAAAATTCACTTATCCTAAAAACTGCGGGTATTAAGTATGCACGTTAAGCCGTAGCCCCGGCTGTCATTTATAAATCTTTGGCAGTCGTTACGGATAGTCAGAAGCCAGTAAATCTGACGCCAGTCTTGCCATGAAGTACCCTGTTACCCCAGTTATTGGGTTGTGGAGGTCTGGTAGGCAGCCTATGCTTTCCGAGGCACGCAGGAAACTCGTTATGTTAAGATGGTCACACATCCATAGACCAACCTTGGCAAGTGTTGCTTAACCTTGAAGATCGACCTGTGTTCTATTACTTACACTGAGCCACCAAAAAAAAATTACGCAGTGGTTAAAAACTTTTCCTGTATAATAACGATTACATAAAAATTCGTTCATTTTTACGTAATCGTTATTTTCAAACTTTCATTCAAGTCAAAATGTCAAAGTTAAAGTCAAAATATTTCTATTTCACATAGGTCTACAGGGGCACTTATAAAACGTTAGAAGCTTTGCAGCATTGTATTAGTAGCAACTCTTCAGATAAAAATATTATCGTATTTAAGAAAACCTGGATCAATTCTCAAATACTTTTGTTTTAAATTTGAGAGTATTATATTGCATAATGTAGAAGCACTTTTCAGTTGAAGCTGAATAATAATACTATTGACCAAATTAGTAACTAAAAGCGAAAAATTAAAGGACGCAATAAAAAAGAGATTGACCATTAGGGATGGTAAACTCTTCTACACAGATTCCAGTGATGACAGTCGTACTACTTGACTCAAATTCGCCATCTTAATAAACATGCTTCTAAATCTGAAATTTTTAACCTTCTAAATTCATTACATTATGACAATACGGAACTATTATTTGAATCCACTGTGTAAAAAATCACCAGATACCATTCCATGAATCATAAACTCCTTTACACTTATATACGTACGCATATATACAAACATACATACACATTCATTCATACACTTCCATACTTCCACTTCTATACATACACTTCGGTATCATTGCGACCTACTTTTATTCAATTTTTTTTTTGCTAACTTCTACTCCAACTTTTAGAACCACCCACAAATTTTATAAAATTCCAGATGAAATATTTAATGTACTCGTATACCTCCGCTATACGAGAAAGGACGATTATTTAAATAGTTTATTGACGTTAAATCTTTATTTCTATACTGATATTATAAATAGAAAAGACTTGTATCTGTTTTGTTGACTGTACAAAAACGTAAATTAAGCCTATACAAAAAAAATATGGGACATATAAGGAATATGAACTGGGTCGAATCGAGAATAAAATAATTAAAATAATAGTTTGGCACAAACGAAGCATATGGGTTGGGACAAACCAGGAATTTTTTATGTGGGACAGAACGCAGTGAGACGAACGAAGAACAAACCTAATAAAGAATTATTATTATTCCGTTTATTATATTTTTGACATATTAATATATTTTTTTAAATATTGGAATAGAAAATCATATTATTCCTTCTATTTGAGAAGTTCAAAGTTCCAGGGTTCAAATCTATTCAGTAACTTACAGCTTTGATTCATTGTGTATAACAACTGTTTGGACTAAGTCTAGGTTAAGGCTCAGTCTAGGTACCTACAATGTGGGTGTGAGAAAACTTTTAAACTTTCGTCGACTAACTGAAATTTATATGAAGTCGTACGATATATAGTAAGTGCGTAATATATTTAAGTACCTATTACCCAACAACAACATGGGATTTTGTAAACAACTTTTCCATCTTTAATGAACCTTTAGTTTATACTATACAATATACTCATCGTATTCTATTGCTATAAGATTTTGGCAGGCGCAAGTTTTCAAATCATTCAAGTATACAAGGTTATTTGTAAAAAAACTGGCAACCTCTCAGGTCTATGTTACTATCACCATAAACAACAACTTCTTTTCTATGACGTTAAAAAAAATATCATATTTTAGTTCATCGTCATCATCGTTTTAGGCTATCACGGTTTATTTCATAATTTAAATTGTCACTTACGGAATATCTTCCGTGATTGGTTGACGACGACGGACGGACGGGATGACTGGAATGACCTTGAGTCATCATGAGATCATGGCGCTTGCAACAGCGTCGAAATATCGGGAACTCAAAACAAAAACCAATCACGGAAGATATCCCGTAAGTGACAATTTAAATTATCATCATCATCATTTCAGCCGAAAAATGTCCACTGCTGGAGATGGACCTCCAACTAGCGCCGGTCTTGTCCGTCTCGCATCCATCGGCATATTGCCGTTAGTACAGATGGTCGACTGTGACGAAAGATTATGGAGTGGCGACCACGTACCGGAAGACGCAGCGTTGGAAGGTCACCCACTTGTTCAGTATAAAATATTGTCTAGGTACAAAAATAAACACTAGAAGGTTCTCAATTTCGCTAAGTAAATGGGACTTCTCAAACATATGTATAAGCTCGAAGTAAAATGCCTCACTCAAAGATCCAGTATACTTTGGCCCCTTTTAATTCAAAATGTTTTCAGTCCATCGGGTTTTTCTACACTGGATTTAATGACAAATATAACAAAGCCTTTTGTACCATTGCTGTTTCGTTTTAAGACAGCTCTTCGTATATTGGTGTTAGTCAACTTGTTTAGAAAACAATTTACTTTCTTGAGTTTTCTGAAAATAAATTTAAGATAGCACATCATTTTGTCTAACGTGTTTTATTCGGTTAATATTAAAAGAGATTTGAATTTAGCATCTTGAGGTGTTTTCAGGGTTCCATGCCCGAAGTGTAAAAACGGTATCCTATTACTGAGACTCCACTGTTCGTATACTAGTCAGTCTCCAGGCTGTTTCTCAAGAATCGTGATAACTAGACAGTTCTAATTTTCACACATATGTATTTCTGTTGCCGCTATAACGTAAAATACTAAAAACAGTAAAAAAATAATATTTAAGTTTGACTTCCATTCAACAACTGTGACTTTTTTATTGGTTTTTGCTGCGGACGGTACGGCACCCTTCGTGCTCGAGTCCGACTCGCACTTGCCGGTATTTTTTAAAATAAGCTACATAAATTGCCTGCATTCTCAAGATTTTAATTCAAATAACAATCTTGGGAACACAGGCACACTCTTTAGAGCTAAATGATATTTATTTTGCAAATAGTTTAAAAAAAAAAACCTTTCACTCGTCAATTTTGTTGTCAGTTAAAACCGGATGAGTCCGTCGCTGAGCTGTCGAGTGTTTTAATTACACGTTGAAATAATTTGATATAGCAAAATGGGATTTCGAAAATACAGGTATACTAGCCGCAGTCTATGGCTTCGGTCGCATCAACCTGAATATTTTACCCTAAGGCAACATACACCTGCGATAAAAAGTAGATTTACTTTGCTATAGGACTTGGCCTACCCGTGGGCCGAATTTTATTCAAATCCGTTCAGCCGTTCGAGCGTAAAAACGTGAGAAATATGCGTACACTCACAATCTTGCGCCTTTTTAATGTTAGTGTGATTATTATTTTACTTCTTTTACAAAGGTCTATGTGCTGAGTAAATAAAACAAATTCATCTTTTGGTAAAATAATACTGGGATTAGGTGGTCTTGTCTTTGGCAGTCGTTACGGGTAATCAGAAGGCAGTAAATCTGACTCCAGTCTTGCCATGAAGTACCGTGTTACCCCAGTTAATGGGTTGTGGAGGTCTGGTAGGCAGCCGCTCCTCGTAAAAGACTGGTATCCAGCTAAATTCAGCTTGCCTGGAAGCCGACCCCAATATATTTGGGAAAAGGCTAGGTAGATGATGATGAGGTGGTCTTACAATAAACATGTAGGTTAAACTACATTTATTTCAGTTTTGGTCAATAATCATCAAAAAAGTGCCCAACCTGAGGTACTATAGAACCACTCTTGCGTAATAAGACATTCTTACACATCTTTCTCTAGATAGTTTGGAAACACAGATCATCATCACCATCTTTTTCCCAACTATATTGGCGTCGGATTCTAGTCAAGCCAGATTTAGCTGAATACCGAATTTTTCGAGGAGCGGCTGCCTACCAGACCTCCACAACCCATTAACTGGGGTAACACGGCACTTCATGGTAAGTCTGGGAGTCAGATTTACTGGCTTCTGACTATACGTAAAAAGATCTACAACTGAAAGCCGGGACCTACGGCTTAACGTGCTTTTCGAGGCAAGGAGGAAACTCATTATGTTAAGATGGTCGCCTATCCACAGACAAACCTTGGCAAGTTGGCGATATTATCTAGGTTTCTATTGAAATCATTTTGTGTAAAACTAATTAAGTAAAGACCTTTGAGAGTTGAGACTCTCAAAGGTCTTTACTTAATTAGTTTTACACAATGAGTTGTGCGAACTTTGATCCTTTATAATGTACCCATAAATTAAATCTCATAGATACCTTGTATATTTAACCTATGAGATATCCGCAAAACGAGACAAGTAAGATAAAGTGTTCAGGTGTTTTACGCATTGCCTCTATATCAGACATTGCGTTGGATGAACCAACAAGCATGAAGCAAGTGGTTGTACAGTCATTTACAACAAGCATTTATACCTTGCTCAGGTTGCATATAGACGGGTCGGAAAGAGCGCTCTTAAAACAAAAAGGTGCGCCTCTTGTCTTAAAAAGCACCTTTTGTTTCAAGAAACATAGGGTGCGCCCATGTTCCTATTTAAACGCAAAAGTAGATTCTTCAGCAAACCGCACAGGTCGATCTTCAAGGTTAAGTAACCAACCTAGCCAAGGTTGGTCTGTGGATGGGTGACCATCTTAACATAACGAGTTTCCTACGTGCCTCGGAAAGCACGTTAAGCCGTAGGTCCCGGCTGTCATTTGTAGATCTTTGACAGTCGTTACGGATAGTCAGAAGCCAGTAAATCTGACTCCAGTCTTGCCATGAAGTACCGTGTTACCCCAGTTAATGGGTTGTGGAGGTCTGGTAGGCAGCCGCTCCTCGTAAAAATACTGGTATTCAGCAAAATCCGGCTTGACTGGAAGCTGACCCCAATATAGTTGGGAAAAGGCTAGGCAGATGATGATGATGAGATTCTTCAGCAAACCAACAAATAAACAGTTAAAATTAAAACAAAAATAGCTACACTTCCAGGAAAACGAAACGAAACCGACCGTCATCTCGTATTTGTACAGGAAAACCATTTAAGTGGACACTTTTTTCATTAAAAGCTCACAAACAATGGTATTGGATCGCGAAGTAAATTAGTTTTATAACTTGTTTGGCACCGAGGCCGTGTTGGCCGGAACACATTGGTAACATACCGTGTAAGGGAGCTTATACACAGGGTGTATGATACGCAGCGTTTGTTTGATGTCTCATCTCATATTAATTATGCTGCACTTTTCAATGGCGTCGTTGACTGATCCTGTGAAGTGTTATGTCTTTATTTCTATTTTGTTGATTTCGGATAGGCTCGCGTTTGAGCAATATCTCACTTGATGGTAAGTGACGATGTGGTCGATGTAAGTTGGAATAACTATTAACTCTTGACTTAAAGATTCAAAATTCGGATATTGAATGAAATATGGTGTTTGCGTCCTGAAAATAATGACATCATATGTGCTAAGTTGTGAAAGGATAACCAAAGACTGTACAAATCTTTTAAGGGACGAGTTAATCTGGCTTACTATATAGGCGGCTTGTCAAAATCCTACCCAGCAACAAGTCTCAAATAGTTTGCAACCTTTCGCCTCAACTACTAACAACAACTAACAAAACTAGCAAAAAACCAGTCGTAACCTGTCAATTAGACTCTGCGATTTATCCGAAACTTTTACATCGGTTCCGGTTATTTCTATGAATAATTAAGTTAGCAGAGCTTCATAACATCCCTCTGCGCTGAGTGCAAGCGGTTTTTACGTTAACGCAATCAAAACGTTTGATGCATTCGGCTCACTGATAGCTTAAGTGTCTGGAGCGGCACAATCGGAGCGTCGAACGTCATATACGTGTCGCGTTAACGTAAAATGAATTCGCACTAGATACTCAGGTCAATATGACGACAATCTGTCGTCACGAAAATCCAGTGGAAACACTCTCTTAGTGATTCCGGATACATTTTTCCGTGAGAGCGGATATAGAGGAAAATGCGTGTATTAATAGGTGTGCTCGGAATTAAGGTGTGATATTATTGTGGGAAGGGAAATATGATTTGTAGCTATAATTAGTCAGCACACGATTTCCCACCCCAGAAAAAACGACACGGTACGAAATTAGGACGATTCTCCTGTGTGTTTTTCTAGCGATTAAATAGGTATAACCTTGTTTCTGGCACTTTTATTTGTAAATAGCGTTTGTATATTGTATCTTGTTATTTTATTTCTTGAAGACAAAAAACACAATTACTTGGTAGAGAAAATACAGAAACCTTTTTTAAAAGTAGACGCACAAACATATAACCCGTAGTAATGTTTATCATCATCATCATTTCAGCCGAAAGACGTCCACTTCCAAGTATCACGACCGGCTTTGTGCGTCTTACATTTATCGAATTCTCACGACCCTCACCAGACCATCAGTCACATTGTGAGGCCTAACAATGTTGCACATTCTGGTATGCGGTTGCCACTTTCCTTTAAGACCGATCGACTCTGTTCTGTAAACCATGTGCCTTGCCACTGCTTTCTTAAGTTTGACGGTTCTAGGGATGTAACTTACGTTCTCCTGCGGAAATTTTCATTCGGTCAATGTTTAAGAAATAGAAGTGAAAGATTGTGTTAAGATATCACAGACTATCTGTGTATTCTGTAATGAGGAGTGAAGGTTCTCCTTGTGTGACTTTAACAAAAACAAATGATTTTGTAATAAATATTTTCATTAGTTTCAATTTATGTTAATTTACATTTTCTAATTACCGTTTCATGTAATACAGTTTATGTTAATTCAATAAAATTAATTTATCATTGAAACATGTAACTAATACAAACAACAACAGCACATACAAAACAACTACAATTGAAAATATAATAATTCATTTATCATTTAGCATGAAATGTAATACCCTAAGGACAATGCGACCTAAATATGTTAGTTGGGAATTTAGTACGAATTGTGGCGGCCATTCAATCCAAGATTTACTTAGAAATTGGGCAGTTATTAATATTATGAAAGTCTAGGCAGAATTTACTAGGGTTTGTTATAATTACAAAATACTACTTTCGCTAAGTGCTAACCGAAATACCAATTAATTATTAATTTTCAAATTGAAGTGCTGAAAATTACATTCCTGAAAATTGATTAAAGTAGTTTTTAATCAATTTTCAGCAATTTAAACTTAATATATGATCTAAAAGCCTGCGCTTGCCAAGGTTGGTCTGTGAATGGGTGACCATCTTAACATACCGAGTTTCCTCCGTGCGTCGGATAGCACGTTAAGCCGTAGGTACCGGCTGTCATTTGTAGATCTTTGGCAGTCGTTACGGATAGTCAGAAGCCAGTAAATCTGACTCCAGTCTTGCCATGAAGTATCATGTTACCCCAGTTAATGGGTTGTGGAGGTCTGGTAGGCAGCGGCTCCTCGTAAAATACTGGTATTCAGCTAAATCCGGCTTGACTGGAGGCCGACCCCAATATAGTTAGGAAATGGATAGGTAGATGATGATGAATGAATCCTAGCATTTCAGTATTCTCCAGCCCTTTTAGAACGTAAAAGTCAAATGTCATACTAAAAAAATACATATATCAGAAATGTCAAGACAAAAAAACGTAAAAACTAGGGATGCGCCGCCTATAGACTTGATCGACTAGTTTGGCTGGGACAACTAATCGCAGCCCCTCGTTCGAATGACTGCCTTCGACGCCGATTGTAAATGTTACCTTCTATTGATAGTTGTCTTTTCCTATCAGTTTCGTCGTTTAGTCATTTTAACTCGTAGCTCCTACTGTTGACGAGTTTTTTAATAAAGTTCAGTGTCTGTGTTATAGATTTGTAGTAGATTTTGATATGAAAAATTAGTGAGCTTTGTATCTCAAGAAGTGATATGATTAATGATTTCTTATATTGCCCAGGTGTGTAGATACAAAACTGGGCCATATAACATGGGTAAAATCGTTGAGTGAAATTTGAAGCAATAATTTCACCAAGTTCAGTAAAGTAGAATGTACCACTTAATGAAACTGCAATACTCTAAAAGAAGCTTGGATTCATTGCTATCACCTAGAGTCGACTAGTCGACTAGTCGGCGATACAACAGCAAAAGATGCCGTTCACTGTCTTGTTGCCGACTAGTCGCGGAATAGCAAAATATGACGGGCTAGGTGGCTTCCCCAACAAAACCGTCGGCTGCTAGTCGGTCCATCAGTAGTAAAAATATTTTATGTTTACGGTAGAACCTGATGATATTGCATCACGTGCCGAGAAATTGCTCCATCACTGATGGACGTGCCTCTCAAGTGGAAATGGTGCAAATTTAATGCTTTTTAGGGTTCCGTACCTCAAAAGGAAAAAACGGAACCCTTATAGGATCACTTTGTTGTCCGTCTGTCCGTCCGTCTGTCAAGACCCTTTTTCTCAGGAACGCGTGGAGGTATGAAGCTGAAATTTATATCAAATATTCAGGTCTACTGTCCCTTGAAGCTGTGAAAAAATCAAACTTCTAAACCAACGCAATCAAAAGATACAGCCGTTTATGCCGCAAATTTTCGACACTTGCAAGGGAATCAAAACCTACAGGGTGCTTCCCGTGAACTCAGAATCTTGAAATTTGGTACGAAGCAACGTCTTATAGCATAGATAAAGGAAAAATTACGAAAACCATAAATTTTTAGTTACATCACATAATATATTTCTTTTTAATAATTTTAAACTTACTACCCATTTCCTCATAAACGCGTAGAGGTATTAAATTGAAATTCATACCAAATACTCAAGTCTATAATACCTTTAAGCTGTAACAAAATCAAACTTCTATGTCAACGCAATCAAAAGAAACAGCAATTTAAGCTGCATATTTTGAAACTCGCAAGTACTCGCAAGGGAATCAAAACCTAAAGGGTACTTCCAGTCGACCTAGAATCTTGAAATTTGGCATGAAGCAACGTTTTATAGCACACATAAAGGAAAAATTCCGAAAACCTTAAATTTTTAGTTACATTACAAGATTTTCTTTTTTGTAAAATCTTTAAGACTCGATTCGAGAATTGAACTGTTTTCATCTTGATAAATTGGTACGGAACCCTCAGTGTGCGAGTCCGACTCGCACTTGCCCGGTTTTTTTATGATTGCTTTAAAAATAAATATGTGTTTTTCGTTTGTACTGTGGTGCGTCTTGTTTATTAGTGTATGGAACAGTTGGTTTACTGCTGTCTTCCCGTCCGATTGTAATGTAGATATCTTCAAGGCTATAGTGTATAGGCTCTAAATAAACTAGCTTTTGTAAGTTCTATAATAAGCTGCTTATAGAATATAACCATTGAATGAGTGCCTATAAAGTTTGAAAAGTTCCCCGAATTCTTCCAAGATCCATTACATCCTAACTTTGGAGCCTGGAACCACCTGTATAGTAGGTACTCGTATGTCCATTCAAACAAAAATAATTTCCCAAATCAGTTCAGACGAGTACAAGTAATTGAGAAACACACCAAAAGATTTTAGAAAACAAAAACCAGTAAACTGAGAACCACCTTCTTTTCGAAGTCGGTCAATTAATAAATAAATACTGAAAAAAAAAACAATAACGTTACGTTTACAATCAACTTCTTTGTACACAGTAAACAACAGCAATTGGTGAAATAAACGAGGATTCAGATTTTTGATTGAAAACAGTGAAACAATTCAGTTTTACTCTCGAATTTCGAAGCGCAAATTAACGGTTGTAAATCGAATATTTTTGATTGAGAGTCTTACGAGTACAGCAATATTATGTATGTGTATAGGTATTATACCAATTAATTGCAGAATTGCTGAGATTGCGTTGTATAAATTGGAAATGTATAAATGCCAATTAACTGCTATAAGTAAATGCTGCACACATATCTGAAACTCTTTGAAGTTTGATACCAGCCGTATGTTTGTTTATCGTACCATATACAGATATACATCTCATAACTAACTTGAAACCTTATAATTATATGATTGTTATAGGTATTTACTTAAATGTCTTTATATTTTTTGTTTTCTTTTCTTTCCACTGCGTAAAATTTAACTTTCTATGATTGTATTTGGAATATACTCGTAAAAGCACTACTGTGACTTGTATACAATTATTTAAGTTTACGTTTTGTGTACAAGTAAATTGTTTAGTTTTTTTTTGTGCTGAGCACCTCTATTAATGAAGAATTCACTTTGCCTAAAACTGTACCCATGTGTTTTGTTTTTGTGTATGTTTAAGTGAATAAATCATTGAGGTGCCTACTCAATAAAGAAATATAACAACATTTAATTTATTCACGATTATAAAAGATCAGGCTGGCCGCACGTTGTGATTATCCCACAGGCAGAAAATGCTGTCAGGGCAAGAATTCGTCAAAATTTCTTGAAGAAAAAAAAAACCTTATCTCTTGAAATGAAGACGCTAGAACGCTGTTGTGTATCATCAAAGAACTACCTGTTTTACCAGCAGTGATTATCGTTGATATACATAAGGCACACCTTAAACGAGTTGTTAAAATCAAAGAGAGTGGAACGATCAAAACGTTTACTGGTTCGTTAGGTTTATTCTTTTTGAGATGAGAAGATTTTCAGAAATTGCAACAAGCAGTGCCGTAACTAGCCTTTTTTGCACCCGGTGCGAGCTTTCAAAACTGCGCCCCTGAAAAATGCTCTATCCAGGCTTAGTCTGGTCGTTTCTGCGCCCCTCCAGGGTCTGCGCCCTGTGCCTGGGCACTGCTCGCACCGCCCTAGTTACGGCGCTGGCAACAAGCAAAATGATTGAGTCTATGCTTGTAGAAAGAAGTCTTTTAATTAATCGGCAGAGTCCTGCATGGTCACCATGCGGCATCAGTGATGTTTTGGTGAAAGGTGTCCTATTACGAAGTTAACAAGGTCCATTTTGTGAAAAAGAGGTGAAGATTTAAACTAATTGAAAATTCTTAATGATCAGCAGTGGACAACTTTCCAATAGGCACAGTGCGTAAAGCAAAAAGATGATGCCCGAACATTTGAAGGCTTGTGTGAAGGTCTTTTTAAAGATTTCTGCAAGTCTAGGTCGGCACTATTTCTCGAAATTGAAAGCTCATTAAGAAGTAGGCGCACGTTGCTAGTTGTGGAAACTTGCGAATAAAAATTGCTCCGTCTACGGAGAGTCTATAGGTCCCTTTCTTTATTTTGATAGGGACTTTTAAAGCCAACTGACACGCGATATGAAGTTGGCTTAAGCTAAAGTAAAACATGTGAGTGTAGATTTCGTTAAAATAAAATAAATTGTGTTCACTTAATTTTCATTTGTTGTGTATACTCTGACTTTGGGATCATTTATTATATTACAAATGCTGTGCTATTTTTCAAAGTTATGCTTCGGAATTAAAGTGTGAGTATAGAAAAAGGACTTTTGAGTTGCATTATTAAATATGAAACTGACTTTTGCAAACGAAAATGTTTGAAAGGCTTCTATAATTATTTTTTCTTCCTTGCGAATAAGAAATTGTCCATGTCCATATTAATACCCATTTTTTTTTTAGTTTTTTCTGAGGCCATAGAGTACTGATCGAGCTACTTTATAGCCACAGTCATGATAACTATATCTGTCGTCGGCAAATCGAAGGTTAGTGATATACTTGCCATTGACATTGGTGTCTTGCAGAACCTTGAAGACATCGTCTATTGCGTCATTGAATAGTTTCTCCAAAATGACGTTTTCTTGTTTCACACCCCATTGCAGAAGTATAGGTTTCAACGTCTGGTTCTGAAGTCTGACTGATTTGGTAGTGTTCACCGTACCGAAAATTATTCAGGCACCGTCTGAGAGATTGAGATTGTAGTACAGCCCCAGTTTCGATCATACTAAGCAGATAGGTAGCTTAGATAAGTTGATAGGTAACCTGTTGCAGCGTATGTAAATGGTCTACGTTGCCACAACCTTTTCGGGAGGCTGAAAGTGGAGAGAGATGGTTCAAGAACAATAGTTGTTGTTTATGATGTCAGTAATACAGTCCTGCAAGGTTGTTAGTGTTTTAAAAATAGCCCTGCATTAACATCAGGAGTAAAATATGTTACCTCTTTAGTCTCTTTTTCAGGAAACAGAACCTTGGAATGAAATCACATTATCAGTTATTAAATTACAACCCATGTTCTAAGTAATAATATAATTTTGTAGCTAGCTGTTCCTGCGGCTTTCGCTACTTTAGAGTGTTGAGTACCGGCACTACAGGGTAGGAACAGAAGGTTTAGTCTACTCAACTAGCAAAACCTCCCCAAGCGGAGACATGCCTTACGTACAGTATCAGTAAACACTCGGAATCGGAATTTACTTGAGATCACGGTTTCGATATTATCTTTTTGTGCCTGTACCTGCGGGGACGTTTCTTAGACAAAGTCTAAGTTTAAAATATGTATCTCTCTCATAGGTAGTATATGGGAATCTAGTAATAAATTAGAAACGTGATTACAAAAAGTTTTCAGGTTCACAAATAGGTACTTTAATGAATCTGAAAACTAATCTAAAATATACATAAATATTCAACAAGCGCGTAGTTTATTCTTCCTTCTGTAAAGTTAGGTACCTCGTTCGCATTTATGATGTTTTAACTTTATGAGCCGTGCCTCACTAGGACGCCATGGTAGCGTAACCAGGTCGTGACGTCAGAAAAATGTATAGTTGCCTGCGTTACCAATATTAGGTGAAGTACACATCTTAGAGCTGCAATTATTTTCGTGGCAGCACCTAAACTCCAGTGAAGTTCGAGTCTAGAACAGCGATATACACAGCGAAAGATACTTCGTTAAAACCGGGTGTCCCATACCACGTATCATTTACGAGTATATTGTTCGTTGTACGGGGCTGGTCTACTGTATCTATCTCTTCTTTGGTACCGGGTTCCAATTAAGAGATAATGCAAGGGAAACAGCGAGTGGAGGAGATGACGGATGTGAAGTGGCTAAGTTAGAAGCGGCGGCGGTTTCCAGTGTGAGAGCTGTTTTGGTGAAGTTCAAGAGAGAAGGAAGAGATCCGTTACTTTTAATAACTCGCTTGAGTAAAACATTGAACAAGTAGAGGTTTGACTGCTCTGTTGATCTAGTTAGTGGTTATTGGGATTGACTGCTATGCTGGAGGTTGTGGGTCCGATTACCAAATGTTTGTGTGATGAGCACAATCACTTGTTCTGTTTGGGTATAATTTGATGTCATCATGTGGCGGCTTATTCTTAATTTTATTTTAGGGGTTATTTCAAAAGTTATTCCATTCAGCCCAGCTCTTTCCATCAGGTCTCCTAGGTTTTCTGCGGGACGTGATCTCGGGCGGCAGTCTGTGCATTTTCTGCATGCGGGGCAATCCCGCATGCGTTTTGAAATCCGCATGATTTTAAAAACAACCTACTACTCGCTTGTCGCTTGTAGTGCAAGCTTTATTAATCTCATTAAAGCCGGGGTGAGCCCCTTTCAGACGCGACTGTACATGTGCTTGGATACTACTCATTTTACGCTCCACGATTTCGATCCCCGAATCTTATAATAATTTTGTTTTTTAAAATACACTCGGTTTTATTTGAGGAATGATTTCAAACAAAATATTCAAGGTCAGCCGAAGGTTTGATTTTGGCTTGATTCGATAAAAAAAAATGGTTTCGACATGAATTCAAATTCCAGTGAAAACGTGGCTCGACATTTTTATGGAAAATTTAAACTAGATGAGGCCTTGAGAAGGAACACCGAAACAAACTCAATTGTCAAGTTTCTCAATAAACATGTGACAGTCAAATCATTTGAGAAGTGAGCAGATTAGTAGTCTAAAATGGTTTTGTATTAAAAAAAAACACACACACAGAGTGAGGTGGACTAGTCCAGTCAAGTCCAGTCTTACTGATTTGAGTGGGCCTGTCCAGTCAGTGCAAGCATTTGTCAGTATTCATGTAACTCCACACAAATTTAAACAAAATTACGTCAGTATTAAGTATTCCGCACACCAAACCAATTTGACTCTTAATTAATCTAAATCACCTTATCTGCTTCTGAGCTCGGTTCTAATTAAATTATGTCATGACAATTAACATAACTGATGCTGTGGCAATCAAATTTGGGCAACACAATCCTCAGGAGGCTGTCACTCAACTGTCATTATTTCCCTGTAAACAATAAGGACTTGACTACGCAGTAATGTGATGACTAGCTTCTGCTAGTGACTTTTCTCGCTTGGTAGTAGATTTCTTCATGTTTTAAACTTTAAACCCCTGACTCAACCGCTTAGGTGGTGTATTTGGGAATTTTCTAAAAAGTATTTTGTTCAAAACATCAGTATTTTAGACCCAAGGGTTTGGGCTGGGCGTTGATAAAACAGTAGGTGAGACAGGATTTTTTTTTGTATATTCAGATTGTAAAGTTTTTACATTAATAAAGAAATTATTTGTATCGATGTGAATATCTATTCTGAATGCATCTCAAGTCATGCTATTGGGTACCCAACAGTTCTGCGGGATAGTTCAAAAGAGTTGCCGCGGCCCTGGATCAAAAAGAGCAACAGAAACAACACAGATTGATCTTAGCCAGTGAAAGTCAAGTCAGTCTTGCTCCACACAGAGGGTTGCTTTAGAACTAGTTCAAGATTATGCGCGACTGGTTATCTTTTCAAACGTTTTCAGAATTGGATTTTTAGCCGCAGCTTAAACACTTTGTGACGCTTTGGGTTGAATGAGTTTTTATATCGCAGTTCTAGCGTTGTAAGATTGGAATCTATAACGTGATTGATGACCATGGAATATTTAAGGATATCAGTGTCACAGATTACATTACCATGTGCTAAATTGCGACAAAATTTTCATTTTTTTCTGCATAAATTGAAGTAGCGTTTATTTATTTAGTAACCAGAGCGTTTTTCCTTATTTTTTATTTCAAAAAGTTTTGCAAAGAGGACTTCAAGAGGTGTCATAATCCAAGACAAAGTTCTTTCCTGTTCGCTAACATTTTTTGATACGTTACCTTAATTTAAAAAGGTGACGTGTAAAAGTGTTTGTGAAAACCGACTTACAAAATAAATAATCGTTTATAAATGCGAGCCTATCAATTCTAAAATAAGTCGACGTTTCTCGGCTGAATCATGATGATGATGATGTTATAACTTAAGTGGGTTTTTATTTCCCTGCCTACAACTAAATAACTTTCTCAAATATTCTTTTAGCCAAGTATATATTTTCCGAATTATGTAAACAACACGAAAACGACGTGACTTTGGACTTTTTATCAAGTTTTAAGTTGGTTCAGAAACTTGGCTAAGTTTGTTTTATGTTATGGCAGTTACTTAAACGTGCTTATCTTTTATGCGGTGCTTGGGGGAAAAGATAAACATAAATTGTTTCCGAGATAAGAAAAGTAATTTTTAGAAGTGATTAGTGTAATTTGATTTTGTGTTTCAATTTAATTTTGAATGGCTGTTGCTCGTGCACTATAGGGGACAAAAAAGTCTTTACTTTTAATTTCTTGAAACTGTTGTAGGCGTTGTAAATGTTCGTTATTTGACAATTTTTGTGGGTTTTTATTTAATTTAATCTGCTTTAGATCCATCATCGGATATATTCCACCATACTTCATCATCATTTCACCCGAAAGACACCCATTGTTGTATACTCGTATAGGCCTTTCTAAGTGTCGCCACAACGACGGATCCTGTATTATCCTCCGTATTTCGCATCCATCGGATTTCTGCAGTCTTTTAACACTGCGTCTTCTGGTACATGGTCTGTGGTCAGCAATCCAGAACCTTTTGGCCTATTAACGAGACTATTCTACGAGCAATGGTGCCGTTCTGCCCCTGATCCGTTAATTCTGGGGAATTCACTAGCCACTTTAATTCTATTTTGTGCAAGAATCACTCTTATCAATGTCTAAGCGAGTAAGTCTAAGTTTCCTGCTGCTGCTTCCCGTTTGATTATAATTTATGTGTCTTTAAGGTTAGAGTGTTATGGCTTTTAACAAACTAGTGCACTTCACCATCAACGATTGCATCACTGTTCATCATTAGGTGGAATTGCGGTCAAGCCCTAATTTATAAAAATAAAAAAAACGTTTCAATTACACACCTAATATGCTAAAGGTAAGTTTTGTGAGAGTTTGTATGTTGGTTATTTCTTTTGTGCATGTAAATTTGGTACATGGGTAGAGCTTGTCTTGGAATACCCCGTATGATTTTTTATCTCGGAAGCATCACATCATAACGTTTACAGCATAACTTTCTAGCAGCTAATAAATTGCACTCAAACTCAGACATTTCATCAAGTACTGAAACTAGTTGTGGTTATACATACTAAGTAGCGGTGAACCTCTGACAGTAGCAAAGCTCAAAAGTCGGGCCTGAAACCGCAATTCAGTTGCGGTGGCCAGAAGTTGGTCGTTTCATCGCAATATAAGTAATTCCCAACTGCGAGCTTGTGCAATTAGGCACAAAGCCTCGGTTTGTATTGTGTAATATTTTGCTGAAATCCTAACTAAGTATGTAGCTTTGTTGTACTCTTTATTGTATTGTCAACGGGTGTTTCAAACGCTTCTAAACTGTATGTTAAAGCCCAATTTTATTCTGAAATCGTTTAAAAAGATCAAGTCGAAGTTGCGAATAATCTTAACTAGATCCAAAGAATCAAACCTCATAGGATTGTAGGGTACATCCGCAGAGCATGTCCCATCTTCCAACCTGCATCACAGGCTCTGTTCCCTGTTTACATAGGGACTTAACGATAGCATCATTAGACGCCTTTGCCGTGGCCGAATACAACAGACTTATATAAAAATACAAAACACGAAATAAAATATAAATTACTCATTAAAAGAAGAACAGGCAAAAAAACCCAGACCCGACAGAAAAGTAACATACCTCAGTTTTTTTGTTATTATTTATATAATCACTAGCTTTTACCCGCGGCTTCGCTCCCGTCAAATGACTACCCTACATATCCTACGCTACCCTACCCTACCTTCCCTACACTACCCTACCTACCCTACACTACCCTACACTACCCTACTTTACCTAATTTTTTTTTTATTTATACTATCCTATCTCTCAAGTTGGATCGAACTGCACATGGTGTACGAATTTTATTATAATCGGTTAAGTGGTTTAGGAGTCCATTGAGGACAAACATTGTGACACGAGATTTATATATATTAAGATATTATATAGTTTTTATATTCAAAATCAATGGCTAACACCAAAATATTGCCTTATGCCCAGGCTTTACACTAAAAAAGTACAAAATGCCTACACAATTCGTAAATATATATAACTAAATGAAAAGAAGATACTGAAGAAGATCTGATGTAGAAAAGTAAATAGTTATGGGATGTATTAAAAAAAAAATAATAATGTTCGTATAGAAAGTTATTTGTGTGTATGTATAAAAATGGTCACGTACTGTGTGCATACCTACTTCGGCTCAGGTGGTTTTTGGTGACGGAAACCAATCATGCTATCTCACTCTTTCATGGAAACAACAATGGCGCGGAGCGGCGATTGGTGGTGGGGGGGTGGCGTTAAAAATAAAAATACGAATACCTGTTATCGTAACGGTGATTAATGAACTTTTTAGTTCTCTAATCACCTATATAAGCTCAAACTGGCGTCAACGAATTATTGGAATAATCCGATCTGAATCATCGAATATGACGATTTTAATTAATCCTAAGTTGAAGGCGAATCCAGAAGGCCATGCTCTGACCCCAGTACCAGAGGCAAAAAGGAACGGGGTGGAATTTTTTAGTCAGTAAGAGTCTGACACGCCCTCTCGCTCCACCCAAGGGCGAAAGATGTCATTAGATGATTATAAACCACCTTAAAAAAATCCTAAGTTGAATGTTGTACTAGGAGTTCAAAAATTATATAATACCTACAGCTGTATCTCCAGGTCTCCTGGATACATCCCATAACTATTTATCGTCATTTAGTTACATACATTACGAATTGTGTAGATAAGTAGGCATTTTGTATTTTTTTAGTGTATAAAATATAAAAACTATATAATATGATTATATAAATAATAACAAAAAAACTGAGATATGTCACTTTTCTGTCGGGTCTGGTTTTTTTTTATATGGGATGTGACCGTTCTTTTTTGAAATGCAGTGAGCATTGCAGCCCTAAATAATACCAAAACCAATTAGCTTACACCAGCAAAGCAAGGTCTATTTTTGGGTGACCAGTGTCCCTGTCCACTAGGCGTGTCTGTAAACTGGCCTTGTTTGGTCAGGCCCAGGCAGACAGTCGAGTGTAGCTCTCGAGGGCTGAGCCAATATTATGACGACGAGTGTTGACCACACTGACAATGTGTCCTTTGTTACACGGCGAGTGTTGTGTCGAGATATCGATGGTGGAGTTCGGAATTTTGACGTGTCCTTTGTGTTGTAGCGTAATTGTAACACCAACAATTTTTTAGGTATATTTTTTCCGCATCCGCCTCACACAGTTTTATGCTTCTTTTTAGGGTCCAATATAGGATCCAATATAAGAATATAGGAACCAATATAGGATCACTTCGTTTTCCGTCTGTCTATCATTCTGTCTTTTCTAGGGAACGCGTTGGTAGGTTTCGAGTATCGAGGTTGAAGGTATCGAGTTAAAATTAAAACCATATACTCAAGTCTGCAGTCCTTTGAGGCTGTGCAAAATCAAACTGATAAGTTAACGAAAAAAAAGGAGACGGTCGTTTATGTCGCAAAAAACGTACATTTTGACACTCTGAAAGGAATCAAATTTTTATTTAATAGTGCTGCAATTATTGTACTTTTGCTTGCTAGTTTGTCTGCATAAAACTCGCAAAACTGTGTAGAACTGCGTACTCCTTTTAAACTAATTATTTTGTGCTTGCCATTTACTCTCAAAGGATCTTAATTAAGTAAACTACACAGTCTACACACGATATTATAAAGGCGAAAGTTTACGAGTGTGTGTACATGTTTATAACTTCTTTACGCTCGTTCGGCTGAAATAATTTGAATGATAGTTGGCACACGGATACCTGTGTGCGTATGTGCTAACATACGATTCATTTCATCTCCGGATTGAGACAACATTTTACTTTACTACATTTTACACTAAATGGTAAACGGTTAGCGAGTTAAGCAACCCTTGGCGCGGTCAGTCTATGGATGGGTGACTGATTAGTGGTATTTCATCTGAGCGTCTCCGTGCTTTGCAGGGCACGTAAAAAGTCGGTTCCGGTTGTTGTCAACTGACAGCTGTCGTTACGCCAAGTCAGAGACCTGCGGGCGGCTTGAAAACTCTGACACCAGGTTGGCCACTAACCGTACAATAAGAAGAAGAAGACTTTACGGGAGCGAAGCGGTTGGCAGTACTCTTGGTATCCTTTAGTTTATTAGGCGTCAAAAAATTCCTCCGCGTCGCT
Organism: Mythimna separata; assembly: GCA_030763345.1. NCBI lineage: Eukaryota > Metazoa > Arthropoda > Insecta > Lepidoptera > Noctuidae > Mythimna > Mythimna separata. Next base: position 2,894,865 of record CM061175.1, read on the forward strand.
GTCGAATGGAAGTGTGACCAAAAGACTGGCGGCATTGCCACATTGTATTTTAATCTCTGACGGAGGTCAGATCCACGCCGCTCTTGATTTAAGCTGTCAGCACGTCACGATCGACACAGGGAGGAGTTAGTTTAGTTTGGTATATTTATTTAGTAATCTTTAGATCTATATTAATATAATAAAAAGGTAAAGTTTGTTTTTTTTGGTTTGTATGAGGTAATCTGTGAAAGTACTGGTCCGATTGCTAAAATTTTTTCACCAATAGAAAGCTCCTGTATTCCTGAGTGACATATATTTTATGTACCCCTGAGTTTGTTTCGGTGTTTCTTCTCAGGGTAGTTAGATAGGAAACACCGGCCTCATCTAGATTAATAATTATGACAAAAAAAAATTTGACGTGTAAAGTGTTTCGTGAAACCTATTTGCAAAATAAATATCATTTATCATTTATGCAGAAGCAGCGGGTTAAAGCTAGTGTAGTATAATCCTTAGCAGTAAATTTTTAGCATACAATTTAATGCACCTGTACTGCGATTTTGAACATAAAAAAGTGCACATTTTTCTTGCCGTTTCAATTTTATCACATGCTGCTGATTCTACAAAAACACTTTTTAATCTATCTCAGCAATGTAAAAATAAAATGTTACGAACCGTGTTGCACCTGCTGAATTTATTACCTCGGTACGTTTAGCAACACAAAATGGCGGTGCCAAGCCATGTGGACAAATCGCTGCAATATATCTTTGCTCACGACATCTAGGCGTTTGTGTTGAGGATTGGAAGCCATTAATTTGCATGGAACATGCACCGGACTGCGACCATTCGCCTGTTTGGGGCACAAAAAGATTTGTTAGGTTGAATTATTTTAATACACATTTGTATCCTACATTATTCTTCTACTAAATTCTGTTTCTGTAAAATTTGGGCTTAACCTTGAAGAAGTTCATCTAGTATCTCTTCATCTTACGTTTTTTTTTAAGGTGGGAAATCATCAAAATGACTTCTTCCACTCTGGTTGGAGCGATGACATGCTGGAAGTCGCGGGAATACGATGGATGCGAGACTCGAAAAGGCCTATTACACCACTCGTTTTTACTTTTCTTAGTCTACGTCTCGTAATGTAATAAGGGTAAGACGGTCTTCGACGGGGCTCGACATAACGAGTTGAGGTATCGAGTCGACGACGTATCGAGTAGTGTAAGTAGGCTCTACAGGTTTGTTCGTTGTGGCGACACTTGGGAGCCTTGCGTGTGTCTGACTTCTACTGATGAAACCCACTCCTGTTCCTTCTTTATCTTAATACCGGGGTCCTAAGGTTTCCTTTCGTTAAACGGAGGGCCCGTAAGCATATTTTTTTTTCAATAAAAGCAATACAAAATTACTGTTCAATTGCTGGGGAAGCATTTGATTTTCGATTGAGCCGGGGCCGCGGGGGTCTCGTCAGCCGCATGCAAAGTGACCGTTGGGCAAGTTTCGACACATAGTGGGTTTCTGCAGAGGGAAAGCGTCTTCGAGGTCGGCCTAGAAAGTGGTGTTGAGAAGATCTGGTCGCATACCATAAAGACTGGGTTGAGACGGTGTGTCTGACGAATTTCTATAAGCAATTGGGGGTCGCTTTTGCCCAATGACGGGGCAATATTTGTTGAACGAAGACGATGCTTATAACTTATGGTTCAAATCCAAATAACACGGTAGAAGTATGGAAATCGTTTATATGTTCGACTTCTAACATGCATAGGTTACAATGTGATTAATAATTTAACAGCAAAATTATGCTTAACTAGCAATTGTTGATTTGATAAGCAAATGCCCATGTAATTATAAATTGTTCAACAAAATTTTGATTTTACGACTGAAATGACTGTTATGCCTAACGGTGATTGCCCGCTAGGGCCTAGGAAGATGAAAATTTCAAAGCAAAGGTCAACTGAAGGACAGAATTGGGTTTTAGTCACTAAAAGTCTGATATTTTTACATATTAAACGAGACGAATTCAAACGATGATCTCAAAAAAAATTGTTGTCTAAGTTTATTTTTTACTTGTGTTATAAACTAATGCTTGACCATAATCCCACCTGATGGGAAGTAATGAAATATCAGCTATACAAACATAATATGATCTGTTTGAATCCAGTTAGGCAGGTCTAACTTCGAGCAAAAAGAAGTCAATCGTCGAATCCAACTTGGCTGGCCATCGCTCGGGAAACTGCGCGGTATCATCCAATATGCCACGTGCAGTGTCTCAAGATTAAAATCTATGATCAATCGTGTTGCTAATAACGACATATGGCATTGAAACATGGCCACATCAGAAGGCATAGTTACCCAAAGAAGAAAAACCAACTTAAGCGACAGTGGTCAGGGCACTTTGCTAATAGAACATTATGGTCAATAGGACCGAAAGGTTTTGAAGTGTCGACCGTGTACTGGAAGACGCAGCGTTGGAAGGCCTTCCACAAGGTGGACCGATGACCTGGTGAGAGTCGAGGGAATGCGATGGATGCGAGACGTACAGGACCGTTCGTTGTGGTGCCACTTGGGGGAATTCTATGTCCCACAGTAAACGTCCTTTGGCTGAAATGATGATTATCAAACTGATCTTTATGAATAATGGATACAATATAGATATATACATAGAATATAAATATTTAGAAGCTATATAGATTGAAAATAAATTAAGTAGAAGAGGCTTTTTCTGCGTTTATAGGTGTTGTACTGGAATAAAATATTAAATTAAAAAAAAGGGGAGATTGAATATTTATCTTTATATCAAAAGTGTCATTAGGAAATTTCGAATTTAATTGCGATAAATTTTAGTTGTACCTGGAGCCCAGTTGTTGTGGCGATGCCTATAATGTCCAACAATGGACGTCTCTCAGCTGAAATGATTATCAAATCTGGCCGCGACAATAATAGCAATTGTTTGCTTGTATTTAATTACATTGTTCTCAAATGATTTGTTAATCCGTTGCTAATCAATTTTCTTGGCACACCGTTCTGGTATATAATATCAGGGAGAAACATTTTGAAATCTAGCGTAATCGTTTAGTGTTATAATCATGAAGTTTTTGCCAATGTTTCTGCTTGTCCTGTATTCGATAGTCTTGGTGATGGTGGAATCTGCGAACAGTAAGTTCCTTTGGGATTTTATCACTTTCACATTTATAATATTAGCATTAGCATTACCTGCCTTGTCATTTTCCCAATGTTGGGACTCAGGCCTCCTCTCTAGGAGAGGGAACGGGTCTCCAGGTGGGTCCAGGGTGGATTGGTTGATGTCACATGTCTTCGAAATTGCTGTTTGTAGGAAATGCCGGTTTTCTCACGATGTTTTCCTTCACCGTTTTGAGAGAGCACCTGTTTGGGTTTGAACCCACGACCTACAACTTGTAACTCGGGGCAGTTACCACTAGATTACCACTGCTCTATTTATACGGTTATATTATAAGGATTATACATACTTTTTATTTATTTATTTATTATACGAGCGATTTATGGAGATTTTTTTGAAACATTGCAATTTTTTATTTGACCCGTTATTTTGGCGGATTGGGCCGCGAAAAAGTCGTGCGTAGTTTAGGGACCATATTAATTTTATACTTGATTTTGTTACTGATAAAAGTGTAATTTTTAGACAAATTACTTTCAACGTAAGGTATGTAACATAATGATTATATAATAATCTCTATTCAGACATTTGTCTGTACTTTTTTGCTTAGTTTTTCTTTTGTACTTTCTTAGAACATCTAAAAGTACAAACTATAGAGCTCAGTATATCTACTTGGTGTTAAACTAAGGGGTCGCATTCGGAACAGAGTTCATTGAACTTAGAGGCTAGCTTCTAAGTCATTAGAAGACCTTTCCACTTCAAAAAAAAGAATATCCTCATGTATCTTACATTTGCTTATTTGCATTTTGCTACTACCGTGACCCTCAAATCGTTGTTTGGTCATTAATTCATGAAATAAATAGAATTGCTCTTAACTTTTTAGAATCTGACTGACTAACATATATCAACTTACAGACGAAACTACTCTGGATTAGGAGCGTGATGTTTCGCACAATGTTTCCTATTACCATGTAGATGATCACTAAGAGCAATAGCGCACTAGCGGCCAGGCCGCAGCGGCCAGGTCACGGCGGACATCGAGATACATACATTAGTAGCCGCGGCCAGCGGCCACAGCTGCGCGTGCTCTATAGCGATTTCATACTAATGTATGTATATCGATGGCCGCCGCGACGTGGCCGCTAGTGCGCTTTGCTCTAAGAGAGTATTTTCCAAAATTCACTCTTTAAGGGAATGAAATAAGATCCAAAGTTTGTATGGGGCAACCTTTGTTCCCGTGGTGTATTCGCTGGCAGAAAATAATAGTCCCATATAAATTCAAACTTAAAAAAAATATTACAATATGTTTAATTAATTATTGGTACAAAATACTCTCTTTACGTATGTACAGTACCCGGCAATAAACTACATCAATTCACAGCACATCAGCCTTTGGAAAGAGACAATCAACTTTTTGAAGTGCTAAACTTAAATTCAGTAGAATATGTTTCAGTACCTACTGACTTCGTTTAATATATTGTTCAAAGTTTTTCTGGAAATTCCAGTGGCATTTGCAACTCGCTCTTGAACCTTTTTAAAATAACAACTCACATTGTTGTCGATGTCCATTTTTTATCGTCGGGTACTGTATAGTGTATAGATTTCAAAACTCTTAAACACTATTAAACATTTGAACATCTTTCTTATCTCAAAACGCTACACCTACTACTTAACTTACGGTGTTCTTAGCTAGTGCGAGTTTGTTTAACGTTAACGCGATCGACACGTTTACGACGATAAGCGCTCTGATTGGATCGCTCCAAGCTCTTAACCAATCAGAGAGCCAAACGCTGTTAGCGTTTCGATTACGTTTACGTAAAAACAACTCGCACTCAGTACACAGCTGGCATTTCGAGCGTTTTCTTATATAAAACTATGCGAAGACATTTGAGAAGTTAAAATGTTTTTTAGTTAAGGGGAAGTGTCAAGGTAGCACGCGAAATTCAAATTTTCTTACGTTTTTTGCAATTTGCGAGCCAGTGGTAGGTTATATGAAGTTCAAAATACTTTAGCGACTGTAAAACCTAACTAGTTACATAATTATAATCATAAAAATCATTAATACCAAGCTCACTGAAGTGTAGGAACATTTTGACCTTGACAAAATCGTTAAAACTAAACTTGAAAATTTGAATTTCGCGGGCTACCCTGACGCTTTTATCTTAACCTAACTTTTCAATATACAATATATTACAAGCAGTTCTTTCTTCCAGCTCCATCTCGCTTCTGCTCAGTCAAATATCAATGCTCAAACGAGGACAGCCAACCTTGTGTCTGTGTGTTCCCGCATGATGACAGTGTCTTGGGACAGTGTAAATGCGGAGTGGACGTCGCGTCTGATGTGACAAGATGAAGTCGCTTTGCCCTGTTTGCTTTTTTTCTTTCATATTCCAGATTAAAATCTGTTGAAAAGTATTTCTTTGTTTTTTTTTTGTGATACTTATTGACATTATAAACAAATGTTTACATTAAAAAATATATTTAGGTAAGCTCACCCTTCTTTTATCAAGGTTTTATGTAGTTTCTTTGTAGTACAGCCAAGAGCAATAAAACATATAGGTACCATTATCAGACATCAACGAACAAACGAATACTATTAATCCAATGCATGATTCTGCCTCCCTCCCTTCCCAGTTGTAGAGTTTTTTTTTAGTAATTAGAAAATTAATTTACACTGTATAAAATGACACATAGTATATAAAGGGTGTAAAAAGACCCTTAACGAAAACGAAAACCCCATATTCTACACATCACTGGGATACTTTTTTTCTTCTAGGACATACCTGGGAATTCACTGGTTCTGGAGATATTGAAGGTCAAAGTCAACAATTTTTTTTCGTTTTTTTTTTCAAAATCGTATTCATTAGTAAACTTTCTTCTGAACAAACATTATCAAAATTATCAATTTTTCACAACACATTACGCATTTGAAGTTAGAAAAATGCAACGAGTGCCTCACACACTAAAGCGTGCGGTCGGTTCAACGACCAAGCGCGAGCGGCCGAACGCTCAGCTGATCGAAATTATTATTAATTAATTATTTTTTAAATATGAAAAAAAAAAGTTTTGTCCCAGCAATAATTTTTGGTTAAAGTTGCTTAATTACATGTGTAGTTATCGGCTTTGTGATCGGTCTTTTTAAACCCTGTATATGTCACATTTTCAAACAAATCTTAATTTTTGCCATTCAGAAAAAAGTAGACGATAGGTTTTTTTTAGGTGAGCGGTTCAAAGTGAATGCGAGTACCTATGAAGCGGTGACACGCGAATTCAATGCGATGCGGTGCGACGCGGCGGCTATGTCCTACCTGCACGCGAATCGTCGTCTGCAACAGTTCGTAAACGACATTATCTAAACAAAAACACGACGGCACCGCATCCAGTTCGCGCGAAAATATCAAGCCAACTGATCGCGTTCGCATAATTTCGCGCCGCTCCGCACCGCACTCCACGTGCGTTTGGTCACGCAGGCCACTTCAATAGGTTTCGACTGTTTGTTATTTTCGCGCCGCGCTTCTTCGCTTCGCGTTCGCGTCTAGATCGCTCACGCAGGACGTCGCGTAAATGATGATGGACGACGTAGGATGGTTAGGTAAATATAAAATGACGTTTAACAGGTGACAGCATTGAGGCGTCAGGTCTAGGCACCTGTCAAAACGCTTATATTAATGACATTAGTTAGACATCAATGTCAAAGGTTAGACGTGAACGTCATGTATACGTTATCAAAGGAAAAAACCTGTGGCTAAGTGGCACCAACTGATGGTGCGGAATTTCCTGTAAAATCTACATTAAGAAAATCGTATAGTTATTTCTGCGGCAAATGCTAAAATATATAGAAGATATGACAAGTATTATTTGTATTTTTAGTAACTGTAAACATTGTATTTTAAGTTCTTTTAATTATAATTATTGATTTCATATTTATTAGTTTATAATATTAGCAAATGCACGTATTTTATTATCATAAATAACTTAATTTAACGATAAGAAATCTATTTAAAATACCTATATGTTAGTTATTTATTGTGCAGACCTATTTTAAACCAAAGATTGACTGGTAGAGAATGCCTTGATGCATTTAGTCCGCCTATATACCACCACTGTACATGAAGCTTAAATAAATAAATAAACCATTTGTATTTTTTTTTCAATTACATATAAAATATTATGATAATTCATTTTGAGATTGATTAGCATAAAATCTCAAGATTTTATATTGATTTACTTTCAGATGTATATATACCATTACACATGCGGAGAAACATGGATAGACCTGCGATTTTGATGAGACGAACAGATACAGGAGATTCAGGTAAATCAGCGACTTTAGAGGTTTTTTTTATGTACCATAAACTAGTGCTTGACTGCAATCCCACCTGATGGTAAGCAGTGATGCAATCGTTGATGGTAAGGCGCACTAGTTTATTAAGAACCTATTCACTCTAGTCTTGAAGATACCCAAATTATAATCGGATGGAAAGAACGCAGCAGGCAAATTGTTCTAATCCTTCGATGTACGCGGTACTTATAAACGACCAAGCGAAGCGCTTTGTCCGGACCGTGCAGATTTCGACAACGTAAGGATGGATACTTGTCGTACGACGGTTTGTCCGATGGTAAAATATATTGGGAACAGAGAGTCAAAATCAAACATGTTTTTATTTCACGTGGGCCTGCATAGGCACTTATAAAACGTCAGAAGTTAGTGCACGGTTCCAATTGGTCGTTTCATATGGAGGAGAACCAGCAAGACACTCCATGGTTACTCTTGTCAGAAAAATATTGGGTCTACAATATTTCCATATTACAATATTAATAGATATGCGAGGACGATGTAGACCAGTCAATATTGTACCCAAAAGCATAACTAAAATTATTTTTATCAAAAACTGGGTCGAAATAGGAAGTAATCAAAATCCGTAGTCTACAGAAAAAAAAACTTCTCAACAAATGAAGTTAACAAGAATAAATCACGGTTTAATGAATTTAAGGTGATTGAGATCTAAATAATATAAAAAAGAGTAAAACCCCACATGTGTACGTCCATTGAAAAGGAAGGATCCACCGACCAGACGGGTGTTATGTCTCGTGGGCAACTGCCCGTTAGACAATTTTGATGTTGTATCTATTCAAATCTCGCCGAGAACTTGTGAAATAATTTTTAAAATCCGTACAATTGTGTTGTACAAAAATCCGTACGGCTTTTTAGTTTTTTTCATTACAAACAAAAATAGGCACAAAATTACAATTCAAATTTTAACTAACAAGGATAGCGCTAAGGAAACATATTAACAGCATACTATATTTATTTTCAGATGCGCTAGTAGCATTACAAATGCAGGATATGGGCTACTCTAGAGCCGCGCCTTCAATGAGACGAAGTCATTCAGGGGACTCAGGTATATTGTCATTAATTTAACAAATCAATAGCAGTATTAATTTTACGAGCAAATGAGAAGTCAGTACCTTACTTAGCACATTGTGAATGTTGCTATCGGCAAAATACTATGTTCAAAATAATAAGTTTCGGATGGATAGAGTGGGAGAGGGAGGCCAAAGTAAAGATGGATGGATTGTGTGAGGACCGATATGAAAGAAAAGGAAGTTAGTGATAGTGTGACGGACGACAGGACACAATGGAAGAAGAAAACATGTTGCGCCGACCCCAAGTAATATGGGACAAGGGCAGGAAGAAAAAGAAGAAGAAGAAGAAGACTATCGGCAAAACAGATTTATGGATTTATCATTCCAGTTTTCTGATGTCTGATATAATATGAAAACGTAGTTGGACGGTGAAAGAAAGAAAGTAAAACATTATCACAATTCTTAGGACTGGCTAACAAATTATAAATATTCTATAGGGAAAGTATGCGCCACGTTCGCGCAAAACTACCTAAATATCAGCATGATGTCGTGGTCACACACATTAATGTTGTGTTGTTGAAACAATTATTGTTAGTTGCGTCAAATATTTGTATACCCGCATTGTACTTGTTCCGGGTCTGGGTGTTTTGCGTGTATAATGTATGTTGTAATCACGCCCACAATACAGGACTAATTCCTAGTGAAGGGCAACGTTTTATTTATTTAATTTTAAAAAATATATAGGATTAGCTTTAGCCCGCAGCTTCGCCCGCGTACATAAAATATAGCCTATGTCACTCATGAATATAGCAGCATTCTATTGGTGAAAAAATTTTAGCAATCGGACCAGTACTTCCACAGATTACCTCATACAAACAAAAAAACAAACTTTATCTCTTAATTATATTAGTGTAGATAATAGAGAGAGTGGCGAATTAATGTTAAACAATAAATACTTTCAGATGCTTTAGCAGCATTAAAGATGCAGAGCGTGGGTTACCTTGGGGATGCGCCATCAAGGCGTTCGAATTCAAGACTTTCAGGTATACATTTTTTATAAAGCTTAAAAATACAGTTGTACTATAAAGTATATTAATTACAGTCAAACTATATTTTTTGAAATATAATTTGACTGTTACTGTCAGGCATGTTAAAAAATAGTACATTACGATATTAGTGCGTAATTATGGTTATAACATGCGAGGCGGAATTTCAGCCCGAGCCGAAGGCGAGGGCGTAACTGAGCCGAGCATGTTATAACCAATACGCACGTATATCGTACGACGTTTTTTAACACATTTGCGAGGAAACAGAAAAAAAAAATCTCATCTCAGTGTTTGGCGCCAAAGAAATCGAACGCAATATTGTTTGGTAAAATGACAAAATTACAAAAAATTACGAAAATGACTAAAAATTACTGAAATGACAAAGAGTGACAAAAAATGACAAGAATTGACAAAAAGTGACAAAAAATGACAAAAATTGACAGAAAATCACAAAAATGACAAAAATTAAAAAAAGTAACAAAAAATGACAAAAAGTGACAAAAAATTACAGAAAATCACAACAAATCACAAAAATGACAAAAAGTGACAAAAATGACTCAAAGTAACAAAAAATGACAAAAAGTGACAAATAATGACTGTAATGACAATAAATCACAAAAAGTGACAAAACATGACAAAAAATCACAAAAATCACAAAAATTACAAAAATTACAAAAAGTAACAAAAAATGACAAAAAGTGACAAAAAATGACAGAAAATCACAACAAATCACAAAAATGACAAAAAGTGACAAAAATGACTCAAAGTAACAAAAAATGACCAAAAGTGACAAATAATGACTGTAATGACAATAAATCACAAAAAGTGACAAAACATGACAAAAAATGACAAAACATGACAAAAAATGCCAAAAAGTGACAAAAAATCACAAAAGGTGACAAAAATGACTGAAATGACAATGAATCACAAAAAATGACAAAAATGACACAAAGTAACAAGAAGTGACTGAAATGATAATACAAAAAAAACACAAAAAGTGACTGAAATGACAATATATCACAAAAAGTGTCAAAAATGACAAAAAGTGAAAAAAAATGAGAAAAAGTGACAAAAAATTACTAAAAGTGACAAAAATGACAAAAAATAACAAAAAGTTACAAAAAATTACAAAAAATGACAAGAAATGACAAAAAGTGACATAAAGTGACAAAAAGTGACAAAAAGTGACAAAAAATGTCAAAAAATTACAAGAAATGACAAAAAATGATAAAATATGACAAATGATAAAATGATGAGGCTATTCAAATTTCGAACTAATCGCCGCGCGTGAAATGGCAAATAATGCTGTTATGGAATTTGTATGGACTATAACTTAACTATTTGCTTTGGTATAACACACGCGTTTTTTATGACCCGCTTTACATACTTAAAACCGGTGGAATTACATCAGCTTTACGAGCAACTGTGTTAAAAAATTATTAATTTATCACCTGATGGTAAGCAATGATGTGTTCGACTATGAAGCATGCTTGCCTAGAAGTAACCTATTCACTTTTGACTTAAAAACCCCTAGATTGTAGCTATCAGGAAGCACAGGCTCCGGTAGGGAATTTTTATTCTTAGTTCTACGGTGTTCTGCAAGGCATTTCGGCGAGGTGAGGGGTACTAGTTAATTAAGAGCTTATAGTTCACTCTAGCCTTAAAGACTCCTAAATTATAATCTAACGGAAAGACTCAAGCAGGCAAATTATTACAGCCCTTCCGATGTACCTAATTATGCGATCCACCTCGTGGAACCGATGCGTATTGGTGCATGTCACATATCTTCGATTATTTTGTTCTATGCCATGCATGGTTCTATCAATATTCTTAGAATGTTTTCCAACACAGTTATGAGAGCAGTAGTGATGAATTACACAAATTAATGAGCACTGGCTTAATTTGAACCTACTGACCACTGGGCCATCACTACTCATGTATTAACGTAGGTTATTAAATATTTTCAGATTCACTGGCAGTCTTACAGCCCTTCATGGCTTATCGACGACAATTGACGAGACGAGCAGACGAATCTGGTAATTGGAAACAAACCTCTAATATCTCTGTAATACCTCTACCTCTTAACCTCAACAATTTCACGTCAAAGTGACGACACTGGTCTTTTTAGTAGTTAAAAATCCCCTAAAATAAGGTTTAATTAATTTGATTTTCGATTGAGCTGTTTCGGTGGAGTGAGACCAAAAATACGACATATTTATATATCTTTTTTTTTCTCTAACATAATAAACAACAACTAAACATTTACCAAAAACAAACCTACAATATTTCGATACAGATGTTGCTGTACCAACCTACGCCTCCCGCACTCCGTTCTCACCCCGCTCCCCTGCTATTGTACTATCGCTTCTTTTGCATAGACTTTATAACATTTAGAAGTTTCAATTTAAATATTTTTGTATGAAAATATGATGAACTAAAATATGAAAAATCAAATGTCATCGAACAAAAGTTGTTGCTTATGATGATAGCCAATGATAGCCCTTCTTCTCCTTTTTTGTCGATGAAATCATATCAATACTCTTCTGCCCAGTATTTGGCAACATGTACGAGAGATTGCCAGTGTTTTATAAATAATACTGTGAGTATAGAAGAGAAACTGACTGACTGACATATCAACCCACAGCCCAAACTTACTTACGGCCAATTTCTTCAAAAAAGCTAAAACTAAAACTAAAGTAATAACTTTTCCTTGACCATTACTGTTGTCAATAGCAACTGTCATCTTGTAAATGTTTTCATGCAAGTGACAGCTAAATTAAAAGTCGACTAAAATAAAATGTAGGGATAAGCGCAGTGAAACCTATACAATTTTGTCAAAATGACAGTGACTTTGGATTTAACAGCCTTTTGCAGCCTTCAGCAGTTAAAGTTAAGGACAAAACTAACAGTTAAAATTGTGAAGAAACGAATTTAACCGTTATTATTACTTTATGACGTTACTTTGGCTGTTACGTTTGGTGAAGAAATTGGCAGTTAGATTAAAAACGTGAAATTTTGTACAAGGTTTCCTATTATGACGTAGACGAGCAGTAAGAGAGGATTTTCCAAAATTCCCCTTTAACGGTATGATATGGAAGTCTAAAGTTTGTATGTAGAAACCTACTTTCACGCTGCAGTCGCTGGCAGAAGCTAATCACTATATTGTACAAAATAAAGTTGCTTCCCGCTGCCTGTCTGTCTGTCCTTATGTATACCTATATCTTTAAAGCTGCCCAATGGATTTTGATGCGGGTTTTTTTTAGTTAGATTATAATTATTGCTTGTTTTCAGATGTACGATATTGCACCTACAATGCCCATTGCGATGGATGGATAGCAGATGCCTTGAACAAATGCGTCTGTGTGCATCCTGAATCAACCAGTATCATCGGCTATTGTATGTGTGGAGACGACAAGCAAGAGACTACCTAAACAAAAGACAAACACTGTAATAAATTAAGGCACTTGATTTAAATTAATCGTATTTTTAGATATTGTTTTTTTTTTATGGACCTCATTATACTGATCATAAAATATGGATTCGTGGAGAGGAAGAGGGGAGAGGCCAAAAAAAAATTGAATGGATTGTGTGAGGCGTGGAAGAAAAGGGGGTTAGTGATAGCATGACGGGTGATAGGGCAAAATGGAAGAAAAATACGTATTGGGGGCAGCAGCCCAAGGGTAGGAAGATGATATACTGACCGTAAAAATTGATTTAGTGGATTGTGTGCTCGCAATATACGCCCCTGTCTCTTTATCACTTAGACAAGTCTTGTATTTGTGAGTTTACATGTTTGTTAAGGCAACAAAGAGATGTCAGCTAACCGTAGTGACCCAATAGGGTCGAAGCCTACTGGGGCCATGAGTTGTGCGAAAAAGAATCAAGGGGCCCTGGAACGAAGACAAATATTTAACAGGAGTAGGTTTAAAAGTCTGTCGCAACCTCCCGCTTCGCCCAGGGTGGAGAAGTTATGATGATTTCCGACCTAAAAAATACCTGTTGTGAATTTGGGAATAAAATGCGAATACGTCATTGTACCGATGTGATTTGGGAAGACTGTGGCCCATAATTAACATAATGATGTATTCTGTGATGGAACGTATAGATACGTCAGCCGGGAGTGAGGAGTGGTAATGCGGAAGCGAGCCAAATAAAGCAAAATAATACAGACATAATGAGATTGTAATCACGATCCCGACTGTATCGTGAGATTGTAATCACGATCCCGACTGTATCGTGAGTACAATCACACGATACAATCGGGATATCCAATTGTGAAACTGGTTAAAAAAAGGTAAACTAGGTTACGTGTGAAGGTACTAAGAACGCAGACTAAGTTTTTAACTTTGCAAGGAGTTCGAAACTTCGATAAACTCAGGATAGGATATAACGTTTATTTTTTTTACCTAACTAATTCATAACATAACAGAATACAGAAGACTTAACCTGCTTTATAGAGCAACCTATACGGTGCCTGTCAAGTTAGGCACTCGGTAATATGTGTGCATTTTCAGTTAAACTCATCCCGTAAGTATAGTATACAGTAGCTGTATTCGTCATCCTCTAATCACACTCGCTTAAATAGCTGGACGGATAAAATAGAATAAAAACTAGAGTAATTTCATATTAATAATTTTATATTTTGACCCAAGCGAAGCCGCTAGCAGAAGTTAGTATTTCAATAAACATAACTAAACTGAAACTCATAAGTAGTAGTAGTAGGATAGAAATAACGTATAGCCATATATTTTTTCATGTTTGTCATAACTTTATGATGCCATTATCAATGAGGCGAACATAATTTCTACATTTTGGCGAGATTGATAGGATCCAAAACTGTGCTCACAAATCCAATAAAACTTATTCTAAACTTCGTCTAGAGCAATGGTTCTCAACCTTTTTTTGACCGAGGACTTTTTTTAAATTCTATAAAGGACTAAAGGTTCAAAAAGTATGTAAAAAAACATTATTGCACAGTCTTAATATATATAAATCTCGTGTCCCAATGTTTGTCCTCAATGGACTCCTAAACCACTTAACCGATTATAATAAAATTCGCACACCATGTGCAGTTCGATCCAACTTGAGAGATAGGATAGTTTAAATCTAAAAAAAAAATAAATTGGGTTAAGTAGGGTAGTGTAGGGTAGTATAGAGTAGGGTAGTGTAGGGTAGTGTAGGGTAGTGTAGGGTAGTGTAGGGTAGTGTAGGGTAGTGTAGGGTAGGGTAGGTAGTGTAGTGTAGGGAAGGTAGGGTAGGGTAGCGTAGGATATGTAGGGTAGTCATTTTACGGGAAAAATTCCAAAAATAAATAATTGTCTACCCCGTGCGAAGCCGGGACGGGCTGCTAGTATTATTATAAAGGTGATAGTTTGTGTTTATATTTGTTACGTATTCACATTCGAACGACTGAAGGGATTTCGACTGTACAGTGGTAGAACCTGGAACCAAGGGAACTAAGGTTACATCTACCTAAATTCTATTGGGATAGCTTTTTCACATGGACGTTGCCTCTGGCATCAACCAGATATTATGTTAAACATTCAAACTTATTACACACTTAAGTATGTATTCTCTAAATTAAAAGTAGTGAGCCTGTGAGCGTTATCATAGAAAAATCAAAAATAAAATTCAAAAAAAAACCCCGACTACTCTCCACTTCTCAGGTCCTGATAACCTTGAAGACCTGAACCGATTATCACCAAACATAGCTAAGAACACTCTCGACTGATATACCTTTCAAACAAAAAAAACCTAAATAAAATCGGATCATCCGTTTGGGAGCTAAGATGCCACAGACAGATACATACACATTTATACACACAGACATGTCAAACTTATAAATAACACCACATCGTTTTTGCGTCGGCGGTTAAAAACACATTATTTCTAACAAAGAAGACTCTGACTGTCATATCAACACAGCCAAAACTACTGAGACTAGTAGTGAAAAGCACAAGGTTTCCTTTTATGACGTAAGCTAAGGAGTACTAAGGGAGGATTTAAAAAAAAATCATCAGGTGTCTTATGGAGATACCTATTTTCACACGAGTGAAACTGCTGGCCGAAGCAAGTTCTTAGTAAAACTTAGTATATGTTAGTATTAAGACTACTTTTCAGTTGTTACATTGTAAGCCTTTCACGAAGCATATTTTAGTTTTTGCGAACCCCCGGTGGTCCGAAAACCCCAGATTGAGGACCACTGGTCTAGAGTACGAAAGAAAGAAAAAAGCAACCTTCAAAGAAGCGAACTTGTGACTTTTGCAACATCAGAAGTGATTCTATTTGAGTGAATAGTAACTTCTTTAGTCAGACTTAAAGCGAGCTCGTCTGGAAAAACCTTTGATAATATTGTTTAAAACTTATCTCTTTAGTTCAAAAACATGTTGGAGTGTTGAACAGGGAAACTTTGTTGATTAAAATTCAACTGACCAAGCAGAAAGAAAGAGAATTGCTGATTTTAAATAGACTGTTTTGTCGAATGGAAATAAATGTGCAAGTATACATTTAGTTTTTAATTTTTTTTTTGTTTATGAGAATATTAGGAAGAGTCAAACGGTTGTAGAATCCCGATGGCAGAGAAATTCGTTAGTCCAATAAAAAGTACTTGAATTACTGGTTGCAGATCTATCAGATGAGGCAGTCCTATATCCGGCTGTCATGTGTTTCAGCTTTCGACTGACATCATGTATTACATTTTGAATCGGAATTAGCGGATGATTTCATGATGACAATAAGTTTTAAGAGATTTTAAGGGTGCGCTTCCACTGACGAAGAAATGGGCGGAATGGAGAGTAGTAAGTAGACCGTGAATTGGACGCACAGTTAACTTTTCAATAAAATATACACAGTAGACGCGGGCTTGAGCCGAACAGTAGGCTGAAGTGCCAAGCAAAGGGAAACGATTACGCTATAAACACACGTCATGAAGATCAACAAAAGAGCTGTGAAATGCTGTGTGTCATTTTTCACAGCACTTTTCCGTTTCACGCCGTCTAGCTCTACGTTAGTGAAAACCCACCCTTGACCGGCTATACTCTTGACACGCTTTTGACATAATACTCATTTCATCCCGGGTATAACGGCTTGACATTTTTTTCTAGGAATAGTAACAATTTTTCCCTTTCATAATAAAGTTTTCATCCCTTATTTACTGCTCAACCTTCGTATTACATCACCCTTTTCGGTCCGGTAAGGACAAGCGACGGCGATGTGTCATTTTTCGATCCATGACCCCTAAATTGAATCTTCAAAAGGGTTTTTTATGTAAACAAAAATCTAAACGGGATCCTTGACGTGAAATGTTATTCAATAGAAAGAGATTGAGAGACACAATTTTGGGACGCGATATTTTCAGAAGTATTTTTGATTCAGGATGTGACTTTTCCTCTTTGATGAGGATGACCTACGATTGATGAATACGAAATAATGTGAGAATTTTTGCCTTAACCTATCACATACCCGCGAAACGAGACACAATAGTAAAACAATAACAGCGCGGTCTCATGCGACGGGTCGGGGATTCATGAATTAAGGGGCCTTCGTTGGCGTCAAGAATTTGTTAATGGGCGGTAGAAATGCATGCTATATGCAACATCATCTTAAAAAATATAAATATAGTGAGTGCACACATGAATACATATACTGTCATAAAATATGGATACGACGATTTATAAAGATAGAAGCGTATACAATTTTATGAAAAGAGCTTTGGGTGTATGTATTGCTATTATGGAAAACTTGCTGAATTTATCACTACAAAATTAAATGAACTGAATTTTTGAACAAAGAATCCTTGTATGCTATTTTGCCATTTTCGTAGTCCATAAAAAAGTCACATTAAGTCCGCCTCTGTACTTTTGTGTGCATAAAGAATTTGATAAATAAAGATACCTCTACTTATTTAAGGCTAATGATGCAAAAAATAGTTTCATAATAATTATGGATATTTTGACGCTCACGACTTCCAAACTTTTCTTACTTTCCATTAGTAAAATTTCTTTCGCTAATGGAAAGCGTACAATTCCCGGAGTAACATAGGCTATATTTTTTTGACGAGCTCAAGATTATTTATATGATTATAGCATGCTTATTAGCGTTTAAAATGTCGCTTGCACCCTATGATTTACGAAACAGATATAAAATACATGCCACGATACCAGTCGAGAAACACATTTCCTTCCACTTAGCTCTTTGAGAGATCACACGTAACACCAGCTCTATAAATAAAATATTCGTTTAAAGTCCTGAACGTTCTCCTAGAAAGGAAATTGGTTTATTCCTTATTTATAATCTGTGCATCTTTTGACGGCGTCGCTTCGTCTTAAAGTGGATTCCGGGCTAGAAGATAAGGACATAATTGCCATTCCGATTGATACACTGGAGTGGAATAAGGAATTGAGGATTCTAATGTCCAATATTTGATTTGGATTGGTTTTCCGTTTATTTTTAGAGTTTCTTTAAAATGTTTAATAGGCTATTACTTAGATGCACAAGGGATAACAGATGGGTATGCTAATAATCTTTAAGTGATTTGAAATAAACACTTAAGAAAAAACCGTAGGCGAGCACTAAGAGACGGTTTTTCAAAATCTAAAGTTTGTACGACGAAACCTACTTTGACGCGAGCGAAGACGCTGGTAATGGCATTCTCGATAATCAATAAATGTTTGTACTTAGTTAAAGGCCATCAAGATAATTAAACGGAAAAGTAACTAAAACCCTAAATTTTCCACGTAAGCTCCTCCCAGCTTTATCAACATCATCGCACACGAGGCCTCTGAAGTACAGTGTACATAGCCCTCGAAATAGCCCCCAGAGGCTCCTTCACTCCGCAGTGACGTCATTTATCCGCGTGCCTCACTGAGGGACACAAACGGCCAGGAATTGGTCGTGTATTGTGGAATACAATGGTACCAAGTGCTTCCCTAGGGCCGAGTTAGTTTTCAGGCACGATATATTGTGTGGTACAGGTTAGGAGATGAAAACCAGTTTATTCTGAAAACATTTTACATTGAAATCTCGAAGTTTGTACCTTTTTATACAGCATGCTTTATTAGTGTAAACTAATATCATAAAGGCGAAAGTTTGTGAGTATGTGCACATTTGTTACTTCTTCACACCAGATTTCGATGTAATTAGGTAGACCATGTTCTGGCACATAGAATACTTTTTATTCCAAGAGTATGTTCCTTTGGGATCATTTTCTACGATCACAGAAGTAAAGCCAAGGGCAGGAACTAGTAAGGTAAAAATTACTCTTTTTTGTGAGTGATTTTTTCACCTATACAGTATATAGAGTGCATCGGGTCTACCTTTTAAAGCAGAACTTTTATCGTCATAATATTATTTTGCATAACAACGCATAGCATAATCTTCATTTCGCAGAAAGTTGTCTGGCATGCACTCACTTATCATAAATTCTCAGGCAGGCAACATACAAAGGCATGTAGCACGCAACCAGACATGCAGCATGCAAACTGGCATGTATTATGCAAGCAGGCATGCAGTACGCAAGCAGGCATGCAGCATGCAGCAAGCGTCGTTCTGCCACGGCTCCGACGCTGCGGGGTTTGGGCGGCCCCACGCGAGCTTAACATCGCAGATGGTTTCAACCACAGGTTTCAACGCTCACCACCGCAGTTTCGGCTTGCTGACCGGCTTGGCCGGCTAGCCTCACACGTGGCCTTCAAATCACCTGCTCCTCAGCTTCGGAGCCGCCCTACCCCTTCGCGCCTACGCTATTTTAAATTACACTCTAATGGTAGGCCAAACAAGACTACGTAAAGTCGGTTTTGCGGCGATTCGAAAAATTGCTTAAAAGGCGTAGTCGACGGGCTCCTACTTCTGGGTGGTTTAAAAAAAAATGTTCGAGTTGGGGTGCCCTCAAATCGTAAGGTAAAGCGTGGTCGACGGAGCCCCGCTGCGCGGGGCTCCTACTTCTGGGTGGTTTAAAAAAAAATAACCTCGAAGGAGGTGGCGGGGTCTGTGTTCGCTCGCTTCGCTCGCTCACTACGACCCCGCCACCTCCTTCTAACCTAACCTGTCCGAGTCGGGGTGCCCCTAAGTCGTGAGCTCGCTTTGCTCGCTCATGCATCTTAATTTATCCTGGTAACCGAAGAGTGAAACGAGTGACAGTGACACAGACAAAAATTTGCGACTTTTTTTTTGTTAAGCCCCATGCCCGACCAGCTTTGGCCCTTTTTAGTCCCCATATCCTGCGACACTAAACTAAAGTCAAGCCGTATTATTATGGCAATCGTAACTATGCCAAGTAAAGTTCTGCCATGTTAAAAGTATGCCGTTGCAAATTCGGATATGTAAATATTCTGCCAATCAATAGTTATGCAGCATAATTTTTATGCTTTAAAAATATTCGATTAAAGAAGATTATGCCAAGTGTGTTATGCCAAATGAAATTCGGAGTATCAAGATTCTGCCAAATAGAAGGTACCCGAGTGCATCTAATGCAACCGCGACCTGGAGTTTTTTTTAAATTTTATTAGCAACATTGTTCAGCCGCAATTGTAGGAAATAAATAAAATTGTGAATTGACAAGACATGATTCGCCTCCTAGGTAATTAGTAATACCACACACAACCATTTTGGATTTAACCTCTTTTTCTCAGGTCGCGCTTTCATTAGACGGACTATAACACAAAAAAAGCACACCCTAACGGCCAGTTTTTTCATCAAAGGTAACAGCCAAAGTAACGACATAAAGTAATAATAACGATTAAATTCGTTTCTTCACAATTTCAACCGTTGGTTTGACTGTTACTGCTCATTGAGGGGCTGTTAAAGCTATAGTCACTGTCATTTTGACAAAATTGTATTGGTTTCACTGCGTTCATTATGGATGCGTTCAAACACATTTTATTTTACGGCTAGTTTTTTCATCACAAACTAAAACTATCAGTAAAACCATTAACATTTACTTGACCATAGCTGTCATAATGGCAAATGTGTTTCTTCATCCAAATAACAGCTAAACTAAAAGTCAAAAGAGTTGCCGCTACGCAAACGTCGTAATTACCCCAAAAACACGTGGGGAGCTTTTTTTACTCATGACAACATCGCAACATCACTGTCCAGTAGTGCCATAAGTCAAATTTCATTTGTTGTTTAGGGTGAAGGCGGGATATATATTGCTAGCTAGTTTAATCCTTTAAATATTTTTGGACTTATTGTTAAAATTCTAAAAGCATTTGTGGTTTTAGAATTTTAACCCCCCATGGTATTTCTGTCCATTTCCTCGAAAGTTGACTGTAATTGCTCTGTATTCCATACTCTAACTCGAACATAATCTCATCCACCAGTCCACCCCAGGCCCACGTGGTGGATCATTCCTCTCCTAGAGAGCAGACTTGAGTCCCAGCAGTGGGATTATTATAAGGCTGATAATGCTAATGCAAAATGCTACTCGAACTCGCACTCGTTTCTTTCTTTTATATATTCATGGCATGGTTCTGCTACATTCGTACATATTACAAATAAAAAAGGGGGCAAGTGTGAGTCGGACTCGCGCACTGAGGGTTCCGTTTCCGTTTGTCATTTTTTGATAACAAGGCATCTATGCCACCGGGGCATTTATTTCCGCCTTTACCCTATTTCTTAAAAAAAAAAACTTTAAAATAAAATGTGTTTGAACGCATCCATAATGAACGCAGTGAAGTCAATACAATTTTGTCAAAATGACAGTGACTATAGCTTTAACAGCCCCTCAATGAGCAGTAACAGTCAAACCAACGGTTGAAATTGTGAAGAAACGAATTTAATCGTTATTATTACTTTATGTCGTTACTTTGGCTGTTACCTTTGATGAAAAAACTGGCCGTTAAAGTTTTTTTTTTAAGAAATAGGGTAAAGGCGGGAATAAATGCCCCGGTGGCATAGATGCCTTGTTATCAAAAAATGACAAACGGAAACGGAACCCTCAGTGCGCGAGTCCGACTCACACTTGCCCCCTTTTTTATTTGTAATATGTACGAATGTAGCAGAACCATGCCATGAATATATAAAAGAAAGGAAGGAGTGCGAGTTCGAGTAGCATTTTGCATTAGCATTATCAGCCTTATAATAATCCCACTGCTGGGACTCAAGTCTGCTCTCTAGGAGAGGAATGATCCACCACGTGGGCCCGGGGTGGACTGGTGGATGAGAGTATGTTCGAGTTAGAGTATGGAATACAGAGCAATTACAGTCAACTTTCGAGGAAATGGACAGAAATACCATGGGGGGTTAAAATTCTAAAACCACAAATGCTTTTAGAATTTTAAAAATAGGTCCAAAAATATTTAAAGGATTAAACTAGCTAGCAATATATATCCCGCCTTCACCCTAAACAACAAATGACATTTGACTTATGGCACTACTGGACAGTGATGTTGCGATGTTGTCATGAGTAAAAAAAGCTCCCCACGTGTTTTTGGGGAAATTACGACGTTTGCGTAGCGGCAACTCTTTTGACTTTTAGTTTAGCTGTTATTTGGATGAAGAAACACATTTGCCATTATGACAGCTATGGTCAAGTAAATGTTAATGGTTTTACTGATAGTTTTAGTTTTTGATGAAAAAACTAGCCGTTATAGTAGTATGTTCAAAATCAACGACTGAATCGATTTTGCATCATTCTGACAATATCGCAACGTCTTGTAACTTGTACATAAGCCAACTCAAAATAAGACAGGTGTTACGTTGTACATAAGAAAACATAAAATATGTTCGAGAAGAGAGTCGGAAACGGAATGTTTTCTTTGTGTGTTGCGAGAATCAGACTTTATAGAAATAATAAAGATGTAGTTATGTCTTCATTGTAAGAAAAAGCAGAAAGCTTTCCTTGAAGAAATGAAAATAAGTTTCACATGTCCAAGAAAAGACAAATAAGTTTTGCGAGTACTCATACTTTAGAGAAGAAGGTAGATAATGCCCAAGGCATTAAGTCCACCTTTTTATCTTTAGTTGCATGGAAATTAAATAAATAAATAGAGTTATTATGACATTTGCAGGGAATAGATCAGAAAGAGGTATACAAAAATATCCAATCGATATACGACGAGGCTAACCTCTTTAGAAAAATTAATCAGCTGTTCCATGCATTTATGTTCGCTTATTTCGTCAAAATATATGGAACAGCTGATAGCTGATTATTTTTTCTCGATTTCAGGTTTGGTTCCGTACTAAAAGTTGTTCATAATGATGAGTACAATGACCCCACGAGAGGCTGTGCGTTAATTATGTTACATGTTGTATATAGCTTGGCTCACAATTATAATCAGTTAAATAGAAGACTTTACACAGACAGACACACTTTACAAACAAATTGACCTTTTGAATTGGAAATACTTTATCCGCTAATATACTAATAAATTACCTTTTAAATATAATATTTTCTTAGTAATAAATTATCAAATATTTTAGAGAAGAGCGTCAGTATAACCTGTTATCATAACTATGAATATTTTATTTTCTTATAAATGTAGCATTATAAGGTAAAACTTAAGTAACATTAATTAAATACTGTACACGTGTCAAAAAATTAAGAGTGTTTATTATATTCAGAGTATAATGAAACGAATTACAATAGAAACGTTCACACAACGACATACTCGTACCTTTGAATAAAATAATAATGATGATTACTTAGAAATGGTGTTTTACTATTTTTGTAAGATTATTTAGCGCAGCGAAGACAAAGGAATTCTACTGTGCACAAGAAAAATAACTGAGAAGTTTTCTGAATTCTCGATGTTAGATTTTATCAATAAGTTTTTACAAGTTCAGCTTAAGCTTGGCTTTTTATTGAAATACGAGTAGTTGTAAGTATAATGTTTTTTTTTACCAGTGTTTAGTTTATTTGTTCCCTTCTCTCCACGTCGCTTACGTAGGACATCGCGTAAACGTTACAGCTAACCATGTGCGATCTACGCGGCCTGCTCTTGAGGTCTACGAGCCCTCTACGAAAATTGTTAACGTCTACGAGGTTGCTACAAGTTCTCTACGAAAGTTGTTAGGGTCTACGAGGTTGCTACGAGCCCTCTACGAAACTTGTTAGCATCTTTGAGATTTCTACGAGCCCTCTACGAAAGTTTTTAGCGATTACAAGGTTTCAACGTGTGGTCGACGGGACAAAGGAGACACTTTGGAGAAGACACTTTACATTTCTTTGCATTTTCATACACTCGCGAGTCGCACTCAAGTGATAGTTTCGATTATAATGTATTAAAAAATCTAATTCGAATCAAGGTATGTGTAATATGTACACAATTGCAGAGGTTTTCTTCCAAAAATACTGAACTGTTTTTAAAAATAATATACAATTGGAAAGCCAGAAACATCAGCTTGGGATCATTATTATAAAAAAATATTATACTTTTTTTAATACCGGTCGTTATGGCGGCACTTGGGGAGGCCTGGAATGATGATGACAAATTAAGCATAAACTTCAATATCACTCATTATTTATGATATTAATTATAATATATTGGTTATTCGTGAGGAAACCGGCATGTCCTAGAACCAAAAATTTGAAGACGTGTGGCATCCACCAATCCGCACTGGGCCCGCGTGGTGGATTACAGCCCATTCCCTCTCTTAGAGAAATCCTCCCAGAAAATAAACTATCGAGTCAACCATCAACTCACTGTTCTACAAAATAATCGAGATGTATTTCGATTGTTGCGAGTCAAGGGAATCGACCGCTAGTTTATTGTTGTTCACTCTCACTCGAAACTCTAAACCTTCGAGGAAAAACTCGCAAATGAACGCACCTTGCGCTAGTTGCAATACATACAGACCGAGTTGGACTAGAGTTAAATCGAGATAATCGAAAACCATCGAGATGTTTGGACAATCGAATAAAGTCCTTCACCATCGCACATTGTTAGGGAGTAGGTATTATTACGCGACAGAATACAGCGAACAATTTCACAGGAAACTGCCTTATACGTATCTCAATTTGTTTATATTAGGTTGGTACGAAAATTTTATAAATGTACCGTGATTTTTCTTATATTTAAATAACAAAGAAAAGAGGATATTATTATTATAAAGGGTACAAAAGGGTTCTATACAGAGTCTTCATTCAAGAATATAAATATTAGGTACCTGAAAGAAATGAAATCTTTTTCTTCAGCTGAAGTATGAACCTTTAATGGCGTACATGAATACGTTCTCAAAACGTCAAGCATTGATCACTTTGATTGACACACGATCAATCTTTCCCGTCTTCTCATAAGATGGGAATATTTTTACGTTAGTTCTTAATAGGGATGAAGCAAGAAAATTGCATTAGGCAAGAGTTGTGATCGATGTATTACTTTGTAATACATATTATGGAATCCTAAGTGAAGAGGACTCAAATACTCTCGTAAAGGCCCGACCACGAGCTCTTAACACGATGCATTTGACGTCTTAAACGGAACTGTTAAAGGGATGGAATTATATAGGTTGTACAACTCCATCCCACTTTCTTGCTCGCACGCCTGATATTTTTACACTACATGGTAAGGCTCCAGGTCTTGAATCATGATGTAAATAAAATACTGTTTTATGAACCACTTTGAAACCCCGGAAGACGCTGAATACGTTGTCATCAAGGGCTCTATGCAACGTTTTTATGGAGAAACCTTTCAACGTTTATATGGAAGCTCGTAATTTTTGCTTATGGGATATCCCATTTGGAAATAAAGAAAGTAAAATATTCATTCGGCGACAGTCACCAGGATCATACAATTTTTTTTTGTTTATTCTCTCTTACTGCTAGGTAAAGACCTACCACAACTTTTTTAAGGTATAGAGTCACCTCGAACCTCTAAATAAAATTAATTATATATTTAAGGTCATATTCAGGGTTCCGTACCTCAAAAGGAAAAAACGGAACCCTTATTCAGGGTTCCGTACCTCAAAAGGAAAAAACGGAACCCTTATAGGATCACTTTGTTGTCCGTCTGTCCGTCCGTCTGTCAAGACCCTTTTTCTCAGGAACGCGTGAAGGTATCAAGTTGAAATTAAAACCATATATTGAAATCCGCGGTCCCTTGAAGTTGTGCAAAAATCAAACTTGTAAGTTGACGGGAAAAAAAGATACGCCCGTTTATGTTGCAAAAAACGTACATTTCGACACTGTCAAAGGAATCAAAACTCATAGGGTGCTTCCCGTTGACCTAGAATCTTGAAATTTGGCACGAAGCAAGGTATTATAGCACTAAAATCGGGAAAAGTCTGAAAACTGAAAATTTTTAGTTACGTCACAAGAAAAAAAAAATTGAAAAGTCTTCAAGACTCGATTCGAGAATTAAACTGTTTTTATAGGTAGGTTGGTACGAAACCCTCAGTGCGCGAGTCCGACTCGCACTTGCCCGGTTTTTTTAGTTTTTACGAACATTATTATGCACTTTGTACAAGATTCTTACGGAATGAGAAATCGAGTGTATTGTGCGGTACGTATATCAACGTTCATAGCTAAGACAGCTATTGCCAAGTAAGTAACTAAGTTTCAACTTAAGCACCTGTTAAACATAATTTTAGATTTGCATACTTATTACTACGCGGGATCTCAACATTATTTTCACGTCCGCAAGCACTTTCCAAGGCGTTCTATTAATAGTTGAGGCACCTCAAACTTTTACCTGTATGCCTGAATTTCAAAAAGTTTTGTTTTAATACATGAAAGTTGGGCAAGTTTAATGAAGATCTGTAAAACCTAGGCTGAAAACGTCTAAAAATAGTTTTGACTTAATTGATAAAGTTTAGTAGGTTTGCTTTTGTTGGGTTGAAAAATCATTAAATAATATCTCCCGCTGTTTGGAGTGGAAAAGAGTGACAGCCTTTTACTGGCTAGAAGGAAGAAGGCCATGTTTGTTCATACAGTAGAAAAACACACCAGATCACTTCGTGTGGACCACCTGGAGGACTCGGTGGAGCATACATACGGTGGAGGAATGCCCCGTTCTGGTGGAGTACCACTGTTTTCTTGTGAGGGCGCTCGGCTGCAGCGGCTTCTGCCCGGTATAGGCCATTCCGGTCACCGTAGGCGAAGGCTAGCGGAGGACAAGCAATGGGTAGCTCGCCGTCATCTGAATCCACGCACGCCTCAAAGAGATATCCTCAAAACCGTAGGGGCCCAGCTGGGTCGCAGCCTACTGGGGCACGGGTAGTCCAAAAGGGTACTCCGAGGCAATGATGGATTTTGTTTTACAGTATCTAAGAAGCTTCGTACATCTAGGTATACACGAATCACCATTTGAAAGAAGAACAAAGTCAAAAGTAACAAAAAAGTGTAAATTTTAAGGGCGATTCTTTGCTTTGAAATAGGCCTCATTTGGATGAGGGCGCGTTTGTCGGAGATGACACTGAAACAATCTCGTTATACTGGAGAAAATTGTGACAAAAGCTGAATATAGACAGTACAATTTTTTCATACTATGGCTGCCAAAGTTAGGTATTTATTTATTTATTATTTATTGTAACTTAATGCACATTGTACAAAGGCGGACTTAATGCCATAGGCATTATCTTCCAGTCAACCTTAGGGTGGTGCAGAAACATTGTGTAGGTAGTAGGTGCAACTTACGGAAAACAAATAGAAAAAAAAACGAATAGGTACAATCATAAAAATACATTCTTATATAAATACATACATATAACCACAATTGTTATGAAAACCGAATCCAACAACTTATCGCTGTGATGATTCTACCAACTTCTTGCGAATGTGTTCACGTGCCATTATTTTAAAGGAGAGGCGACTGATTGCCATCCTGATGTTCAACGGGAGCGCGTTCCAAAGAAATATCGCCTGTACGAAGAAGGAGGACTTAATAAACCCAGAGCGATGTGAGGGACACCGCAGCAAACGATTATTCGAAGATCGGAGATGTTTACTATGGGCAGAGCAAAGAAAATTAATTTGTGAAGTAAGATAAGAAGGAGAAGAAGGCTTGTCTAATAAAGAAAACAGGGTAGTCAAGACCCTTAGTGCTCTACGCTCACGAATAGGTAACCATTTTAAGAGCGTGCGATGTTCAGATACATGATCGTACTTACGAAGGTTGAAGACAAATCGAATGTAGTTATTCAAAAGGCGGTCAAGTTTATTGAGCAGATCTGCATTCAGGTCATAGTAGCACACATCACCATAGTCAATAATAGGGAAAATCAGGGACTGTACAAGCAATACCATTATGTGGGCAGGGAGAAGATTTTTCAATCGATAGAGTGACCGTAACGTTCCAGTTACTTTCCTACTGACACTCGCAACTTGCTTCCGCTAGTCAAGGCAGGTGTCGACATGCAGACCCAGATCCTTTACTTCAGAGTCAAACGGAATCACAGTGCCGTCAAATATTACCGGTGGAATAGTTAGACCAACAAGCTTTCTCAAACTATGGGGGCTCCCCACTATGATTGCCTGACATCTTAGAGGGTTAACTGCCACCCCAAAACGGTCAGACCAGTTTTTTATTGATGTTAAGTCCTGGTTTAGCTTACTGATCGCATCCGACAAGTTGTCAACACTTGACTGACAGTAGAGCTGCAAGTCATCGGCATAAAGATGATACGCACACTGAAGCTCAGAAGTTATAAGATTGATAAAAATTGAAAACAAAAGAGGAGATAAAATACCGCCTTGAGGAACGCCAGCTGAAAGGTCACACCACCTTGATGAGGAGTTACCAGCACGAACAGACTGCTGACGATCCTGAAGATAAGAAGAAAACCACTCCAGTACCTCCCGAGAGACCATGAGATAAGAAAGGATAGACAAGAGGACTTCGTGACTGACGGTGTTAAAGGCATTCGAAAAGTCGATCAACACTAAGACAGTAACCTTAGTATCTTCCATTCCTCGCCTTATGTCATCAGTCACTTTTAGGAGAGCTGTCACGGTATTTAATGTAGCTCTTTGTTTAGTTTGGTCCCGATTTTAGTAGAAGAGTTGTATTATAAAGGCGTTCTCAAATACACTTCTTTTCGATTGTCTATTATGTAATTTAATAGATTCTAACATCACATAAAATGGGAACATAGCAATATAATTTTATATTAGGTATATAAGGAGCTCGTGGCTACATAATAACAGCCGCACAGGTCGATCTTCAAGGTTAAGCAACGCTTGCCAAGGTTGGTCTGTAGATGGGTGACCATCTTATCATAACGAGTTTCCTCCGTGCCTCGGAAAGCACGTTAAGCCGTAGGTCTCGGCTGTCATTTGTAGATCTTTGGCAGTCGTTACGGATAATCAGAAGCCAGTAAATCTGACTCCAGTCTTGCCATGAAATACCGTGTTACCCCAGTTAATGGGTTGTGGAGGTCTGGTAGACAGCCGCTCCTCGTAAAATACTGGTATTCAGCTAAATCCGGCTTGACTGGAAGCCGACCTCAATATAGTTGGGAAAGGGCTAGGCAGATGATGATGATGAAGATTAGGTATATGAGATGCACCGGTCTTGAATCCACGGTATACAAGGCCCTTTACACTGCCAGAGATAAATGATAAAATAAAATTTTGCAAGTAGGTTTTTTACGCGTTAATTTAAACTAGATGAGGCTGGTCAACATGAGGATGAAGGAACAACATAAAAACTAAAGTGATGAAGCAGGGAGGTCACGACCCTCAGCATTGAGGAACATGACGCAAGGAGGAGGATGAGACACATCTGAAAAAATCACAGAGAGTCTTTTCATATACACTGATATCTCGATTAAGATAGTCAATCGACAATAATGAAATAAAAAAAATATGCCGATGAAAATGGTAGCATTCAATTGATCTAATGATGAAGCTCGAAGGTGGGAGCGAAACTTTATTGTCAAACAACTTATCGTGACCGTGTTTGGGCTAATAAGGAGTTCTAACAAACTCTGCAACAGATTTTAATTAAAGCAGTTTTAATATCTCATTCGCCTATACAAAATCAAACAAAAATCAATGAACCAATTAACATTTTCCTACCTTTGTCTCAAGAATTACCGAGAAAACTTTAAGAGCAACGAAATAAAACATGAAACATGAATCAAGGAAACTCATCATCCATCAAGATATCCGCCTTCGTAAGTGCTCGTGAATCTTCGGCCGTTCTCGGGTCGGGGTCAAATTCACGGAAGAGAAGCTATTGGAAACTTTGAGATCCACCGCTTTCTTTGGAGTATTTCTGTTTCGGTACTCGGATTTGTGGCACCAAATTTAGTCGACACCCAAGCTATTCCTGTTACGGCACCAATAGGTATTTTGGATGGTAGTCCCAATCCAAAATACCTTTTGGTGCCGAAACGGGAATAGCTTAGTTAGTTAGTTATTTGGCACAAAGGTTCCGAGGCCTTTGAGTCGACACCGTCACTGGTCCACGTTGGAAATCAGCGCTGTGGACTAGTCGCACTATATGTGTGCCTACAGCATTATGCTGAGCGTTCGACCGTTTTGCACGGACGTGGCGCATATTTCTTGCTGTTTTTTTTTATTGTATGTAAATTTGCCACTGTTCCTTGCAAATAAAGAGTTTTTCTTTCTTCTTTTCTTTCTAGTTAACCGGTTGTGTCCCACTGCTGAGCGAAGGCCTCCTGCCTCATTTTCCATACACGCCTATCTACAGCCATTGCAGGCCAGTCCTTCCGATGGTTGTCCAACTCATCTTTCCACCTTCGCCTCGGTCTGAAACGGGAATAGCTTGGGTGTCGAAACGAGAATAGTCCCTTTTTTCTTCCGAGAAAGTTTTTGACATACACCGAGATTTTTATGCCCTATTGAGTTGGAAAGTGATTTGAATTCGTATCAAGGTTGAATTTTTAAGTTGATCGAGAAACAGGGGATTCGTGATTGTAGAACTTAATTAGTTTTTCGATTTTTGTGAACTTATGTGGGCGAGAAAAGTTACTGTAAAAATAACGGTATTTTATAAGAAATGGGATATGATGAAAGTTAAAAATTGTAATATAGTTTTTAAAGGTCGACTTAGTTTTACGTTTAACGTAGTTTTTTAGGGGAAATCATATCAAATTCTGTTGCTAAGGTTTCCTTTTCAGTTATAAAAGATACAATATGTTAAGTTACGTTACTATTGAATAAAGAAAATATTTTTTTAGAACTAGCTTTTATTTCGTCGATTTCAGTGGCATTACTGATGCGAGTACTGTGAAAGGTTATTTCATAGGAAGTCTTTAAATGACTCCTGTCAGTCTTTTAATGATGAAAACCTACTTACGTTCCTTCACATGCGTTTTGCGTTTTAGGACCACTCTTTCGGATAATCGCTCAACCACTGATTTATTCATCTTATTTATTATATTTATTAAAACTAGCACTAGTAAAAAATTAAATAGAAAAGTAATATAACAATAAATACATAGGTACAAATAACAAAACGAACTCAATACATCAACAGGTCATGTTGATGTATTGAAATCGTGAATTAAAAAAATGAAATGGAAAATTCGCGAATAGTGAACATGCATTTTGACTTTAAAATTCAAGGAAATGTGTTTTGACACCTACATTGTCATTATATGCCATATCCATTATAAAAACTGCTGCATTATGGGCTGCCTTTCTACGTAATCGTAAAATTCGTAATCCAGCACATGGGCCCAGTACGAGTTGATGAATGTCACATCAAATTTTCTCTGTTGAAATTAAATAAAAAGAAAATCTCGTGATTTATTGAAACCTAAAACATCAGGATTATTGTTTGAAATATTATCATCCAGCGGGGACGTTACAAAGATTTACCGTGGCCTTTGAACGTATAGGCAAACACAGGTGGGTTTTAGTCAGTAAATGTGATACGCCCTCTTGCTCCATCTTAGAGCGAAAGAGCGTGGGCGACTTTTATCGAGTCATTGGATCATTTCCAACGCCCAAAAAAAGACGAATGCATCATTTCTTAGGTATCTTGTAGGTACAACCTAGGTCTTTAAGTCAAGAGTGAATAGGTTGCTTCTAGGCAAACGTGCTCCATTGTCGACCACATGATCGCTTACCATCAGGTCAGATGTGGTCAAGCGCGAGCCTATCAGTAATAAAAAAATGAAAAGAAATGCGGCAAATAGAATAAAATGAGGGACTTCGTAAATAAATAGGGTCGTACATCGCAATACGATTACCTCATAACTGTCACGTCCCCGCTGTTGAGAGACTCGAGAGTGTACCGGCTTAGAAGAAAATCCTCCGCGTCGTTTATTCCGCGTACATCGATGGGCGAGAGCAGTGATGGCCCAGTGGTAACTGCCTCGACTTGCTAGTTGTAGGGCGCGAGTTCAAACCCAATTAGGCGCATTTCTTTGTGTAATTCATTTCATCACCACTGCTCTCAAAACGGTGATGGAAAACATCGTGAGGAAATCGGTATGTCCTAGAACCAAAAATTCGAAGACATGTGACATCCGCCAATCCGCACTGGGCCCGCGCAGTGGATTATGGCCCATTCCCTCTCCTAGAGAGGAGGCATGAATCCCAGCAGTGGGAACATTAAAAAGCCGATAATGCTAATGCATCGATGGACTGAAATAATTTGCTCTCTGCGGTCTTCCCGTCCGAATATAATTTAGGTGTCTTCAAGGATTGAGTAAACAGGCTCTTAATAAACCAGTGCGCCTCAGCATGGTTCAAGGTTAAGGAGACAGTCATTCCTGATAAAAATGGGAAGTTTGACTTATAGACGAAAAGTTAAAACTTCAATATTAAAATCTAGCTAAAACCGCCGACAAAATAACGTTTCTCGTCCCTTCTTTTTGCGTTAAATAACGACTTTTCTCGTTTCTTGTCCATACAAGTTTCCATAAACCACCAATGAAAATACAAGAACTTAACTTATTTTTTTTGTTTGGGTACGTTTCAAATCTCTACCTTTTGTGAGATACAGCCCGACAAACGAACGGACAGGCAGACAAACGAATGGTCAGCTGCAGGGGCTTAGTAACGATACCAATACCAAAAACTCTGACCAAAATAATATGGCAACTAGAAAACCACTCCTAAGAAACTCAATACCCAAACAGGTAGGTATTATGGCTTCATAAATAACAATTTCAATAAACATAAATATAAATCTACTTAATGGTAAAGCCTTGACTTATTATAGAAATTTCCAGAAGCTCTATATTGTTGTGCAAAAGTATTCCGTTAAAAATTACGATAATTCGACACCAGCCATTAGCTTTTGGTTTCCAACGAAATTTTTACGCCATTTTAGCCGAATATATTTTGGGGTATTAGAATTTTCCGGGTTATTGATTTAGTAGGTTTTATTCCTGTTAACAACTAAGTGGGATAATACCGGGTGTTTTTCAGCATAAAGACTTTTATTTTTCGTCCATTGTTTGTCGTTTATGAGGAAGCTGAACTAAACTAACCTAATGCATAATGGTTACAAAAAAATCCTTAACTCTAGGAATTATTTTGTACCGTGTGTATTTTTTTTATTAATTTTATTTTATTGTTATCGCCAAACTTAAGGCGGGCGCGACGTTAGAATTATCCATACAAACGTAATACCAAAATCATTTGCAATTTAAGCATATTTACACCATAATATGATGTTATTCGGATTCAGACAATAATTATCTAGGTTCCTACATCGTCTTTTTGTTGAAAAACTTACCCCAAACGAAATTTAAGCGAATTTAAATTTGCACATTTTCACAGCGAAAATGTCATGTTTTTATTTTGTTTTTTCTATATTATAAACAACAATATTTCAAAATATCTTTTCGTAGGAACACAGATATTATTATCAAGTTATAAATACTCGAAACAATAATGGAAATACATTAATTTTTCATTCATCATTTTTGGTATTACGGAACCTCTCCCAAATTTCCAATAGTTTGTATTGCTATCACAGCAAGCAACTGTCAGTGTGCGGATGATGACTTTACTCCAGTCGGTGTGTCCAAGAATTGTTTAAACTATCTGGATTGCTTCCATCAACCTCAAAAACGTGTTTTATTTCGTCTCAACTCGAGATAGCGCGCGGTCTCCGCAGGCCTCTTAAGTAGGAGTGGGCAAGGCAGATTGCTCGTAGATCAGATGGTTGGTAGGGATAGGGATAAAAGGTTTTGAAGTGGAGGGGAACACGGACCGTTGGGAGGCCTTCCACAAGGTGAACCGACGACCGCGACCTGGTAAAGACACGGGAATCCGATGAAGTCGGGACTCACAGGACCGATCGTTGTGGCGACGCTTGGGGAAGCTATGACCAGCAGTAGGCGTCTTTTGGCTGAAATGATGATGATTAATCGGAAAACTTTCTGACAAAAACAACGAATTATGAAACTAATAATCAATAACACGTTTACGCATTTAATATTCACAATTATATTGTAAATTCAATTCACATAACTATACAAGATACTTAGACCTGGAGCTCACTATGATATTTGTTTTGTTTGCTGGATCAAACCTACGACATGCAGCACAGGAACTAATCGCTCAACCACTGCGTCAGCCATGCCGTCAATCAGAATCGAAATCTCTTTCAACTTTATAAAGGCTATAAAACACCATATCTTAAAAGTTAGTCAAAGTTCATTTTATATTCCATTTACTTTGTTTTTTTCTTGCTGCGATACCGTCGCTCAACTTTTAATTTTGTTCGCCTCTTAGAAGTGAAAATATGATTTTGACACTTCTTTATTTGTGTGGTAGAGCAATAGTAAAAATTTTGACACTTTTACTTTTACTACTAGCCCATATTATCCCACTTCGTCCGGTTAAAAACAGCTTTACCGAGCAGGTAAAGCTGTTTTTAATCGGACGAAGTCACGGGCACCAGGTTATTAGTACTAGCTGGTGCCTGTAACTCTGACATTTTACTAAAAAACCGGACTAATATACGGTAAGTTCGGGAGGTTTCTGCATCGGATCAAGCAGGAAAGGACGCCCGGAGGACACGGTAGAGCACACGGTAGAGGTGTGCCCAGCTTGGGCGGAGCCCCGCCGTGTCCTCGTGGAGCCTATCGGCGGCGGTGACCGGAGGAGCAGTAATGCTCGTGAAGGAGGCTGCTGACCGCGAGCGCGTGAGGAAACGGTCCTCACACCGCCGCTGCCGAGATCCCGATCTCGATTTCCGACCACCGTAAGCGCGGGTTCGCGGACGGCGAGCACTGGGTAGCTCGCCGTCCGGCAGTCTGGTAATAATCCGGACCGAGCCCAGTTGGCAACGGCGCGTTCTGTTCCACGCGTTCCTCAAGGAGATGCCGAAGCCTCTCGGGAACATGGGAAAGCCGAAAGGTGTCCACCGTGTCCCCCAGATCGAAGGCAACGAAGGAACAGGGTGGGGTTTAGTCAGTAAGAGTCTGACAAACCCGCCCGCACCGCCCAAGAGCGAGAGAAGTCATTCTGATGATTACACTTCACAAAAAAAAACCTAACCCAGGTCATTCACCTAAACATATTTCATGTAAGTCCCAAACAGTCTCAAAACATGTCATGATAACACGAATCAGCCAGTCTGATAACACCCTAACCACACATACCAGCTAAACCAATTTCAATTTTAATCTCGACCTAACTTCGACGAATTTATAATCAATTTATACTAATATTTCAAACTAATATGTTTTTCTCTGATATAAATATCAGTGGTAGTACACATGTATCGATTCTGCCTAGGTTGATACGGTAGTCACCATGAAGGTTTTATTAGCCGTGTTTTTGGTCATCTTAGTTCTAATTTCAAATGTGGCTGCTTTTAATTTGATTTCGGTAGATCCTCGGGCTACTTCGCGTAAGTAATCTTTGTTTTATTTTACGATTTTGTTGTTTTGAAGGTTTAAAAGATGGCTATTCGACTTGGTGTAGAGTACCATAATCTACTTTGGGCAGCGTCTTTGGTTTCATGATAGAAATATCTCAGTACGTACATCGAATAATTTGCCTTACAGTTCGATTGTAAATTGGCCTCAAGGGGTCTTCAAGGCTAGAGTGAATACTCTTAACCTATCACATACCCGCCAAACGAGGCACAATAGTAAAACAATAACAGCGCGGTCTCATAGGACCGGTCGGGGATTCATGAACTAATAAACTAGTGCGCTATACCATCAACATCACTGCTTACATCCCATGCAATCAAGCACTAGTTTATATGTATAATTAAAAAAAAAAATATTTTCATCTTATATTTTGATTTTTGTATACCTGGTAAATTAATGAGAATGTAAGACCGCAGATGTCTCGTCCTTAAAAAAATTACACTTTTATAAATTTACTTCGCTTTCAGAGAATGATGTTGAGAATAGGATGTTTCCAAATACACTATATTAGTGTAGAAAATAAATAAATTTTTACTTGTTCAAACCGTATCTCAGATAAATGTAACGTTAGCTCCTTCTCCTGGTAAGGAGGCGTATGTTTCAGTAATGGAACCTTAAATACTAATTATGATCATAGACCGTTGACCTCGTAGCGACATCTATGTGACCACATAGGAACTATCGTCTATGTTTTATACCCTGAGACTAAATTGACACAAGTAATGTCAAATTTGCTATAGGAATGATGCCAGTTCTTTTGTTTTGTAATGTCATTTTATTTATTTATTAATACTTTTTGCACAAAAAGGTACAAAGGCGAACTTAATGCCTTAGGGTGGGTTAGTCTCAGGTTATAAAATACAGACGGTATTCTGCATGGTGGTATCAGAGTTCACCACTCAAAAACCATATATAACCCTTAGTTGCCCATATCAGACATAACATCCGTCTGGTGGGTGGATCCTCCCTTTTCAAATGAGGTATGTGACACTACACCCTATTTTGCATATCTTTAAAACTTGATGACGATCACGGGAGCTCGTTGAAATCGAGAGACACGCGATCGGATTATAATAAAATATTGTATTTTCAGCTCCGCAAGCCTACAACCTCTGCACCGCTCATTCGGACTGCCGATTCTTCCCTGATGACTGTTTCTGCGGCTTAGGAACTGATGGCCTTAAACATTGCTACTGCATCGGAACACTACCTTAGGCTAAAAGTAAAAGTTTAAGTGGGTAAAATGAAGGTATAGATAAACACATAAACTAATCCAAATGTTTTTTTTTAAATTTTTTTTTTATAACTCGGCTTAATAAAGTTTTTCATTTATTTATTCTTTGGGGTGTGGGATAAACAAATCTTGACACAGTGTTTTGGTTTTTATTTACTCACCTTACCAAAGTCATTTTAGCAACATCTCAACGCCAGGGGCCTTAGGGCTGTATCATACTAGCGGATTGCGAGCGCCCTCAAAGCGGAGCCAGTGTGCAATGAATATGTCACGGACGCGCTACGAACAAACAAAATTTGTTGCAGACGCGCAACGTCATTGCCGCGAATAGCAGCGTGGACGCCATTTTTTACTGTCTCGTAAATCACCAATCTACAAACAAGCGACGCATATCATATGCGTGGCAACATAATGTTGCGAATTCGTCACACGTCACTGACATCTTCGTTGTGCAGCTACGGCGGGTTCACGACGCATTCACTGCACGCCCACCCCGCCCCACCGTCGCTCGCAAGCCGCTAGTGTGATAACGCCCTTACCATTCCGTGATAAAATGTCAAGCATGCGGGCAAGAAAGATGGATGGAATTATACACCCTATATAGCTCCATCCCTTTAATTACTCAGATACCCGCGAAACGAGACACAATAGTAAAACAAAAACAGCGCGGTCTCATAGGACCGGTTGGGGATTCAAACGTTAACAGTTCAATTTAGGTCTTCAAAAGAACCTATTTAAGAGCTTGTGATAGAGCCTCTGGGGTTAAATAATGCTAGAATGTCGACGGCATATCTACTGGAAGATGTAGCGCTGAAAGAAGTCAAAAAAGGTAAACCAATGACCTGGCAAAGATCACAGGAATCCATGTATGGCTGTAAAACCTCCAACAAGTCCTATAGCTTGTTGATGTTGCGACACTTTGTTAGGACTTATGACCAGTTGAGGACGTCTATTTACCCGTACTTGAGAATTGAACAGATATTTATTTATTTAATACTTAATGCACAGTCCGCCTTTGTACCTTACAAAGGCGGACTTAATGCCTTAGGCATTTTCTACTAGTCAAACTTTGGGCAATGTAGAGAATATTAGTGAAAGTTGCAATAAAAGAAAGAGAAAAAATTAATTATGAAAAGATATACAAATGAATCCAGATACAACACAATTTAGATATAACTTATAAATGTCATATTTATATTTTCTTTATGCACTAGAGAAAACACGTTAAAATATACATACTTGCGAAAAAACAGGTGCTGGCAAGTGTAAATGGGTGCATATTATTCTGATACATTATCACTACGGACTATAATATGATTGCACTAAAACCGTAAGACCGTTTTCACATTATCCGATCCGATATCGGTATCGGACGCCGATCCGATATCGGTATCGGACGCCGATCCGATATCGGGGTAAGTAAAATGTATGAAATGCCGTGCTCCGATATCCGATATCGGGTCGGACAATATGACAGACAGGTACATATTTCATACATTTTACTTACCCCGATATCGGATCGGCGTCCGATACCGATATCGGATCGGATAATGTGAAAACGGTCTAACACTGGAACGAAAAGCATACAAACTAATTGTATGACTAAACCAGAAAGTAGAAAAATTGTGTAGACAGGTATAGAATAGTTTATTTATGGTTAAGGAAGAAACGATGAAACTCTGAGCAAACCCCTTTTGCTCAGAGTTTCCTTGACTGATCACATCCGAAATTAAGATATCCGCAAGAGAACCAGGGTTACCGACATAGCCAGAAGAATTGCCAATTTAAGTGACAGTCCTGCCCACTGCCATTTAAATTGGCAATTTGGTACATTGCTCGTAGAACAGATGGTCGATGGGGATGGAAGGTTCTGGGCCACGTACAGGACGGGAGACGCATAGGACCGGTCGTTGTGGCGACGCTTGGGGGAGGCCTATGTCCAGCAGGCCGTCTAAGTCTTTCGGCTGAAATGATGATGAAAAAACGATGCGTTCTAGATGCGACAAGAAAAAAAATACCTGGATGAAAGAAGAAACATAAACTGACAATAGTTGTGAATCATCATCTGCCTAGCCTTTTCCCAACTATATTGGGGTCGGCTTCCAGTCAAGCCAGATTTAGCTGAATACCAGTATTTTACGAGGAGCGGCTGCCTACCAGACCTCCACAACCCATTAACTGGGGTAACACGGTACTTCATGGCAAGACTGGAGTCAGATTTTTACTGGCTTCTGACTACCCGTAACGACTGCCAAAGATCTCCAAATGACAGCCGGGACCAACGGCTTAACGTGCTTTCCGAGGCACGGAGGAAACTCGTTATGTTAAGATGGTCACCCATCCACAGACCAACCTAAGCAAGCGTTGCTTAACCTTGAAGATCGACCTGTGCGGCTGTTATTATCTAGCCACGAGCTCCTCACAATAGTTGTGAATAAAAAAAAATAATTTACTGGAGTAAAGCGTTACAGGGTGGTTTGGGATTGATCTACGTTTTCTAGTAGATAAAATAATATTTGTTAGCGTACCGTACCCCAAGGGTAAAATGCAGGACTCTATTGCTATGACACGGTGTCCGTCTGTCACACCAGTTTGTATCTCATGACCCGTTGTAGTTAAATATAGGCAGCTATATCCCCGTGTTGAGTACTTTACTTACTACACCATCTGTGAGCTAATTAAAAAACGATTTACTAAGGGCCTATTTCACCACCAATGATTAAGTTTCGAGTATCTTACTTGACAGATAATTTCATACAAATTCTGTCACATTTTTGAATTTATTCAGTGAGTAGTGCCTACTCGGACATTGTGAAACAGGCCCTAAAACAAATATATTTAATTAATTTATTTAACCTATCAATACCCGCGAAACGAGACACAATAGTAAGACAATAACAGCGCGGTCCAATGAGACCGGTCGGGGATTCATGAATTAATTTTAAAATATTCACTTACTGGTGGAAGAAATAAATAAAGTACAATCAAGTATTGCGCACATGTTTATTTTGAGTCTATCTAAGATTAAATCTGATCTTTACCGTCTTTTTATCATACAAACATTGATCTGTATACACCACGGATTATACAAATTCTCTCTCCACCTGGAAGTGTGGCACACTCATCATAGTGTTCGGCGCAGTCGCTATCTGTTGTGCAAGTATCCCCTAAAAAAAATAATGATAGTCAATTTTTTAATTTTAATCAATCAATCAATCAAAATATTTATTTGCTAGAATATGATACATAAGGTGTTACAATACATTTGTTTCAGCATATCCTGCCATAACATGGCGTGCAAATATATTCACAGTCAGTGTCTTTCATCTGTTCTGTGGTCAGTGTTGTTAATATGTCGGTATTGATTCTATTAATTTTATTAGACTTCAATAGTCCATGTATAATATTTCTTATTCACTACCATGTATTTTACTAAATGGACATGTAAACATATTTGACATACATAAAAATGTATTTTTTTGTTTGTGTTCGTGTACCTATTATTACCCAGTATTATTTAAATAATGTTATAGTAAAATTTTGCCGCGTGACAATAAAAATGTATTTCGTATAACCTCAATTTAAATATATAAGTTTGATGTATTTTTTATAACAACTATCTTTTCTTAACTGC
Source organism: Mythimna separata (assembly GCA_030763345.1). Classification (NCBI taxonomy): domain Eukaryota; kingdom Metazoa; phylum Arthropoda; class Insecta; order Lepidoptera; family Noctuidae; genus Mythimna; species Mythimna separata. The sequence goes on from CM061175.1 coordinate 2,935,004, forward strand.
CTTGACACTGTGTTTACATTGACCAAAGTTGTTGACTTGTACAAGTAACAAAAGGTACACAAACAATTAAGAAATACACAGCAAACATAATATAAAATATTAAAAATATAAATTATATTATTATAATAAATAATAATCACACACACCGCAACACAGTGGAGGAGTAGTGTAAGCCATACATTAGATAAATTAATTAATAAATAATGAAATTATGACCCACTCAAATCAGCTACCGCATATCTCCTTTGACCCGACACATTTGCCACTAACGTCAAGAATATGAATAACAATGCAACTTGCAAGAACTTCATGATGGTCACAGAACAAAGCCAATATAGTAAATACAGCTAAACTAGAGCTTAACCAGAGCAATGTTCGACAATATTGGATATTTGTATAATACTAGAGTTTAACATCTATTTATAGGAGAAAACAGATTTTTTTTTCATAGTGAAATGCGTCAATCAGATTAGTTATGATGATAGCATTTCATACTTTAATTCACTACAAGCATATTACCGACCCAATCAAGTTCAAAATTATACGCTACATATTTTTAACGAACCTTAAAATGAGCGTGTCATTTGAACATAAATCAATTTAATGATACAACTAGCTATAAAGAGCGGCTTTCTGCGAAAAATTAGAAAAAAAAAACTGTTTCGTTTGCGACTACTTCCAAAAGTATATCTTAAGAATAATAAAAATCAAAAAGGAAAAGAGAAGGACTATAATAAGACAAAAGAAGATAAACACTAGATAAGATGAGGTAAAAGCAAGAAAAGAAAGGATAATAACAGGGTAAGGTAAGAAAAAACAAATAATATAGGATAAGAACAAGAAATTCTCTGATCCAACTAATGCCCCTATGATGAGAAGCGGGAGATAATTCGGTCAGGCAGTCAAATGAATGACCAGATCACAGTGGTAATTTTAATTGGAAAAAGTGTTATTAAAACAAAAAGACATAGTTAATGGTATTGAAACCCTTGGTCACTCTAACAGTGTACATAATCACGAACATGATTTCATTATTAGCCTGAAACACTTGATGCATATTTTGTCATGTCGTCATAGTAACCGTGTATTGTATCTTGATATAACAATTTTATAAGAGATTTGGTTTTAATTCGGAAACGTATGTATTTCCTAAAAAACTCGACTTTTATTGGCTACTTTTTTTGGCTTATATTATATACACAGTGATTGATAATTTAACTGATATTAAGTTAAGTAACTAATCAGTATTATCTAATTTACCTAATAATACTGATCTAGATTCTTTACCGTCTTTTTAACTATTAAAAACGATCAAAGGGAAGCCTAATAATAACAATTTAGTATACCATCTGATTATAAATAGCTTCTCTGGTAAAATTTTAGATAAATAAATTTCATATGGATAAATATTTTATGTTTTTGTGAAACCTGATTAAAACCAGATAGAATGCTGTTTAATGTAAATAATTTTTCAATTGCCAGTGCGTACAACAGATCATAAATAGGTATTTGATTTTATATATATTGATTTTACGTAGTAATTTTTTCAGATATAAGGAAAAGATCTCTGGATGCTATTGGCATATTCTGTTACCTCTCAAAAGCATTTGAATGCGTGGACCATAATTCTTTGATCTGTTAATTACATCATTTTGGAATTCCTGGACGAGCTGTTGATCTTGTTTTTTCCTATTTATCTTACAGGCAGCGAAAAGTAATCATTATTAGGGCGAGGCCCTCGGGGTCTTTAGTAAAGATGGGCGTGAATCAAGGTGCAATTCTTGGCCCTTTCCTTTTTCTAGTTTATGTTAATGACCTTCTTAAATCATGATTATTTTTTTCGATATAATTATATTGCCACTTTCCTTATTTTTAAAGTAGGTAGAAAGATATGGATTTTTTTTTGTCTGTCTGTTCTTTCATGGTGGTGGTTTGCAGCTAATAACTTCTTGCTAAATGTGAAAAAAAAAATGTTTCATTACCAAAATATCCTTTCAGTTGGCCCTAATCTTATTCTGGAAGGTCAAAAATTTGATATTATTTCGGAAACTGTGGTTCTTAGGTATAACTATCGATTTTAAGCTACATTTGAGCGCTTATATTAGAACTCTCTAAGAAAAATAAGGCAATTGACAGATTTAGCCACAGCCAGATTAGCTTGCTATGCTTATTTCCACAGTATTATGTCTTATGAAATTTTACTATGGGGATCAATGTTTATAATGCAAAAGTGAGCAATCCGAGTTATTTATAAAATGAGACTTCGCGTGTCCCTTAGAAATAATTCAAAGAAATGGAAATACTAACTCTGTTTTCTCTTTATATTTTGAAAAGTATTTTGTATGTCCGTAAAAACAATGTCTTAGTATCCAATTTTAAGCCTCAACAATCACACGTTCACCTACGTAGTATTATTCAAGTTGCTCTGATGACCTTCTGTAGACCTTAAAGCGTCTATTATGGTCAAGTAAATAATTGAAAAAACTGCACTTATTAGTAAACACAGCCTGCCATAGTCATACATATGTATATGTATGACTATGGCAGGCTGTATATGAAATAAGCATCACCTTTATTCCAATTTTTCTGTTTCTTAATTTATTGATTCTTTGTTGTTTTTTATTGTACATATGTGTACATAAATTGTTAAATAAATAACTTTGAATCATTAAAATATTACAATACATTTTATTTATTTTCACATAAATTATTTTACACACAATATTAAGATTCCAGATTCCATCCTAAGGTTGCCTGATAGATATCGCTGTCAGCGAGAAGACCGTCACTGTACCCATAGATTCAAGTTATTGTGTAAACTGTACTGTTATTTTTTGGTATACAATAAAGTTTATTTCTATTCTATTAATTTCAAGCAAGTTTTTAAAAGTAAGCAGTAAAACGTTGAAGCTATATACCTTGAGTCTGTCTATCGATGCTCAAATACGATCTTCGATGTCTTTTTATGCTTCACTTACTGGGTTGACTGTACAAATGTACTTATTACTGTCCACATCTTTAAAACATTTATCACCTTCTACACAGTCAGAGTCTGCTGAGCAGCTTCCACCTAAAAAATAACGGTAATTATTATTTGGTTTATATCCTATGATTAGATTTTAATAGTGTTTAGGGTTCTACCTATAGTGAAACTAGAAGTTACTGTTATGTGGCAAGAGCTTAATTGAGTTACACTTAGCCATAAACAAAATTAATTATAGTGTATATTTTGTTATATCAAAGCATTTTTTGGGTTTGATATTACAAACAGTTTTTTAGATGTCTTTATAAGATGTTGCACTTTCAGATTCCAAATGAACATAATAATATACAACATGTAACATAATTAACGCACATCCTCTTGGGGGGTCATTGTACTCATCATTATGAACAACGTTTACTATGGGACCAAACCTGAAATCGAGAAAAAATTATCAGCTGTTCCATTCATTTTGACGAAATATGCGAACATAAATGTAGGGAATAGCTGATTACTTTTTCTCGATTTCAGGTTTGGTCCCATAGTAAAAGTTGTTCATAATGATGAGTACAATGACACCCCAAGAGGATTTGCGTTAATTATGTTACATGTTGTATAATATAAGAAAAATAGGGCCCACCTCTCGGAGATTTCATATAATGTAAATATCTCCTTTCACCTGCCACAGTAGCCAGCAGTATCATGAATGTAAATAACAGTATAACTTGTAAAAACTTCATGATGGCTTCAGAAAACAGTTAATATAGTAAATACAGCTAAACTAGAGAGCTTAGCCAGAGTAATGTTCAACCATATATCTAAACCTAAACACATATTTATAGGTGAGATTGTTATCCGTAGGAAAATGGATTAATTTTTTTATAGTTATGATTTTATTAGATTAGTTACGATGACAGCACTTCATAATTAAATTAGGTATAAGAAAATTCACGACTTAATCAGGTTTAAAATTATACGCTAACATATTTTTAATGAACCTTAAAATGAGCATGTAATTTTGACGGAAATTGATTTATTAACAAATTTAGCTACAGACCGCGACTTTGCTCAAGTCAAATTGAAAAAAAAGCAGTACAGGTATTTTAAGACTAATCCGAGTTAAAATGGGAATAAATAATTATAACAAGATATGATAAAAACAGAATAATATAGTATCCTTTAATACTACCTTACCTTAAAAAATACAAATGTGATTGTATTGAAACAAATGAAAACACTGTATTTTTTTATAGCGTAGTACCGAGTAAAAATCCCGCTAGTAAAAATCTAAAGTTTGAATTAGTATAATTATAACTAATCCTATAATTACACAAGCAGCTTGGCATCTATAAGCAGCGTGTTGTCCAAAAGCACTGTTTTGTAATTTTGTAGTTTTGTTTTTATGTTTTTATAATTTAATGTTAATTACTTCTGTAACTTCTTCAACAATGATTTCATGTTACATGTGGGGGCTTGTAAATGGCTCGCTCTGGAATAATATGCTGTTATATGTAATATGTAAGCTGTAAGCCACCCAAAAACAATAAAATAAAATAAAATAAATAAATAAAATAAATTTACTATGGATACCAATCAATTTTAATTCCCCACTTGTATCACCTATAAATAAATTTTAAAAGTACGTAATGTTATAGAAAATTTCTCTAGCACCACTGTGTATGTTGTATTGCCTGTGTACTACAGTACAATAATTATGAGGGTCCTGCAAGTCGCGTTGATGTTCATATTCATGATACTGGCCGCTAATGTAGAAGGTGCCAGAAGATATAGTCTTGAAGATCTTATTATCAATCAGGCAGGCAAGTACCTGTGCTAATTTTTCAATTCATATGCACTTTTGTAAATTCATGGACATTACTGATACCCCGTGCCTCAGAAAGCAGATGATCATTTGTCATCCGAAGATCTTTGAGAGTCGTTAGAGGTAGTCAGACGCCAGAAAATCTAACCATCAGTCTATTTGTCCACTAACTGGGTTAATACTGATAGGCCGTCGCACCATCTAAAACAAGGGTATTCACCCGCTTAGAGTGGAAGCAGACCCCAAGCTGGTGGAAAAGGAAAGGTTGGGAAATTTATTTGAATTAGTTTATTTTGGTCCAGGAATACTATAAAACTAATACTAGCTTAATGCATAGTGTATATTGACCGCAAAGCCCCTACTGCTAATAAAATCAATAATTTAATTAAAGGGCATAGCCAAAATAATAATTTTGTAATTCATTTTTTAGGTGGAGGCTGCGTAACTGACAGTGACTGCAAAGTTGCCAACAGCCAATGTTTAAAAGATATAGCAAGTGGTAAAGGCGTTTGTACAGTCGATGTAGGGTTTTCGTCTTAAAAGACGTCGAAGAATATACATATTTGGACACAAGGATGACAGACACCTTCAATACTTTTAAACGGTTCTTCAAGTTAACATTAGTTAATCTAAGGGCCTGTTTCACCACCTATGATTAAGTTTCGAGTATCTTACTTGGCAGATAATTTCATACAACTTTTGTTCCATTTTTGAATTTATTCAGTGAGTAGTGCCTACTCGGACATTGTGAAACAGGCCCTTAGACTTCAAAGATAAAATTTTATTAAATGTCTTGAGTGAATTAAAATAATTATGTTTAATTTAATTCTTATAGCCAAAGCATTCGATTGTGTTCTCCATGAAACTTTAATCGGGAAGCTTCGCCATTACGGGATCCGGAACTCCTCTCTGAATCTTCTTACTTCTTATCTGAGTGATAGGATTCAGACAGTCGATGTAAACGGGAAAAGATCTTCCGGATCTGTAGTAACAATGGGTGTCCCTCAGGGCTCAATTCTTGGCCCCTTTTTGTTTCTTATTTATATAAATGACTTCCCGTACTTCATCAAGGATAACCATAATAATATTATAATGTTGTTTGCAGACAACACTTCACTTTTGTTTAAAATGAAACGTCAACAGCCGGTTACTGACAATATAAATGTAGTTCTTCGAAAATAATACACTAGTTTAATGTAAATAACCTCCATCTTAATGAAATAAAAAAACAAAGTGTATTAAGTTTACCATGTAAAGTGGCAAGTAGAAACTAGTGTACTAGTAAAAGGTAAAGAGTTGAGTTCTGAAGATGCAACAGTGTTCTTGGGCATAACTTTAGATGCTAAGCTTCAGTGGGGCCCACATATAGACAAATTATCGAAGAAACTTAGCTCTGCAGCATACGTTGTTAGACAAATAAAAAAAATTACTGATGTAGAGACAGCCCGTTTAGTTTATTTTAGCTATTTCAGTGTCATGTCGTACGGTATTCTACTGTGGGGAAATGCCGCTGATATCCAGATAATTTTCGTTTTGCAGAAAAGGGCTATTCGTTCGATTTATAAATTACTAGCGACTCGAACCGGCTTCAAACGGGTGCAATACTTATGTAAATATACCTACAACAAAATGTCCTTATACACCACGTTCACAGCTTTTTTGTCATTAGACATTTAGGGACGGTTCACATCTGACGGAAAATGCGTCGAGCGTATCATCGGTCGCGTCCACTCCGTCAAATTAGACCTTTCACATTAAGCGTCTAATCAGCTTGTCCGTTTAGCATCTACACAGCGGTACTTATTTATTTTTATTGTAAACTCAAGAAATAGAAGTTGTTAGAATAGTCGCTATATTTTTTTGTCGCTAAACAGATAATTTTAAGCCAAGATCTAGCAAAAAAGTCTACCTAAGTCCTCACTAGCTCTTACGTCGACCGATAATGCGTTGACGGAAACGAAATAAACGCTGTACGCCCGACGCACTAACGTATCATGAGTGCACATTTATCTTTTCTGGCGTTACGCGACCGATAATACGCGACGCGTGTTCCGTCAGATATGAACCATCCCTTAGGTTCATTTAGATGTCAATGTATACGCTTTTCTAATAAGCTTCCTAGTCATATGCAGGAACTAAGCCTTAAGAAGTTCAAATTTTTTGTTAAGCGAAAACTTTGCCAAAAGGCTTTTTACACTGTAAAGGACTACGTTGAGGACATAAAGGCATGGGATTGACCCGCTCCAGTGCGCACTACAACTGTTGTCTTATCTTCTTACTTTATTTTGTTTTTGATTGTACTTTTTTACAATTTGTTTGAAAGAAGATTGGCAAAACCCCATGTACTTTCAGTATCACATACAGGCTTAACGTTCAATAGAATGAATATATGGATTAGAATGCTACAATAGAGTATAACAAAATATGTAATGGTAAGACATACATTAGAGTTGGGGATATAAAATGATTTATAGACATAACCTCAAAATGGACCACCAAAAATAATACAAGGTACCTACCTAATTATGTAACTTAGAGCTTGAGCAGAAGGGCGAATTCATCGCGATTCTCTCGTGCGTATCACGCGCGACCGTTGCGCCCAGAAAGAGCGTATCAACGCTGGAGCATTCAACAATTCCGTATCAAATGTAGGTGCTCAATTTCCCTGGATATGTGCACTCGCTCTGGAGTTCGCGCGTTTAACTGGACGCAACAAGGTGTCCCTAGTATCTCGACTCGCGTGTAATACGCGCGAGTTGAGGGTCTGGCGTTGTGCACGCGATTTACGCGCGTATTTTGAATTCGCGCGATACTTGTGGACGCGACGTGTTTGTGCTAGTATCTTACTAGTATATTACTAGCGCGCGAATGATTTCGCGCGAAACGTTTCTAAACGAATTTGCTACTTCTGGACAAGGTTTTAAGGCAGACCCTTAAGCGTCGTCCTATTTAGCTACTATCATACGATTGAACGATGTGATTTCGTCGCACGATGAGATTAGTTTTATCGACGAAACCCTGTGCTCGCGCGATGATTTACAAGCTTCTCTTAGGACACTCTAAAGAATGTGTGTTTAATCACATCGTTCAATCGTACGATGGTTAGGGTCAGCTCACACCGAGACGCGACGCTGCGCGCACATTTTAATAGAGTGACTCAAAATATAACTTTATTTACTACGCGAAAAGATACACATTTCATTGTGAGAATTTAGAATACGTTGCTTCATGCAGCGCGCCTCTTGATGCCGCGCGGCGTCTCGTAACAGGTAAAAAACAAAACCATAGTATTTATAACATTTTTTTATTATAATTGTAACAATACATTGTCAAGAAATACCGCAGGGAGATTGTTCCTTCGTGTCGATCGTAAGCTAAATACCAGACTACACTCATCACATGTGAACAACAGCCCACGGTTCTGAGTCATACTTTACAATTACAACAGTAGCCGATAATGGCTTCGGTTTTCTCCTTTAAACTGGTCAAATCAAGACACGTCGGGGAAGGCGTGATAAGCGCACATTACAGTTTATACACCGAAGATCAACTGCTGACATTGTTATAGCATGAAAAACATTCACAGAATAAATAAGAGTCATATTTCAGTCCTGCGCAGGTTTATACACTAAACGCAAATTGTAATGTACTAAAGTAACGTGGCGGCACAAAATAAGAGTTCACACTTCATTTATAGATGCAGACAACATTACAAATAACACGAAAGACGAATTATGTTCAAACAAAAATATCATGACAGTTTATATTTTTTTTGTATTTGACATACCTAAAAGCCTATTTTATGCGTTTTGTTTTTATCGACTTCACAAAAAGGTCGAGGTACTATTGCATTATTGCGTTTTGTTTCCGTAACGGGACTGTACCCTAAAATCATGGTTTTTTAATTACTCCGGACTGATAATATTGTATTTTAGCTTGGAAAATAACTAACGATATATGACCCATAAGTTGCATATAACTAGATTTGTGTATGTTTCGATTTTGATGTGATACCCAGCTCGCCAATCTTCTTTATTTGTTTTGCTCGGTCCAGATTATTACCAGACTGCCGGACGGCGAGCTACCCAGTGCTCGCCGACTTTTTTTCCCGCCGAATCCAAAATGTCTTCCTCGTCAAACACTCATGTTCGGTTAGTACTTGCGTAATGCAAAAAGTGAGAACGCCATGACGCCTCTGTAGTTACTCTTTAAAGAGAGAATTAATCGAATTAATTCATGAATCCCCGACCGGTCTCATTGGACCGCGCTGTTATTGTTTTACTATTGTGTCTCGTTTCGCGGGTATTGATAATTGCGGAGTGCAAAAGTTCCAGTGGCCCTGGAAAGTAAATGGCAACTGAAGGAACACTACTATTTTAGTCAGTAAAAGACTGATACTCTCTTTCGCGTCACCCAAAGCTGGAGGAGGTATTGGGTGATTACCTCAAAAATATAGGCAAATGCTGAACCTATTATCGACTTCAGGTTCAGCTTTGTATTGACTGGCCTTTCAAATATGTTGACAGCTAATAATTACTTTATGCACTTTTTTTACTGGCACTTACTTGGCGGTGCTTGGAATTCATCGAAGGTTAATATAATATTTTTGGTGTGTAAATAATTTTAAAATCATACAACGTTGTTTAACCGTAATATAGACTTGAGATATATACATAAAGTAACGCCTTTGCAGCAGCAGGCAAATATTTCGAACGCCAACTGGTGCATCCCTTACATATTCTTTTTCCTTTGTTGATGTTTGTAAAGCAATTGGCGTCTTCTTCTTCTTCCACATAATAGTGACCAATTGAGGGTGATCGGTGGCAGCGACCCCTCGCGCCGGTCTCTGGTACAGGTCATGGGCCAGAGTGGCGGGCGGTTGCCTCCTTCTGGGAAGCAGTAATGCTAGCGAAGGTGGCGGCTGCACGGGTGAGGAAAATGCCCTAACGCCCTAGTCGCTGAGATCGAAGATATGTGCTTGCGGACGGCGAGCAATGGGTCGTTCGTCATCCGACCCTTTGGTATCTAAATATCTGGACCGAGACCAACTTTATGACGATGGGTAGTTTTCTACGCACACCTCATGGAGATGTCAGCAGAACCATAGAGGCCCAGCAGGGTCGCTAAACCTACTGGGGCCATGGAATGCAAGGAAATGAATGAACATAGGAGTGTTTTAGTCAGCAAAATTCTGTCATGCGCTAACGCTCCACCCAAGAGCGAGGGAAGTCATTGGATGAGTTTTCATCCAAAAAAAGCAATTAACTTAAAATGATTTATGTGAAAGTAAAATAAAGGTATTGGATGCTTTCGGAATTATTTGCAATTGTAGAATTATTGGTTACTTTTGTGCAGTTTTACGAGCTTAACGCAGATGAAGTCGCGGGCAACAGCTAGTATTCTATAAGAATTAAATTAAACACATTGTAATTCACACAAGACATTTAATTCTATCTTTGATGTCTAAGATTAACTAATGTTAACTTGAAGAACCGTTTAAAAGTATTGAAGGTGTATATCATCCTTGTGTCTACGAGTGTGTCCAAATATGTATATTCTTCGACGTCTTTTACGACGAATTCCCTACGTTGACTGTACAAACGCTTTTACCAGTTGCAGTATCTTGAAAACATTGGCTGCCAACTTTGCAGTCACTGTCTGTTGCGCATTCTCCACCTAAAAAAATTATTACAAAATGATTATTTTGGTACTTTAAAATGTCACTTTCGGGATATCTTTCGTGATTGTTTATTGTTTTGAGTTCCCGATCACGGAAGAAATCCCGTAAACGACATTTTAAAGTATGAAATAAACCGTGATAGCCTAAAACAGTGTTTGTTATTTTGGTCATGTCCTTTAATTAGATTATTGATTTTATTAGCAGAAAGGGCCTTGCAATCAATATAAACTAATGATTTTTTTTAACTAACCAATACCCGCAAAACGAGACACAATAGTAAGACAATAACAGCGCGGTCGCATGAGACCGGTCGGGAATTCATGAATTAAATATTGGAATAAGTTCAAACTTATTCAAATATTTTTTATCCAGAAAACTACATCATCTCCCTACCTCCTAACATTTTCCTAACCTGCTTGGGGTCCGTTTCCACTCCATGCGCGTGAATACCCTTGGTTTACATGGTGCTACTGCGTATCAGTGTTTACCTGGTTACTGGACAACGATTATCCTTAAATAGACTGATGGAAAGACTTTCTGGCATCTGAGTACCTGTAACTACTCTCAAAGATCTCCGGATGATAAACAATCATCTGCTTTCAGAGGCACGGGGTATCAATAATGTCTACAAAATTAGAAAAGTGCATATGAATTGAAAAGTTTGCACAGGTACTTGCCTGCTCCCTTGATAATAAGATCTTCAAGATTATATCTTCTGGCACCTTCTACATTAGCGGCTAGTATCATGAATATGAACATCAACGCGACTTGCAAGAACTTCATGATTATAGATGTACTGTAGAACACAGGCAATACAATAAACAGAGCGGAGCTAGAGAAATTTTCTATAACACTACGTACTTTTAAAAATTATTTATAGGTGATACAAGTGGGGAATTAGAATTGATTGGAATCCATAGCAAATTATCGGATTAGTTATAATGATACTAATTCAAACTTTACTTGTTACTAGCTTTAGCCCGCAGCTTCGCCCGCTTACATAAAATATAGCCTATGTCACTCAGGAATACCGCAGCTTTCTATTGGTGAAAAAATTTTAGCAATCGGACCAGTACTTCCCCAAATTACCTAATACGAACAAAAAAACAAACTTTACCTCTTTATTATATTAGTATAGATAGTATAAACAAATGGGTACCCGGTACTATGCTTTAAAAAATTGTGTTTATTTGTTGCAATAAGAGCATATTTGCAATTTTTAAGGTTCTAAAACCATTTTTGCCTTTATTATTAAATCGGTTTTGAGTACATCGATGGGATGGAAAAATCTATAATGGATAAATAATTTTTATGTTTTATACATTAGGAGGAATAGATAATATAATATTCCACAATTTTCACACAGCGCCGTCTAGTCCCAAGCTAAGCAGAGCTTGTGTTATGGGTACTAGACAAATTTTTTTTTAACTGATAAAGATATATAATCAAGATACCATCCTCAGAATTTAAATTTTAGGTTACCTACAATATTTAATGAGATTCGTATTATTCGTTAAACACACGAGTACATTTTTATGTATATGGATGGAGAGGCAGAGGGAGGCCAAAGAAAAGATGGATGGAATGTCTGAGGAGTGATATAAAAGAAAAGGGAGTTTGTGATAATGTGGCAGGGGACCGGAAATAGTGGCAAAAATACGTATTACGCCGAACCCAAGTAATATGCGACAGGGGCAGAAAGAAAAAAAAAGAAACACATAATACATTTTTTATTAAAAAATCTCTCAGTGTTGCGATTTTCAAAATTTGACGCGAGCAAACTCGCGGTCTGTAGTTTTTGTTATAAATCAATTTCCGTTTGAATTATACGCTCATTTTAAGGTTCGTTAAAAATATGTAGCGTATAATCCAGCGGCATTTACTGTCGGTAATTTTTTTATGTTACCATGCGGATAATGCAGTGGGCTTTTTAATGTTTATATGTATACTTGCAGCCCGTCCCGGCTTCGCACGGGGTAGAGAATTATTTATTTTTGGAATTTTTCCCGTCAAATGACTACCCTACATATCCTACGCTACCCTACCCTACCTTCCCTACACTACCCTACTTACCCTACACTACCCTACAGTACCCTACACTACACTACGCTACACTACACTACCCTACACTACACTACCCTACACTACCCTACACTACACTACGCTACACTACACTACCCTACACTACCCTACACTACCCTACACTACACTACACTACACTACACTACACTATACTACCCTACACTACCCTACACTACACTACCCTACACTACTTTACCCAACTTTTTTTTTTTTTTTTTAGATTTAAACTATCCTATCTCTCAAGTTGGATCGAACTGCACATGGTGTGCGAATTTTATTATAATCGGTTAAGTGGTTTAGGAGTCCATTGAGGACAAACATTGGGACACGAGATTTATATATATTAAGATTGTGGCTGTTTATTGTCCCATGAATAAATAAAATAAAAAATAAAATAATTTTGAACCTGATTATGTTAGTAATGATAAATGATTAGGCGAAATGGATTTCGATTAATACTTTTCAAGGTAGAAGTTCTTATATAATAATTGTCATAATTAACTGCTTGGCTCCCTTTTGATGATAGCGTGATGATTTTCTTTTCAAAAGATGAATTTTAAGCTAAATGGAAGAATGTAATATTAAAATACGTAATTTTTTTCACCACTTCGATTTTATTTTGTGTTTATTAGTTTTTAGAAAAGATATGGAAATTATAGAAAAAAAATGTCGATATTATCTTGCAAAGACGGTAAAAGAAGTTTAATTGTAATCAAAATTTTAATTTAATCAATTTTGTCATCAGTTTATCATTTTTTTTTTGTAAAAATATTATTAACTGCTGACAAAAATTTTAATTGCGGCCCGGGATCGAACTCGCGGTAAAAGCCGTTCAAAACCGACAAAATGCAATATTGCTCACACCCCATAGCAAATAACGTGATAAAATATAGCCTAAGACTGGCCTGTAAGGATCATGTATGCAAAGTTTGAACAGGATTGGTTCAGTAGTTTTTGCGCCTAGTGTGGCCATTGATATACAAATTTACTGGTTTTTATGTATATATCTAAAATTGTTTTTCTTTTTTTGGTAAGCCATAGTAACACAAAACGGTCACGCTCTCAGGCGGTAAGCCTGGTATCACCTGGTGTGTCTCCATGAGTTTTGCAGGTGACAGTTCTTGTATGCTCAGTCTTGCCATGAAGTACCGTGTTACCCTAGTTAATGGGTTGTGGAGGTCTGGTAGGCAGCCGCTCCTCGTAAAATACTGGTATTCAGCTAAATCCGGCTTGACTGGAAGCCGACCCCAATATAGTTGGGAAAAGGCTAGGCAGATGAGTTCTTGTATGCTCACGAATGGTGCGTGATGGTGCAACGTTGGGCCTTAAATCTGCTACTGAGAAAAATTGCATCATTCAGACAGATGGTGGGATCTCAAGCCGGCGTAGAGACTATAACTGTTGTTACCCAGCGTTGGGCAAGTCCCAATTGTGGTGATAAGTACCGCCTTTGAGGAGTCGTTAAACTGCGTGCAAGAAAGGGTAATGTATTTTATCTCAGCCTGTAATTAAACTAAGTCCCCGACTACATCTAATGAATGATAAATCATCGTGATCATATACCTACATATGGTCTGTACTGAAAAACTACCGAGTGAATTTTATATATTTAAATTAATTATTATCTCTTTATTTTAAAAGCTTTATGCACTATTAGGCAGTACAAAGGCTGACTTAATAACCTTAGGCATTTTCTACCAGTCGACCTTAAGATCATTCATTCTATCATTTACTACTTCAGCGTATCATGGTAACCTAATGATAGAATTAGGAATTAATTTTTCAAAATTGTCCTCCTAAAGTGATGAAATGGGAGTCTAAAGTTTTCACGAAGAAACCTATTTTCACGCCGACAAAGCCGTAAGCAGAAGCTAGTTACAAATAATTATCCCAATATAGAATTTGTTACGGAAACTCATCAATTTTATTTCTTTGAATAATGATGTTGAAGATATATATATTTCGTCAACATCAGCAGCAGCATGAGGATAGTTAACAGTACTCTAATTCAATATGAAGTTCTTACAAGTAGCGTTTTTGTTCATGTTTGTGATGCTAGTAGCTAATGTGGAAGGTGCAAAGAACTATGTAAAGTATGCGTCACTTAGAGGTGGGCCACAGTTTTTTTTTTTTTATAAATCGGGTGTGTCTGACATGGACGCACAAATCAATACCATGGATCCAGTACTTCTGGACCCCCCACTGGTGGAATTTTTGTCGGCTTTTTACACATTTTTTCAACATAATCTGTATTTAGATAAATATTTTATTGTATAGAATTGTTATTCTATTCAACCCCGACAACATTAGTAGAAAAAAAAGAAATTAATTACTTATTAATTAAAAATTAATAATTAAAACCTCATCGGGGTTGATAAAACCAATCTTCTAATCAACCCGTACAATTTTAATTTCAAAAGTAATTCATTAAATTTTTTTTCTGTTAAAATAATAGAATAACGATTTTACAGTAGCGGTTAAGTTGAAAAAAGCCAAGATATATTTTTTTACTAAGAAAAATTCGACAAAAATTTCCATCACCGGGGGTTTAGAGTCATGTACTGGATCCATATTATCCGTTTGTGCGTCAATGTCTGTCATACCCTGTATGTGTATAAATGTCAATTTAGGGTGCCCACACACGACCGACTTTTTGTAGGTCGTGTGCGTTGCACTAATGATATCAGTGTGTTCTATTTTTCACCTAAAAAAAATCGTTCACCGATTGTCGGTCGTGGGCGGGTCGTCGGCGACCCTTAGAGTCTGAAAGTGTAATATCTAACAAACGTCAAATATTACTTTGCAAAAGTGAAAACTATGTTTTGATAATTATAACAAACATTTTTTTTTTATTTTAGAACTCTCATGTGCGCGGTGGTAATTTTTTATTTTTTAAAACACCATTGAGCTTTAAATTTTGGAAAAAAAAACATTTTTTTTGTGCCATCGCTATTATTGTTCCATACTAAGAGCTATCTGACATTGAAAGTCCCGTCCACATTGGTCTAGCTGGAACCCAGAGACAGGCAGACTGACGGACAGAAAGATAAAACAAATAAAAATAGCCATTTTTTTAAAGTATCGAATATATTTTCATACGCAATTACTAAAAACATTTGTATTGATATTACTAACCGACACATCAATGTTATTTATATTTATGTATAGGTGTAGAGATTATTATATTATTATTTTAAGTAAAGAAACTTCGATGCTAAACGACAAGTACACGTTATAACATAGCGTTTCAAATCATGTGTGGAAAAGAAAAAGAAAAACAGTTTAGGTATTCACGCGAAAATGACGCAGCAATCTTAAATATTATCAATAGTATTAAACAATAAAAAATAAGGTAAAATATACGCCAGATCCGCGCAAAATTGCCGAATGCTCAGCAAAAATGCCATGCCCTCATGCATAATACGACGAGGGCACAGTGCTGGTTTTCAGCATGGACCGGTGTGGTCATTTATATATTGAAAATGTATGTACAGTAGTGGTTGAAATGTGGATATGGGGAAATATTTGTACTATAGTGCGTTTAATGAAAGCAACATTATTCAGCCGCAATTGTAGGAAATAAAAAATTGTGAAGTGTCAAAACATGATTCTCCTACTAGTTAGTAATACCACATACAAAATGTTTTGTTTTAACTTCTTTTTCTCATGTCGGGCTTTCATTAGACGGACTCTACCACCAACAAAGATGGCAGTATGAGTATCTGTGCATTTAATTCCGGCCAGCAGCGCCCGGGTAGAGCTTCATATTCTTTGCGAAATATTGATGGATTTAAATATGCGATGTACTGGAAGGAGACTTAACCAGTTTTTTTTGTAGACATATTTTAGTCAATACAAATACAGTAAACTGCATGTTGACCTGTTAATGTATAACTGTTAATTTATAATCTTAATTTACTACACAACGTGGCAATGCCGCCAATCTTTTGGGCACACTTCTACTCGTATATTTAATCTTTTTTTCTCACATTTCTAGGAGGTGGAGATGAATGCAAGACCAACGCTGACTGCCCGCCTAACTACTTCTGCGTTATGATGAATGGGCGTCGAAAATGTGTCACCAACTAGTCGACAGGATTTGAAACTAATCAACCTGATAAATTATTTTTTTTTCTTACTTTCTGATAAAATAAATCTCCTTGAATTTAATAAATGATTAAAGTGACTTAAATGAAACTGAGTTTTTTTTTAAGTAGAGTTATAATTTTATTTTTCATGGTAGCTAGTGAGCGTGACAGATATACCTTAGACCACCTCGTGGGCCTAGTGCGGATTGATGGATGTCACATGTCTTTGAATTTATGGTTCTCGCATGATCACGTGCCGGTTTCGTTGTGATATTTTCCTTCATCATTTTGTGAGCAGTGGTGATGAAATAAATTACACAAAGTAATGCGCCTGGCTGGGTTTAAATCCGCATGCTCATAGATATTCGTGGTCACACCATTATGACATTATTTGTTGGGGCGGGAAATCAAAACAATAACTTCTCAATTTCTGTCTTTTTACATCACTAGCTGCCAGTTTCGCCCTCGTGGCAGTAAATAAATATCCGTACAGAAAATTACTTTACTTAAATATTGAACATATCTATTTAGTGACATTTAATCTCTAAATACATACTTACACTAACTTAACTATATCTCACTTATTTATATCGATTACAGTATAAAAACTCTCTAAACTAATTAAAATAAACTAAAAGCTATATAAACTAACTATAATAAGCTATTAACTCCCTCGCGATGCTCGGGAGTTGATTATATGAATACCTCACTAGCGTTTGGGATTAAAAATAAGCAACCTTAGTTACGTTCGAAATTCAACAAGCCGCCCTCGCCTTACACATACTGCTTTATCCCCTAGTCACATAATCTACTATTAATAGTCTAAAACCACACTAATATTATAAAGGCGAAAGTTTGTAAGTGTATGTACGAGTATATTTATATTACTAGCAGTCCGTCCCGGCTTCGCACGGGGTAGACAATTATTTATTTTTGGAAATTTTTCTACACCTTCGGTTACATTGTTCAAATTTTACCAAGGATCCCTAATTTTTTTCAAAATGAAATGTAGCCTATGTCAAATTGGAAGAATGTAGCATTCTATTGGTGAAAGAATTTTTTAAATCGGCCCAGTACTTTTTGAGCCTATTCATTACAAACATACAAAAATAGGTACAAATCTTTCCTCTTTATAATATTAAGTATAGATTAAATTGTTACGCCCGAAAGTCTGAGCAGATTTGGATGAAAGGCACAAGGGTAGACCATGTTCAGGAATAGCACGTAGGATGCTTTTTATCCCGGGCGTAGGTGATATCTTCCCTTGGGATAAAATCACTACTCCCATGCAGGCGAAGCCGTCGGCAGCAGCTAGTTGAATATATTATTATAATCGATTAGTTTTACAATAATATTGAATTTATGTTATTGTTTAGCTCCAGAGTGTTCTTCCAACTAATAGAAGCAAAGAGTTTGTAGATTTTCATAAATATTCATTCGAGCTCGTAGCTCATATGAAATATTTTTTTTTAGGATAGAAACTTTATTTAGTCCTCAATAAGTTCAGTTTTCTTTTGGACGTCTGTTAATAAATCAAGTCTTGATCAAGTGATGAGACTCACTTGTAAGTTGACAAGTCCCAACGAAGTACTTACTACAACTAAGAGTAGTACTTAATGGTACGTAAAGTACCTACATATGATGAAATTGTTGATATTAATAGTGTTAATATTCGTGATGTTAGTTGATCATTCCACTTTATACCATCTCAGGCGGTACGACAACACCCTACAAGGTAATTTAATTCAATATTTTATTATATTTACGACGAGTATTGTTCCACGGGCGCGTCAAAGAAATGTCGGAAAAAGCATAGGCGCCCAACAGATTCGACGCCTATTTGGGCCAAAAGTTTAGTTTAGTTTAGATTTCTGTGGGGAAACCCGATGTGGAACGATAGGCAGAGAAGGAACACAAGTGGGGTTTTAGTCAGTTCAAGTCTGACACGCCGTCTCGCTCCACTCTGGCGAAGCCATTCAATGATTTCGTACCTTAAAAAAAGGACATAATTATGTGTTAGATATTTGGGGGGTTATTGTACTCATCATTATGAACAACTTTTACTATGGGAACAAACCTGAAATCGAGAAAAAAATTTCATGTGTCCCATTACATTTTGACGAAATAAGCGAACATAAATGTATGCAACAGCTGATAATTTTTTCTCGATTTCAGGTTTGGTCCTATAGTAAAAGTTGTTCATAATGATGAGTACAATGAAGATGTGCGCTTATTATGTTACATGTTGTATATGCGTGGTTCAGGAAGCGGTAGACTGCACGTTTTCCGTTACTTTCGAGGCGCTTGGACACGAATGCAGGTGCAAAGCAAGCTGATGCGTAGGACACTGCGTCAGCTACTAACCATTTTGCACCTTCGTTAAACTTCACACAGCGTTGGTGGAAATGATGACATATTTCGACACCCAGGATCGTTACACGTTCTCACAGTACAATCTACAACTCGGTCACATTAACTTGACGCTTGGCGTCGATGAAATAATGACCAAAAACAATATAGGGGGAATGCTCGCCTTTCAGAGATGCGTCAAGTTAAAGTGACCGGATTGTAAGTAGTTACCTCACACGTTTTCGACAGCGGTGATGGTGACCTTAAGTTCTTTTTTTTCCAGATTTGATTCCAGATTACGATTACTGCGTTCATAACTCTGATTGTGAGCTGATGAATGGATGCCGATGTGCTGTAATGAATATCGGCCCTAAGCGATGCAAGTGCAATGGCCCGATTTACTCGTATGCTATCATTAACAAAGCCTGGATAAAAAGAACATCTGGATAGTAGGAAAGTTCTTCATACACGCCCTTATCGTAATTATAGTCGAGTGAAGCATGCAAAAATATGTCACAATTTTTTTCTTGTTTTACTGTTATAAACTAGTGCTTGACCGCGATCCCACCTGATGGTAAGCAGTTCTTGATTGAGATGGTAATCGTTGGTGGTGAGGCGCACTAGTTTATTAAGAGCCTATTCACTGTAGCCTTGCAGACACCCAAATTATAAACGGACGAGAAAACCACAGCAGGCAAATTGATCCAGTCCTTCGATGTACGCGGTATAAACGACGAGGCTAAACGCTTAGTCCGAAGCAGAGAGGTTTCAACAACGAAGGGGGGAAACTCACCGTACGACCGTTTCTCCTATCTACCAACGGACAAATTGGTAGAAAGGAGATGGCGGAATCAAATCAAGTAATTCTCTAGAAGACTCGACCAGGGACGTAGCTAGCACCGTATAAGCCGTGTTAAAAATACTGAGTCTCCAGGCTGCAGGGGCTCCGTTTTATGGCAGCCTAATATCTTCAAATTATTATTAATGAGAAGCTGTAAATTAGACCTGCTATAACAATTAGTTGCAAATTGGATCTATTTCGTTATCTATACTAATATTATAAAGAGGAAAACTTTGTTTGTTTGATTGTAATGAATAGGCTCAAAAACTACTGGACCGTTTTTAAAAATAATTTCACCATTCGAAAGCTACATTATCTACGAGTAACATAGGCTAAATTTTATTCTAAAAAAAATAGGGTTCCGTAAGATATTTAGGTTTAGGTGTAAAAAATCAACCAGAAAAGTTACTTATTTTGCGTACGCTGCCTAAACTGTAAAAGATAGAACCATAAAATGTTCTAATTAATTGTAGATCTTATGAATATCTACAAAAAAGTCCGCAAAACACTATACCTATCTATGTCGAGTGAGGCACAACAACCATTTTTTTTATTTAAAAATCTTGAATTTTATTGGATTGCATTTAAACGCATTTATTTTTCTCATGCTATTAACCCTTATCAAAATAAATTATTTTATCACTAAGTACAGTTTATGTCGATAATATTTGGTCTTTGAATGATTAAAATTGGACGTTTGGTTTTGAAGTTATGGCGAAATTAAAATATTACGATTTCTGCTGCACGGTCTGTTGCGAAGTCTCTTTCTTATGAATTGTGTAATCATTGTATAGGTAGATAGAATTGATTTGAGAAATTGTTTGCAAAGGTCATCTGAAGGAACATGGTGGGTTTTTTTTAAAGCTCTGCAAACTGTACCCGTTTAAAATCGCACCACATGTTGCGTTTGACCATGTTTGACCATCAATAATGTGAAGTCTGCTGAGTAAAAATGCACGCACTCAAGAGTTAATTTAATCTATCACATACCCGCGAAACGAGACACAATAGTAAAACAATAACAGCGCGGTCTCATAGGACCGGTCGGGGATTCAAACATTAATTCATAAATTGCAAAGTTAACTCTCGGTAAAGAAGGTAGTACCCGCTGAAAAAAACACCGTATGATGTATTAAGGCGTCAGTTACATAGCACTTCAAGTAAAAAATCTGCCTAAATAAACGGATAATTTAAATAACTAAAAACATTGGGAATCGCTTTGTGACTACTACACGACAATAGGAGGCATAAGGATGTCTTTCTCACGATAGCAGGTTTATTCCACTGGCAGGGCAAGAGGTCTTGCCCCATACATTAACCTAAACTAGGGCAGTAGGATTCAGATTCTGCCTCCTTCGCTAGCATTGCTGCTTCTTAGAAGCAGGCGACCGCTCACCACCCCTCCTCGCTCTGGACCATGGCCTGTACCAGGGCCCAGAGAGGTCGCCACCGCCGATAGACTCTACAAGGACACGACGGCGCTCCGCCCAAACAGGGCACACCTCTACCGTGTGCTCCACCGTGTCCTCCGGGCGGTCCACACAGTGGCGACACCCGGGCGTCCTTTCTCCTTGATCCGATGCAGGGACCTCCCGAACTTACCGTATCTACTTAGTGGTGCTTGGAATTCATTCAAGGTTGATATGATTATTTTAGTCAGCAAATAATTTTAAAATCGTACATCTTTGTTAAACCGTAATATAGACTAGAGACATATGTAGTATGGAGTAGGTAAATATTTAGATCACCAACTGCTACAACCCTCACTTATTATTTCTGCTTCGTTGATGTTCGTAAGCCAATCGGCGTTTTCTTCTTCATGGTGACCCATTATGTGGATCATCATTATGTGGAATGGTGACCCTTTATGTGGATCGCCCTGAGAACACGGTGAAGTATACGGTAAGGGTGTGCACTGTTTGAACGAGGCACCGCCGTGTTTTTGTGGGGGTCATCGGTTGCAGCGACCTCTCGCGCCGGGCCCTGGTCCAGAGCAGGGTGGAGTGGCAGGCGGTTAGGCAACCGCCTGCCACTCCACCCTGCTCTCAGAAGGAGGCCCTTCTGAGAAGCAGTAATCCAGCCAAGGTGGCGGCCGCATGGATAAGGAAATGGCCTTCACGCCCCAGCGTTGAGGAAATAAGATCCCGACCCCGATTTCCAGCCACCGTAGAAGTGGACTTGCGGACGGCGAGCAATGGGGCGCCGTCCGACCGTTCAGTAACCAAATATCTACACCGAGACCGATTCGACGGCGGGTAGTGTTCCAAGCGTGCCTCATGGAGATGTCAGCAAAACCATAGAGACCCATCAGGGTCGCCAAGCCTACTGGGGTCATGGGTTTGCTTCTGAAAGGCATTCCTGGGGCCCTGGAACGCAAGGCAAAGAAAGAACATAGGGTTTGATCAGTAAAAGTCTGACATGCCCTGATGCGTCAGCTAAGAGCGGGAGAAGTCATTGGATTATTTCCCAACAAAAAAAGGAATGAAGTTAAACTGTTTTATGTGAAAGTAAAATGAATGAATCGGATGCTTTCGGAATTATTCGCAAGTGTAGACTTATTGGTTACTTTTATGCATTTTAACGAACTTAACGCGGACGAAGTCGCGGGTAACAGCTAGTAATATATAAATTCAGCTTGTCTGCAGACAGATATACGTATAAAAGGGGCCTCATATTTTTTATTACACAGGGCCCTTTAAGACTAGCTACGCTACCGGGATCGAAATTCATATGAAGCCTCTGTGGCATTGTATGTGTCAAAGGAGAATAGAAACGCAACCATCTTTTGACGTGGCATGGTGAATTTAACGAGTGATTGCAATTTATTATATTCGTACTTAGATGTAAATGTATTTTAATTTTGCTGTCACGTTATTTCGTATTTTGAAACTGTTAAGCTAAATTGTGCTTACAAAATCTCTCTTAAAAGATAAAGAAGGAACAACGAGTAGGTTTTATTCAGTACAAAATTGACACAAAAGAGTGTGAGAAGTCATTCGATGATTTCACACCTAAAAAAAAAACAATCTGGATAGTCAACTTACGTGCCTATTTATTTACGTTGTTTAACAGGTTATAGAAAAATATATTTCAAAATAAATCTATAATACAGCCACTTAGAACCAATTATACGGCGAATTTCACAGTTTTTATTGGCGAGAAATGTTTTTCTTTGTAGAGTATTATTTTATTTAATAATGAGGTCCTTGAAAGTCGCTCTGTTCTTTGTTTGTGTGTTGCTAGTCGAAATTATTTCTGAGGACTTAGGAAAATGAGTGAAAATATAATATTGGTCGTAACGTAAGTATTAATATTCCATTTTAAAACGTATTAACATTCACTCAATTAAAGTTAATCTTAATGATTAAATACCTACTTTATTCTTTTTTTCTTCGTTTCCATCTAATTGTGTAACACATAATTATACTTATTATATCTGTTGTACGTATGTTTGGCACGTAACTCCTCCTAAACGGTCGACCGATGTAGCTGAGATTTTATGTGTATATTTGAGTAGAGCTCTGGTTGGTTTGGAAATACAATTAGCCTTATGTGATGGCGCTGCAATTGGGTTATCAAATTTTTATTTTGACGAAAAGCCAGCTTTCGGACAAGACATTCTGTCGGGACCGGGCCGCTTTTTTAGTTTAAGCTCTTACAGCGATAGATACCAGACAAAATTAAGTCGCACTGACCGTAACGTTGTTTGGTCTATATCGCAGTTAGCAAAAAGTTCACCATCGTACCTCCAGATTTAAGTTTCTATAAAATGGTTAGTAAGTACCTATTTTGACATAATCGTTAATTCTATTCTATTAAATAATACCAATTTTGGATAGCAGTTTAACGATAAAAATATGTCAAAAACATAAACAATAGTTTTCTGTTCGTTTCCATAATAAACTACACTACACTAAATTAAATTTCAATTTCACGTGTGCATCTGGATTGAGGGCCCATTTTTTAAATCCTTACGAAACGAAACCAGATTTACAGGGAATTTAGTAAAAAATTAGTAAAACTTAGAGCAATGATCCATAAATTTCTAAAACGTAAACTAAAACTTTTATAGCTAAATAACGTGGGCTCTCAATCCAGACGCTTCGTAAAGAGGCATAGTCTAGATCTCGGAAAGTACTATGTCTGGGTTAATAATGTTTATTTAGGAATTTAGTAAAGAATTTCTAAAATATTTTAAGAAATTCCCATATTTCTAGAATGTCGCATTACAGATTTATAGCGGTTTATCTTGGGCCCTCAGATCGTAAATGTCATTTCTCGAAAACTGAATTTATGTGACGAAATACATATCTACGACTTTAAAAGATGTTAGTTAGATACCTCTCTGAATTCGTAAAAAAGAAATAGTGACCCAAAAGTTAATCGTTAAAAAGTAAATGAGAGTTGAATTTGACCGAAACGTCTGAACTGAGGGTCCAAGATTTTCGGCTTTTTTTACTAGACTTAACCTCATAGATAAACGCAAACTAGACTAAGATGTTCTACTATTTTTTACTAAATTTTAACGTATCGTCCGTTCTTCTAAGTGCTATATTTTAAGAGAAAATTGATTTTTAAATTTGTATAGGAAGATGTCTTGTAGGGTGACCATAATGTTTTGAATATCCTATACCTAGGGATACTGATATAAGGGAATATAGTGGAAGAAGTCAAGAGAAATAGGCCCGAATCCGTCTCGGCTGGGCAGCGGAGCGGCGTTCGGGAAGCTTCGCAGTATCTTTTCGTCCAACATATAATACCACAGTTTTTCAAGACAAAAGTCAATAACAAGTGCGTATTGGCAGTGATGACATAATGACACTGAAAGCATTCAAGTGGCTAAGTAGCGTTTCACATTATCCGATCCGATATCTGTGTCGGAGGCCGACACGATATCGGGGTAAGTAAAATGTATGAAATATGTACCTGTCTTTCATATTGTCCCGCCCGATATCGGATATCGGAGCACGGCATTTCATACATTTTACTTACCCCGATATCGTATCGGCGTCCGACACCGATATCGGATCGGATAATGTGAAAACGCTCTTAGAGTCATACAAAGGGCAATGGAAAGGGCTATGCTCGGTGTTTTCTTATGTGTCCGTTTGCAACTCCGATACAAGTTTCGATTAAAAATCGGAATCGGAGGTGGAAAATCAATCAGAAGTTCCTACCTTTCTGAATCGGAATCAGATCTCTGTTATATGTCTGATTTATAATATAGGCCTAGTTGCCTGAAGCAAATAAATAAAAAAGAACACTTATTTAGTTTTAATAATGTTTGCACCATCAAATTATAATCCTATAGTATATTCTGACAGACTTTTTGTAGGCCGTGTGCGTTGCGCTATTGCTATCGCTGTGTGTTCTATTTTTCACCTACAAAAAAACGGTCACCAATTAATTATCGGACATGGGCGGGTAGCGGTAGAATGAATGTTTGCGAAAATAAAAAAAAAGTTGACAATGAAAGTATTGTCAACTAACAATAATTATAATAATAACGTATCTATTATTATATTACGTAAATAATATATGTATTATATATATATTATAAAATTATTTATATTACAAGTTATATACAAAAATTTCGTTAATTAATTTCGTAAATATACATAGTTTATATGTATAAAATTACAAAATTATATTTCGAATATTTTAATTATTACAAGAGAGTAACCATAACATTACTATTTAAAAAAAGCATGAGTAAAACCAAAAGAAAATAACAGATAATTAATTATTATGGGAGTAACTATAACATTACTATTAAAAAACGGGTAAATCAAATAGAAAACAAAAACAAGCAATCTTTCTATTACATCAGACGATAGGAATCGAACTTGGGACCTCTTACTCGTCAGACATGTATCATACGCATTGCGCCACGGCGGAATGACAGTGGCGGCGCGCGCGTAAGAAAACGGAACTAAGCCCCGCACTTCCCCTCTGGGCCGACCAATCGTAGCCGTTCGCTGGGATGACGATGCGCAGACGAGTTAATTTGTAGCACACAACGATAATACCTGTTGTGTTTCACGCGCTTGCGTTTAAACACACACATTTATTACGTTAGTGTGGGGGTGCTACGCGAAATAAGTAACAGAGTGTACCTATGGCCAAGATCTGGAGTACCTACCAGAGATTCCAAAAATAAATTTTGGACAAAATCATTTTTTTTTTTGACTGATCAGTATGTATCCTCTCGTACAATCCCCAGGGGTATATTCCTAGGTATAGGATATTCAAAACATTATGGCCACCCTACACGACATCTTCCTATACAAAATTGAAAATTAATTTTCTCTTAAAGTATAACACTTAGAAAATCGGACGATACGTTAAAATTTAGTAAAAAATAGTAGAACATTTTAGTCTAGTTTGCGTTTATCTATGAGGTTAAGTCTAGTAAAAAAAGCCGAAAATCTTGGGCCCTCAGTTCAGACGTTTCGGTAAAATTCAACTTTCATTTACTTTTTAACGATTAACTTTTGGGTCACTATTTCTTTTTTACGAATTCAGAGAGGTATCTAACTAACATCTTTTAAAGTCGTAGATATGTATTTCGTCATATAAATTCAGTTTTCGAGAAATGACATTTACGATCTGAGGGCCCAAGATAAACCGCTATAAATCTGTAATGCGACATTCTAGAAATTTGGGAATTTCTTAAAATATTTTAGAAATTCTTTACTAAATTCCTAAATAAACATTATTAACCCAGACATAGTACTTTCCGAGATCTAGACTATGCCTCTTTACGAAGCATCTGGATTGAGGGCCCACGTTATTTAGCTATAAAAGTTTTAGTTTTTGTTTTAGAAATTTATGGATTAGTGCTCTAAGTTTTACTAATTTTTTACTAAATTCCCTGTAAATCTGGTTTCGTTTCGTAAGGATTTAAAAAATGGGCTCTCAATCCAGATGCACACCAATTTCACTAGATAATATTATAAATGTGAAATGTCGTGTGTGCATAATTGTTACTTATGTTTAAAAATGTGGTCAATTGAGTTCAAAATCAACTTAACGTATTTATTTACCTAATATATGCTCATACTCAGAGACATTCATTAGCGTCCCTTAGGGCCTGTTTCACAATGTCCGAGTAAGCACTACTCACTGAATAAATTCAAAAATTTGACAGAATTTGTATGAAATTATCTGCCAAGTAAGATACTCGAAACTTAATCATAGTTGGTGAAATAGGCCCTTAATGTCCATTAACGTTAATAATCACTTAACTTCTTTACGGGCCATTAAGAAATTGTCACAGAGTTTTTCATTTTAAAACTGTGTAAAACTGTCAATATGACAATTTCTAGTTAAGTTAGAGAGTAAGAGTTAGGTCTCTGAGTATGAGCATAATATTGGCTAAATAAATACGTTAAGTTGATTTTAAACTCAAAAACATTCAACAGCCTAATATAGATTAACGCGTCATAGGTTACTAATCCGGTAGCTAGCGTGACGCTTATAGCCTTCCTTGATAAATGGATTATATACCACAAAAAAAACCTTTCAAAGTAGTTGTTCCTGCGTTCGAACTAACGTATTTAGTTGAAATACTGTCTTGTACGTCAGGCGTGAATAAGGTTACTTTTAGGTAAGCATGCTCTATCGTCGACCACATCGTCTTTACAATATCGAAATGAAAGTCATTCTCATTTTTAGAATTTTATTTAATAAGTTTATGAATTTGAGCAAAAAATAATGACTGCCTCTTATTTTTTCAGCCACATACTGCATCACAAACGACGATTGTGACAAAACGTACCCATGTCGATGCGCGGTCCCGAGTGGTCACTGGGTAACGTTGAGTGACTCGTAAATTAGGTGTTGCATGTCAAGTTAGGGCACATTTTGTTCCCTAATGACTCGCAACGCTGTCAGGTTGTATAACAACATATTTCGCGTTTGGTGGCAAGTTCCGGGATACTAGGCAACTTTGCGGCGTCATATACCTAGATTGAGCGTTGCGCATCATGTTAGGGGACATTTTGTTCCCAAGTGTATCTAGTAATAATATTATCATATTACAATAATGGCAGAGGGAGGTTTATTTAACTTTTGTTGACTTCGAAAAGGCCTTTAATACGCTGAAGTGGTCCAGCATCTGGTCTCGTCTGCTCAGCATTGGAGTACCACCCAAAATTGTTCGTCTTCTGGAGGCTATCTACAAGAAGTATTCTTGTAAGGTAGCGCACGACGGCCTCATCTCTGCTGACATCGCAGTGCACGCTGGTGTCCGCCAGGGCTGCCTACTTTCGCCGCTTCTTTTTCTTGTGGTGTGAAAAAACCCTCACCGTTGATGTTGAACTCAAAGGTAGTGGAACGCGTACACAATTTTACCTACCTTGAAAGCGTCGTGACAGAAACCGGAGGTAGTGAAGAGGACATCACTTCACGGATCGCCAAAGCCTGAGCAACCTTCGCGTAGCTAAGACCTGTTTGGCAGTCGCGTAAATTGACCCGAAGGATAAAACTCAAGATCTTCGGGTCCAATGTAAAACCTGTACTCCTATACGGGTGCGAAACGTGGAAGGTTACGAAAGATATCTCACGCCAAATCCAAGTTTTCGTCAACCGCTGTCTTTGTCGCATTCTCGGAATTTACTGGCCCGAGACTATATCTAACATAGAGCTGTTAGAAAAATGCCACGAGAGCCCGATCGGCCGCCAGATCAAGCGTCGCAAGTGGAGATGGATTGGCCACACGCTCCGAAGGGATTCCAATCACATACCCAAACAAACGTTGGACTGGAACCCCCAAGGAAAAAGAAAGCGTGGCCGTCCCCGTCAAACTTGGCGTCGCACCGTGTTGGCAGAAGCGGCGAACAACGGAATGATGTGGATCGAGGTGAAGCGTGAAGCTCAAGACCGTTCGCGATGGAGGATTACTGTGGACGCCCTCTGACCCATCTAGGGGACATAGGACATTAAGTCACACACAGCTTTTTTAAAACAATAAAAGTAGGACAGCTGATGTACACGGGTGAGGTTAACCCACAATTGGATTTTCTTACAGTAAACCAAATGCAATATAAATGAGATAGAAATTTTGCAGTTGAGGATAATTATAAATGTATGTTAATTTTACACTCAGAGATTTTTCCTTTACTTCAGAAATTAAGTTGTATTTTAATTTTTTGCTCGATTGATGTTTGTCTTGTATAGCTATGGAATAAATTATTTTTTAAACAAAGACTACCTATAGATTTTTTAAAAGGAAATAAAAATGTAGGTAATATTTTCTAAGGAAAAACGTGGGAAATTATAACATAGGAAAACAAAATTAATAAGGAACAAGAGAATAAACATGATTTTCTTTTCCATACAATATCGTAGCACTGGGCCAAATATTTGCTCAGCGAGATAACTTTCCTGTAATTTTGATACAACATAATATACAATATTCATTCGTTTTGATAAGAAATTTACCCTAATTTACCTGGAGCCGATACCGGTCTGCGTGAACTTAGCAGACAATTTTCCATCAGAGTTTAGAGGTATGTGGAACAGAGAGTAAAGTCCACAGACCAGACGATTGTTATATCTGGTGGTCAACTGCCCGATACATCATTTTGGGCTGTTGTATCTATTCAAATCGCGCGGAGAACTTTGCTCGCGCGATGCAGGATTCGTAGTTCTTATGTAGCGATAGATGTCAGTATAAGAGCATAAAAAAGAGACACAATAAGAATTAGGTACTCCTGTATCGCGTATGTTCATCAATGAACAATTGAAAGAGGTGTTTATGTTTCCGTAAACTTAGCAGAAAATTTTCCACCAGAGCGTAAAGAAGAAATACACTAAGAATAACTCAATACTTTATTGC
The DNA here is from genome assembly GCA_030763345.1 of Mythimna separata. Taxonomy (NCBI): domain Eukaryota; kingdom Metazoa; phylum Arthropoda; class Insecta; order Lepidoptera; family Noctuidae; genus Mythimna; species Mythimna separata. The sequence continues at coordinate 2,964,687 of CM061175.1, forward strand.
ATTCCACATGTAAACTTAGATGGTAAAATCTTAAAATTAGATCACATGGACCCTGTCGGGCACAGCAAAATAGTGAGTTAGGAGAGAGGAAGCACTTTTAATTTATAATTACAAAATAGAAGGTAGACACTTTCTAAGAAAAATCCACTCCAAGCACAATTCCAGTATCGTACGTGTGTTCACAAATATGTACATAACCCACATACACAAGACGCCCTGATCTGGAACAACTATCTGTATGCTGCACAAATATTTGTCCCGTGCAGGAACCGAGCTTGGGACATGCAGCACCAGTACAATAGTTCTGGAGTTCCTGATACTATATGAAAATAGTGTTTTTCCTGGGAAAAGCAAATGAAAAGAAAATATATTTTTACATATTCGATGACTTACGTTTGTAATTATATAATTTTATATACATACTAGCTTTTACCCGCGGCTTCGCTCCCGTCAAATGACTACTCTACATATCCTACGCTACCCTATCCTACCTTCCCTACCTACCCTACACTAACCTACACTACCCTATACTACCCTACACTACCCTACACAAACCTACACTACCCTACACTACCTAACTTTTTTTTTTAGATTTAAACTATCCTATCTCTCAAGTTGGATCGAACTGCGCATGGTGTGGGAATTTTATTATAATCGGTTAAATGGTTTAGGAGTCCATTGAGGACAAACATTGTGACACGAGATTTATATATATTAAGATTTAGAAATTATAATAATAGAAATTTTATATATATACCATATAATTTTACACAATTTACCAATAAACCAATATTTCGAAACAAATCAAACTAAATTAAAGGGGTATTAGGGGTAGAGATTTGGAACCTCCTTTCTTAACGTTTCTATACCATCATAAAAGGAATCTCAGTTTTAAACAGCGTTCCAGGTTTGAGCTGGACTATAATGACAAAAAAAGAAAAATGTACTAATATAAAATTTTATTTAGTACACAGTGATTTGATTTAATTATCTCTAGAGCAGAGGTGGACAACTCGTCTATTGCGTTCGATCGGACAATCTTGGTTGTTAATCAAGTCGATCCTGGGAAGCACTAGTGTAATTACAGGCCAAGAGGAGTTTGGCGCAAGGCGGCAGATAGGTAAGTATTATTGACCGTACTATATTGTCAAAAGGAAATGAATCGTATTGGAGGTAGGTTACTCAAATCTTTGAGCTCAAATCGCTTGTTCTTTCATAGTTGATTTTCTGATTTCTCAGCATAATTCGACAATTATTTTTTTACTATTTTAATGAAGCCTTCTACTAATGAACGTTTTCGAAGCGTTGTGCTAAGTTTTTGGTATGGCATTTTTATTCTTATTACTAGCTGCTGCCCGCGACGTCGTCTGCGTGAAGGCTCTACAGCACCAAAAATAATTAAGATGTCGCTATAGCATTAGAAGTAAACAACTTTTAAAATAGCATTAAAATACATGTTTTTTTTTTGCAAGCGAAGCAAGTTTAGAGAATTATATGGGAATCCTGCTGAGTTCAGTCATAAGTTGTGACTGAAGGAAATAGAAAAAATGATGTATGTGTGGAATATCAGTCTTGCCATGAAGTACCGTGTTATCCCAGTTAATGGGTTGTGGAGGTCTGGTAGGCAGCCGCTCCTCGTAAAATACTGGTATTCAGCTAAATCCGGCTTGACTGGAAGGCGACCCCAATATAGTTGAGAAAAGGCTAGGCAGATGATGATGGTGATGTATGTGTGGAATGTATTCCATTCCAGGACACAAAAGTGTAAAAATACGTACAAAGATATCGTACCTTACAACACTTCCCTATAAATTACGTTGCCAGGTGCCAAAATGTAAAGAGAATCAGGACTGGTGACGCGGGAGCAAGCACCGTACAGTTGCCTTTGTGAGAAGCAACTCGTCCTGAGAACTGTACGCGCTTGAACTGGAACGGGAAGTTGTAAGGTAGGGGGGAAATGCGTGGTATAAATGCTGCCTCGCCGATGCCACAACCATAAGAATTTCTGCTCTAATGGTGTGTCTGTGGAGTGAGACGACTTTAAGGCGAGTCTCGTTACACAGCTCTGGAGGAGATAGATTCCGAAGAAGCACAATTGGGACACTGACCTTGGGGTGTTCAGAAATTCCACGGGATAACGTTATCTTGCTCGACAACAGTGTTTATCCAGGTGTAGACCACATCATTCCCCTCAATTTCCCAGAGAATGCATTCGTTAATTGCTGCAGCCTGATCATTTATGGGCATCTAAATGGCCTACTCGCACACCCAAGAATTCTACTGGTGCAGTATACTGACATCCCCGTACACACAGCGAATGAGTTCTTCTAAGCTGGATACTATTTTTTTGTATCACCCAAAGGTTGACTGGCAGAAAATGCCTAAGGCATTAAGTCCGCTTCTGTACTTCTACCAAGAGAGTGTACCACTCTACCGAGAGACTCTAGCAGCACCACCTGTCCACCTCTCGCTTCTTGTGTGCGTTTGCCATGACTTAGAAGGACATCGTAAAATTCCTGAACACGTGCATTGTCTCCAAGCTGAGCATTAAAAATTAGCATTTCTAATTGAACTTAACTTCAGGTGGAATACGCGAGAGATCAAGTCGTGCCTGTCGTACGAAGCCTATCCTGCAAGGAGTTGAGATGTTATTTCAGGTTACTTTGGGTTGGTAGTGAATAGTGATGATAGTGAAGAGGTCCGGGCGACCAAACTTTCGCACGTAACAAAATGCATCTTGGGTCCTCTCGTGCATGTACCACGGACCTTTTGTGAAGGTGGAGGGAAGAATGACCATGAATGAGCATTTGTATTATTCTACATAGAGATAGACGTAGTTCTCAGCTTTGAGCTTTCTTTGGTTGGACCTTATAAATACCAAACGCTCTGTCTCAATTTTGGCGTACATGTCCTAAGAAACTGAGTAAAGAGCGTACGATAATGGCGGAGATAAGAACCATTGTTTACCCTCAGCTGGATCAAGAAGCTGTAGAAATGCATGGTGGATGGTTTTTTTTATGATTTGGGGTGCCTGTCTGGGGGTCTACATTATAGTGGGCAAAATGGTAGCCAACCTCTCCGCGACAGAACTGAAATGAGAGGATATTGAAGAGAATCGTACGCACGGTGAGTCTCGCTGATCCTTCGAAGCCGCTCATCATGCGTGCGTAAAACGATGTCTCTTTTATCACACTCCTGATTGACTAACACAACAGCTACCTCATTCGTCGTTGGAGCATTATACCACCCTGGATGGGCTGTGATCGGCCTTCTATCTGCTCTGATGACAAACTTAAAGTGGTTGCGCTCGTTCTCAGGCACCGACGCGAGGGCTGCTTTGAAGTTGCTAATTTGCGGATTAACGTTATGCAACATACTTTGCAATCCTTTGAACAGACCAGACCAAATTGAGGATGTGTCTACTTCAACACTTGTTTGTTGTTCACCAAACGAAGTCATCTGGAAGGCGCTGTTATAAGCTCGAATGTATTTAAAAAAATGGCTGGACTTCGAATGCTTGCCATTTAGTCCCCTTTTCCATTTGCGGACTTGGCAGTGGGTACGAACTTCTTCTAAGGCAACCATATCTCCATGGGCGGCGTAGTTAATCACGATATTGTAGATAAATCCACTTCCTTCTTTATTAGCCGTTTGCTCTTCGATATCGTAAACCGTGGATTCATCATCAGATGTCGAAAGTTGATTTATGTCACGACACAGGCGATCTTATTCTATTTGTGCCACACGCTGTTCTCTTGGATTCTGTCACGTTCTTGCGATAAATGAGCTTCAATGTCACTTCATCATCAATGAACATCACTTTTTTGTAATACTTAACACCGCATTTTTTTTTAATTGTCTTCCTCAACTCTGCTCAAGATTTTGAGGGTTTTGTTGGAACTTGTATTTGTCAAACGAACTATACGATACAACTGTTATGAAGAAAATGCAAATGCCATCTATGAATTTTAAGAATAAGTAACTACTAACCTCGCGAACATGATAAAATTTTAATTATAAATTTCCAAAAAGTGTTAATATGTAACTTGATTTGATTTTTATGAAATGTCATAGATGGCGCTGCTTTAAAATTTACTTTATACTACAAACATTCATTAAATTATGTTTTTTCTGCCCAAGTTACTTAACTGGCGTAGTTTTTATATTGTAAAGCTAAATAATAGCATGGCTTACTCAAAAACAACATTTATTTATACGTCGTTAGATTACACGCTGCCAAATAATGCGTTAGAAAAATAAAGATTCACAGCTCCTCCCCCGTAGGTGATAGCGTGATAATATGTAGCCTATTTGTTTTTCCGACCTCTCAGTAATATTCATGCAAAATTTGAAGTAAATCCATGCAGTACTTTTTGAGTTTAGCCCGGACATACAGATAAACAGACAAACAGACAAACAGACAAACAGACATGAATTCTAAAAACTATATTTTTGGCTTCGGTATCGATTGTAGATCACGCCCCAAGTATTCTTTTAAAAAAATATTCAATGTACAGTTCTGACTTTCCTACGATTTTATTATATGTATAGATAAAACTAATTTTATAATTGGTAAATCTTAAGAGTCTAATTAGAAATCGATCGTGTGTCGAATCAAGTTGGGCATACCTGCTCAAGAGGTCTATAAAATAAGCCTGATTGGACTGTATTGAAACCTGTTACAATATAAAATAACATAAAATTAGTTTCGTCTTCGCAGCGACAACGTTCAATCCAATTAGAGATTGCAGTTTTCTATGGATTATGGTACAAGTGAGACAGGAAAGCGATTTATTTTTAGCTCGCAAACTATAAGTCTTACTTAGAAGAAAATTCAGAAGAGAAGGCGGGTTTCTGATTCTGAATAGAGCCAAGTTTCATAGGTTTTCAGGCTTAGTACGTTTGGGACCCAGTGGGAAGTAGAGAAGAAGAAGTGAGCAGTGGTGGCCTAGTGGTAACTGCCCCGACTTGCAAGTTGTAGGTCGCGGGTTCAAACCCGGTCAGGCGCATTACTTTGTGTAATTTATTTTCATCACCACTGCTCTCAAAACGGTGAAGGAAAACATCGTGAGGAAACCGGCATGTCCTAGAACCAAAAAGTCGAAGACATGTGACATCCACCAATCCGCAATGGGCCTGCGCGGTGGATTATGGCCCATTCCCTCTCCTAGAGAGGAGGCCTGAGTCCCAGCAGTGGGAACATTATAAGGCCGATAATGCTAAAAAAAAAAATGAGTCCATATTTCAAGAACTCTACATCAAGCAGTTTTATCATCTTCGGTACAGTCCCGTATCCTCACCTTTTTGGTCACGTATGCCGGGCGAGAGGAGGTGGCTATTGAGTGACTCGTGGTCCAGGGAAAGATTGAGGATACGAGGCCACGAGAAAGATTGCCTATGAGGTGCACGGACCAGATAAAAGCGGCAGTAAATGACTTATCATCACTATACGAGTGCATTAGGAAGGCGGCCATCAGATAAGAGTTGCTGCCTGTTGTGAAGCTTGCTGAAGTGATGACCACGACCACTCTGTCAAGAGTGTTACCGTGATTCCGACGAAGAAGAACTTAGTGAAAATTATTATAATTTGAAATTTTCTCTTTCGTTGAGCCTAAGGACTCGATCATGTCTTTGAAGCGTTTTCAAGACACAACATAGAACAGGTTATTCACAAAAATTCGAAAATACAAAATTTATGCAGGCGGAGTCGCTAGCAGAAGCTAGTACAGAGTAAAAAGACTTCGCTACAAAGAAACTCTGACAGGCATCTAGATTTTTGAGCAGACGTAGTGAGATGAATGTTGATGAGAGAGATCAAAGCGATTTTATAAATTTTAATATCAAGATAAAAAAAATATACAATCAAAATAACTTGAATTTCGGAAGTCGGGGCTTAATAACAAACAAACAATGCCAGAAACATCGACTTCCCAAATTACAGATATTTTGATTATTTGTTTTTTGTATCTTTTGTTGTTTTTTTTTTGTAGTGCAGTCAATTATTTTTTTTTATTTATATAATAACACATTATGAAGTTAGTATGTGTCACAACACAAACATATCGATTGCGGACCCAGATTAGCCGCTGTAAAAACAACATGGCCAAATGGGGTTTCCTCTACCCATCATTAACGCAGTGCCAGTGTGGAGCAGCTACCCAGGACATGCGGCACTTGCTATGCTGTCCATCCTGCACAACCACCTGTACTTTGCAGGATCTAAATAAGGCCAATGCCAAAACCGTACAGGTTGCCAAATACTGGGCAGAAAAAGTTTAATGAGAGCATCGATACGAAAAGAAGAAGAACACTAATATCATACATTGTTTTATTGTAAAGTTCCCATGCCTACCTTTCACCTTCCGGCTGCCTCATCAGATTAGTTAGATCAAAGAGTAGAAAATATAGCTTCGATAATACCATATAGCAAAGTGCACCTCATGATAATCCTGATGAGCACATCATCATCTCATCATCTGCCTAGCCTTTTCCCAACTATATTGGGGTCGGCTTCCAGTCAAGCCGGATTCAGCTGAATACCAGTATTTTACGAAGAGCGGCTGCCTACCAGACCTCCACAACCCATTAACTGGGGTAACACGGTACTCCATGGCAAGACTGGAATCAGATTTACTGGCTTCTGACTATCCGTAACGACTGCCAAAGATCTTCAAATGACAGCCGGGACCAACGGCTTAACGTGCTTTCCGAGGCACGGAGGAAACTCGTTATGTTAAGATGGTCACCCATCCACAGACCAACCTAGGCAAGCGTTGCTTAACCTCGAAGATCGACCCGTGCGGCTGTTATTATCTAGCCACGAGCTCCTCATTACAACATAAATTGATTACGGATTTCCGATGCCAACCTTTCGGCTCCATCAACATTATTAAATCAATTTGATGATACCATTTTCAACGTTAAGTTCAATGATACAAACTTTACTGTAAAAGTGTGAAGTTTCGTTGTCAATTTCTGTTTTTTTTTTTCAGTTCCACTTCATCAAATATAACTTTGTGACTATATACCTACGAGTACGCTTGAGTTCTCGATCATCATCATCATCTGCCTAGTCTTTTCCCAACCATATTGGGATCGGCTTCCATTCAAGCCGGATTAGCTGAATAGGTACCAGCTTGAGTTTTTGATAATAATTATACTAAAATCACGATATTATTCGGTCTTATGAATGTTTATATTTATTTAATTCGCCATTAAATATTACTGCAAATTTTCACTAACTCATTTAGTTTCACCTTCAGTAAAGACGGGGACTGTGCCTAATTATACCCAAAAGCTTACAGAAAACTTTAACAAAAAAGGTCAGGTCCCTTTATTGATTTAAAACTAACTTCTGGTAGCGGCATTAATCACACAAGTAGAAAATTATTTCAAGGGAACGTTGTCCTTTGGTAGAAAAAAAGGTCACCCAAACTGGTCAAGTAGTTTGAACATTTGAACATACAAACAACACGTTGTTTTAATGATAATCTATATACATATAAGATCGATACATAAGTTCCCGTTTGACCTCTATCTCACCTGATGGTGAGCGATAATGTGGCCAACATGATGCAGTACGCTTGCCTACAAGTAACCTACTCATTCTTTACTTAAGAGGCCTGCGTACACCGCGCGCTATATCGAGTTGAGACGAAATAAAATACGTTTTTGAGGTTGATGGAATCAATCCAGATAGTATAAACAATTCTTGGACTCACTGACTGGAGTAAAGTCAACATCCACACACTGACAGTTGCTTGCTGTGATAGCAATACAAACTATTGGAAATTTGGAAGATGTTCCGTAATACCAAAAATGATGAATGAAAAATCAATGTATTTCCAATATTGTTTCGAGTATTTATAACTTGATAATAAATTTATCTGTGTTACTACGGAGAGATATCTTGAAATATTGTTGGTTATAATATAGAAAAAACCAAATAAAAACATGACATTTTTGCTGTGAAAATGTGCAAATTTAAATTCGCTTAAAAGTTTTGGGTAAGTTTTTCAAAAAAAAAAAGACGACGTAGGAACCTATATAAATATTGTCTGAATCCGAATAACATCATATTATGCAAAACGCCACAAGCATGGGGCAGAGGTGTGGTGGTACTTTTTTTTAAGAAGGGCGACAATGCCCTCCTTAAGAACTACAGGCCCATCTCACTTCTGAGCCATGTCTACAAGTTGTTTTCCAGAGTCATCACGAATCGTCTTGCGCGCAGGTTCGACGACTTCCAGCCTCCTGAACAAGCCGGATTCCGAAAAGGCTTTAGCACCGTAGACCACATACATACGCTACGGCAGGTTATACAGAAGACTGAGGAGTATAACCTACCTTTTTGCTTAGCGTTTGTGGATTACGAGAAAGCCTTTGATTTGATCGAGACTTGGGCTGTACTGCAGTCTCTCCAACGGTGCCAGATTGACTATCGGTACATCGAAGTGCTGAAATGTTTGTACAAAAACGCCACCATGTCAGTCCGACTCCAGGATCAGACCTCGAAACCTATCCTCTTACAGCGGGGTGTGAGGCAGGGAGACGTTATCTCTCCGAAACTGTTTACGGCCGCATTGGAGGATGTCTTCAAGGTTCTGGAATGGAGAGGGCGAGGCATCAATGTCAACGGCGAGTACATCACTCACCTTCAGTTTGCCGACGACATAGTAGTCATGACTGAGACTACGGAGGAGCTCAGTACAATGATCGGTGATCTCAGTAGGGCTTCCGAAAGAGTGGGACTCAAAATGAACATGGACAAAACCAAAGTCATGGTAAACATCCATGTAGCTCCCACTCCTATCAAGATCGGAGACTCTACACTCGAAGTTGTGGACGACTACGTCTACCTGGGACAGACGGTCCAGTTGGGTAGATCTTACTTCGAGAAAGAGATCAATCGTCGAATCCGACTCGGCTGGGCAGCGTTCTGGAAGCTGCACGGTATCTTCTCGTCCAACCTACCGCAGTGTCTCAAGATAAAAGTCTATGACCAGTGTGTGTTGCCAGTGATGACATATGGCTCGGAAACGTGGTCGCTCACAATGGGCCTCATCAGAAGGCTTAAAGTCACCCAAAGAGCAATAGAAAGGGCTATGCTCGGAGTTTCCTTGCGCGATCACATCAGGAATGAAGATATCTGCAAGAGAACTAAGGTTACCGACATAGCCCGAAGAATCGCCAAACTTAAGTGGCAGTGCGCAGGGCACATTGCTCGTAGAACAGATGGTCGATGGGGACGGAAGGTTCTAGAGGGGCGGCCACGTACCGGAAGACGCAGCGTCGGAAGGCCTCTCACAAGGTGGACCGACGACCTGGCGAAGGTCGCAGGAATCCGATGGATGCGAGACGCGCAGGACCGGTCGCTGTGGCGACGCTTGGGGGAGGCCTATGGCCAGCAGTGGACGTCTTTCGGCTGAGATGATGATGATGATGATGGTGGTGTAAATATGCTTAAACTGCAAATGATTTTGGTGTTATGTTTGTATGGATAATTCTAATGTCGCGGTCATCTTAAATACCTCTAAGTTGTAGCTGCTGTTGGTGCTGCAGTGAAAACACAGACTCCAGCAAGGAATTCCACTCCCTACCTGTATGCATAATAATTAAGTTCCCAAAACGCTTTGTGCGTCACTGCTCTGATTTCATCTAATTTTCGACCACACAACAACTAAAAAGGTTACAATGGTAAAAAGCACAGGAAGTATGTCCGGCAAAAACACACTTTACAGGGAAATTAAATGGAAGGCTGTGAAGCGAGGGGTACAAATTAGGCTTGATTAAAGATAGCCCAGACCTCGCCTCCGGGTGTACCCATTCATTTCTCAAATAAAACCTTCGTGGAAATTCTGAGGACAGAATGCTATTTTTGTGAAATTAGTTTTAATGGTTAATTATTACAGACAAAGTAAAGGCTTTTTCTTCTATTTTTTAACAGTTGCCAACGACTTTGCGTGCATGTAACTTGTCACTAAGATGACTATGACCTATTCTCTACTCAGATCTATTAAATAAGTAAACAGAAATGGTTTTATAAAATTTGGTCAAGCCGTTTCGGAAGAGTTCTTTAATATACCGTGTGAGACAAGATTTTTATATGTTAAATTTATTTGAAACTAGCACAGGTTAAATAAACAGAATACGGCATGAAGATAGACTTCGGTTGATAGCAACAAAACTACCAATACTTATAAAAAAAGACTATTTTGTGTGTAATTATTTTCTTTTTACCGTTACACCAGGTGTCTACATCTCTTTTTTCTTCCAACTCTCCTTTCGTGGTATACTGGAAGAGATTTATTTAGAAACTAGCTGCTGCCCGCGACGTCGTCTGCGTGAAGGCTCTACAGCACCAAAAATAATTAAGATGTCGCTATAGCATTAGAAGTAAACAACTTTTAAAATAGCATTAAAATACATGTTTTTTTTTTGCAAGCGAAGCAAGTTTAGAGAATTATATGGGAATCCTGCTGAGTTCAGTCATAAGTTGTGACTGAAGGAAATAGAAAAAATGATGTATGTGTGGAATATCAGTCTTGCCATGAAGTACCGTGTTATCCCAGTTAATGGGTTGTGGAGGTCTGGTAGGCAGCCGCTCCTCGTAAAATACTGGTATTCAGCTAAATCCGGCTTGACTGGAAGGCGACCCCAATATAGTTGAGAAAAGGCTAGGCAGATGATGATGGTGATGTATGTGTGGAATGTATTCCATTCCAGGACACAAAAGTGTAAAAATACGTACAAAGATATCGTACCTTACAACACTTCCCTATAAATTACGTTGCCAGGTGCCAAAATGTAAAGAGAATCAGGACTGGTGACGCGGGAGCAAGCACCGTACAGTTGCCTTTGTGAGAAGCAACTCGTCCTGAGAACTGTACGCGCTTGAACTGGAACGGGAAGTTGTAAGGTAGGGGGGAAATGCGTGGTATAAATGCTGCCTCGCCGATGCCACAACCATAAGAATTTCTGCTCTAATGGTGTGTCTGTGGAGTGAGACGACTTTAAGGCGAGTCTCGTTACACAGCTCTGGAGGAGATAGATTCCGAAGAAGCACAATTGGGACACTGACCTTGGGGTGTTCAGAAATTCCACGGGATAACGTTATCTTGCTCGACAACAGTGTTTATCCAGGTGTAGACCACATCATTCCCCTCAATTTCCCAGAGAATGCATTCGTTAATTGCTGCAGCCTGATCATTTATGGGCATCTAAATGGCCTACTCGCACACCCAAGAATTCTACTGGTGCAGTATACTGACATCCCCGTACACACAGCGAATGAGTTCTTCTAAGCTGGATACTATTTTTTTGTATCACCCAAAGGTTGACTGGCAGAAAATGCCTAAGGCATTAAGTCCGCTTCTGTACTTCTACCAAGAGAGTGTACCACTCTACCGAGAGACTCTAGCAGCACCACCTGTCCACCTCTCGCTTCTTGTGTGCGTTTGCCATGACTTAGAAGGACATCGTAAAATTCCTGAACACGTGCATTGTCTCCAAGCTGAGCATTAAAAATTAGCATTTCTAATTGAACTTAACTTCAGGTGGAATACGCGAGAGATCAAGTCGTGCCTGTCGTACGAAGCCTATCCTGCAAGGAGTTGAGATGTTATTTCAGGTTACTTTGGGTTGGTAGTGAATAGTGATGATAGTGAAGAGGTCCGGGCGACCAAACTTTCGCACGTAACAAAATGCATCTTGGGTCCTCTCGTGCATGTACCACGGACCTTTTGTGAAGGTGGAGGGAAGAATGACCATGAATGAGCATTTGTATTATTCTACATAGAGATAGACGTAGTTCTCAGCTTTGAGCTTTCTTTGGTTGGACCTTATAAATACCAAACGCTCTGTCTCAATTTTGGCGTACATGTCCTAAGAAACTGAGTAAAGAGCGTACGATAATGGCGGAGATAAGAACCATTGTTTACCCTCAGCTGGATCAAGAAGCTGTAGAAATGCATGGTGGATGGTTTTTTTTATGATTTGGGGTGCCTGTCTGGGGGTCTACATTATAGTGGGCAAAATGGTAGCCAACCTCTCCGCGACAGAACTGAAATGAGAGGATATTGAAGAGAATCGTACGCACGGTGAGTCTCGCTGATCCTTCGAAGCCGCTCATCATGCGTGCGTAAAACGATGTCTCTTTTATCACACTCCTGATTGACTAACACAACAGCTACCTCATTCGTCGTTGGAGCATTATACCACCCTGGATGGGCTGTGATCGGCCTTCTATCTGCTCTGATGACAAACTTAAAGTGGTTGCGCTCGTTCTCAGGCACCGACGCGAGGGCTGCTTTGAAGTTGCTAATTTGCGGATTAACGTTATGCAACATACTTTGCAATCCTTTGAACAGACCAGACCAAATTGAGGATGTGTCTACTTCAACACTTGTTTGTTGTTCACCAAACGAAGTCATCTGGAAGGCGCTGTTATAAGCTCGAATGTATTTAAAAAAATGGCTGGACTTCGAATGCTTGCCATTTAGTCCCCTTTTCCATTTGCGGACTTGGCAGTGGGTACGAACTTCTTCTAAGGCAACCATATCTCCATGGGCGGCGTAGTTAATCACGATATTGTAGATAAATCCACTTCCTTCTTTATTAGCCGTTTGCTCTTCGATATCGTAAACCGTGGATTCATCATCAGATGTCGAAAGTTGATTTATGTCACGACACAGGCGATCTTATTCTATTTGTGCCACACGCTGTTCTCTTGGATTCTGTCACGTTCTTGCGATAAATGAGCTTCAATGTCACTTCATCATCAATGAACATCACTTTTTTGTAATACTTAACACCGCATTTTTTTTTAATTGTCTTCCTCAACTCTGCTCAAGATTTTGAGGGTTTTGTTGGAACTTGTATTTGTCAAACGAACTATACGATACAACTGTTATGAAGAAAATGCAAATGCCATCTATGAATTTTAAGAATAAGTAACTACTAACCTCGCGAACATGATAAAATTTTAATTATAAATTTCCAAAAAGTGTTAATATGTAACTTGATTTGATTTTTATGAAATGTCATAGATGGCGCTGCTTTAAAATTTACTTTATACTACAAACATTCATTAAATTATGTTTTTTCTGCCCAAGTTACTTAACTGGCGTAGTTTTTATATTGTAAAGCTAAATAATAGCATGGCTTACTCAAAAACAACATTTATTTATACGTCGTTAGATTACACGCTGCCAAATAATGCGTTAGAAAAATAAAGATTCACAGCTCCTCCCCCGTAGGTGATAGCGTGATAATATGTAGCCTATTTGTTTTTCCGACCTCTCAGTAATATTCATGCAAAATTTGAAGTAAATCCATGCAGTACTTTTTGAGTTTAGCCCGGACATACAGATAAACAGACAAACAGACAAACAGACAAACAGACATGAATTCTAAAAACTATATTTTTGGCTTCGGTATCGATTGTAGATCACGCCCCAAGTATTCTTTTAAAAAAATATTCAATGTACAGTTCTGACTTTCCTACGATTTTATTATATGTATAGATAAGCATCGCCTTCTTCTTATCTATTTTTTTGTGTGTGTAAAGAAACAGTTCAATAAATTAATAAGTTACCTGTTAGAAATATTAACATAAATATCGACAAAATAATATCCAAACTTGTACCACACGCAATAATTGGTTTCCAATTCTACGAGTACCTATCTCAACAAGTGCAAGTCGCACTGAAGTTAGTAGAGTTAATATAACTTTTAACGACTGCATTTGTATAAATACGACGCAATATATGTGGAAGGTTTGATACAAGAATTGATAATATTAAACATGAGAACTGAATCTTTTGACATTAAAAAAAAAAACTTTTAATTAAGTTGTACTTTGCTTGCCGCAGCACTGGGCATGTATACAAAAAATCAACTTTCTCAGTTTGGGATAAGAATCTGGGTCTACCAAAGTGTAGAGAAAATATTGTGGTCTTTTGCCTTGACATAGTCAGACGAAACTTATGGACTAACAATAGAAGTTACAAAAAACTAGATTTTCTTAACAAAAGAGGTCAAACGGTCACGGTTGACAAGTTCAATTGAACCGAGACCAGTCGCCTTGCCTATAGAAAATTTTGGAAACATATGAAGGCTGAAAGAGAAAAAAAAACTCCCGAATAAAGAAAAAAATCTGCCCGCATTCACATGTCTAGACGATCGTTCATTAATATGAAAGGAGAATGCTAATAAAAGTTATGCCAACGACAACGAAAAGGGGAATAAATTTTACCCACATAAATATGTACGACCCACTTTTATTTGACTAAGTTAAAGAAACTTTGGAGGTTGGGAGTAATTTTGTAATATGTGATTACGAACGTATGTGTCGTGTACTTACATACAGTCATTAATTAGCTAAGACCTCATTATAAAACCACTCACACTTCTCACGACGCTTTGTTTTCAGGTATGAAATCATGAAATGACTTCTCTGTTTTATGTATCAGACTTTTGCTGAGTAAAACCCGGTCGTGTTCTTTCTGATGCCCTTTGCGTTACAGAGCCACAAGCAGTTTGAAGATAATCAGATGATCAGCTTAAGGTTTCGACAGGCACGACACAACAACAATGAGGATTAAGTAGATAAGTTATTTCTAGACAAGCGTGCTCCATCGTCGACGACATCATTGCTTACCATCAGGTGAGATAGTGGTTAAACTTGAGCCTATCAAACACAAGCAAAATCAGCCTTTTAATGTTCCTACTATTGGGACTCAGGCCTCCTCTTTAGGAGGGGCCGTAATCCACCACCTAGTGTGTCTTTATGCAGGTCATATGTCCTTGAATGTTCAGTTTTTGGACATGCCATATCCTCACAATGTTTTCCTTCACAGATTGAGAGCAGTAGCAAAACAAAAAAAAATGTGTATCATAACACGAGCTCTTCCTAAAAATCTGGTTTTTAATCTATAAAAGAATTTTATTCAATAAAGGTACTGTTAATTCTTCATGTCTTTTATTTTGATCTGAACCAAAATACTGACAATCGAAACACAAAGGCTATGAACAATGTTAGCAAAATGTATACAAAGAGCAACAGATACTAGCGAGAATAAAACAACAGATATAATATGCTATCAGATAAACCGGGGATCTGGTTACAAAAAGCCGGTGCTTGCTTTAACACGTTACTTCCCAAAGGGAAATATAAAAAAATGATAGAAATACTTCACCCATTTTTGTTTTATTACGTAGAGATAAGGCAAAAAATAAGCAACCGTTTGTCATGTTATGCCCGTGAGACCCATCACCTGCAATTGTAAGTCGGGGTAAGGAATGTCGGTCACCAATATCGTCCGATGTGGCCCGATTGGAACATTCACCACTGCCCGACGTAGTGTCCTGTTGGTCATCATTATCTAATGAAATCTGAATGGAACATTACTGGCAATCGCCATTATCCAATATCGCGACTAATGTGTAGAAATGTAACATTATCATGTGGATATTTCTCTGTGAACGCCTACAGATGTCTGATACAATCGCTTTGCTGAATGTTAATGTATTTGCTGATAATTATTTTGCTTTGACCACGATTGATTTTAACGTTTCTAAAATATTATCTGTATGCATTTTAACAAGAGTTGGAGGATATTACTATGAATAAGGGCCATGGCCAGACCATAGTTTTTTAGACTGGAGATTCTTAAAAAAAAATTAATAACTAAGTACATGGACGAAACCATTTATAGGCCGGTTATAATAATAATAATTAAACAACAAAAACATTTTAACAGTTCTAGCCTGATGTCATAAAAAAGATATATACGAAGCATTCTCCCTATAAAACTGAGCTAATGGGCTTTACTGGACGCTTTAAGTACCCAAATACTGTAATTTAGGCCCAAAGGCCAGTCGGTCCAATTAACATTCATCCTAAGTTGAAAATTAATATTCAATTGTACGAAAATTTCCAAAGACAAACATGTAATGAACGGGCATTGAATGGTCGGCCTTCTAAAATTGAAGCATTTCAAAATCTACTAATTAAAATGAAGATAGAGTATGTATTTTTGAGATATTATTTATATTATGTATAATGTCATATGTATATAATTATTATATGTAGTTACATATATATATATATGTATATTTATTTTTACTTTGTCATAAATATTCTGTTTGTATTTATTTTCCTCTTACTGTTACACACTGTTGTCTACATCTCTTTTCTTCCAACTATCCTTTCGCGGTATGCTGGAAGAGATTTCTTTAGAAATAAGCATTACCTTGTACCTATTTTCTGTCTCCTCTTTATTGTCCATTTCATTTGTGTGTGTACTAAATTGTAAAATAAATAAAATAATAGAGTTACCGTGACCCTTAAACGCAAAGGGCTACTGAAGGATTTTTTTAGGTGGAAAATCATCCAATGGCTTCTCCTGCTCTAGAATGGTGCAGGAGAAACTCCAAACAAAAACAGGGTAATTAACATATTAACAACACATTTTAGGTATTCTATGAGTTGTCCAGGTATTTTATAAAATACTGGATTGCCTGAGATTGCCAATTGATTGGGTTAAATTTATGATTGCTACGTCGTTTTTATACAAATAAACTGTTTTTCTTTCTTTCTTTGTATCATTTATATACAAGCTCTATGTCATGATACAAAATCATGAAATTACGAATCCTGGTTTCTTATCAATTCTTCATCAATATAGTAATTTAAATATTTATCTATTTTATCTGGTGTTTCATTTTTCCCGGAGGTTGGTTCATGAGTTGTCGTATTTTTCTTAGGAGGTATTTTAACCCCCTGATATATGGTCCCAACTGCGTACATTTGACATCCACATAAATGCTGCATAGGAATGCAAAAACAAGGCGGATCAACTTCTGTGTTGCAGTCACTATCACTTTGGCAGAATACAGCTGTAAGAATATAAAATTAAATAAATTGGTGTTATTCAATATGATATTTTTAGTTAGGTGTTATTAAATATTATAACAATAACATTAAGATATTGCAAATGTCACTATGATATTGAAAATATCCTTATGATATTGCAAATATCAATATGATATTGCAAATGCTCGCCTTTGTACATTAACTATTTCATCACCATGTCATGTAATGTTTATTTTTGTGTACAATAAAGAATTAAGAATTA
Source organism: Mythimna separata (assembly GCA_030763345.1). Taxonomy (NCBI): domain Eukaryota; kingdom Metazoa; phylum Arthropoda; class Insecta; order Lepidoptera; family Noctuidae; genus Mythimna; species Mythimna separata. The sequence continues at coordinate 2,981,825 of CM061175.1, forward strand.
AGAAATGCCATTATGATATAGTATATTTGCTATTGCATTATGATATTTTTCTTTTGCTTTCACGAAGGTACTTGAACAAGCGTGCAAACAAGAAAGAGAGATAGAGTTATACACGCTATTTAGTGGTTACCGAGTGACTTCATTGTGAGTGTCACTTTGTCTTGTTCCAAAATCTTGACAACTCGGGATCATAACGGGAGGCCGTATAAGAATTTTACAGCCCACTCCTGTATTTCTTTCTTGCCTTGTGGTGAATTTCCTTTGAGAAGCGAACCCATGGCTCAAGATGCTTCGATCCTGTTCGGCCCCTATGGGTTTTTCGACATTATTCTCTTTGAGGCGAACGTGGAACAGTACGCACCGTCGGTCGACGACTTGGGCTCAGTCCGGGTGATTATTGGACTGCAGGAGGGCAAGCTACGCATTGCTCGGCATCCACTAGCCAGATATAAAATATTATCATAAAAAGACAGATATTTTACTTACAGAAAGGATCAGTCACGGTTGAAAACAAATCTTTGAAGAATGCTTTAACGTTTGAGCGTAAAACAAAACAAATAAATAAAGTCACGAATTGAAAAACCTTCATTTCCATATTGCCACAATACACCATTAAAGTAGGTACTAAAACGTACTTCCCCTATGGATACAGATCGCAAATTGATTTGGCATACATGACTGTTAGAAAGCTAAAATCGATTTGTTTCCCTAACTTTACAATACAGTTTCTGTTGTTTGACAAAGGTATTAATAGCAAAAGGTGGAAAAACCTATTGTGAATAGCTAAATTTGAGGTTTAGAAATATTAATTAATTTCTTGGGGCCTGCGGCTTGACGTAAGGTACTCACACATGAACTGCTCTTTAAACGGTGAAGGAATGAATCCGGTATGTAATAGAACCAATAATTTGAAGACATGTCAGAAAGAGTGATTTTCTAGTAGAAGGCTACTAAAGAGGAGGCTTGATTCCTAGCAGTGGGAACATTATAAGCCTGATTATGCTATGCTATATTTATGTAAGTACAAATATTACACAATAATTAAAATGTAAAATTAAATTTTTAAAACAAATTGTTATCATGACAGTTTTTTTTTCTGGTAGGGGAATCATCAGAATGACTTCTCCCGCTCTTGGGCGGAGCGGAAGGGCGTGTCAGACTCTTACTGACTAAACCCCTACCCCGTTCCTTCGTTGCCTTCAATCTGGGGGGGACTCGGTGTGCAATAACTGAAAGACGAAAAACTTGATGGGTATAATTTTGTTAAATATCACATATGAGAAACGATCAATAATTATTTTAGGATAAAAAAATAACTAATAACTTTAAATATTGCTGAAATCAATTCAGTAACCGATTTGAACACACTATTTTCAGGATGTCCGTTTACGTTTTTAATTGTTACATGTTGTATAAAGATGAATGCAAGTTATTTTTATTTAGCAAGTTGGTTTTTACAAACTCTTTTACATGTCAATATTTTTCGCCAGTTTATATTTACTAGATGAGGTGTTTCCTGACTAGCCTGAGAAGAAACACCGAAACAATCTCACAATTGTATATTCTGAAAATCTAAAAACAACGAATGTACGCACGAGTGTTATAATACTTACACTTTAAAACACTTACTACGTATTCGTCAAAGTAATTATTCATCTGGTAATTAATTCTTTGTAATGTTTCTTTTAATATGCTTTTTAATTACTAATGAAAATCAATTACCACGGGTTTACAGTTATAAATATACGACAAATTATAAATTAACTGTTAATGTTAGAAATTATTGTTGGTTATTATGGAGGTTTTGCAAATCATTCTGCTATTGATAACTGTATTGCTGGTTACTGAAATTTCTTCTGAACTTCCACCAGGAGTAGCAAGTAAGATCATTCATCATCATCATCTGCCTAGCCTTTTCCCAACTATATTGGGGTCGGCTTCTAGTCAAGCCGGATTTAGCTGAATACCAGTATTTTACGAGGAGCAGCTGCCTACCAGACCTCCACAACTATTAGCTGAGGTAACACGATACTTCATCAGAACTGGATACAGATTTACTGGCTTCTGACTATCCGTAAGATAGTCAGAAGCCAGTAAATCTGAATGTATAAACTCGGTATGTGAAGATGGTCACCCATCCACATCGAACGTGATCGATCAGGTAGGATCGTGTTAAGAGCTTATGGTCTTTGAGGTCCTCAGTGACATAGTGGCCTAAGTATTTTTTTAATGATATAAACTAGTGCTCACCTGTGATTTTACCTGATGGCAGTGACGCAATCGTTGATGGTGAGGCGCACTAGATTATTATGAACCTATTTACTCTAAGGGCCTGTTTCATAATGTCGGATTAGCCACTACTTCTTGAATTAATTCAAAAATGGATCAGAATTTGTATGAAATTATCTGCCAAGTAAGATATCGGAAACTTAAATCATAGGTGGTGAAACAGGCCCTAAGCCTTAAATACACCTTAATAATAATAGGATGACAAGAACGCTGCAGGCAAATTGTTCCAATCCTTCAATGTACGCGGTATAAACACCGAGGCGAAACGCTTAATCCGGACCGTAGAGGTTTCAACAACGTAAGGGTGGATTAAACGCCAAATTAAAATTTTAATTATTTTTACAGAATATCACTGCAAAATGGACAGAGACTGCCCAGGCTCTATTAAATGTCACTGCATCATCGCAAGTGATCCCTGCGTTTGCGCAAATATTGCATATGTTATTGGATGGAGAAAATATTTGCCTCAGATCGATTTAAACTTGCCGAGTCCATTTGAATGAAATAGTTTATGGTCATTTATGGAGCATGGTGGTGGTTTCCATGTATTGAACATGGGCAATAAATGTTATTACTTTTTTAGTTTTAGTTCTCATCTACCTAACCTTTTCCCAACTTGCGGTTACTGCTGAGACTGGTATGAGACAAATAGCTAGTTGGCTTAAAAATAATCTACTCACACTCAATACAGCTAAAACAAATTACATATGCTTCAATATATCACAACGAACACAACCAAGTAGAGATCTTAACATTAGAGTACACTCATGCGATGATACAGCTGACTGTTTATGCCCAACATTAGAAAACGTATTGCAGACCAAGTATCTTGGGGTGATTGTTGATCACAGACTATCTTGGTACCCCCATCTAGAGCAAGTCACAAACAGGGTCAGAAAATTGAGCTGGATCTTCAAAACGTTGAGGCATATCACCCCAAAAAATGTACTCACCAACACAAATTCTCCCAGAAACCTACTCAAAGAGATATATGTAGCTTTGGTACAGTCCGTCTTAACGTATTGCATCCCTATTTGGGGGGGAGCTGCTAAGACTAAATTCATAGATCTTGAGCGGGGCCAACGTGCTCTGATAAAGATAATGTACTTTAAAAGTCTTAGATATTCTACTCACAGTCTCTATCAGAGCAGTAACCTGCTCACAGTAAGGAAGCTTTACATTCTTAAAACTGTTCTAAAAAAACACAAGTCTCTTCCTTATGATCCCAGTCTCACATTAAAAAGAAGAAAGGACATAATAGTTGAAGTACCTCAAACCAAAACTAAGTTTGCCCAGAAACAATACAAAATACGTTCGGCTCAACTATACAACAAGATAAACAAAGTGATTTATGTATACGATAAAAAAATTAAAGAGTGCAATGTATCCATTACAAACTGGATAAAACCATTGACTTATGAAGACACTGAAGCCCTACTGCAATCATAATAAATAATAATAAAAAATAAATAAAAAATACATCTTGAGACAAACGTACCCTTACACAGTTATTCACTTACCGGACATACATGCACACACACACGCACACACACACACACACACACAACACACACTCACACACAACACACCACATAATTACACACTTCTACAATTTGCAGTATTTTATATATTTATTTATTTACTTATAGATTGTTTCTTTTTTTGTATTTTAGTTTAAGTTTAGAATTAGTTTTTTTTTATATTTTTTTGGTTTTTATTTTTGTTTTTATTGTTATGAAAATAAGTACAAAGAGGGAAGATAACATAAATGTAATTAAGATAAGATACGGAAGAGCGGAGTCTCCTAACACAGGCTTTACTTTGCTTAAAAGGAGGCTCCAATCACTAGGTGTTAAGATGTATTTGATAAATAAATAAATTATTATTATTATTATTATTAACTACATTGGGGTCTGCTTCCAGTCAAGCCAGATTTAGCTGAAATAAACCAGACCTCCACAACCTATTAACTAGGGTAACACGGTACTTCATGGCAAGACTGGAGTCAGATTTACTGGCTTCTGACTTTCCGTAACGACTGCCAAAGATCTACAAATGACAGCCGGGACTTACAGCTTAACGTGCTTTCCGAGTCATGGAGGAAACTCGTTATGTTGAGATAGTCACCCATCCACAGACTAACCTTGGCAAGCGTTCCTTAACTTCGAAGATCGACCTGTGCGGCAGTTATTATCTAGCCATGAGCTCCTCTTTTAGTTTTATAACTAATAAAGAATTAAGAAACAAAGTAGATTTTTCCAAAGGTCGTTTGCTTTTTTTTTAAGGAGACCATCTTCTGACTTCTACTGCTATAAGGTGAATATTAAGAAAACGTGATAAAGTTTTACTTATTAAAATCACGTACACGTATTCCCGTATTTAATCCAGTTTTCCTAGTTTTGCACAACTAATAACGTTCTGATTCCTTAGGAAAACTTCCAGTAGCCTGATTCACGTAAAATCAAACAAGTCAAATATCGTTGAAGTATTACTGTCGTTCGATCGAAGTCCTACCCAAAATCGGTATTCACGTGTTCCTTGAACGGGATTCGATAGAACGACAATTCAATGACTTGAAATTAAACGACTTGTCAACCGTTACATTGTAATTTAATAAATAAATAAATATAATATATTATTATGTATTCAACAAGAATAATGATAGAAGTAGCTGAATACGCGTCAATGATACTTCGATCGAACGACTTTAAAATCGGTGTCGTTCAAGCTCGATGGATGGATGTGAATACGATAATGGTCTAAACGATTGAGTCACTACGATATCGTTTTATATCTATCGGCAATAGCGATTACCAAAATACTAAAAAATATGCTGTTTACTATCTACACGGTTAGGTGTTTAATTATTTATTTTTTTAATTTGTTATAAACTAGTGCTTGACTGCGATCCCACCTGATTTCATATTCTTTTAACTTTTGTACAATCTGATGATGTTACAATATTGGTTTATGTCAAGGCTCGTGTACTTTGCGGGTAAACCGCTCGATTGGCATGCGGCAGATATATCCAGTACGGTCCCATTCAAATTAAGTAGCCTTTAATAAATGCAATTACTTAATCTAACCAGTGTCAACATTTTTTAATATGCTGTAAAGAAATGTAGCAATCATAGGCTTTGTCAAAATAAGTTCAAGTAGGTCGCGTCGTGTGGCGACGCTTGGGGGAGGCCTATGTCCAGCAGTGGACGTCTTTCGGCTGAGATGATGATGATGATGATGAGGTTGACAAGTGGGATGTCATGGTATAAAATACTTATATTTTCTTTCTGTCTGAATCTACAGACAAAATGCCGGATCCATGGAGCAAGTGAAACCGGGTGAACGAACATTACTTATCTCAAAATAATGCCAATCGCGAGTGCACTTCCATTCTCACTTTTTCGTGTGAAAACGCACGAACACATAGACGACCTTGCCTATTTACGTGTGACCAGTGTTGCGTTTTCCCACTTTTCAATAGAGTGTACCTTCTGTAGTTTATTTATTTAGTGGTAACATTCGGTTACTATACAAAGTTATGTAGACACCGCCGTACTGGCTGGGTTAATGGGGTATTAAGTTTGTTAACCAATAAACCTCTGTTTATATTGTTAACAGGTTGGGTTAAAAATATAAAACCATTTTTAAACCTGCCTTAAAAATTATGGATTGTCGAAAATTCGTTTGGAATACAACTAGTTAAATAGAAGAAGCTGGTCTTCACTAAATGTATATAAGTACATAAATGTATAATGTGTTAACAAATAACAAAGTAATACCTGTCTTCGACGTTAAGTTATTTTAAAGTGATACCTTACTAATATTTCAATAACAAAATAATCGAATCTCCGCAAGGAAACTCCAAGCGAAGCCCCCTTCATTGCCCTTTGGGTGGCTTTATGCCTTTTGATGAGGCCCATTATGGGTGATCACGTTTAAGGGTATTCACGTCCGCTTGGGGGACGCCTATGTCCAGCAGTGGACGGCTTTCGGCTGAGATGATGATGATGTCAGCCCTGTCAGGGATGACACACACACTTGTCATTGGTCCTAGGTCTTTTGTCTTTAGGCAAGCTGGTATGTTGGACGAGAATATACTACTCAGCTTCCCAAACGCTACCCAGTCGGATCTTTCGACAATTGACCTTTTTCTCCTACCTAACTGAACTGTCTATTATAGTTAAACGTAATCGTATGTAACTTGTAGTGTAAAGTCTTCGATCATGACAGGAATGGGTATAACATGACTAGAATATAAAATGTCGACGTACAAAATATCGGTAAATGCTAATATGATGGTACAATATTGCGATGCACGTTACTGCGAAAGACCGTCTCATCGAAGTCACTACACGTCGATGCAAAGTGCATCGACCGCGAGAGATTCTTCACTGCGATACAACGTGACTTCGAAGCACGATGGGTGTTTACGATATATGTAGATTCCTTGCAAATTAGTCCGGAGACGTACACGTAGCAAAATAGACAGCCGTTCAGTTACTGCGACAATCATTATCATCTTCTAGCCCCTGTCCCGTTTTATTAGGAGGCGACGAAACACGTTTTTTTTTCTTCCATACTGCCCTGACACTCGTCATGCTATCACTAACCCTTTTCTTTCATAATTATCACTTCTCATACAATCCCTCCATGTTTTTTCTTTCCAACCATTTCGTCAAATATATCGTATGACAATCGATATCACTGATAGAATTCCCAGTTGTCTAGACTCTTCTATTTTTCTAGAGATTCTGAAATAAAATTTAGTTTATAAATAAAAGAAAAACCCTTGTTATTGGCAATAAGCTCCTGGTATCGTGTGCTGAGCTCAAGTTGTCAAGCCCGCCATTCTCTTTAGTAAACGAACGATGAAATATGAAGCAACCTGCGACTCAGTAAATTGACGTTAAAATATAGGGCGACCTTATTAACTTAGGTCCCTGATGGGGTGATAGTATTATACAATGTGGAGATGATAATACAGCTTTCAATGAAAACAATAGCTATACTGGTCATTATGAATAACTTTTAGTATCGGACCAGCCCTAAACTCTCCTAAACCAGCGCAAAAAAAATTGCTGTCTCGTACATTTTATCGACATATAGGTAAACATACTCGTAAATGTATGGGACAATTGTTTTTTTTTTGTGATTTCTGTATAGGTTCCACTGTTAAAAATATTTACATTGATGGCACTTCCAGCGCAGCGTTTTCATATAGTATACCCAGTATGATAGTATGTACAACACAGGGGTGACAATACCTACTGAAAACTGTCAATACTGGTTCATAGAAACCTTTGTAAACTATCAAATATTACCTAATATCGAAATTAAATAAACGATGTTTTCTTACAAACTAAATAGGCAGCATAAGACTGTAAAAAAATAAAACATTATTTGAAATTGCGGTTCACTGACCTACTGTAAGAATGGCAACGCGGCGCGATGTCATCAAGAAGTGCGCTCGACGCAGCGACGTAGTGTTTTGACGCCATTAGAAGCACTAACACACATAACACAAAACAACAACAATTACGTCAAATCACAGATCAATCAGGCACCACTCACCTGCAAATTATACACTATAGTCGTTCGCGTTAAGGTGAGTATAAACTACAACATTTACTTGTAACAGAACAACGAGCCGCTCTATGATATGTTCAAGTGTATCATCCTTTTACGAACTACACGTCGAGCACGCTCGCCTCTTTGTTACAAACCAACGAGCATATTGGTGTAACATTTCGTCGAGCGTATTGGTGTAACATTTCGTCGAGCGTATTGGTGTAACATTTCGTCGAAGGAATTATGAAAAAGAATGAACGCAAGGTACAACAAAATGTTAGTAAATGAGCTTTGTGCATTGTAAGCATTTACCCGTAACATAACGCCGAGCATTCGCAGGAACGTTACATTACATGAAAATGCTTTGGGAACTGAGCTTTTGCCTGTATTGTACCATTCGTAAGAATGTTACATTACAGAGAAATGCTCCATAAAATGTTGTAGTGTATACTCACCTTTAAGAATACAGTGATTTGTCAGTGCAACTGCAAGATAAAGGTTTATTTACAGTGGTGTATCACTATAAACAATTTGTTCACTATTCGAAATTCAAAATATTTATTTCGATTTTCAAAATGTCCGCCGTGTTCTTCGAATACACCAACTACACCGATGCGACGTGTCATGTTATTTCTCACTCTTGATAATAGGACACCAGTAGCAACCATGTCTCTCAATTTACTAAAAGCTAAAATAATTATATTTTGTAATTCCTGAAAAACTTCAGTTGAGTCCCTCATTTTTTATATGACCAGAAAAATCCAGTGACGTGTAGGTAGTAGATATTACAGTACGGCCGTTATAAGTTGGCGAGTGTGAAGTTAGGCTCTGCGAATTTTGGCGCTCGAACGTACCTATTACAGTATCAGTCCTGTCACTATAAAAATAAAGCATCACGTTTCGCACAATTCACTCACATAATCATCATACATAAGAAACCAAGATTACGAAAATACACGAGCGGCGACTTCTAACCGAACAGCGCGGGCGCGGGCGCATCGGGAATTCCGAAGCGGATCAGAATGCATGACGAAGGAAGCATATCCGGAAACTGACCGTGACCTAGATATATGACTTAACCCCTCCGCCACCCGCCCCCGCCACCCGCGCGGCACCCCGCGCTCGCCTCGTCCATTGACCAAATGTCAAAGAGTGACATCGATCTCTTTCGCACATGTATAATTTTCTATAGGCACGCATAGGCACTCATGCGACAGGGAGTAATAGCATCTGGATACATTTTTTCTTAGCTAGTGGAGATGACAGACGCTTGGGGCTTTGCCATAAGGTAGAATTTGCATTGACTTATGACAGTAAATAAATTTTGGGCTATTGTGGCTTTTGCGAACCCATGTCTCCAGTAGACTTCGACCCTGCTGGCCCCTACGGTTTTGCTGACAGCTCCTTGAAGTGCACACAGGGAACACTACGCACACCTATCATGATATCTACATTTAATCTCAAGCGATTCGAACAGTCGTTCACGGTTCATACCTGACATTGAATAATACATTCATTACCTTTCGTGTTTTCCTTAAAATTATATTCAAACGTGATGAATATCCTTATAAACGTATCAATTTGAAACCACGAGGCGTGAAAACCTCATTCATATTTTTTTTCTAGTAAACACACTTGATTTTGAACCTTAGCTTTTTCCAAATACAGTTCTTTTCTAGTTTAACAGTAGGAACTGATGTAGGATCAGCCGAATAGACAAAAGACGAATTGAAGTAATCGATCAGGATATAAAGAGCAAGATGCCAAGCGACGAGACATTACTTATTCTCTGATAAACAAAATGTGTAGGATTGACCATAACGATCATAATAGGTTGGTTGGTATAGTTGACCCACAGTAATCCGGGATACGCCTTGCAAAAGGCGGTCTTGGATTACCTATCGATTATATTTGTCAGACTACTGGGTACTGCCAGGGACCCATTATTGTAGTACCTACTTTGTAATCTATTATCATCATCTGCTTAGTTTTTTCCCAACTACATTGGGGTCAGCTTCCAGTCAAGCCGGATTTAGCTGAATACCAGTATTTTACGAGGAGCGGCTGCCTACCAGACCTCCACAACCCATTAACTGGGGTACTTCATGGCAAGACTGGAGTCAGATTCAATGGCTTCTGACTATCCGTAACGACTGCCAAAGATCTACAAATGACAGCCGGGACCTACGGCTTAACGTGCTTTCCGAGGCACGGAGGAAACTCGATATGTTAAGATGGTCACCCATCCACAGACCAACCTTGGCAAGCGTTGCTTAACCTTGAAGATCGACCTGAGCGGCTGTTATTATCTAGCCATGAGCTCCTCAGTAATCTATCAAAATTTCAAAAATAAGTACTTACAAAAAGAGTAATATGAAACCCATACATTTGTACTACATAATATACGACAGGTAGATATTAATGCACTTGTAGAATTATAAGTAATCGTATTGATCTCAAGCAATAGCGGTGCCGTATTATGAGGGGTCCCGTTTTGTAAAGGGGCTGAAATACCGAGACTTTACTGTGCTTTTGAGGTTTAAGTATTGATAGAGCTTGGTTTCTTTGATGCGTAACGCCTACTACAGTTCCCGGCACGTAAGTTGGTAAGATTTTGTTATCTACAGACGCGTAGCTTCATAAACGCCTATTTGTCATTACGCGTAACAAAACGACGCGCGAAGGCACGACGCGATGCTGCCGCTTTGGCGACACAGTTTCATAGTTTTGTATGCCAGCTTCATGCAGGTGTACTCGTTTATTGACAAATATATGTCTGTGAATTTACGCGCCGTGGACAGTAGCTCTAATGGTGGGGCTACATTATCGGGCTACGGCGATGTATGTGACCGGGTACATCGTTGCAACGCGATGTATTCGCGTGCAGACGATGTAGCATCGGGGCACTGTCGGTAAACTGGCGCGCTACAAAGGACTTGTTGCGACAATATTCGCTTGAGTGGCCACACCTACGTCACTTCAGTGTCGTCCAGACTTTGAAGCGAGGCTGACCTTATTGTGTTAATTGTATTGTATTATTTGTTGTAATAATTAATCAATTTAATAATAACTAGCTGCTGCCCGCGACGTCGTCTGCGTGAAGGCTCTACAGCACCAAAAATAATTAAGATGTCGCTATAGCATTAGAAGTAAACAACTTTTAAAATAGCATTAAAATACATGTTTTTTTTTTGCAAGCGAAGCAAGTTTAGAGAATTATATGGGAATCCTGCTGAGTTCAGTCATAAGTTGTGACTGAAGGAAATAGAAAAAATGATGTATGTGTGGAATATCAGTCTTGCCATGAAGTACCGTGTTATCCCAGTTAATGGGTTGTGGAGGTCTGGTAGGCAGCCGCTCCTCGTAAAATACTGGTATTCAGCTAAATCCGGCTTGACTGGAAGGCGACCCCAATATAGTTGAGAAAAGGCTAGGCAGATGATGATGGTGATGTATGTGTGGAATGTATTCCATTCCAGGACACAAAAGTGTAAAAATACGTACAAAGATATCGTACCTTACAACACTTCCCTATAAATTACGTTGCCAGGTGCCAAAATGTAAAGAGAATCAGGACTGGTGACGCGGGAGCAAGCACCGTACAGTTGCCTTTGTGAGAAGCAACTCGTCCTGAGAACTGTACGCGCTTGAACTGGAACGGGAAGTTGTAAGGTAGGGGGGAAATGCGTGGTATAAATGCTGCCTCGCCGATGCCACAACCATAAGAATTTCTGCTCTAATGGTGTGTCTGTGGAGTGAGACGACTTTAAGGCGAGTCTCGTTACACAGCTCTGGAGGAGATAGATTCCGAAGAAGCACAATTGGGACACTGACCTTGGGGTGTTCAGAAATTCCACGGGATAACGTTATCTTGCTCGACAACAGTGTTTATCCAGGTGTAGACCACATCATTCCCCTCAATTTCCCAGAGAATGCATTCGTTAATTGCTGCAGCCTGATCATTTATGGGCATCTAAATGGCCTACTCGCACACCCAAGAATTCTACTGGTGCAGTATACTGACATCCCCGTACACACAGCGAATGAGTTCTTCTAAGCTGGATACTATTTTTTTGTATCACCCAAAGGTTGACTGGCAGAAAATGCCTAAGGCATTAAGTCCGCTTCTGTACTTCTACCAAGAGAGTGTACCACTCTACCGAGAGACTCTAGCAGCACCACCTGTCCACCTCTCGCTTCTTGTGTGCGTTTGCCATGACTTAGAAGGACATCGTAAAATTCCTGAACACGTGCATTGTCTCCAAGCTGAGCATTAAAAATTAGCATTTCTAATTGAACTTAACTTCAGGTGGAATACGCGAGAGATCAAGTCGTGCCTGTCGTACGAAGCCTATCCTGCAAGGAGTTGAGATGTTATTTCAGGTTACTTTGGGTTGGTAGTGAATAGTGATGATAGTGAAGAGGTCCGGGCGACCAAACTTTCGCACGTAACAAAATGCATCTTGGGTCCTCTCGTGCATGTACCACGGACCTTTTGTGAAGGTGGAGGGAAGAATGACCATGAATGAGCATTTGTATTATTCTACATAGAGATAGACGTAGTTCTCAGCTTTGAGCTTTCTTTGGTTGGACCTTATAAATACCAAACGCTCTGTCTCAATTTTGGCGTACATGTCCTAAGAAACTGAGTAAAGAGCGTACGATAATGGCGGAGATAAGAACCATTGTTTACCCTCAGCTGGATCAAGAAGCTGTAGAAATGCATGGTGGATGGTTTTTTTTATGATTTGGGGTGCCTGTCTGGGGGTCTACATTATAGTGGGCAAAATGGTAGCCAACCTCTCCGCGACAGAACTGAAATGAGAGGATATTGAAGAGAATCGTACGCACGGTGAGTCTCGCTGATCCTTCGAAGCCGCTCATCATGCGTGCGTAAAACGATGTCTCTTTTATCACACTCCTGATTGACTAACACAACAGCTACCTCATTCGTCGTTGGAGCATTATACCACCCTGGATGGGCTGTGATCGGCCTTCTATCTGCTCTGATGACAAACTTAAAGTGGTTGCGCTCGTTCTCAGGCACCGACGCGAGGGCTGCTTTGAAGTTGCTAATTTGCGGATTAACGTTATGCAACATACTTTGCAATCCTTTGAACAGACCAGACCAAATTGAGGATGTGTCTACTTCAACACTTGTTTGTTGTTCACCAAACGAAGTCATCTGGAAGGCGCTGTTATAAGCTCGAATGTATTTAAAAAAATGGCTGGACTTCGAATGCTTGCCATTTAGTCCCCTTTTCCATTTGCGGACTTGGCAGTGGGTACGAACTTCTTCTAAGGCAACCATATCTCCATGGGCGGCGTAGTTAATCACGATATTGTAGATAAATCCACTTCCTTCTTTATTAGCCGTTTGCTCTTCGATATCGTAAACCGTGGATTCATCATCAGATGTCGAAAGTTGATTTATGTCACGACACAGGCGATCTTATTCTATTTGTGCCACACGCTGTTCTCTTGGATTCTGTCACGTTCTTGCGATAAATGAGCTTCAATGTCACTTCATCATCAATGAACATCACTTTTTTGTAATACTTAACACCGCATTTTTTTTTAATTGTCTTCCTCAACTCTGCTCAAGATTTTGAGGGTTTTGTTGGAACTTGTATTTGTCAAACGAACTATACGATACAACTGTTATGAAGAAAATGCAAATGCCATCTATGAATTTTAAGAATAAGTAACTACTAACCTCGCGAACATGATAAAATTTTAATTATAAATTTCCAAAAAGTGTTAATATGTAACTTGATTTGATTTTTATGAAATGTCATAGATGGCGCTGCTTTAAAATTTACTTTATACTACAAACATTCATTAAATTATGTTTTTTCTGCCCAAGTTACTTAACTGGCGTAGTTTTTATATTGTAAAGCTAAATAATAGCATGGCTTACTCAAAAACAACATTTATTTATACGTCGTTAGATTACACGCTGCCAAATAATGCGTTAGAAAAATAAAGATTCACAGCTCCTCCCCCGTAGGTGATAGCGTGATAATATGTAGCCTATTTGTTTTTCCGACCTCTCAGTAATATTCATGCAAAATTTGAAGTAAATCCATGCAGTACTTTTTGAGTTTAGCCCGGACATACAGATAAACAGACAAACAGACAAACAGACAAACAGACATGAATTCTAAAAACTATATTTTTGGCTTCGGTATCGATTGTAGATCACGCCCCAAGTATTCTTTTAAAAAAATATTCAATGTACAGTTCTGACTTTCCTACGATTTTATTATATGTATAGATTTACTGACATATAATGCAAAGTCACTGCTTCCTCCATCATCTCGGCCGCACAAATAAACAACGAATATTCGCCGTAGGCCGCTTTCTTGAATCTTCGCCCACCAATGTAAATAAGAACATCGTGTATGTCCGACAATTAAGGATGTTTTGCGCGCCAACGCGATATGAATCTTCGCCCGCTAATTTAGCTCCAGCATCTCTATATCAGCATCAGGCTCTGCGTGGTACCTATGTTTTTAAGACAGAAAATTAGAGGAGTATGGTCTTCTTCTATAAGACCGTGATGGTCTAGAAAGAGGCTGTCGAGCAAGGTTATTTCGTTCGCTTTGGTGACAGACAGACGAACGGGAACACAACCGAGATTTAGTAGTAGATTACTACTGGTTTCGTTTTTGGGTACGAAACGCTAAAAAAAGAACAAATGGGCTGTCGACCCATGCTAGCAGATAAGCGTACGTCCAAAATATGTCGTAACACTACCCGATGCCATAAATTTTATTAATCAGGATTAATATCAGATGGCTCGGGGATGTTAAATTATGGACCGCATTTTTTTGCTTTTAAAAGTGGTTACACTGATCGCAAAAGCTTTCTCAAAGCTTCTATTATTTGGATTGAGATATACATAGAAAAAGTGTGAACATGACTTCTGGCAAATTAGCAACTAGATCTTGATCTTAGTGTTAGTTGTTATTCTTTTTAAGATCACAATTTTTTTTGAACACATTCGAAAACCATTCCTGTCCCTACAGATTTTAGACATGCAATTTACTGTTTACCGTACTAATGCAGAAAAGTGGGCAATGAATTTTCACAATTTTTAACAAAATTAACTATTATTAAAATTTCATGTTGTCTACTAGCCCGACTAGTCTTTTGTTCATGCAGCGACTGATATTTTTTGGTTTTCAATAATATGTAGATACCCTTTGTCATCCATAGTTTAATGAAGATAATGCTGTCGCTTATACTTAAAAGCAGGTGAATCAGAAATAAAATCCAAACTATTTCAAAGATTTATTTTAATATAGAAAAGTGATAGTTTTGAGAGACGTTTCATATGTTATATCTTCTACAATAATCTTATGTCATACTACAGCTACATACATTACATACATATATAAAACTTTAAATATTTTACATTATTTACATGGTCGTTAAGAAAATATTTGTACATTTATTATTTTATTTAAAACTATTACGTTTAAAATAACTACTTAATCTAAACATGTGATGCTATTAATAATATTCTTTATCTATCATGATTTTTTTAAACTTGTATTAGTGAAATTATTTACAATATTTCCTCTGATTAGTATAAAGTGTTATATATCTATTGCAAACAATTAATTTAATACGTCTTTCAATTAACAGTTTCTTTTTACGTAGGAATTAAATCATCAATTGCTTTCTTTCTTTCCTCCAACAGTGCCACAATTTTACTGAGTAAAAGCCACTGTTTCTTCAGTTCGACTTTTTGCAAAGGCTACGGTAACTCCTTCCAACAATCTTGGCTGTCCACATAATTCTTTAAGGGAACGTGGAACTGAACACACCGTCAAACTGGGCCAGGTTACCGGATGGCGAGCGACCCGTTGCTCGCTGTCTACAAGCCTGCGATTACGGTCGTCAGATAGTTACGGAAGAGCGAGCCAGGGAATCCCTCGTCAATTCTATTATGGTAGGGTTCTCTAATTATGGCAGGTAGACAGAAACAGGAAAAGGCGTAACAGGGCATTAAAAAGAGATTAATAATAAATGAATGGCGAATCATACTATCATCTGTTCTATAAACGCGGAGACTAAAATGACAAAAGTAATGTCAAATTTACTATAGGAATGACACCAGTTTTTTTGTGTTGAAATGCCATTTTAGTCTCCGGGTAAACAGACGATAGTTTGCATATCCAATATATTTGAAACTAATTACTATAATGTAAAATTAACAAAATTCTATCTGAAACCAAACTAACCATTAATTACTAATATTATGATAATCAACCAAAATTGAGTAACAAAACAGCAAACAATCACAGTAACAATATAATAATAAATGTGTTATAGTTACAAGTATTCACTGAAAATATTTCATAATATTCTCTACTGTTTCACAGAATGCCGTTTGAAATACAAAGCCTTTTGTGAAGCTGTCTGAGAGATTGTTAACAGTTGAGAGATAACAACGGCGGTTAATAATCAGAGATAGAAATAGTTATAGTACGAGTATGTTTACCTAAAGTTCGTTGAAGTAAGTACTGTCAGGATTTAATGTGATTTGGATGTACTGGCTGGTTTAAATTTTTTAATAAATAACCTGTTTTTTAATAATAATTGTTTGAATATTCGGGTAATGTGTCAACTCGTACTACATGCCTACGGCCCATGTGATACAAGTAGGCGAAAATAAAAATATTCTGAGCGAGTTAGTCAGATATAAGATGACAGGCGCGTCAAAATGAAAAGGTTTAGAAAATAAAACTATCGAATTCATTCGGATTTCGTCCTTGAAATTGATAATTTATTCATTTTGAGCCAATAAACATATACATAGAAGAGTCTACCATATGTCTTCTATGCTGCTTAACCCATATGTATATTCTAACTAGCACACGTAGCCTATGCACTTTGTATTACAGTACAATAGAGTTGATAATGCTTCTCCTAAACTCCCGGAATTATAAATTTCTACAACACATTCGCTGAACAACTCGTACCACGTGGGCCGTAGGTGTGTCGTACGAGTTGACCAATTATCCAACTCTATCATATTATTATTATTCGTTCAATTAACATTAATTGTTCATTCGTTTTGCAGGCATCTAGCTAATTTTTCATTACGCTATCCTCCTATTCTTTTTCCTGCCCTTATCCCTTATTACTCGCGAAAGGTACACTATGAAATTAATTATCAATTTGTTAAAAAGTCCAAGTAAAACCTATTTTTCTATGAAGAATAATTTGTTTAATTATTAAAAAACAATAACTATTCAGTACAATTGAATGCAGGATTTAAGACTTTGAACTAATTTGTTATATTGGAGTATCTTAATAAAATTTTAGAGTTACGTACTAAAACTGCAAGATTAAAACAAAGCTTTTTAATTTACCAGTTTTACTACAGTTCTCCAAGAACATAATAAGATTCCTTGGTTCAAATGTATTCAAAGCGCAATAAGTAATTGGTAACTTCATAAATCCTTGGATTTCATCGTCATGTTTACGGTTCTGAGATTTTAGAAGAGGTATTATTAGCTCTATGTTGCTTACCTCATGGATATTAAGGTAAATATACTATATCGTTTATATTACAGCTATTCCAACCTCTGTAATGGTGATAATAGTTTGTTTTAGAAAAGAAAAACATTTACAAGGTCTAAAATACGGATTTTTTGATAATAACATTGTAAAACATTCAGACTAGAGTTTTCCTTGTAAATTTTTAATTTATTTTCGAAAATACAAATTAATCATGATACAAAACCTTCGATCAACAAAAGTACAGAACATTTAATTACAATTATATAATAATACAGCTATGGATTTATAAAAGGTGATTGTGCTCGTATGCCAGCGTAGGCCGATTACGGCATATTTGCTTTCAGAGACGAGGCTTGTGTTTCATCAATGTGAAAATTATAATATTACAAGAAGACCCAGAAAATACGTAGTTCTTAAGCCGTATACATTTTGATGATAATGATGATGATAAATTTTACACAGAAAAATATAGTGGATGGGAGAGGGAAGGTAAAAAATAACTTACGACATATATTATTCTCAGAGATGAGATCTAATATCGAAGATCCGTGTCACAGTGTTTGTCATTGATCTCCTCCGAAGATGTTTGATCAATCTTTATACAAAAATGGAGCGTTGGAGTAGGAAAGTAAAAATAGCCTAAGACTTATTCTCAGACCTACTAAATGTACACAAAACAGTTCTTAAAACTCGGTCAAGCTGGTCTGGAGGAGAATATATCCTAAGCAGCAATTTTCTAAAGCTCAGACCAAGATGAAGAAAACATTGTAAAAACTTAGTAGACGAGAAAAATACTAAATTACCTGCAGAAACTCGAAACTAAAAAGACTCATAAAGTTGCAGTAAAAAGATCACGACCTAAACGTTGGAAGATGAAACTACTTCATCCCACCTAATTCTTTCACCGCTCGTTAAAATTTCACGCGCGAACTTAGGACTTTTCTCATTAATTCATCTCTGTGAGAGTTGAGCTAATTTCGTATTTCTGCAGCTTTATTACTTTGGAGTGCTGTTTCTTTGACTCGTTTTTGCTGAACCTAGAATGGGTCGGATTTATACCGTTTTTGATCTCGACCTTAATTAGTTGCAGTCTTTTGAGTAACCTCAAATTAAAAGCGTATTCAACCTTTTCATTCTATGGCAGACTCAAAACTGTTACTAATTTAACTGCAGTCAAGTGAAATGCGATATTGTTTTTATTGTTAGCCTACCTCTTCTCTGTTTAGATTCAGATGCTTTTTATAATATTACACGAGGGCTTATTTTTCAAAATATCAGAATCTCCAATTAGAAAAAAAAATTAATAGATATGAATGAATGTATTTTTAGGTTTAAATAGTTGATAGCTGTACTGTCACATTAGGTTAAGACCAGTAAACTACATAAATAAATGGGCGGAAAGTTTATCTTTGCAAAAGTCTGTCCTACGCGATCTCTGGCCAAGTTTACCCCGAGATTATGATCAGATCGTTTCACTACCTTCGCTGGTTTTCTGTCAAACTCGCTGGCAACGTGGTTTCATTTTCATAACTCAATTTTTTGAAAATGAATTCAGCAAATTTTTCTGTCTTTTTCTTTTTAAATCACACCAGCTATCATGCGTCGAACGACTTGTCATATTCATTTTACCGGGCCCGAATATCTGGATAAACTAGATCTAGACTTTTTCGAGATGATGATTTTGATGTCTTCATAGCTTGGTAAAAATATTTTTCATATTCGACCGAAAAGCAATAAAGGTTCAATTCAGAAAGAAAGAGAAATTGAACTTGGCTGATATATTTTTTGTTTTCGCTTAACACGATTGTCGTGTTGGGCCACATTATAGTGCCCTGGGGGACCCTCCTAATGTTGCATGATATTTTTATGACTGCCTAGATATTTATCTAGGCTAACAGAAATATTTTGTGATCTATATACCTATAGTCATACTTACGTTTCATTTTTACTTACCTACTGTCACTATGAAAACTTGAAACGTTAACGTTACTAAAGGTTTTCACATCTTGACATTTATTATTATTTATTTACTGGCTTTGACTTCATATTGTAACGTATAATTTTTGATTTTATTTATTAATCAACATTCAATTAATTTTGACATACACAGAAAATAATTCAAGTTTACATCTCGCATGATCAATATTGTATTTTCTTTTGTATGCAGGCATATTTGTACGCCTCTGGGTATGATATAACAACCTGAACTTCAATTAAATATCTGTATTTACTACCAAAGTAAACAAACAATAAATGATTATTGTTTATCTTCGATTGGACAGCTTACGTAGGCACTAAAATGCTACTTCATCTTCTTCTTCTTTCTGCCCTTGTCTCATGTTACTTGGGGTCGGCGCACCATTTTTTTGTCTTCCATTCTGTCTTGACACTTGTCGTACTATCACTAACTCACTTTTCTTACCATCTTTTCTCTGGCCTCCCTCTTCCTCTCCATCCGTCTACATGTAAACATGGTACCAAAATGCTAAATAGTGCCATAAAAATCAGTTTTCAAGTAAAATACCCGTCACGAGAAGCTATAAATTATGTAAACAAACATCTTTTACTAAGTAAACATTTTCATTCGACATGAAATAGAGACGGGTTATATGAAAGTAACAACCTATTTAATTTAGTCGGATCATATTTTAACGACGCAAAGTGCTATCGTTTTTTGTTTCTTGGTCCGTCGCAGGGATTGTAAACTATCACCATTTTGAAATAAACGCGTCATTCGAGTTTCGAATGCGTACGAGTTTGTTTCATTGCTTTGCATATATCGCGGATCTGATTGTCATTGTTATAAATCGATGATATGATTGATAAAACAGTAGACAGCTTCGTGATACATGTCACTGATTCTGACACAGAAATGGAAACAACTGAATCTGACGAATAATTATTCTTAAATAATATACATATGTTAATTAATATATTTTTTTTTTTAATTATTAAAATTTATTTAAATTATTAAATCTTAAGCAAATTCATTTTTTTTGTTGGTCCAAATGTTGTGAACTCCTGAACACTTGTTTACAAAATTTATAGCTTCTCGTGACGGGTACTTTAAGTTTATTGAATTACCTTTGATATGCGTGAATATTTTTCATTGCAATCTTCAAAGTGTACTATTGGCATACAACGTAAATGCTAAACTACACATAAGTAGGTACTAAATAATCACTAACGTTACTGGTTACACAAATTATGCACGTTCTACGTATTTGCTCGCCTGAAATAACACTGGATCAGCTCAGCGGACAAAATTGCGTGTTATTATTGGAAATGAAACGTAAACCTACGTTCACATATGATCGGAATTCCACGTTAAGTTCGAATTCGTTGAATTAAATCATCATTTCTATACCAAAATAGCTTCTATTTATAAACCAGTTGTATATACCGTAAGGTCTATAATTGATATTTTGATCTATACACAGAGATTTTGGAAATGTTTACAAATCGACTTATACTATATACATACATCGGATTCTCTCAAAGACGCCCTGAATGAACTGGGAAGCCTAATCAGGTTCTAGAGGGAGCTAGGCTGAAAGGAATGAAAGCAACTGTGGCCCACGTACAATGGTTAATTATGGAGTGAATGTGAAAGCCAAACTTCAAAGATTAGGTAAGATGAGAAAGTTATTACTTCTAAAACTGATGATTATTATTTATATACAAAAACAAAATTGTAAAAAACTTAGATTTTACAATAATAATCTATAAAATCTGTATGACACTCAGATATTCTCAATTACTATAAATACCATATTCTTTAATTAGATGGACTAAAGTGACAGCTATAACAATGGATTATTTACAGTGGGCATTGGTTTTTAACAGCTGGACATTGGCTGTTGTTGTCAGTATAGTCCAGCTAATTAAAAATTAAAATAGACTGAATTTTACAACAATACACTGCCCTATAAATTATCTTAATGATTTTATATTCAACGTTCACTATCCAAAAATAGAATCCTTCAGTCCTTTACACACATTAAAACTTTATTTTCAATGAAATTCCAATGCAAATATTTATATAAGCCAGGCCACCCGACTGCCCTCTCGTTCGATTATAACTTCTTCGGGTGCGATCACAGCGTCCGCTGTAGCGGGAGCGGTAGCGGGTAGCACAGGCGCTTCGCTCACTCGGCGTCTCGTGAGCGTGCGCTGTGGCTCCCGTCATGTTATGCAGTCGATACGCGCGCAAATCGCGGCGCTCAGTAGCGAAGCGGCAGCGAGCGCGATTTGCACACAAGCGATCACTACTAGGTCGCGGGAAGATGGTGTTGTGTCTTCTTCGGTGGGGCCGTCACTGTAAAAAATAGAAATGTTAACACCAAGTCAAAGTCAAGCAAGTAAGTCATGGAATTTCTAATGATACATTGCTTGGGGCATTAAAAAAAATGATAACATTATTTTGTTCAATATTGTAATCATTTTTTTTCCACATCAAGATCACAATTTTTATACAGGTAAATATTATTTGTCTTAGGACCTGTTTCACAATGTCCGAGTAGCCACTACTTCCCGAATAAATTCAAAAATGGAACAGAATTTGTATGAAATTATCTGCCAAGTAAGATATTGGCAACTTAAGGTGGTGAAATAGGCCCTTATAATATTAGACCGTTTTCACATTATCCGATCCGATATCGGTATCGGACGCCGATCCGATATCGGGGTAAGTAAAATGTATGAAATTCCGTGCTCCGATATCCGATATCGGGCCGGACAATATGAAAGACAGGTACATGTTTCATACATTTTACTTACCCCCGATATCGTATCGGCGTCCGATACCGATATCGTATCGGATAATGCGGAAACGCTCTTAGTCGTAGCATTGTAATTGTGTTGTCATGTTATGTTTCTAAGGAAGCTTTAAAAGGCGGTTGATAGAAGTGACGTACGATATTATAGATTCATAGCTAAGTTACAGCAAAAAAGATCATTTTCCGGTAGGCACTTGAATATTTATATCGAAAACGAAACAGCGTTATTTATTAAAATTCCTTCTCTTCATATTTTATTATTGTTTATTTCCTAATAATAGAATATTTCATCTTTTTCTTTGTCTCTGTTTATCATTATCTGAGACAAATTATCCGTATTTTATTATTTTTCGTAATACAACTTTTTACCTCGAGCTATGATTTTAATCAAGGTTAATACATTTTTAATAGCGTGATGAATACCATTACATGAAATTTTACATACTAACTTCCACCAGTGACTTCGCTCACGTGAAAGTAAGTTTTCCATACAAAGGGTCACTGTTTCGTTCGGAGTGAATTTTATTTGTATTCATTAAAAAAGGAACCCCTGAGCAAAATTACTGCGTTTTATGTCTAAAGATTTGGGCTGGGCGTTTATGAGTTTAGTGAGTAACTCAGGACTTTACTATTTATATCGGATGAATGTTTGGGGCTGTTTATGAATTTGTCGGAGTTCATTTAATTTGATATTCCAGGTATTTGAATGAGAATATAAAGGACTTGGCAGGACGGTCGACCTTTTTAATCAGGTTTCGTTATTTTTTCAACGTCTGTTAGATTTGTGCATAGAACGGGGTGCGGAATATTTTTAAAGACAAAGAAAGTATTATAGATTTCATCATTTTTCAAAATTTTACAGTTTCATTCATATTTTTTCTTACATGTTAAAGCATGTTTTTGACTTCTCTAATCGTTTTCCATTCACGAGTTCAATGATCGACTGTTAATAATATTGTTGTCCTCTTATACGAGTAACGTGACGTAGACTCAAATATGTTAACAACTTATAGTAATAAACAAAGTTCGTGGTAAGTATCACCTGTGTCTGTCTGTATGAACGCGAAAAACTCAAAAACATAAGACTGAATTTTTATACAAAACTGTATGAAAATTCAGTCTATATATATCAACAATAGACAAAATGTTTCATAAGGAAGTTTTAAATGCATAAAATAAAAGAAAAGGAAGAAAAAGGTTTACATGCATATTGTAGTAGACAAATACCGAGAATTACAAGATTTCTAACACTTGTAAGAAATTGAGATAGGTATAGACAATAACTTACCCATGATCAATACCAGGTGGATCTAGAATAGTCCTGCAGCATTGCACGACGAGGGCCACCAACAGACACGCTGCAGCCGCCCATAGCACGCTCGCCGCGCCCGCGCCCGCTCCCGCTACGCCTGACATCGCGCCCCAACCCCGCGACGTGTGGATCGAGACCGCTGCGGGAAATGAGTTCCGTTATCGTATTTAATATGCTAGAAATGCGTGGCGATTGACTGGACGGAATGTATGATAAATACTGTAATAGTATATTATGATACAAGTGTGCATTTGTCATGTAATGTTAGTGATTTACAAGTGTGTAAAGTTGGTGATTACCACTGACGCGGTATTTAGACAGTCGAAACCAGTAATCAGCAATAGTCACATATATCACACTACAATAATTATGATACAAATGTGTTATGTTAGTTATTACCGCTGAGGCAGTATTTAGAGAGTCGAGACCAGTAATTATCAAGACTCACATACGACATTTTTCAATACACGAAGAAAATCAATTTAACAGAGCGGATTGGAACTTCTCTCTCTTTGTTTCAGTATCCAAGACCCACAACAGTGCTCTTATTTTCCTAAAACGATGTCAGATCATGATAAAGGCCTCATGTTTAGTATCACAGTTAGCTATTCTGCGACATATACATTATACATACAGATAAAAAATGAGAAACTAAGGGCCATGTGCACCGACATAAGTTTAAGATGACAGACGAAGCTACTGGCAGAATAAGCTAGTGAACCTATAAATCTTTTTATTCATTGACCAATACATAATGTGATTATAGACGAAGGTTCTGTACGTCCCTCTTGTAATTCCATCCCCAATTTCCTCTCACGACTAGCCTTGGTTTTACCGAGACATCTACTAAAAGGTTGGTATTACATTTCAGAAGATAAGCTAAAATAATGGGGACACGGTCTGAGCCTACATCAAGGTATGGGTAATTTATTGATATATCTGTAAAAGTAATTATTAAATGTTACGTGTTGATTGTTATCTATGATTCGTATTTCTCTAAACCAATCAGTGGCAAACTGGTGATAGATCATTATGACTTGGAGCAAACCAGTAAAAAAACTACTGGAAATTTCGTAAGTGTTATTGTAATAATTATAAAACATTTTTGTTTTCATTCACATTTCGTTCCAATGACATATCAGCGCACAGCCGAAACTACTGAGACTAGAAGTATAAAATTTATTACAAGATTTTCTTTTATGACATAGGCAAACACTAATGCCTAGTTCGCACTCAGCTAGTAATTTAGTTTAGTAACGAGCAATTTAGTAGCTATTTAGTTTCTTTATTAAACTAGTCGACTAAATTTTTGGTGTTCAGACGCGTTTAGCTACTAAATTACTCGCTACTAAACTAAATTACTACCTTATGCCTAGTTCGCACTCAGCTAGTAATTTAGTTTAGTAACGAGTAATTTAGTAGCAATTTAGTTTCTTTATTGAACTAGTCGACTAAATTTTTGGTGTTCAGACGCGTTTAGCTACTAAATTACTCGCTACTAAACTAAATTACTAGCTTAGTGCGAACTAGGCATAATGGCTAGTTCGCACTAAGCTAGTAATTTAGTTTAGTAACGAGTAATTTAGTAGCTATTTAGTCTCTTTATTAAACTAGTCGACTAAATTTTTGGTGTTCAGACGCGTTTAGCTACTAAATTACTCGCTACTAAACTAAATTACTAGCTTAGTGCGAACTAGGCATAAGGGAGGATTTTCCAAAACTCCCCTAATGGGATGAAACGGGGGTCCAAATATTGTAAGGAGAAATCTACGTACATGCGGGCGAAGCTGGGCGAAGCCACTGGTAGAAGCTAGTTACATATAAACAAAAGTATCTCTCGAAACAAAATGAAAATTTTATTTGAAACAATGGTCCCTATATTTATTTAACTTTATAATTACCTGTAGAGAAAGTTAGATTGTATCGTGTGGGTAGTTTTTAACGAGTGCCTCCTAACTCCTAACTAGGTAAACTCGTAATTGGTTAAAACCAATTTAAAACTTAATAAATATGATTAAACCAATTAAATTGTGACTAAAATATTGAAGTGTTTTTTCTCTGCTCTAGAATTTTTAGGATCCATTTAATTAGTTGGTTCTTTCTGGAAAGTTTTATTATTATAGTTTATTTTGTGTGTAAATAAATGGTTAATTAAATATATAATCAGCCTATAATGTTGCCACTGATCTAGGAGAGGGAATACATATTACCTTAGTCATCTACAAAACAATACACTTTTAGGAATTTATCTAGTTTTTAAAAGAAACTTCTTTTTATTAGCGATCCGAATTTTTTGAAGCCTTGTGTATAACTAGAGTCCTCACACTGCGAAGAGAAATCATTGGTGTATCTGTATAGGGTGACTGACCCAAATGCTAGCACTGCACCAAATAATCAGCACTCCGCATAAATAGTACAATTGTAAGGTTTTCATCAAATAATTTGGGTTATCACTTTAATAGATAAATAAGTAGATGTTTTTAGAATCCTACTTCTAGAAATAATAATACTTTCCAACTTCAAACTGGCGGTAATTTAGTGAAGAAACGTTCGTGTTCAGCAGTTGCTCTTATTTTTGCCTTTTCCTTGTGATCGAAGGTAAATTCACGTGTTTATATTTTATAATATTTTAGTTCTTTTAAGGGCTTTATACTGAAACTTTTGACTGAAACTGACTTCTTAGGTAGTTTATGAGGATAATTTGAAATTAATAGTTTGATGTTATGGTAATATATTGGTAAAAAATATGGTGCTGATATATGGATCTAATATTTTACAAATTCTAAATTATCAGCACTGGAGCTGATAAATGATAAATATTACGTAAACACTAGTTCTAAACTGTGAACTAGTGTAAAAAAAAACTGTGTTATTTTATACTTAGATAGAATTCACTATTTTTTTGGTAAAGGTAGTTTAAATGTCTCCGGAATACAAATCTTAGCATGCTGCTGAAACCGCATTTGCAATTTGGCAGCAAAGTGCTGATAATGGATCAAAAGCATGCTGATAATTTGGTTCACGTAGCATTTCATCATTTTTCCTTTTTTCAGACCCACCTACCATGAAACCAAAGGAAGTAAATACATCAAATGAAAGAAAAAAAGTACACAAACGAAAATTTTTAAGAAAAATTATAATTACTGATAAATATCGTTTTTATATCATATAATTTCAATACCACTATCACAGTGCTGTTAATTGGCTCTCTGTATGCTATTAATTGGTGGAGATGGTGCTAGTAAATGGTGACATAGTAATTTTTTACTCTTACCCATCTAAAAAGAAATTGGATAAAGATAAACCTTTCTTTTATTCAAATATCATCTTTCTTATTAAATATTAAAACTAGCAAACTCGTCATAACGGGTGAACGAGTATTTATAAATGAGATAAACGGGATTAAATTAAGACTAACTCTTAAAGTGCTGATAATTGGGTCCTTTACCCTAATTATGTTTATAAGAGAGCAGTTTATATATTTTGCATTTTAAAATTCTGACCTGCAGCTAAAACGGTGATCCCTCCAGCTGGAATCCCGAGGCCCATGTTAAACTTCTGTCTCTCTTCTATGAAGGCCACACTGCCCATCACCATTGCTGATATGCCGCATACTATCTGTAAGAGAATGTGAACTTTTAATATTAAGATACTAGCTGCTGTCAGCGGCTTTGCCTGCGTGATAGTAGAAAATTATCCCAAGGGAACATAGGTAGTGCTAGGAAAAGCATTTATCCATATGCTATTCTAGGTCACAGATATAATACTAAGTTTCATCAAAATCTATTAAGTAGGTTTTAACTGAAATTTTAATAAAAATCTATATATTCATAAACACAAACTTTTGCATTTATAATATTAGTAAGATTTTTACCTAAAGTAACCTGACCTTAAAAATATCAGAGTAGGTAATATTTTTTTAGAGAAAATGACAGAATTCTCTATATTTTTCTTCAGAATTTTAATAATAGCTGGGGTTCGAAGATTCAAAGGACCATGGGGGATTTTGTATGAAGCCCGTCCCCACCCTTCAACAGTCGTGGGATGTGTCTTGATATGTTTATTGGGACCCAGAAAAGTCTAAAGTACCTGTGTTAGTTTCAAAATCAATTGGGTTTGTTAAAAAAAAAACAACCCAAAAAAAAAAATTTTTTTTCAACTAAAATCATTTTTTTCTACAAACAAAAAGCATATGTTCACGTAAACAAATGACGTAATGTAAGGTAAGGGCAGTACCAATAAGCAATAGCACGTCTGTCAGCCAAATCCCGGTCTATTGAAATATAAAAAATGTTTACATTGATTATTGTAACTCTTCCTCTATTAGACCATTTTGTGAAATATACGCAGCCACCGTTGGTGACCTTTGAGGCAAACTATCATCCAAAATGTATCATCTCTGTATTAGGACAGAGCGCGGACACATAACACATCGGCATCCTATATCCATAATTGTGCCAAAACGTTATCAAGATCAAAATCCTTTAACGTGCAAAGATCAATCGCAAAGATATTCTCACATCCGGTAAACAAGCAAAGGTCGTAGGTAGTAGCTCGATCTTTCAAAGGAAATTGGCAGGGTGTGGACCAAGTGTTGGCCAGAATGAACACCTGGTGCGTTTTGTTCCTCAGGCCAATACTAATCAGAAAACCGAAGCGTTTCAATATCTGCTCCAGGAGTCAATAGAAAAAAAGATTATTTCCATCCTTACCTAATCTAAGTTAGAAATCTTTTTGAAGAAGTTTGACCGAGTGCTGCCCGGAAACTTTTTTTTCTCTTGACTCCTGGAACAGGTTTTTAAGCACTTCGGTTTACTGATTAGTATTGGCCTGAGGAACAAAATGCACTAGGTGTTCATTCTGAGCAGCACTTGGTCGAACTTCCCCTAAAAGATTTCTAACTTAGGTTAGGTTAGGTTGGAAAAACTCTTTTTTCTCTTGACTCCTGGAGCAGATTTCGAAACGCTTCGGTTTTCTGATTAGTATTGGCCTGAGGAACAAAATACACCAGGTGTTCACTCTGGGCAGCACTTAGTCCAACTTCCATACAAAGATTGGCAATGTCCTTACACTTGTTTCAATTCTGTTGGATGGTAGGTACGTTTCCTTTAATTGAAAACATTATTATGATCGCCATATTCTAACCCTATTTATTGCACACTAAGGAAATGTGTAGATAAAAGAGAAAAAAATATAAAAAACAATATATAATAAAACCCTATAAAACCTAAACCCCACGCATTTGACATTTGTCACCATAGTAAAAAGTTCTCTATTCTAGTAGATCTTTCAAATGACACGTGTTTCTAATCTGTTGGTTGGTGGGGACGTTTCTTCCCATGGTCCTTTCGTTTCTACTATAGCCTTTTCTTAATCTAGAATTATAGGATTAAATAAATTGATAGTGGAAAGAAAATTACTTCATTTTGCGAGCTAGGTACTACTGGCTAAGAACAAAAGCCTAATTGTACCTACTTTTGAATCTTCGCCAGTAAATACCTACCTAAGTTTTTATATAGCTTATCTATATTTAACTGATATCAACAGCTATACATAGTCTTACATTTATCAACGACGGGGTGAGGTGATGCTTGGTAGAGAGATATAAGCAGAAGAAGATATGTTTTGGCTGAAATGATGATAATAAATAATAAAACGTTAAAATCAAGAAGATTATCTATGGAGATTCTTGACAGTTCTTCTCTATAGGAAACGACCAATTACAACCGTTCACTAGCTTCATCACGTTTTCTGTAGCTATGTAGACCTATATGACTTTAAAACGTTTTTCAATTTGACTTTGACAGTGACAGATGAGTGTTTGAGTGTGACAGTGTCGTCAAGTCGTTAGAAATAAATAAAAAAACTTTACTAAAAACGCCTATACCGCCATCATCTCGGTCGCTTTCATACGTATGTAAAATAAAAGCAATCAGAATAGAAATAAATAATTAAGCTACAGTACCGTACAG
This sequence comes from Mythimna separata, assembly GCA_030763345.1. Lineage (NCBI taxonomy): Eukaryota > Metazoa > Arthropoda > Insecta > Lepidoptera > Noctuidae > Mythimna > Mythimna separata. The sequence continues at coordinate 3,011,281 of CM061175.1, forward strand.
GCACACCTCTAAATAAGGCAGATGTATTACCACCACCTCATTAGTCCCTATTTCGATACAAGTAATAGTATTCATGTATTGATTAGCCCCCGCCATTAGCAAACTGCACAGCAAAGGGAGCGTTGAAACTAGCACAAATCAGAGTGGAACTAATACCATAATAGCATCGCTGGAGTATGGGCGGGGCTGGCGAAGGTAGTGATTGTAATTAGTTCATAGGTTCATTCATTTATTCACTCACCAGGATTTTTTTTTGATTTAGATGTTTAGAGAGGTTTTATTTTGATTTAGATGTTTAGTGTTTAATTGTAGGTAGAGTCTCTTTCACAGGACTTCTTTAGATATATTAAAACTCATGGACTAGTGTTTTTTTTTTCTATACCAATATATATTTTTCATAGTTTTACTAGCTTTTGCCAGCGACTTTACCCGTGTGAAAGAAGGAAAAGGAGAAGGTTTTAGTCATTAGAAGTCTGATACGCCCTCCCACTCCGCTCAGAGCGAGACAAGTCATTTTGATGATCTACCAGGTTTTTTTTCCAAGTAGGGAATCATCAGAATGTCAGCTCTCGCTCTTGGGCGAAGCGGGAGAGCGTGTCAGACCCCACCCCATTCCTTCTTTGCCTTCGTTCTGGGATCACGAGCTTCCCTTACAGTTTTCTTCCGGGTTTTTCTCCTAGGTTAAAAAAATAATACTTAAGCTATAATACAGTACAGGCACACTACTAATTAAACTAGATGTATCGCACTACTAGCTCATTAGCCTCTATTTCGATACGACTAATAGTATACATGTATTGATTAGCCCCCGCCATTAGCAGACTGCATAGCAAAGGGAGCGTTGAAACTAGCACAAATCAGAGTGGAACTAATATCATAATAGCATCGCTGGCAGTATGGGCGGGGTGGCGGAGGTAGTGACTGTAATTACTTCATGAATGAAAGGTTTCATTCTGATTTAGATGACTAGTGTTTGATTGTAGGTAGTCTCTTTTATGAGGACCTCTTTGGATAGACTCGGGTAGGTGTTTATTTATTTTGTATGTACTAATACAATTTATTTATAGTTATACTAGCTTCTGCCCACAGCCTCTGCCAGTAACTTCACCTACGTCAAAGAAAGAACAGGAGTGACTTTTAGTCAGTAGAAGTCTGACTTCTCTCGCTCCGCCCAGAGCGGGACAAGTCATTTTAATGATCTCCCAGGTTAAAAAAATAATTAAGCTACAACACAGTGCAGGAACACTCCTAAATAGGCAGATGTATAACACTACTAGCTCATTAGTCTCTATTTCGATACAAGTAACAGTATAAATCTATTGATTAGCCCCTGCCATTAGCAAACTGCATAGCAAAGGGAGCGTTGAAACTAGCACAAATCAGAGTGGAACTAATATCATAATAGCATCGCTGGCATGGTATGGGCGGGGCTGGCGAAGGTAGTGACTGTAATTGCTTCATAGGTTCATTCATTCATTCACCAGGAATTAAAGGTTTCATTCTGATTTAGATGTTTAGTGTATGATTGTAGGTTTGAGTCTCTTTTACCGAGACCTTTTTAGATAATTTAAAACTAGTGAGTTCGAATTAGTGTTTATTTATTTTGTCTGTTCTAATTTCTAATACAATTTATTTATATATAAACTAGCTTTTGCCAGTAAGTTTACCCGTGTGAAAGAAGGAACAGGAGTGGTTTTAGTCAGTAGATGTCTGACATCTCTCGCTCCGCCCTAAACGGGAGAAGTCATTTTGATGATCTCCAAGGTTAAAAAAAATAAACTACACTACTAACTCAAGAAGTAACAGGAGTGGCTTTTAGTCAGTAGCCGTCTGACACGCCCTCCCGCGTCGTCCAGAGTGAGAGAAGTAATTTTGATGATTTACCAGGTTAAAATAAGAAATTAATCTACTCTACTAGCACATTGGTCTCTATTTCGATACAACTAATATGTAGTATACATCTTTTGATCAGTCCCCGTCATTAGCGTACTGCATAGCAAAGGGAGCGTTGAAACTAGCACAAATCAGAGTGGAACTAATATCATAATAGCATCGCTGCCAGTATGGGCGGGGTGGCGAAGGTAGTGCCTGTAATTACTTCATGAATGAAAGGTTTCATTCTGACTCTGTTTGATTGTAGGTGGATCCTCTTTTACGAGGACCTCTTTAACTCTTTAGATAGATTAGAACTCGTGGAATTGAATTAGTATAAATTTCATTCAGTCAGTTTCTTGAGTTATGATAAACTAGGTGGATAAAAGCAACTTTAAGTTACTGATTGACAGATCGATTAAAAGATAGCTCAAACAACTCAAACCACAAACCACTGGTAGTTCACAAGTATATACCTAAACTCACATACACAATACAACTAGATCCGGAACAGTTATCTGGTAGGGCATACAAATACTTGTTTCGTGCACCGCAGTTGATTGTTCAACTGCTGTGCTAACTTTGTAAGTTACTGGTTACTTTCAACCATTGTACCTTTTTGAGAAAAACAAATAAAATATTATAACTGTGTCGTGAAACTTTGTTTCATACTGTACGGTGCAACCGCACATCAGCTTTGCATCGTCAGCGTTTACGCCTCACATTCATTTTACTTTATAATAATCATCAGTTCGCGTCGAGCCATCAAGTCGGGCGTTCTCATTACGGCCAGCAAGGGCCACGTGTCACTCATTTCACACACATTAGTCCATTAGCTCATTTTACTTATAGTTTTGGAACAATACAGCAGTTTAAATTACTTTACCATCTTTTATTCTATTCTGCCCATATCATCTAAAAGTAGTGTGTGATCTAGCAAGAGATCATACATTCTTTTTGGTCCTTCGAGCCGGATACAAGATGCTTAATTCACTATCAATCAAGTTAGATAAGATGGAGAACGTTTTATTGGACGAATCAGAGAGAAATCGAATCTTGAACGATTTCAGTACGGGAGCGATTGCTACGAGTAATGTTTTAAGACACTTGAAAACCATTCAGACAAGTTTATTAGATACCATAACTGATGTTTATCACGGGAGACTCAATTTCCATTTACTATCACCCGAACAACTGAAGGACACTCTAAATACAATAGCGGGTCAACTTTCAAAGGATCTTTCGTTGCCGATCAATAACTTACAAGATAACTTTAGAAACATTTATCATTTATTATCAGTCAAAGCAAGAATGACTGAAAAATATTTAATCTTTGAATTGAAATTGCCTTTGGTGTCCAGAGATTTATTTTCGATCATGAAAATCATTCCAATACCTCAGATTGTAGGTAATTCAAGCATGGCTATTGTAACTCCGATTGCAGAATATGTTGCAATAAGCTTGAAGAAAGATTGTTATTTACCAATGTCTATAAACGATATTCAGACTTGTTTACATGACGATGATGATACATATCTATGTCATATAGAGAAGCCGATTTATCATCTCAAGAATGATGAAAAATTATGCCAAGTAGAACCAGGCAGCAAAAAATGCAAGATCAGCATTACGACTTGTTCGAATCAATGGACAACACTTCATAAAACAAATAGCTATGCATTTTTTTGCTGCAGTCACTGTCAAATAAGAATTCTATGCGACGATAAAGTGTCGACAGGGCAGTTGGTAAAGGCAGGCATATTGGGAGTTGAACAAGCTTGTCTAATAAAAACCGAAAGTTTTACGGTTTACTCACACAATGGAGGTCTCAGCACTTTAGACATAAAACCGTCCTATAAGCTACCTGAGATAGAACCCATCAATCATATCATCGACGTAGGCATCCCCACTCCACTGATACAAAACTATACAATTCTTTCGAGCAACAACGAGCTTGAGGACATCAAAAAACAACTCCATATTCTCAAAGCAAGTGAGAATTTGCCACATCAACTATCTTATCATGATATCCACCACTATACAGCATTGTATATTGTGATCGGAGTTGTGTTGGTGGTTGGTGTAGTTATTATGGTACGTCGGCTGCGTAGCAGGCGAGTCGCATCTCTGGCGGTGGCAAGGGCCACACTGGCGAGTCTACCGACCCCGCAACACGACACGCCTACACGAGCAGAGGCTGGGGCATCTTTTTCGTCGTCTGCGGTTCAATATAGTGTTAGTGCGCGTAATCAGTGTGAGATTCCGTGTGTGTCCGATTACAGTGAAATTTCTAAAGTGCATAAAGTAGACAAGTGTACAGTGCCTATGTCTCGCAAAACAGAATTCAATTAGAGACTCTAAACATAGGATAAGGACCAATTGGAATCATCTTGTTAATCATCTAGCATAAGGACAAATTGGTATCATCTTGTTACTCATCCTTTCATGTTCATCTGATATTCATCTTCCCTCTCGGGAGCATGTACGGTGCAACCGCACATCAGCTTTGCATCGTCAGCGTTTACGCCTCACATTCATTTTACTTTATAATAATCATCAGTTCGCGTCGAGCCATCAAGTCGGGCGTTCTCATTACGGCCAGCAAGGGCCACGTGTCACTCATTTCACACACATTAGTCCATTAGCTCATTTTACTTATAATTTTGGAACAATACAACAGTTTAAATTACTTTACCATCTTTTATTCTATTTCGCCCATATCATCTAAAAGTAGTGTGTGATCTAGCAAGAGATCATACACATACTATTTAGAGAAGGTACATTATACAAATCTGGTGATTTCAGATTATATACCCTAGTTTATATTACACATAACACTTATATACCTACCTATATTCGCAAATTCATCATTTAAAGTTTGGATCTTAATTTGTGATAGTAAAACGGTTATAGGCGCCATAATAGTTTATGTTCAGTGGATTAAACGTTTCAGCTGAAACTTCGCGGAATTGGAGCGAACCCAAAAAGATTATGGTAATAAAATCATGGTCCCTTTTGGGGAGATCTTCGGAAGGGTAAAGTTTAGATATTTTATGGTTCTCTATCATAATAATTTATCAAACTCAATGGACTTGTGATATCAGTTTAGTTGCTAGGGACTTGACTTGGACTTGAATAAAAGAAGAAAAATATTTATTTGTGACCCGCAAAGAAAAAAGAATAATAAAATAAAGAATGTTAACTAAACTATAAATAAATAAAAAAAAAGTCAACATAAAAATAAAACAAGACCTGCGCGAGGCTAAAAAGGCAGCAGACTGTAAAACTGATAAACGCATATATTCAGAGAAATAGTATGTTATAAAAAAAAAAATACTACACACACGTGTGTGTCGTCGGTTCTTCTCGTAAGTGAAGTGTGCTTGACCTGCAGCCCGACGAGAGACGAAAGTATTTGACATTACCCGAGCATAGCCTCACCTCAGATAGGTGTCATCGGCCTTCCCCAGGGACGGACATAAGCTAACAGTGGGCAAGTGTTTTATTAATAGCTACGCGCTTGTCCACTAACTCATGTCATGGTGAGCGATGATAATAAGAGCGTTTTCACAATTTCCGATCCGATATCGGGGTAAGTAAAATGTATGCCATATGTACCTGTCTTTCATATTGTCCGGCCCGATATCGGATATCGGAGCACGGCATTTCATACATTTTACTTACCCCGATATGGAATCGGCGTCCGACACCGATATCGGATCGGATAATGTGAAAACACTCTTATAGTCGACGGTTCAGCACGCTTGCCTAGAAAATAAATATTGGGTTATACATAAAGAATCTGTGGTGGAGGTCCACCGGTCCACCACAGATTCCTTATGTATTCCCCATTAATAAATACTATCAAGCACATGGAATAGGTATTCCATGTGCTTGATAGTATTTATTAATGCTCCAAGTTGCTCAAAACTGCTAAATGTAACTATGATAAAAACCTTATTAATAACGCGCAAAATAACAATAAGAAACTATGGGAAGCAATAAAAACTATTACTAACACTACCAAGCAAAAAACACATGCAGCGGATCTCTTGTCTTCTGACAGTCAACGCTCTGTAAATGAAGTCAATGCCTATTTTGCGAGTATCGGGCGCTCACTAGCTGAAAATATAGCAGTTCCAACTACATCCAAACGACCTCATAACACCAATGCTCACAAAACGTTTACCCTCTTACATACAGACAATTCTGAGATGGAGCATCTAATTAACACGCTTAGGTCTGATTGTGCGGTAGGCTCCGATAATGTGTCCAGTATTTTTCTTAAAAAGTTCAAACACATACTTATCCCACACTTGACATATTTATATAATCTGGCCTTCACCACAGGAGTCTTTCCTGACGCGTTTAAGCTGGCAATCGTCCATCCCGTGCACAAAGGTGGCGATAGAGACAAACCTTTTAATTACCGACCCATATCTATTCTTCCTACACTATCCAAACTTCTTGAGAGGCTAATGAATAATAGGCTCGTTAAATATCTTGAGCATTCTCGTCTTTTGTCTCCATGCCAATATGGTTTTCGTTCGGGAATCTCCACCAGTAATGCAGTTCTAGATCTCACTAATGACATCGTTAGTCATTTGGACAACAAACAGTGTGTTTTGGGCGTCTTCTTAGATTTGGCAAAAGCCTTTGATACCATTTCAATACCTAGACTCTTATCTAAGCTTGAAAACATTGGTATCAGAGGCGACCAACTTCTACTTTTTAAAAGTTACCTTACAGGAAGGCGCCAATGTGTCAAAATAGGCAAATGGATGAGTGACGAACTTCCTATTACATACGGTGTACAACAAGGTAGTATTATTGGGCCGACTCTGTTTCTCATCTACATAAATGACCTATGCAGTCTTAACCTTATTAATGGATCCATTTTCACTTACGCTGATGATACTGCCTTAATATTCTATGGAGACTCCTGGGAATCGACATTCCAACATGCTCAACTAGGAGTCGACACTGTAACTAACTGGTTGGCGCAAAATCTGCTCACCCTAAATGTTGAAAAATCAAAATATCTCACCTTTTCCTTGTCTCAAGTCGGTAAAATTTCCTCATCACATTTTTCTCTGATGGTACATTCTTGTAATGCAGCACAAACACCATGCAGTTGCGCTCATTTAAGTCGCACGGGTAACATAAAATATTTGGGTGTCCAGATAGATGACTCTTTATCATTTTCCTATCACATTAATTTACTTACCTCCCGACTACGTAAGTTAATATTTATTTTTAAGAACCTCCGCCATGTAGCTGATGAGCTTATTCTCAGACAAGTTTATCTGGCCCTCTGTCAGTCAGTGGCCCAGTATTGTATAGTTGTGTGGGGTGGGTCAGCAAAAACTCACGTCATAAGACTGGAACGTGCCCAAAGAGCGATCCTTAAAGTTGGCTGGTCCCTTCCTTATCAATTTCCTACCACAGAACTATACAAGACTTGCAAGGTACTCTCTATCCGGAAATTGTTTATTTTAAATTTAATTTTAACAGTCCACACTCGTAATTCCTATAACCCGAATAAGTTTAAATCCCTGAGACGAAAGCATACAGTCTGTTCATCCGTCCCTGCTCATTCGAGGCTAGCCCAGCGTTTTTATAATTTCCTTGGTCCCTATGTTTACAGCAGAGTAAATAATATCTTATATATGTACGAAATGACTAAATATAAATGTAAAACTGTTGTAAGAAACTGGCTCCTTGATTTGGACTATGAAGACACAGAAGGTATCATGAAAATCATTAAGTGATCTTCTATCACATTCATTCTACACACTAACACACATACATAACACACTACACACACATCTCAACATTTCCTTTACACTCAGCATGTCATTTTAAAAATCTCTCCCGCTTATAATCTTTCAAACACAAGATTCATGTAAATGTGCCGCATAACGCGACTATGTGTAATAGGGTGTGAGCCTGGAGATCTGTCATACAGGTCTCGAACCTAGTTCAGACTCCAGCTCTCACAAAGGTTTTAATGTTAAGCCAATTTTTTTATAAAACTTGTGTAAAATGTACCTTTTTGAGAGAAATAAATTATATTATTATTATTATTATTATTCTCTTGCCCTTTTCTCCAAAAGTCGTGGTGTCCTTTGTAGACTTACACCTATAAAAAAGGTCATATCAATAACGTTTTCGTTTGGTTCACACAAAGGTCGTTGAATGATACTTCCAAGGATGGTTTGCGAATAAATTCAGAATCCATCATTGTTCATGGGCAAACACACCAAAAAATGTTGAGATGGCTCGGCATGGTTCAATTTGTATTAATTTATAAAAGAGATGAATATTATAACTAAGATGCCATATTAAAACAGATTATAGTGATGTATTTACTTAAATAAAGGGTCACTTTGACTTCGTACAGCACTTAGTCAAAGAAACTTGTAGTTCTTAAATGTTACGGAGTCTAATAAGCCCTTTACCGACATAATGATTTCATAAAACGAAAACTCGGGACCCTGGAACGAAGGCAAAGAAGGAACGAGGTGGGGTTTAGTCAGTAAAAGACTGACACGTCCTCCCACTTCACCCAAGAGCGGGAAAAGTCATTCTGATGATACACTACCTTAAAAAAAATCGTCATAATAATAGTTTTCAAACGAGTTCTTAAACGCAACATGCCGCATGAATAAATACAAGAAACAATACAGAAATGAGTGCCTTTGTCAACGTGTTTTGTCAACGAGAGAGAGAAGTTAATACTTATAGTACGAGATCCGATAGACGAAATGTATGAGAAAATATACCTGATCTGTTATTTGATTATAATTAAGATTATATGCTAGATAATGCTTAAATTGATACATTGCGAATAGGTTGCCGATCTGAATTTGGTGCGAATGGTGTTAAACAATAAAACATGTAATCGAAAATTTTTCATTAACTTACCTCATTTGTTATTTATAAAAGTCGAGCATTAGCTGCAAGAATGTGTCCCAAGGAACTAAAAAAATAGAAGTTGCCGTTTTGTTTTTGGTGCAAACTATGGAGTTGCCTTGTACAAAGAGCTAAGTAAAAGTTGATAACATACCCTCATCTGTTATTTAATCGTGGTATATATATCAAATTAAAGGCAATTTTATTCCTAATCCAACCGTATGAAGTTGCCTTACCAAAAGTGGTGCGAATCCAGAGTTGCCTATATTTAAGATGTTAAATTTTCTAAGTCTGATAGAAAAGCATTGCAGCAATTTTCCACACTCAAATGTATTTATATAATTGTGAATTAATAAAATGTTCCGTTCAAAATGTACCTCGACATTTTTTCTATCACGCAAACGCAAATTAAATACTGACAAAAGAAAAAAGAAAAATAATGATAAACTTTAGGGTTAGATAGGGTAGTTTCGTATCTACTTACAAAAATACTATAAGGTAGTACATACATACTTGCGACAGACAAAATTTTTTTTTTTTACCGTAGATGCGTATTTATTATTATTGGCCCCTCTGCCATACATAGAATAACTTGTAGAGTAAATACTTGATGTTGTGAAGATTAGAAAAGGCAAATATTGTAACAAGAAATCAGAAATACCGAGACTTAGTTCATTTGTATAGTGCGGATGAAATTAAGGAAATAAAACGTAAAAAAGAATGCCCAAACCCCATATTCATTCACTCAGCATTAAAAAATATCATAAAAATGATATTTAATGAAAGAAAAACTGGCCAAGAGAGTGTCGGGCCACGCTCAGTGTAGGGTTCCGTAGTTTACCGTCCGTCACAATAAGTGTCCTCAATTTTTCAAAAACTGTTCGTCCCATCAAGTTCAAAATGATTTTCCTAGAAAGACTTTATAAAGTTCTACTTTCCAGATTTTTTTCATATTTACTAAACCTATGGTTCAAAAGTTAGAGGGGGCGGGGACACATAGTTTTTAACTTTCGGAGCGATTATTTCCGAAATTATTGATATTATCTAAAACTGATTTTAATAAACCCCTATTCATTTTTTAATAACTATCCAACAATATATCACACATTAGGGTTGAAATTAAAAAAGAAATCACTTTCCACTTTACATGTAGGGGGGCTACCCTAATAATTTTTTTTTCCGATTTTTATTTTACTATTTTGTTGGCATGATTGATATACATATTGGTACCAATTTTCACAACGAAAGACATTACTTATCGTAAAAAAATGACGCAGGATAACATAAGACTAGGCAATATGATCAAAATACCTTAGCCTTCACCTTTAAGGCACAAAAAAGAACATTTAATTTTACCGCCATGACACATTTGTATTGTTATGTTTTTTTCTAGTTTTAGGTACTATTTTGGTGATAGTTATATTGTTTTTCTTCACAAGTGTATTGAAAAACGTCGTATGATACATGTGAGTAATTAGAGATTACCGTTCTTGGTTCTCTTAAGACCCTCGCCAAGGCTCAGGTTAATACCACTTCGACGTCAATCTCCCACATTACACACTTGTATCATACTATTATGATATTTTTTAATGCTGAGTGAATGAATATGGGGTTTGGGCATTCACTTTTACGTTTTATTTCCTTAATTTCATCCGCACTATACAAATGAAGTAAGTCTCGGTATTTCTGATTTCTTGTTACAATATTTGTCTTTTCTAATCTTCACAACATCAAATATTTACTCTACAAGTTATTCTATGTATGGCAGAGGAGCCAATAATAATAAATACGCGGCTACGGTAAAAAAAAAAAAATTGTCTGTCGCAAGTATGTATGTACTACTTATAGTATTTTTGTAAGTAGATACGAAACAACCCTATCTAACCCTAAAGTTTATCATTATCTTTCTTTTTTCTTTTGTCAGTATTTAATTTGCGTTTGCGTGATAGAAAAAATGTCGAGGTACATTTTGAACGGAACATTTTATTAATTCACAATTATATAAATACATTTGAGTGTGGAAAATTGCTGCAATGCTTTTCTATCAGACTTAGAAAAAACATCTTAAATATAGGCAACTCTGGATTCGCACCACTTTTGGTAAGGCAACTGCATACGGTTGGATTAGGAATAAAATTGCCTTTAATTTGATATATAACACGATTAAATAACAGATGAGGGTATGTTATCAACTTTTACTTAGCTCTTTATGCAAGGCAACTCCATAGTTTGCACCAAAAACAAAACGGCAACTTCTATTTTTTTAGTTCCTTGGGACACATTCTTGCAGCTAATGCTCGACTTTTATAAATAACAAATGAGGTAAGTTAATGAAAAATTTTTGATTACATATTTTATTGTTTAACACCATTCGCACCAAATTTAGATCGGCAACCTATTCGCAATGTATCAATTTAAGCATTATCTAGCATATAATCTTAATTATAATCAAATAACAGATCAGGTATAAAATTCTTCTTCGGATCTTAGACCATTAATTAATAAAACAAGAAACAATCTTCACATTCATCAGAATGTCAACCCGCGGGATTATGTACAAACATAATCCCGGGTTTAATGTTTGTGACAACATACTAACACTACCGTTGCTGTTTATTCGAATAAAATGATTTTAACTTAAGGAACTTTTCGACGGCAATGACCTCTCGCGTCGGGCCCTGGTACAGGCCATGGTCCGGAGCAAGGAGGGATGGTAGGAAATCGCCTTCTTCTGTGAAACAGTACCTAGTGCTAGTGAAGGAGGTGGTTGCACCTCACGCGTGCGATATCGAAATCCCTTCCTCCTCCCTGATTTCCAGCCATCGTAGCCGTGGGCTTACGTACAGCGAGCTACCCACTGCTCGCCTTCCGGTAACCGTATTTTCCCTCAAAAGTTTTAATGCCAAGCAAAGTCCTCCCCTTTTCTTTCCAAACCTACTGAGTACTGAGGTATACGGTGTTCTCTAGCTAAGTCTTCTCTTCGTATTGATGGACTCAATTTTTTTCTGACCAGTATTTGGCGGCAGTATTTGGCGGCTTTACTTGCCACCTGCTAATGGTCTCGTATAATCCTGAAAAGTGCAGGTGGTTGTGCAGGGTGCAATGCTGACCATTGCAGTGAAGCATGTCCTGTGTAGCGGCCACACCCACTTTGTGTCAGAGATAGGTTTAGGAAACCCCAGTTGGTTAGGTGGTTTTCGTAGCAGACAACCTGGGTCCGGAGTCAGTTAAGAGATTTCCAGATTGGCCATTGCAGTTTGCGTCCAAGGGGAAGATGTTCTGATCAAGTTTGCCCAGCGAAGATCATCCACCACTTTCGGTACAGTCGACCTCGATTTCAATGTAAATAGTGTTAACACTTTTTAGTTGTAAAAAACATAAAACAGAACAAAAGAGCCTCCTTCTTTTTTACGTCACTTAAAAAAAACTGTTACGATTCAAAGGCTAATGAAAATGGTTAAAAGCTGCTTAGCTTTCAACCATTTAGTCAGACAAGAGACGAGCAAAAACCTGCGTCAATGAAATTTATTTGTAAACGGACAAAGTCGGAAGGCAAAGGGAATGTTAACGTCTTTTATTTGAGCAACGTTGGTAGTCGGTACTTATTACTTAACTTTATAGCTGGGGCGAGCCACAATACGAAGAAATAATCCGTTTCGCCCTCAATCGTTTTGAGTAGGGTTCCGTGAAAATGAAGTTCCGTTTTTTTTTTCATATTGGTATGGTAATTACGGGTTTTTTTTTTCATATTGGTATGGTTCCACGACTATTTCTTTCTGTATTGTACTGCTTATTGGAGTATTTACAGCTAACTAGAACAGCGGCACGTATATAATCGCATTATGCATCCACTAACGTCGAGCGTTTGATGGCCACTGACAGTTGTCAAATACATCATGTCACTATGCTTGAGACTACCCTTCACACCCGATGGTAAACCTTTTTTTTTAAGCTCGGCAATCGTTCTAATGACTTCTGATATTTGGTCAAGTAATAAAATACTGAAAAATTATTTTATTTGTGGTTCCCCAGAAAAGGGGTGGGGACCCCCTTTCTTTCTTCGGTCAGTCATCGCTACACACATAAAAAAAGCAATTTTACTACATATGACACTACCTACTTTTACTTATTACGACATTTCTACTATGATCCTACGAGGAGTTCCGTTCCATAACTTCGAAGTTCATCAACAGATCATAAGAATATTTTTATGGAACCTATTCATAAGTTCAAGACTAAAGAACCGAATGGAAAACAACTAAAACTTACTTTTCCTCTTACTTTTGTTGCTTTTACAAGCCACCATGACGGAGAGTTCATTGGCTTTTTACAAGATACGAGTAGGTACGTTCGTTTGACGATTGCCCATAATCCGATCGAGCGTTAAGTAAACTTTGTAGGGCGACTTAATCTAATTCCTGCTCTTCAGGATTACGAAGGTAACATAAAAAGGAAACCCTTCTCAAAAGTAACTTGATTTGGCTCAGTTTTAGTTACTCGTAAAGTTAAGCAGACTAATTTTGGGTCTTGAAACGAGAAATTGAATTAATTTTGTAGACTTTGAATAAAGTTTAATTTTTCCTGTATTATTCTTATTCTGTAATTTTCGTGACTAAGGTAAAAGGTCCTTTTAAAACAATGTTATTTTAAAAAATAATGTCTTTTGATGGTACTTGACCATTGTGTCACCGATACTTACACGATTGTACTCATGATAACATACAACTTTCACGAAAATCACAAACAAACATCAGTCTATGTAGACCAGTTAATAGGCGAACTTATGTTCTGAACAGTAAATTTTTTCGCGTTAAGAACCAGTCACTGATTACCAGTCACCTTATATAAATAAAGAGTATGTAGCTATGGATTGCACAGACTAGCCGTTGCAGTGGTAGGAATAGTCGACCCTCAGTTGTAAGTGGTTGTAAGCTATCCACCGGGGTCGACACTTCCGACTCCTTGTCGGACGTGTCAACCCCTAGCTCCAGACACCATGAGAAATATTGTATTGTATTTTATTCCGGAACCTCTCATGCACTATCTCACCTTATGGAAAGCAAAGATCTGGTCGATGATGGAAGTGGTGGAAGTAACCAATTTTTTTTTTAACTATTAATAAGCTCGCGTTTGACTATTACCTTATCAGATGGTAAGCGATGATGTGGTTAACAATGGAAGTAACCTATTCACTCTTGGCTTAAAGATAGTTATTGGTACGGTCACACCCCGAAAAGAGGAGCCTGATGGATTGACTCCGTTTAGCGGAGAAAGGCACGCTTGGGTTTCAGCAGAATTGGACTTGACCAAATTGCCAAACTTAACTTAAAAACAACCTGGAGGTTGTAGATTTTCGGAAATAATTAATGATTTTGGCGTTTCCAAATAACGAAATACTTCAGAATTCTGATGTACTGTAGATTAATGATGTATTACTTTTTACGTGAGAACGTGCTCATTTCGCTTGAAGTTTGAAACGTTCCGAAACGGAAGACATTTTATTTTTATTGGGTTCTTGTTCAATTTATGTCATCCATTTTATTACTGAACGAACATCGTTATTACTGACTATCCGTGTTTCTAGCTTAAGAGGATTTTATATACGAGTAGTTGTTCTATTTCAAGAAAGAGGGTTGGCCATTCTTTATTGGAGTTAGAAATTAAAAATTAATATTTTCTTCCACTCAAGATAAAGTGAGAGGTAACTATTGTATCAATTACTGTACTGGAAGAAAGAAAGAAAAATGTTTATTTACGACTTATCAAAACCTTATAATAGGTATGTACATAAAATAATAAATTTAACAATAACAGAAGATGAAAACTCAGTGCGAGGCCAAAAAGGTGCCTATTTCAGCATTATACAGGATATGTCAGTCATCGATGAGACACAAAGGAGAGCCGACGAAAAATTCCACTGCTGGAGGATCCAGAATCATGTACTCGATCCATAGTATTCATTTGTCCGTCGATGTCAGACACACGGTGTATACACAACGATATTTTAAAACAATAAGTAACGTAGTGATAGTATTCTGATAGGGCCAATTATTATGATTCCATACACACACACAGTACTGTATAAATACAATAGGTTGAACTAATTATACATTCTAGATCAAGCTTAGGGAGGGTTTACATTAGGTCGGACCGACAGTTTTCCGTTGACCAACTGTATGCGACTAAACAGCAACACCCGCTGTTCACACTAGAGGTTCACGATCCGACATAATTTGAATAGTACCGCCATCACGGGCGGTCGTTTTATTGCCCGAGCCGTCACAAAGCAAAGCAGTTGTGATAATGTGATCTAAAGTTTCATAGTTACTTTACTTATTCGTTTTTTCAGGATGGGTGGCTCCACCGCTACACATTATGCGAACAATACGCCAGTATTATGTCCTATGTCCGACCAGTCAGAAATCGTGGCTGAACGTCCAGTGAAAGTGTCGACTTTGTTAGTTTTATCAGGTCGTCCTATTGTGAAAGGTATTGAAATACACATGACAATATGTATCTAACACGTTTGTCGGTCCGATAAAACTTTCAGTCCGATAAAACTGTCGGATCGAACTATTGTGAACACGCTCTTACACACACGTCATTTCATTTCAATATATAGGTTTGAACTAACGTGCAATAGAGAGAGCCATCGATCATATAGAATAGGGACGATCCACATATGTTTTGAATGGATGCTGATGGCATCTTGTCTGTGTATGAACTACTAGCTGTTGCCCGCGACTTCGTTCGCGAGAATGTTTTCATAAGAACTTTTATATACCATAAACAGTATTTTGAGTGCCGCTTTGAAAAACTATCGATAACAGTCTTTATTATTAATTTTAAGGGTGAAATTGGTGCCAATTTCCAATTTATGAACTCAAGAAATAAAAATCTTCGGTACAGTTTTTAAAATCCCCATAAATTTTATTGTTCTATTGGATTAGTTCTGCAAACAAATAATGCCAATTTTTATTATTTACTTAAGTCAATACTTGTGCTAACTTTAGTGCTCGCTTATGTCATAAAAGGAAGCCTTGTGTAAAGTTTCATGTTCCTACTCGCCGAGTTTCAGTTGTGCGTTGATATGTCAGTCAGTCTATCAGAATCTTCTTTTATATGTCTGTGTATGAATAATATGTCCACAGCGACTTTTTGAAGCGATGCAGTAGCGCGGCTGACGCGCATTCGCATTGTTTTGTGGTGTTTTTGCTGTCTAGCAATGCCAAAAGAATTACTATCATTTATTGAAGAGTTTTATGGTACAATCATGTCTCACCAGACATTTAAATTAGGCGAAGAACACCTTTTTCATCAGTTCTTCGCCTAATCTAAATGGTCACCTTTTTTCGAAACTGAAGAATCATCGAAATTTAATAACTAACGAAGATAACACAGAACAAGACAAAAAAAAAAACAGTCCACTGGAATGAAAACCTCCCCTTATTTTGAATACGGTTTAAAAATAAAATTACATCTTTATTTAAACTGTAGAATGTCAACATGAACCCGGAAACCTCCTTTCATCAGATAGGCCACCAACCTAAGCTTATTTACCAACATAAAAGCTGCCACAACTAATTAAAAATACTGACATTATTAACACCTTTTTTCAGCTCAAAGATAGCATTCGGTTCTTAGCGATTGTGACACGCGACCGCGACCTGCGACTACGGTCGCGCTACCCTCTGTTCCATATAAATCCATAATAAGCAGTGAGTCGCGCGATCCAGTCGTGGTCGCGGGTCACGGTCGCGGGTCGCAGTTACGTGTCGGTACTCCATACAAATCCAATAAGCAGTGGATCGCGCGACCCGGTAGTGGATCGCGGTCGCTAAGAATGGAACGAAACCTTTAATTGGAACTGAAAAGCCTTTTTAATTAACGCGAAATTGAGTGAGTACCCACATTAATAACGGGCCATATTCTTTTTACCTGTGGTTTAATTACATGCGGTTTTTTAAAGGCTATTTCAATAGCTCGTGTGCTTAATACAAAATGTGTTTTGGTTTCACGGGACTGGTCGATTTTTTTAAAGATTAATGTAGAAAAAAAGTAATTTATTTAAAAGAAAAGGACTTATTGATAAGCATCGCCGTGTCTTCCTGGAGGCGATTGGCAGAGGTGACCTATCACGTCTAGCTCTGGTGGAGGCCTACGGCCGAGGGAGAAAAAATGGGAAGTAGTTATCTCCAGCTAGCAAAGGAGATAACAGGAAGTGTGTGAGGGAGGACATCCTCACGCTACAGCCACAGGAGCCGTATCGAGCATGAGCCCGGTCTGAAATGTTTTATACAGTTTCAATTTAAAAGGTAAAGATTTTTTAAAAAAGAATAGAAAATAGCAACAATGTGGGGTACTGAATCATTTACTGGATCCATGGTATTCGTTTGAGACTCGATGTCTGACACATGGTGTACACATTACATAATTATATAAACATATGAATACACCTCCATTAAGAGAAATAGAAACAGATATTAACTAACACGATCATTAAAATCCAAAATGATATTTAACACGGTCAGCAAATTCGTAAATAAGGAATTCATTTCCGCTTCTGTCCGACGACATTTTGCATTTTGCTGTAACCGCAGAATCTTGCTCCATTTAATATTAATAACTCAAGATATTCCAGTCTTCCGAAGTCGTCTCAACGATGAATATTCAATGTTTGAGATATACATAATTGCCCGGCACTCGGCAGACGAATGGGCAATAAATTAATAGAATTCTGAGCTTTTATTGGAGAACTTGTGGGTCTTCTATTTCTAATGAAGTATTGAGCAATTTTCTTGTTTATTTTAATGGTTTTTCCGTACAAAGTTATCATCAGTTATTTTTTGTTTTTGAGGTAGGGTCTCAAATAACTTTTCCCCTAAGCCCTTAGCTTGTGCACTACACGGAATTTTACTGTCCAGCAGTCCGAATTCTTACAATTGTCAATGAATTTCAATGAATTCTCAATGAAAGTTGATATAAATCTGACTGCCGGACAGTAAAATTCCATGTAGTGCACAAGCGCCCTAACATTTTGTACTACCTACCTGTATATATGTTCTGCCCTGTGTGTACTGCACTTCTCTTTTGCGTTTGAGGGCTACGGTCCAAAATCACCGCGGCCCCTGCCGGGTTCCTACGGTTTTGTCAATATTTTTTTTTAATAATATAAACTAGTGCTTTATAATCCCACCTGATGGTAAGCAGTGATGTAATAGTTGATGATGCGGCGCACGAGTTTATTAAGAGTCTGTTCACTCTAGTCTGTGAGACACCTAGTAGAATTATAATAAGACAAAAAGAACGCAGCAGGTAAATTGTTTTAGCCCTTCGGTATAAATTTGATGGCACACATTTAGTCGAGTATGTCTTGGGATAGCTCATAAGATACTTTTTATCCCGGGGGTATGACCATTCTTTGGAATACTTATGTACTTTCACACGGGTGAAGTCGCTAACAGGAACTAGAGTTTCAACACGTCATTACATTGCATCAGTAACAATATTCGATCGTTTGATCTGTGTCTAGGAGTAAATTATTATCTATTATAATTATGTATTTAGGGATATAAAAGCATGTTTATCAGTTATCTAGTACTCAAATAACAAGCTCTACTTAACTTGAGACTAGATGGTATTGTGTGAAAGTGGCGAACCATTATTATTATTATATTATTTTCAGACAGAGTGAAAATAAACACCTCATATTTCACACATCCTCGGATCTCACACTTTGATCTACGTGTATAAAAACATCCTGTCATTTTCGTATAGAAATAATGCGAAATAAAATATCATTTTCCGCAGATACATCTTGTTATCCCAACAGCTACGGTTGCCATAGCAACGCTTTTCCTTATACCAATATTGACGCTTCGCGAGTGAAGATTTGCATGTGATGTTTTTCGTTTTATTTTTCGATCAAATATAGGCTTGTTTGTTTTGATCTTTGAATAAATGTTGAAAATAATTACTTATTGATTTGCTGGTGTTTAAAGGGGATATTTTGTAGGATTTATGGTTTGAATTCACGGCTTCTTGATTTAAACTTAAACAGAAGAATCTGGCAATTGTATGCTTGACTATGGAATTGTTAGAAAGAAAGAAAGAAAAACGTATCGTACAAACTTTTGACCCAATCTCATCCCATTGGGGGGTACATTTTCGGAAATCCTTTCTTATTCTTTGTAAACATCATAAAAGAAAAGACATGTTTTCGATTGACCACCAGACTTGTAAAATGTTATGAAAAAAAGCACTTTGTATTACCAAAAATAGTAAACACGTAACTAGTTATTAAGTCAGAAATGTATATAGTGTAAACAATAACTTGTTGGTTAACCTAAATAAATAAATGATTACAGAAAATAAATTCCCATTTAGCGAGAAATTAGAACCAAAAACTTTTACAACTTGTGATCTATGTAAAGAAACTATTTTTGGATCATAAATTCAAATTGAAATTATGATTGTTTAATCCAAAAATAGTTAAAGAACAATGCCCAAACACCCGTACCAAGTTTGAAAGTTTGGGCATTCCCTTTTTAATACAAAATGATATTTAAATATTTCTGTGTTACACTAGGGCAGTAAAACTACTAGGCAATTTTAGAATTAAGATGTGTTTATTTTTGTCTTACTCTCTGTTATAAATGACATGAGAAAGGACCAAGAAATCATGTCGACTTATTTCCACACAAATATCTTCAGTGTCCAAAAACCAAGTCCCAACTATTTAGGCATTTATCTCATAGTTACTAAAAAGAAATGTTTTTCTACTAATAGTTGAAGAGACGACGATTTTATTTCTTAGTTCATCGCTTTGTGTAATTCTATCAATTTGTGCCAACGCTGTCGGAATATTTGGTTCCTTTTGGCTCTGATAAATCTATTGCTTTGTGCCAGGAAACTAGACCGACGGAATTGTTATTTTATACGATATTTCTGTGCCTCTAGTGAAAAAGGGTATAGGTCTAAAAATGCAACTTTACAGGAGACGCAAAAAACGCCCCGCGCGCACCAAATTACGTGTTTAAGTACGTGTGGCATTTAAACAGCTATCAAATTAAATACATGTGATGTGTTACATAGGTATAAAATGCATGATCTTTCTTATTCTGGTATTAATTTTTACATAAACTAAATAGTTTTTAAAGTAGCGACTTATACTTTTCACAAAACGAATTACACAAGGGTATAAAAGAAGTTAGACCCCTTTTCACATACATAAATAGTTAATTCACATAAGTGAAAAAGGATACGCATTTGGAATTATTTGTATGATAACTAAGAAATAAAATCAGATAATTAATATTGAAGTAACTCAAAAAAATGAATTGAATGTGTACTTTTCATCTACATGATAAAATTTTGAAAAATGCCAAAAAAAAATAACTTGTGTCCATTTTCACTTAATTATTAGACGTGCCATAAGGCGCATGTAGACTTACGTGAACCTTTTGTGCGAGTTATATCCATTTTTAAACCAAAATAAAAAAAAGAATATGTAGTTAATGTAGTGTTTTTATTAAAGTAAAAAGAATTTTAAGAAGTGCCTATGACAGAGTTTTTTTTAAATCAGGAAAACAATTCAAAAACAAACAAAAAAAACCGGCCAAGAGCGTGTCGGGCCACGCTCAGTGTAGAGTTCCGTAGTTTCCCGGCCGTCAAAATAAGTGAACCAACTTTTCAAAAACTGTTCGACCCATCAAGTTCAAAACAGTTTTCCTAGAAAGTCTGTATAAAGCTCTACTATCCAGATTTTTTTCAAATTTTCTAAACTTATGGTTCAAAGGTTAGAGGGGGGGGACATTGTTTTTTACTTTTGGAGCGATTATTTCCGAAATTATTGATATTATCAAAAAATGATTGTAGTAAACCCCTTTTCATTTTTGAATACCTATCCAACAATATATCACACGTTAGGATTGAAATTAAAAAAAAAGCACTTCACTTTACATGTAGGGGGGCTAGCACCGGGGGGGCCGCCATTATTTATTTTTATTTTAATATAATTAATATTAATAAATTAATATAAATAATTTCAATAATATAAACTGTTATTGCTCTGTTTCTGTTGCTTCTGTAATTATACTACTAGAGTACAATTTTAAATCGGTCGGGGTTTGGTGGCACAATTTTTTTCCAGCGGTTCTCAAAGTTAAAAGATAATGCATTTTTAGTGCATTTTTAGTGGCACGTTTTCGTGCCACCGAGGACCTACAGGTTAATAAAACATTTTTTCCAATTTTTATCTTACTACTTTGTCGGCGTGATTAATATACATATTGGTACCAAATTTCAGCTCTCTAGTGCCAACGGTCACAAAGATTAAGCGAGGACGGACGGACGGACAGACATGGCGAAACTATAAGGGTTCCGTTTTTGCCATTTGGCTACGGAACCCTAAAAACAAATCAAATCCAACAGAACTTTGAACCAGAAAACCTTATTCGATATCAAAAAGTGCCTATAACACAGTTTTTCTTAAATCAGGAAAAACAAAACAAAAATAAATTCTCACAAATCAATTTGCAATAGAAACCTTGGAAAGTGATCCAGTAAACCTTATTTTCACATCTGCCGTTAGTGAACCAAAAAAAAATGAAAAAAAAATGTAGTACGTAAAAAAATATTTAAGAAGTGCCTATGACACAGTTTTTTTTTTAAATCAGGAAAACAATTCAAAAACAAAAAATAATTCAACAAATCAATTCCAACGTAAACCTTGAAAGTGATCCAGAAAACCTTATTCGATGTCGTCTTTGCTGTCGTTTAGAAGAGGATGTTGATCTTTTATATCATCATTACTGAGAAGGTTGTTATAAAAAGATCGAACACTGGAGTTTATTAGCGCAAGAAGAGAAATTAAATCTCGCTTTTTCTCATTTGAAATAGCTATTGGCCTATCGTATGACCTAGGAATACATTCCGTTTCAAACACACTTGGGAGTGGTGATTTTCCTCTTTTCCTCTGCAAATTAACAATGTTCCATTCTTCCCCATCATATAATTTATAATGAAATTGAGGAAACTCTCCGTTTTAGGATTCCGTACCTCAAAAGGAAAAAACGGAACCCTTATAGGATCACTTTGTTGTCAGTCTGTCTGAAACTTGTAAGTTGACGGGACAAAAAGATACCGTTCATATTGCAAAAAACGTACATTTCGACACTGTCAAAGGAATCAAAATTCATAAGGTACTTCCCGTTAACCAAGAATCTTGAAATTTGGCACGAAGCAAAGTATTATAGCACTTATATAGGGAAAAGTCTAAAAACTGAAAATTTTTAGTTACACCACAAGAAAAAAACAATTTGAAATATCACCAACTCGATTCGAGGAGTGAACTCTTTTCATAGATAAGTTGGTACGGAACCCTCAGTGCGCGAGTCCGATTCGCACTTGCCCGGTTTTTTATATTTAAAAGCAGCACATTGTGACAGGTTAAACTTTTTCTTATTTTCATCAATTTTCTTTATTTGTGGAGGTCCTTTTAGAAAGCTAGCAAAATCAAAAAACAATTCAGAATGCATTTCAATAACAGTGAATGGTTTTTTTTACTGCATGTTCGGACAAGTTGGTACCATTCCCGAGGCTGCTGTATGTCCATTTTGCTGACTGAGGAAGCGCGGGCGCTGTGCGCTCCCCACCCACCCGCACTGTACCCCGTATCGACCAGTTGTATCTTATCTCACGAAAAATGGCAGCGGCTTTTTTGGTATAGTTTTAGTTATGTCAAATTGCATTTGTTAAAATAAATATTTCATAGGTGAAAACTGATATCAACAGACTTATTCTGGATTTTTATCTTTAATTTTGGTGAAAACGGATTTATGTCAAGTGATATCGTTACTCACTAAACTATTTTTAAGGAACAAGTGTACTTGTACCGGTATTCACCAAATGAATTAGAGCCTTGACAATATATGTTTACTTAGATACAAAGACACAAAATTAAAAAGTCATAGTTTTGTGTAAAAAAATTAGAGTGCAATTATACCCCACTTTTGCAATATTTTTAGTGTTAGTTAACCCCTTTTGCCCATTGCTAATTTCCTTATTTTTAAAGATAAGAAAGATCTGTTTTCACGAATCGCTAGATCATTTTTTTCTGAACATTTTAGTATACTTAACTCATTTTGGACAAAATCGGACTTATACCCTTTTTCACTAGAGGCACAGATTTGTTTTCAGCTCAAAACTGCTGAAACGTTGCTGTTTTTTTTAGTGTTAAAAAGTGCCGAAGCTATTTAAATGGACTATTTTAAACAACAGATTTTTGCTAGTGCTGTCTTTATGTTTTTAATATAATAAAGAGGAAAGATTTAGATATTTTGAGTATTTTTGTATGTTAGCATTTTTCTTTGTAATTTATATACTCAATTGATTATATACTCTATATATTATATACTCAAACAAATTGGTATTTATGTGTATTTACCAATAGAATGCTACTTTATTATTAAGTGATATAGGAATCCAAGCGAAGCCACTGGTACAAAACTGGTACTTGTGTAAAATTAAAAAAAAACAACTCTCCCGGTAATAGTGGAGTGCCTCGGGATTTTTACTTCGGATTACTGTGCTCTGTACAAATAAATATAACATGTTTAGCAAATATTATATGTATAAAAAAGTTTATCAATGATAAATTGTGATCTTGATTTTGAATATAAGAAGCTTTCTTTTGAGGTCTTCTTCAATAAATGGGCACATAGCACTAAAACAATTTTTCAATTCAACATAATATCCTGAGTTATAATATTTTTTTATACTGAATACACATATTCAGACCACAGTTTTTAACCTTTTTATATCTATATCTATACTAATATTATAAAGAGGAAAGATTTGTACCTATTTTTGTATGTTTGTAATGAATAGGCTCAAAAAGTACTGGGCCGATTTAAAAAATTCTTTCACCAATAGAATGCTACATTCTTCCAATTTGACATAGGCTACATTTCATTTTGAAAAAAATTAGGGATCCTTGGTAAAATTTGAACAATGTAACTGAAGGTGTAGAAAAATTTCCAAAAATAAATAATTGTCTACCCCGTGCGAAGCCGGGGTGGCCTGCTAGTATATTATATGTATTTATTTTTTATACTTTAATTCACAGTAACAGCAGTCTGAGGTTTCGATGATTTTAAAGCCCCAGGCACTGAACTAAAAGCTTTTTCATAAAAAAAAGTATTGCTTAAAAATCGTATGCTTGTCAAAGCAATGTAGTTGAAGTTAAAAATAAATGGCTAATTGATTGTGTCATGTTACGCATTTTACCCCGCGGGTTGCTCTTACGACTCAGTGGGCTGATGATCTAAGTATTATTTCGGTAGCTAAGTATGTAAGTACTAGTGATGTCACCCCGCACGTTAGAGAATTTAGAGATTTGTTCACATTTGCATGTGAGTGCGAATGTTGACTTTCAAGCTAAGTGCGCGCTAATGTCATACACGTTTGAAAATTGTAATATCATATCAGTTGTAATTTCATTCTTATCTATTAAATCAATATATTATTATTATTTCCTTTCTGTTTATCAGAAAAATTCGCCATGTTTTTTGCGAATATACAAAATTACGAATACCTACCAAAAAATGTGCGAATATTCCGAATACGAATGTGAATGCGAATATTCGTTGCATCACAAGTAAGTACCCACTCGATCAAGCAGTAAAAAAAAAATATATCGAGGAAAATCTTTTACTTAATGTAGGGGTTTATCCTCAAATGAATACCCCAGGGTCAGGACATAGATCAATTCCGAGAAGACAGATCTTTTAACAAAATTGAGAAAAGATGGAAGATGGTCTGACAATAGTACGGATCCATCGAGATGTATTGCCGACTGAGCCTCATTTGATGCCATCAATCATATTCGCTCCTGAAGTGTCAGGGTTTTTACGTTTTTATCGCTCACTGAATTTTCACACGTAATGTTCCTATCGATAACTAGCTTCTGACAGTGGCTTTGTCTATGTGAACATAAATTTCTCCAAACTAAATTTCTAAACTCCTCTCTTAGTGCTTGCCTACGTCATATCACGCGCCTAGACCCAGCAGTTTCGTAACATGACACTCGTAACTATGATAAAATTAACCTAAAATGATCATTCTTTATCATTTAGATATTTAGTTATATAACTTACTATTACCTGGACATGAACCTTTTGCTCATGATAGAAGTCATACGTTTACTCATTGTTGAGTTATACTCGCCGTTGTACATGAATTGTCAAATCAATGTGTGTAATAATAAGTTATTGTGTACAATAAAGAATTAAGAAGTTGAGGAGCTCGTGGCTAGATAATAATAGCCGCACAGGTCGATCTTCAAGGTTAAGCAACGCTTGCCTAGGTTGGTCTGTGGATGGATGACCATCTTAACATATCGAGTTTCCTCCGTGCCTCGGAAAGCACGTTAAGCTGTAGGTCTCGGCTGTCATTTGTAGATCTTTGGCAGTCGTTACGGATAGTCAGAAGCCAGAAAATCTGACTCCAGTCTTGCCATGAAGTACCGTGTTATCCCAGTTAATGGGTTGTGGAGGTCTGGTAGGCAGCCGCTCCTCGTAAAATACTGGTATGCAGCTAAATCCGGCTTGACTGGAAGCCGACCCCAATATAGTTGGGAAAAGGCTAGGCAGATGATGATAATGATGAAAGAATTAAGAAGTTTTTTGTTGTAAAAAAACGCAAGTGGTGCCTAGTTGTACTAATGTACCCTGATGTTATTATGGCGTTAGTCTGTACTTTTTTTTTTTTAATATACCATAAACTAGTGCTTGACTGCAATCCCACCTGAAGGTAAGCAGTGATGCAATCGTCGATGGTGAGGCGCACTAGTTTATTAAGAGCCTATTCACTCTAGTCTTGAAGATACCCAAATTATAATCAGACGGAAAGACCGCAGCAGGCAAATTGTTCCAATCCTTCGATGTACGCGGTATAAACGACGAGGCAAACCGCTTTGTCCGGACCGTGCAGGTTTCAACAACGTAAGGATGGATACTCGCCGTACGACGGTTTGTCCGATGGTAAAAGCGAGATGGCGGAATTAACTCATGTAATTCCTGCGCACACTCTCCGAAATGCATCCTGTAGAAAACCGATAGGCTGGCTACCCTACGCCTGTGCTCTAGGCTTGTGTACGTTTGTTACTCCTTCATGCTCGAACTACTAAACAGACTCGAATCTTTGGCATATGAGTAGAACACGACACGGGAAAACACATTGGATATGTCATTATTCCGGGAGTATGTTTCCTAGGGATAGTTTTTAAGTTTCATGAGGCAAAACCGCAAGCAGAAGTTTATGTATAAATACCTATATGAATAATATGTAAAAATTATAAAACAAATAAACAGAGAACCTCCTTGTTTTGACGAATCGTTTAACTGACCATTCATTCAATCACATTCTAAGTAAATTCAAAGCTAATACCATTAAATTAAATATCACTTACCTGCAACACTCGTAGTCTTAACACCAGAGCGAGAGGGTATCCAAACCCGTGACGAAATATCGTGCTCTCTCTCTCCCCCGTCAACGGAGCCGCGGACTCTTTACGCCGAGACAAGGCAGTCTGAAACAATTTATCAGCGTAAG
Organism: Mythimna separata; assembly: GCA_030763345.1. NCBI lineage: Eukaryota > Metazoa > Arthropoda > Insecta > Lepidoptera > Noctuidae > Mythimna > Mythimna separata. The sequence continues at coordinate 3,037,681 of CM061175.1, forward strand.
CATGGCTTGAGCTCTTTCTCAACAATCCGGATTATACGCCTCGAAGGACGGTTTTTAAAAGGTTTAAAGGGTATTTTAAAAGGTTAAGATGCGGGTGTTTGCGGTTTTTGTGTTATGGGCAGGGGTTGTTAACTCTCTCTTTAGAACGGGTTTCTGTGTGTCAACATCGAAGTTTCTTTTTGTGGAGAAACATTTTATTATAAGATTATGATAAAGGATTTTCATTTTGTAATTTGTTGGATCATAGGCGTAAAAAAAAGGTGTCAGGTTAAAATGGGATTGGGCAGGTCACATCAGTTGCATGCACATTGACCGCTGGGCATGAGTCTCTACAAAGTGAGTCCCTGAGGATGGATGACGCCGCCGAGGTCGCCCTGAGAGGAGGTGCCTTCCACAAGGTGGCTCGAGTAAAGAATACCTGGAGGAAGTTGGGAGAGGCCTTTACCCAGCAGCGGGAAAGTATAGGATAAATAAAAAAATGTTACTTAATTTTTTCAAACTAAAGTGGCAGTGCAGATACAGAAGAGAATAAATAGGTAATCGTTGAGGCTAAAAATTTCTGGAATGGTGACCGTGTACCACGCGGTTTCAAGCGGTTTCAACGCTGCGTATTCTACGTAGCGTTGAAAAGCCTCGCATAAGGTGACCGATGACCTGGTGAGCGTCACGGGTATCCGATGAATACGAGACGCTCAAACTTATTTGTGGACTCTTGAGGGAGAATAATGATGAATTGTTGCTTCAAAATAGTATTTTCGCTGTAGCTTTATAAGTTTCTAACTAGACAAAATGAAGTTCTTACAGAGAAAATTTTGTAACATATTTTCGTAAATCGCCTTTTGACTAAGTTCAGTGTCAGAAAATGAATATGTAAGCTTCTCCTAGAACCGACACGAATTGGCTTAGAGCCAATAGTTTGTTAGATCCAAAAATTTTTGTAGGAAAATAAGTCTTTTACGGTGTCTAAAGTTTTAGTATCACAGTTTGAACTGCCTACAGGACTGACTTAAATAAAATAACGGGGAAGTCAAAATTTAGAAAAGTAGCATAGCATCAGCATTATAATGTTCCCACTGCTGAAACTCAGGCCTGGAATGAACCAATGCGGGTGGGTGGATGTCACATGTCTTCGAGTTTTTGGTTCTAAGACATGCCGGTTTCCTCACGATCCTTCACCGTTTTGAAATAAATTACACAAAATAATGCGCCTGGCTGGGTTTGAACTCACGACCTCGTAAGTCGGCGCTGTTCGAACTGGGCCACCACAATTGGGCCTTTTTTTATTCATCTCAGCTTGATAGCTACACGAGTTCCGGAGAAAAATGGTCTCGACAGATAGTTAACAAGATAATGAGGTAACAGAACTGTGCCTCATCGTCTTGCGCCTATTCGAATTTACCTATTTATATTCGAGTGTATACCTTTATTCCACATTAGGAATAACTCATGTATCGAAGGTGCGTTTAACATGACATGTAAACTTATATAAAAAAGGCATCTAGACCCGGAACAACTATCTGAAAAAATAACTGTCTAAATATTTTTTCTGAGTGGGGATAGAACTTGCGTTACACAGCTCAGCAGCTAATCACTCGACCACTGCACCAACTGCAACCATAAGTTTACTTCTCATAGTATTATAACGGTGAAACGTTGAAAGAAAATATCGTGAGAAAACCGGCATATCCTAGAACCAAAAAATTCGAAGACATGTGACATCCACCAATCCGCACTGGGCCCGCGTGGTGGATTACAGCCCATTCCCTCTCCTAGAGAGGAGGCCTGAGTCCCAACAGTGGCAACATTACAAGGCCAATAATGCTAATGCTAGTATTATAACTACTGCTTGTATTATCCTTACCACCACAATATGGTACCACTCAGTACCAGGCTCGTTTTTTCGCGCATGCGCAAGCTGCTGTTTGCCAAAGCAACCGCTTGTTGATAAACAAATTAAATATGAGTTTGACAGAACCTCAAAAAGGTTTTATTTGCCAGTATTTGTTCGCAGTTTATAATTAACTTTTAGAGCTTTAATTATTGCGTTAAAATAACAATTTGTGGTCTCGAAATTCGTCCAGTGTTGGTACGTATTTATTTTAGCGCATTGATCTGAATATCCATGTTTTAAATGATTGTTTTTCGAGATATTAGCAAATAGCTAGTCGGCTTTCATCATCACTATATGAATGCACGAGGAAGGCGGCCATCAGAGAGGAGTGATGGCGTGTTGTGAAGCTTGCCACCAATACTTGAAGTGATGACCACGACAACTCTGTCAAGAGTGATACCGACAAAGAAGAAGTCGATTTTTTACTTGAGCACAGGACTGGGATTGTCTTTAGCCAACGAATCAGCATTGTCATTCAACGTGACAATGCTACCAGTGTTCTGGGCATTACATTGACAGCAACGTGGATTAGTGTTTTGATTCCCAATGCTTACATACTATCATATAATATTTAGTGGTTTTTAAGTTATGTTTATCTATTGTATGTGTATCAAACTATATTTACAATAATGATAAAATTTAAAACAAATTACAACTAACTAAAATATGACGTCAAGCTTTTTCACATTGTATAATTAGTTAAGTATTTTTAAATACCTACTATAAGTAAATATAGTTGTATGAGATGTACATTTCGGTTTAACATACTAAAAAAACAAACCGTCTTAGATTAAAAAAGAACAATTTGCGTTTCATTTCCCTTCAAAGTTTCAGGCGTAATAAAGGATTTCGAGTTTAGGAGAAGTATAATTTTTGACAGGAAACATTTAAAAAATCACTTTGTTTCAATCCGGGAAGTGATTTCGCTTGTTCTACGCTTTTCTTTGAAAACGAAAATTGTTCTTTGTAAAATATGGCGGAGATTTTTCTTTTACAAATTAAATCAGTTTCAAATCTTTGCTCAATATTCTGAAATTATGACGTTGCTTGCAAATGAAATTAATGGCCTGGAATATGGAATGAGTTTCCTTTGATAACTAACATTTAAAAAATTGTTTTCAGACAAAAAACCTTGAAAAATGTTCGCGGATTCAGATGATAGCGAGGAAGAACCTCAGCCAAGACCTCGTCGTAACTCCTCATCAGAAAGCAGTTACGATGAAACTGAAGAAGAGAAGAAGACACCAGTTCCAGAAGAGAAACAGCATGAAACGCTGGTCCAAGCAGGTAAATTAACTAGGCTTGCTTACATCACAAATATCATTTCGGTGTTTTATTTATCTTGAGCTTGAACAACCTTGGAATGAATTAAAATGAAATTGTAATGATTTTTGTTTAGTAGTCTACATAGTTTTCTCTAATGGGTAAAGAGTTTAACAGGAAAGTTTAGAAGGAACAAGGGGCGGCCCTTTTTTGGAGGTAGTGGAACAGAGAGTAAAGTCCCACATACCTCCGTTGAAAAGGGAGGATCCTCCGACCGGACGGGTGTTATGTCTGGTGGGCTACTGCCCGATAGATGATTTCGGGCTGTTGTGTCTATTCAAATCGCGCGGAGAACTTTGCTTACGCGATGCAGGATTCTGTGACGTCATATGTAGCAGATCGTAGTCGCTTTTTCTTACCAAACTTTCCTGTTTCGGGCAATTTCTGACTAAGTTTGACTCGCAAACATAATCAAATCGTCACACCAACTTCACCGCGATCGACCTTCCTAGTGTCTAGTGATTGAAAATCCTCGCCGACTTTTTTTATGAACGCAGTCGTCCACCTGCCGAGTGAATTTGTGCCAAGCCACTCACACTCGAGCTTGGCTGTTGGCTTGGCCCAAAATTGGCTACTTAAGTTATGGAGCGCGGTTTAGTGTTTCTAACGCTTTTTATTAGCAGGCAGGATATATGAGGCAACAAGGCAAAAACAATGATTTATTGACTAAATTAACACCATAAAATCTAACTCATAATATTTACTAATACGAAGTTTCATTTACCTTAAAAACAATGTCTGATGCCTGTGCTAGAAAGATTTCACTCATAATATGTTTTGCTTACATTTAATTACATTTTAATAATTCAGTCCGTTTTGTTTAACGTAAAAAGGATATATTATACTAAACCACAATATCAAATTCAGTAGGCACTTTCATAACAGTCAACCCAAGCTGCCCCAAAGGTATCTGATGGAAGCCGGGAGACAGATGTCGGGATTCCCCATGGGAGTCTTATTCTGACACTTTGAGTTTGATAAGGGTTATAAAGTTAACATCCTAGACAGTTTTGAGACACAGGATGTTAATGTAACTGGCATTTTTTAAATAAATTACATATACTCGTACATGCCTGAAATCTCTCTTTATATTTTCTGGCATCGGCATTTTTTTTTGAGTTTTTTTTGTTTAATTATTTATTTAAGCACTTTTTTTTACGCACTTGTGATTCCTATCTCACAAAATCGTGCTGATCTACAAGCATATAAACGAATTGGTCCAAAATCACCCTCGGTGAGATAGTTTCTGTCAGAAATTATTGGTAAACTTATTTTGTCGAGCGATCTATAACTGGTAATTAAAACAAAAAAATTAAAAGAAAATACACTGTCATGTCATGTTTACCCGACGCGACGTCAACATCAGAGTTGGCCATGGCTACGGAATTAGTATGTACTTTACCAGCGGTCATTATTACACAAGCAAAAAAAGTACGAACAACTGAAAATAACAAAATGACCATCTAGATTATGATATACTTTTTTACCATTAGTACTATTCATAATTACATGTTTTGGTTTTAGTGAAAACTGAAGAGGAAGGAGAAACTAAGATGTCGCAGATACCACAGCCTAGTCTTCGTAGAAAACGCTTCATCCCAAACTATGAAGTGGACGGTGTATACAGAGTTACTCTTGGTGAAAAAACGCAAATTCATACAGAAACAGTAGTAGGTACACATGTTTATGCCCAGTACCCTTGGAAGTTAGTAAGCAAAGCAAAAATTATGGAGTCGATAGACATGGGGGGTGAATTGTCAGAATTTTTCCCACTTCGTGATCAACTTGAGGCTTACAGCGATAAAGAAGTGCTTATTGGTTACATACTAGATGAATCAACTAACACCGATGACTTTTACATATGTTGTACAGCAGAAGCAAGGAATCATTGTAAAGAACAATCTGATAAATTTATTAAAAGACAGGAAAAAAAGTTAGAAAAATCTGTTTATAAAAGACCTAAACCCTGGAAAAGTTTGGGAAGTGACGCAGAAATTATGGAACTGGTACCAGTCAATAATAGAGATTTAATCGAAATAGAAATAAAAACTAAATTTCCCATGAAATATGAACCTGACAAGTTCGATGTGAGAGATACTTGTTCAGTGAGGGATGGTTCTATAGAACTAATATCCAATAAAGAGGATTATCATAATGTTTTCCGACGAAGAGTTGACTGTGCATCTCAGATTACTCCAACTTTTCAAGATAGAACTGCTCAAACTCAGCTTACTTACCCAAAAAACATGTGGACCCAATCTATTGCAGACGCTTTAGGACAGGTAGAAGATATCGAAGGTGGGGGTGACGCTAGTCTCGCTCCAACAATTGTAGACGATGGGGATAAAAGTTCTGTTGCCGAAATTAAAGTACAAAAGCAAACACTTGATGAAGCAGAACTAGCTACATATAAAGCTGCACGGACACGTATGCGGCGACCGTCTTATGTTCAAAAGATGAATAGTTTCGTTACATCGAGACAATGTGAAATGGAATCTGTAATAAAACTGAATGTAGCAATGGATATGTATTATAACGATTATTCAAATCTTGCCAACAAAATACACACTGACTCACTTGGTACCATGAGTTTTGAAGAGTACGTTTGTTTCACAGACGTCAGGGCTAAGGACAAGTATGTATCTTGCGCAGCGTTTCATCCGATGTGGTCAGGCATTGTAGCTATTTCATATGCCGATAGCATTACAACTGTAATGAAAAGTCATATGACTGTATGTAAAGATCCAATCAAAAATGCCGTCTATGGATTAAACCCTGTTTTAATTTGGAGTCATATAGATAGTTTATTACCAAAACTGTATTTAGAAGCACCTCGTGAAGTTAAGGTTCTTTCATTTTGCCCTTTCAATGAAAATATTCTAGTTGGTGGCTTAGTAAGTGGACAAATAGTCATTTGGGATTTAACTAATAAGCTTGAACATGTTGAAAATATTGAAACTTTAAGCGAAAAGAAACAAAAATACCGAATAGCGATGAACGTTCATATGGAATGGATGAAGTCAGTAGAGGACAGATCGGTAGTAAGTGCTACCGTTTGTAGTAGTCTTATGAATTGTCATTTGAATTCTGTATCTTCTATCAAATGGATGTCACCCAATTTTTCAATAACACCTACCGGAAAATTGATTTCCACACCAAATAACCATTCTTTACAATTTTTATCAAGTTCTGTAAATGGAAGTATTTTGGTGTGGAATATGTCAGTTGACAACATAGGATTTGTCGAAGATAAGAAAGTTAAGAAATCTAAGAGAGTTACACGATTACCATCTGGGTTGCTCACTGACGTTTCGCCTTTTAAAGTTTTGGACCGTATTTTACAGCCATGCTACAAAATAATATTAGGTGAAGCAGGTCAAGTCTGGACATATTCAATACAGAGTTTTAGTATGACTCCTCCAAAAGTTAAATATATTTATACACCGAAAAATAATGGTACAGGTAGAAAATATTTTGCATGTGAAATCGTAGAGCAAAAAGAAGATGAAATTAATGCAATTTTTTATTTTGGTTCGCAACATGGTACTTTTACACGAGCAACTTGGGAAGGCCATGAGTTTAACACTGGTGAGACAGTTAATTCGGAATATGCTAGTATACAATTTCGCTGTAAAATACATGATGGTTCTATAATCGCCACTCATAAAAATCCTCTCGTTGATTCTATAACATTAACAGTTGGTGGAAAAATATTTGCAATTTGGTCTGATAAATTGTTAGGTCGACCTATAATTTGGAAGAAGCGGCCTTACCGTTTGACTGACGGCGCATGGTCACTGTATAAACCTAGTATAATTTTTATTGTCAACGATGAAGGAACCCTAGAAACCTGGGATCTCTTGTTAAGAAGCGACAAACCCATTTCTGTTCAAACTCTTTCAGGAACAATGCTCACAAGTATTAGTCTTCATACTTTGCCAGTAACAAAAAATATGATTGGAGTGAGTGATCTTAGTGGTTCCTTTAGAATGTTTTTGAATCCACCTGTATTTATGTTGGAAAATTCTAGCTATAAAAGTCGCATGGAGGCTATGATAGCAAGAGAACTAAATGTAATGCAATCTTTTATTACTTGGCAAGACAATTTTATAAAAAAATACCCTCATATTTTAGAAGAAATTAAAAGGAAAGAAGGTATGCTTCTAGCTGAAAAAGAAGAAGAGAAGCGTAAAGAAAGAGAAGAGTTGGGAAAAAAGCATGCTGAAGAAGTCGAAGCAAGAAGGTTGGAGAAATTAAAATATGTAGGCCCGGAAGAAAGATGGCAAAAAATCATACAAAAATTAATAGAAAAAACAATAGCCGTAAAAAAAAGAATTAACAGAGCATTGTTAATAGAACAGGAGAAACCATTGCGGGAATTAGATTCACAGCGTTTAGAGAAAGAAAGACGAATGATGGAAATTATGAAAAACCAAAAAGCTATTTTTAATGACACAGTTGCCATTCTTTTCCCTGAGGCTATAAAAAAGCCACCTAAACCAACGAAAAGTTTGCTTTCGGATAACAAAGAGGCACTGAAAAAGGAATATTTGGAAGAATACAAGCGCATAAAAAAGGTTGCATCAAAAAAAGTGAGGAAAAATCCATATAAAGTAGAGTTCAGATGGGATGCTACTCTTGCTGAAGGTAAAGAAAGACGAGACGCTTTGTATGCTGACGACGATGTCGTAAAAATGCATTGTTTAAGAACTTTCAGAGAATTTGGAGCATTAGCTTCGGCGTCGATATCTAGACGAGAGCTACCCAAACCTTTATTAGAAGAGGGAGATGAAGACTCTGATGATTTATCTTAGAACTGTGTTTGCAGAACATAGTGTAATATTGATATCTTATTCGGGTTTGTTTACTTTAACATTCTTATTATTTCTAGAAACTAATATTTTGTTCACTTATTAAGCCACTTACTACACAAAATCCACGAAGAAATACCATTCATACTGATGCTTCTAAAATTAAGAAAATTACTGTCCATTTTTTTGTACTGATTTTCCTTAAAATATAAAGATACTTTGTCTTTATTTTTTGTATCTTCATTTATAACTTAACTGAAATGAATGAAATGAAGTGAAATTTACTTAATCTTCGATCTTGATTTTTACACTTATGTTTTTTTTTTTCAATAATTAAAAATATTTTAAAGTATACTTACTTCTACTTTTTTTTCAAAAAAATATTTGCATACACTAACTTACACTAATTATTAGGAATCGACTACTACGTTTTCCTTCTATCCGCAACGAAAGCTCTTTGGAACATTTAGTGGTACAGGGAAAAGTAGGGGGCCAACGATCTCGCGGCTCATCACCTACCAGATGAACAGACCTCATTAAATCGTCTTCGAAGTGTTCTTTCATTGAATATACACGAAGTGCCATGAACAGAGAGGGATGGAGAAGTCTCGCAAAAGCCGCAACCAACCTACCAGACGATCCATGTCCACGACCACTCCGCCAGGAGTGTACGACTGAGAAGAAGAAGACTACGCTCCTAGTGTAGTTTCACTGGAAGTGCATCAGTATTGGTATTACTACGCACGCACAAACTAACATTTGTGACTTCATCAAGATTTATCAAAATAAGTGATATTTATTTAAAAAAAAAACTTTTTATTATTAAGGATAAAAATTAATTAATTTTAAAATAACTGAAATCAATTTCAATATGTGCAAAATTTAGTTAATTGAAAAATAAAACAATTTTTTTTTTGTAAGTGGACAGATGAAACTAAATAGGTACTTTGGACCACCGTGCACCGGGGTGGTAAACGCCACCTATTAGTGCCAACTACCACCTCGATGGCAAGCTCAAAGGGGACAGATTGAATAACACAAATAAATAAATAGTTGCGGAGACTACAGTCTGTTGATCGTGTGTACTATGTCTTATGATAGAAAAAAGTAGCAGTGTTGTCACCTTATCTTATGCAAATGACGCATTGATATAACATTTCTTAAATGATTTTGTTTAAATATTTAAACGGCTACTTTTTATTTCTTTAAATTTAAAACATTGTCATTTGAAGGGAGATATTTTTTTACTAAAGACTTTGAATTAAGCTTTACTTTTTCTAGTACATGTGTACATGGACCTTAAGAAAAGAATATTTCTGTCATGATAAACTTCGGTGTCAAAAAAACTAATATTTTTCAACTACACATAATAAAGAGTTGAAGAGTTAAACTACACATAAGTACCGTGATTACAACAGCATTCTGAATCGTTTCAAATCACTTTATACGTTAATAAATTGCAGCTCAAATACGCAAAACTAAAATGTCAAGCTACGAACAGCTACCAAAACCCCGTAGAAAGAGATTTATACCAAAATATGAAGTAGAAGGTGTACATAAAGTAACTCTTAGTGAAGATACACAAATTCATATTGAAGCGGTTATAGGAGATCATGTCAACGCGCAGTATCCATGGATTTTCGTAGAAAAAGCTCATATTACAGAATCCATTTCCGTAGGCGGTGAACTTTCAGAATTTTTTCCGTTACGTAAGGAGATAGAAGAGTACACCCCAGATAAAGTACTCATTGGTTACATAGTAGATGAATCAAAGGACTCTGACGATTTTTATATATGTTGCACGATAGAAGCCAGGGATCATTGCAAGCAACAATCTGATAAATTTATTAGGAGACAAGAAAAAAAATTGGAAAAAGCAGTACAAAAAAAGCCTAGACCCTGGTTTAGTTTGGGAAGTGATATTGAAATTACCCGACTTGAACCCGTCAATACAAGAACTTTAATGGAGTTTGAGATAAAAGCTAAGTTTCCCACTGAATATGATCCTCAAAAGTTTCATATTAGGGATACCAACTGTGTTAGGGACGGTTTCATAGAATTGAAACCATATAGACAGAAGTTTAATACTGTTATGCGACGGAGAATAGACTGTGGATCTCAGATTGCTCCACCAATGATACATAGATATGTTCAAACTCAGCTAAGATATCCACAAAATGTATGGACGCAGTCAATTGCGGACTCTTTAGGTGATATGGCAGACTTTGTAGCTGGCGGTGACGCTAAAGAAGCCCAAGAGCACGAAGATGACGTGAGTTCTGTTGCCGATGGTAAATCACAAAAACTACCACTTGATGAAGTGGGAGTAGCTGCGTATAGGGACGCACTAAGACGTTTGCGTCGACCATCGTATATAAAATTGGTCAATAGTTATGTCTCTTCGCGAAAAAGTGAATTTGAATCAATGATAGAACTCAACACAATAATGGATATGTACTATAACGACTATCCTAATCTTGTTGTCAAAACTCGTGACACACTCGGTTCCATGTCTTTTGAAGAGTATGTTTGTTTTGCAGACGTAAGAGCCAAAGACAAGTATGTATCCTGTGCAGCGTTTCATCCAATGTGGTCTGGCATTGTAGCTATTTCATACTCTGATGCTCATCCGGCTGTTATGCAAATACCTACTATGACACGCCAAGATCCAATTCAAAGGGCTGTTTATGGTTTAAACCCTGTTCTGATCTGGAGTCATATAGATAGTTTAATACCAAAACTGTATTTGGAATCACCTCGTGAAGTAAAAGTTCTATCATTTTGTCCATTTAATGAAAATATTTTGGTTGGTGGTTTAATAAGTGGACAAATAGTCATATGGGATTTAACTAATAAGCTAGACAATGTCGAAAAGATTGAACAATTAAGCGAAAAAAGAGAAAAATACAGAATAGCAATGCAATCTCATATGGGTTGGGTGAAGCCTATCCAGGATAGCCGTGTAGTAAGTGCTACAGTTTGTAGTAGCCTACAGAATTGTCATCTTCATACAGTTACAGCTATCAAATGGCTGTCACCAAACTTTTTTGTGACACCTACCGGTAAAACGGTACCTATTGAAGATAATAAATTTTCGATGCAGTTTATGTCTACTGGAGTTGAAGGAGTAGCTTTGGTTTGGAATATGTCACTTGACAGCATAGGATTTGTTGAAGGTAAGAAAGTGAAGAAATCAAAGAGAGTGCTAAGAAGGCCTTCAGCGTTATCAACTGATATTTCACCTCTTAAAATATTAGATCGTATTTTGCAGCCAACATTTAGAATTTTATTAAGTGAACCAGAAGTTGTCTGGTCATATTCTGTACAAAGTTTCGGTGTGAGTCATCCGCGTGTTAAATATACCTATACACCTAAAAATACCGGCACCGGTAGAAAATATTTTTCGTGTGAAATTTTAAAACAAGATAAGCCGAATAAGATTTTTTATTTTGGTTCACAACACGGTTCACTAACACGAGCAACTTGGGAAGGTCATAACTTTAACACAGGTGAAGCTGTAAATTCTGAATATGCTATTATAAAGTTTTGCTGTAGAATACATGATGGTACTATAGTCGCCACTCATAAAAATCCCTTTATTGATTCCATAACATTGACAGTTGGTGGTAAAATATTTGCAATTTGGTCTGACGAATTATTGAAGCGACCACTTATTTGGAAAAAACGTCCTTACCGTTTGACGGATGGGGCATGGTCACTGTATAAACCTAGTATAATTTTTATTGCTAATGATGAAGGGGGTCTAGAAACCTGGGATTTGTTGTTAAGAAGCGACAAACCCATTTCTGTGCAAACTCTTTCTGGTACAATGCTTACTGGTGTTAGTCTTCATACTTTGCCAGTAACAAAAAATATGATTGGAGTGAGTGATATTAGTGGTTCCTTTAGAATGTTTTTGAATCCACCTGTATTTATGTTGGAAAATTCTAGCTATAAAAGTCGCATGGAGGCTATGATAGAAAGAGAATTAAAAGTTATGCGATCTTTCACGACTTGGCAAGAAGATTTTGTAAAAAAAAATCCGGATGTTTTACTAGAATTAAAAAGAAAAGAAGATTTGCTTTTTGCTGAAAAAGAAGAAGAAAAACGCAAGGAAAAAGAAGATATGGATAAACAACTCGTTGTTGAAAATGAAGCTTTAAGATTAGAAAAATTAAAAATACTTGGTCCAGAAGAGAAATGGCAAAAAATCATTCAAAAACTCATAGAAAGAACAATTGCAGTAAAAAAAAGAATCAACAAGGCACTGTTAATAGAACACGAGAAACCGTTGAGAGAATTAGAAACACAGCGTTTAGAAAAAGAAAGACGAATGTTGGAAATCATGAAAAGCCAAAAAGCTATTTTTACTGATACTGTTGCAATACTTTTTCCTGAAGCTACAGCTAAGGAACAGGCACCAAAGAAAAATATTTTTGCAGAAAATAAAGAAGCAATTAAAAGACAGTATCTGAAAGAATATGAGTATTTAAGAAAAACTGCATCAATTATGGTTAAAAAGAATCCATACTATAGAGATTTTAAATGGGAATCTACTCTTGCTGAAGGAAAAGAAAGACGTGCTGCTTTGAATGCTGATGAGGATATAGTGAAAATGCATTATGCAAGAATTGAGGAGGAACATAGGGAGTCAATTTCAGGTTACGTTGTTACAGAAGAAGAGTCTCAAACTCGCGAAGAAGTTGAAGAAGAAGAGAAAAAAGTTGAGTTTGAATAGATTTATTCTAAAAACTTAGTTTTAGTTTAACTTTTATTCCTGAACTACACTACGTCCGAAAATAAACCAGACATATTAAAAAAATATCAGATGCTCTTTCTACACTTTCTCTCTGCTAGTCAGAGGGACAAGAGCTGAGAGAGTACAGACAGATCGTCCCTGGGCGGGAATATTCGTTGAGAGACTCCCACTTGGTCTTATCATGAACAAATATTTGCACAGGAATATGTCAGTGAACTCAGTAATGAGACGCTCGTTTTAACAACCAAACGGTTCATTGCCAAATCTTCATGGATCTTTAAGAGTGAGCAATGCTAGCTGATGTCCATCCGTAACATTTATAATTATTGTCTGTCAAGAGTTTTAGAACTAATTACTTTGTTTTAACTTTAATTGTAGTTCTTTTCTTAGTTTTCACTTAAGTTTTGATTGTAGGGACTTTTTTTACCTCCTGGTTGGTACCTCCTGATAGATGTTTTATTCCTAGTTTAGTTCACACCTAAATTGTTTTATGTAAGCTATAGTCCGTCTAATGAAAGCGCGACCTCAGAAAAAGAGGTTTAATCCAATTGTATGTGGTATTACTAACTAGCAGGAGAATGATGTTTTGACACTTCACAATTTTTTTATTCCCTACAATTGCGGCTGAATAATGTTGCTAATTAAATTTAAAAAAAACTCCAGGTCGCGCTTTCATTAGACGCACTCTATTTTTATTTGTTTTCAACTAAGGTCTTAAAATTAATTAAGCAGCGTTTATCGAGGAAAAAAAAAAAAAAAAAAAAAAACATACCAAGTTTCATTCATGCTTCGGAAGGCTCGTTAGGTCATTATGCCTGCCATTTGTAGTTCTTTAACAGTTGTTAAGGATAATCAGAAGCTAGAAAATTTAACACCAGTCACGCTAAGGGGTATCGAGTTACCCAATTACTGGATTAGGAAGGTCAGCTAGGCAGACGCTCCATAAAAAATATATCAGCTGTATCTGGTTAGACAGGTAATCGTCCCAAACATAGTTGGCATATTTATTTGCCTGGAAAACTGGCCTATTCTTTTATTAGAATAGTTGATTGTTAAAAAAAAATATTCGCCTTATGTTTTTTATGTTACAATAATATTAAAATATTTTATTTATATTTTATTTCATTTTTTTTCTGTCTTTTACCTTGGGATATGATCATCATATATACGTGAATATAATCTCTCTTATTTTTGACTACTAACTGTCCCATTAACTACCGACGAAATCATACCATGTCATGTCATATTATGTTGCAGTTGTACCATATAGGCTGGCGCCCAGTGCCGTCATGGCATGGCATGTCATAGCAAAGGATTTTATTACTAATCAATTTATTTTGAATCTTATTTCAATATGTTCAGAGTTCATGTTACTTTATTTCGATAATTTAACACGATGCTGGAACGTGCCGCGGGATGCTGTGGCATGCCACGGCACGCCGCAGCATGCTAAAGCACAACCTGACATGCCACGGAACGCCGCGGGATACCGCAGCACAATCTGCTGTGCCATGCTATGCCATGCCGGCTGCGGGCCTTTACACGCTGTATTACAAGTTAGCGCGCTGTATTAAAAAACGTTGCTTTAACGTAATAAAAATAATAATATATCCTTTATTATCAGGCATCTAAGGCCCATAGAAAAAATACACAAATAAATCTTACAAACATAACAATAAACTAATACATATGGAATAAACTTTTGACAAATTACAACAACTATTGCACACGAAGTGATGGCGTCGTGTTACGCTGTGACGTCGGTATCGTTCTACAAAATCGTCGAAACAAAACACCCTTCGGCCAAAGCTCTCCTTTGAGGAAGATGTCCAAATGGTGAGTCGGCACCCGCACCACAAACGACTTAAAATTAGTGTTATGGCGCGACTCCAATTGCACCACTCTCAAAGTCCAGTTCGTCTTCACGATCACATATTCCACGATCTCCTCAACCTTCGTGGAATGATGTAGTCTCGACACATACAGCAGCGTCGTGGGTATTGCTGGACGCAGCAGCATGTTGGGTCCTGCCAGCGCGGTACCACTCTGGTTCTGGCAAGTAGGCTTCTTCCTCTTTTTCTTCTCTACCTTTACGAAGCCATCCTCGTCGCTCTGCTTACCCCCATTCCTTTTACCTGCTTGTAATGCAACTATCTTACACAGAGCTGGGTTATGGTGGCGATACTTTCTAGAAAGCAGCGTCCAACGTTAACTTGTATTGTAAGTGAAGAATAAAATAGAAATAGACTAAAGGATAAGATAGAAAAAGACTTTTATGAATAACCAATCGGTTATTCATAATCCACCGCGCGGGCCCAGTGCGGGTTGGTGTGTGGGATGTCACATAACTTCTAGGACATGCCGGTTTCTTCACGATGTTTTCCTTCACCGTTTTTGAGAGCAGGGGTACCTAATGAAATAAATTACACAATGTAATGCGCCTGGCTGGGTTGAAACCTGCGGCCTACAACTTGTAAGTCGCACTAGTACCACACCATAAAAAAATACACGCACATTATTAAGATTTAATATAAGACAGTATGGCTCTACTTATTATCTTTTGAAGATTTTTCTAAAAGAGTTATTTCATTCGAAACTGGGTTAAAGTAATTCTGGACCAGAGAGCCTTTGGCGCCGGCCAGTCAAGTGAACTGAATAGCAGTGCAGCTATTAAATGGAGATGAACTTGTGGCTCAAAGTTTTAAGTGGCCAGCTGAAGTCTGAACATTTTAATGGCCATGTTTCTACCGTATATTTTACGAGCCGAATATATTTTTATTAGTTACACGAGCAGTAATATTTTGCTATTCATGTTTGTAAAGGAGTATACTACAAGTCATGCTCCCATACCAGTGTAAAGTAAGTTCTCGGTGAAAATTGATTTTTTTTTATTTACTAGCGACCAGCTCCGGCTTCGCATGGATGCAAAATTTTCAGTGTTTCCCTACTATATTTTACATATAAACCTTCCTTTTGGATTCAAATAGAGTGATTACTCTATGTATTAAAAAAACTGCATCAAAATCCGTTGTGTAGTTTTAAAGATTTTAGCATACATAATATATAGGGACAGAGCAAGCGACTTTGTTTTATACTATGTAGTGATGATGAGCTTTCATTTCGCGGTAAAATATTCATCAAGAGATAAGCGCTAAGGCGCAAAGAGCTAAAACATGTTTATTCACGTGGTTAATCGTCCAATTATTTCTCCCGCTCTAGAGCGGAGCGAAGGCCGTTTCAGCCAGTCTTGTGCATCTCGCCCACAACCACGTAAGTCTGGCCATGTCAGAAATCTTGGCTCTCCTTCAAATATCTTCATTTTTGATGCGACAACGCCAGGAAATTCCGAGCTTTTCATTTCTATGGGTGGTTGTAATATTAAATAAAGATAGAATAAGGGATTGCTCCTAATATCGTGGATAAAGACTCTCACATAAATTAAATTAATTCTGACGTTTAACTCAGTTACCTGTTTCGAAGAAAAGTAATTTATGAATCACGCTTTCTTCCCCTTTTCATTAAATATTCATAACACTGTATCGGGTTTTGAAATTACAATACCTCGTCATTTCCTTTGTAATGACAGTACAGAATGTTATATTAAAATTTGTTCGACTGAAGGCTTGTAGATGCTAATGGATGCTATAAGTACTTAAGTTGAAGTCTGATTTGACCTTGAGAATTAGTAAATTACTGGCACAAAGAGACATTTATTTACAAGTGAAACTTATTTGAGCAGCGGTGGCCCAGTGGTGATGGCCCCGACTTCATAAGTCTCGAGATTAAACCCACCTAGGCACATTACTTTATGTAATTTATTTCATCACCACTACTTGAAAAACAGTGAAGAAAAACATCGTTTGGAAACCGGCATGTCTTAGAACCAAAAACTCTAAAACATGTGACATCCATCAACCTTCACTGGGCTCGTGTGGTGTAAGTATTATGACGCTTTCCCTATCCTAGAGGCCTGAGTCCCAGCAGTGGGAATATTTGAAAGCTGATTATGCTTATTATTAAAACGTGTTTTAAGTTAAAATAAGTGTAACATGTACCTAAGGAAAAGTGCTCGACATCAAAAAATTAGTCCGCATCAACCGCAAATGTGGGAAATGGCCAATAGCAGGCAATATGAAATGTTACCAAATATCATTGCGACTAGGGAATCCAATACCGCATCAAAATTGCGATCCCACAAGCCTGCGGGATTAAGGTCAGCTATCCCACACAATTTCAAAATATTTTGTATTACTTAATCGGTATGAATAAGAAATTCCATGTTTTATAATGATGAGTTAGAGGTATAAATAATCAGGAAACATAATTATTTAACGGTTTTTTTTTTTAATTCAGAGTTTGAAAGATTGAGTACTTTAATTCCCAGGAACCCTTTCAGAAGTCAACCCATGGCCTACATTTTTAGAAGTCGACCCGCAGACTCAGTAGGCATCGGTCCTGCTGCTTAATTATACGAGTACCTACTACCTGTCCTGCCAGCGGCTTCGACCGCGTGATAGTAGAAAATGATCCAAAGGAAACATACTCCAGGGATAAAACCTACCAACATCCATTGAAATCCGTTGAACTGTTCAAGCGTGAGGGGTAACAAACATGCAAATAGATTTTCTCAAATATCCATCCAATATTATACGGGTTAGTATAATTTATTATTATCTAATCTGATTTAAATTAATAAAAAAATACGGTTGGTGACTGTCCCTAAATATGAATGTGACCCAAGTGGATTCAACATTGTATTAAGCTTACAATATTAAACAATTCAGAGAATCCTAGGTACCCATTTACGCAGAATCCACTAACGAAGGATCTAATCACGTAATTCACACATTTGCTTTGTAAAGAACGATCGCTATAGCAATTTGGGCTTCCAGTCCTAAATAAATACTTCATTCAGGGGATCGACCAATGGGATTAACATTAAATGAGTAGTGTCCTGGCTCTAGTTAATTCATTAGGTAGATCTAAGGGATGGCGTGAGGGCCTTTGATACGGGGGAAAAATGGAGTGGATATTTTTTTCGGTTTGCCTTTAGATCTTGACCTCAATTTTGATTGAATGGAACCGATGAATGAATATTGCGTTACGCTCTCGTGCAGTGCTTTTTAGAGGTAGAAAAATATTTATTGACTTCTACCGCTCTAGGGTTGGAACGGGAAAATGTGCCAGATTGAGGTGGGAAAACATTCTTCGACTTCTCCCGCTCGAAGGTGGAGTGGAAAGCCGTATCAGATTTTACTGAATAAAACAACACCTGTGCCAATTACCCTTTGTGTTTGATGATCACGGCTTCCCTTACAGAAATTCTGCTCTTCTGTCCTAGCAGGCACCGGCTCTGTACGGTTTGTTGACATTTCATTGATGCGCATATGGAACATTACGCACCGTCGACTGCTTCCTCGAGCTGGATCCTTACCGGGTGGCAAGACGGCGAACCACCTATTATTCCCAACGTAACGTCGACAACTCTCAAGCTAAAATGCAACAAGCCGATTAAGCTCGAAACCGTTGCAATGAAATAGATATACGTCTACCTAGCCTTTTCCCAACTACATTGGGGTCGGTTTCCAGTCAAGCCGGATTTAGCTGAATACCAGTATTTTACGAGGAGCGGCTGACTACTGGTACTTACTTCATGACAAGACTGGAGTCAGCTATACTGGCTTCTGACTATCCGTAACGACTGTCAAAAATCTACAAATGAAAAAGATATACGTACACTCCAAAAATAAAACCCTTCTTCTGGCACAGTTAGGTAAAAATACTTCAACTATGCAAGCAAATTTTAATTAGTTTAGCTCTCGGTAAATGGAAAAATAGAGAATGAATAGAATGGAGAGCAGTGGTGGCCGAGTGGTAACTGCCCGGACTTAGTTGTAGGTCGCGGGTTCAAAATCAGCCAGGCGCATTATTTTGTGTACCTAATTTATTTCATCATCACTGCTCTCAAAAACGGTGAAGGAAAACATCGTGAGGAAACCGGCATGTCCTAGAACCAAAAATTCGAAGACATGTGACATCCACCAATCCGCACTGGGCTCGCGCGATGGATTACGGCTCATCCCCTCTCCTAGAGAGGAGACCTGAGTCCCAGTAGTGGGAACATTATAAGGCCGCTAATGCTAAATGGAAAAATACAAATATTTCTTACCACATTTAGCTCCTCCATGTCTTCGCAGTTAAACGATGTTCTGCATAGTTTGCGCTTCATATGTGCGGGTTCCAGTTTCGCTGCTGAAGGAAATTCACTAGAAGTAACTGCGCTTGAATGTCAGCATCTGAAAAGATGAAAAATTACTGTATTATGAAAAGGATTGCTTTTTTTATATGTATCGAGAAAACTGCATTAATGGCAATTGCTGTTGCGATTGTTATGGGTACCCAAAAGTATGAAAGACTAGGAACTAGTCATAGTAATGGGTTTGCGGTGGTACGCAAAAGACGTTGAGCTGGAAGGCCTCCCAACGTAGTGTCGGGAATCTCAGTCAATTGTGGTGTAATGACTTTTCCCGCTTTCAGGGAACGAACCTCAGGACCCTGAAACGAAGGCTGAAAACGAACAGGAGTAGTTTTAAAGTCAAAGTCAAAAGTCAAAGCCATTTATTTGCATTAAATGCGGTACATGAGATGGTAACACATAATATTGGCGCAAAGACACATTTCGCCATGAGTTGGCATGCAAATATTAAACTACCATATGAGATGCTTATAATAAGCAAAACTCCACAAAACATTATTTTTGAGAAAAACTATTTAACCTTCTGAATACGGTAACCTTCTGAATAGTTAGTAAAAGTCTGTACACGTCACTCCCTCCAGAGCAGAAAATCATTGGATGATATACCACCCAAAAAAAGCTGTTTTGCAATTTTTGAGACTATGTTGAATGTGAAGCATATCAGTATAGTTTCTATGCTTGCATGAGCTTGTATCTGTGTTCATTATATTGAAACTTTAAGCCGGAACAGCACACATTTGGTGGCAGTAGTATTCTATCATATAGTAATAATACAGCGTAGTAGTGACAGATCTAGTTGAGCTCTAGCTTCGAATAATACTCTTGTTGCATACGTATGTATTATTAATCCGTGTTCCGTTTGCGGTATGAGATAGATTGTTTATAATACCTACTCGTACCTATCTCGGATTTATGAAAGCCGGCTAGTTGGTATGTTAATCTAGAATAGAATAGAATAAACTTTATTGTACTCCATAAGAAGTTATAAATTGTACAGAAACTTAAATCTATGGATACCAATGGCAGTCTTATCGCTGACAGCGATATCTACCAGACAACCTTAGGATGGATCGTAAGAAAAATAATGCTTGTTTTTTTTCTATGCATAGGCTTCCGTTTGACCACTATCTCACCTGATGGTATGCGATGATATGGCCGACAATGGAGTGCGCTTTCCTAGAAGTAACCTATTCACTCTTGACTTATAGATCCCCAAGTTGTAGCTATCAGGAAACTGACTCCGGCAGGGAATTCTTTGACTTGCGTTGAGGACCTCGGGAATGCTTTTAACATAAGTTAATATAAATAAACTTATGGTTTCAGTAAGCTTCGACCCTGTTGTTTTGCTGACATCCTCTTGAGGCTTCAACGACTCGGGCTTGGTCTGGCCGTACGGCCAGTCGGCGAGCTATGAAAACAGTGTTGCGGGTTTGTTCGAAAGCGTTACGACGGCCCAGAAACGCAAAGGGTAAGGACTTTTACTTACTAAAATCTATCTGCATTTCTATGCTTCAGTTGCTCTTTGCCCAACACAATTTGGTCAAATGGGGTTTCAAAGACCCATCGGATACCCAATGTGAGTGCGATGCTTCTGTAGAAAACATGAGCCACACGTTGGAGTGCTCCAAGTGCCCAAACACCTGCACTTTGGAGGATTTAATGAGTGCCACCGATGATGCAATTATCGTAGCTACCTACTGGGCCCAAACAATCTAAAGAGTTTACCTTCGGTTCGAAACGAAGAAGAGTTGCTCTTTGCCTTCTGGTACCACGGTTTTCCTTTCAGGAATTGCCCGTCACCCTAGCAGCCGTCAGCTCTGTTGGGCCGCCACTTCACATTGAGTACGATTGTTTTTTTAAAAGGAAGTGTTGACTGTGATGGAAAATCGATTTAATCCTTGCTTGTAGAAAGCAAATTATGTTATAAGTACCCAATCTGTTATTCGATCTTTAGGAGAAATTGCTGATATCATTTCTTAACATAGTTCTAAGGAAAATTAACATAGCAGTTGGTAAACATAATCCAAACAGATTTCAATGTCAAATTGTTTCTGTAAACGGTACCTAAGTAAAGGAGAAGAAATTAAACTTCAAAGAGCCTACTACAAATATATAGATAGCTTGAGAGAAGATCAAGAATTTACTATTATACCTTTGTAGAACCTTCGTTAAGATGGTAGGCAATTTATTACATGTTTTATACCCAATGGTGCCCTTTAGGGTCGTTTATCGGAATAAAACATGCTCCTTAGCGATAATACCGACCCTAAATCAACTAGAAGTCCATAGAATATTCTACGAAAGATCAGACTTAATATATTATGTCTGGCCTAAAAATGGGAGAAAGAATAGAAAAAAATGTGCTTAACTGAAGTCTACTTTTTACCCGGACAGGCCATTTTGTCTAATTTATTTTGATCACCGCTCCTGTCAAAACGGTGAAGGAAAACATCGTGAGAAAACCGCATGTCCTAGAACCAAAAATTCGAAGTCATGTGACATCCGACAACCCGCACTGCGCCCCGCGTGGTATTACGGCCCATTCCCTCTCCTAGAGAGGAAGCCTGAGTCCCAGCAGCGGGAACATTATAAGTTTGATGCTATGCTTTGCTACTTATTTATGGCAGGAAACTTGCTTCAATGTTGCCATATAAATACGTTGAAAAGTTATGGAAATAATTTTAAACCTTATTATTTGAGTATACCTATTGTAAATTCGTCACATTACCGTTTCATATTCATTCGCCGGCGCAAAGTGTGGCGAATGGTAAATGTGACAATTGAATTGAAAATGTGAAGTTACAATAACCCTTCATAATTTATTTTGCAGTCTTTGTTGAAATATTTGTGAAAGTACAACTACTGGATTTATTATTGAATTATGAACGATTATTTTTTTATTAGCATTTTATAATATGGAGCGTTTTAAAGAACTACTGGCTGAGTCGGCAAACCTTGTTCTGTCATGTCTATAGAAAATCTGAAAACAAGTGAAGGTTACCGACAATGACCGACATAGGCCGAAGAATCACCAAACTTAAGTGGCACTGGGTAGGGTACTTACATTGCTCGCTGAACATGATCGATGGCAGTCAAGTTTGCAATGTTCTAGAGTGGCGACCGCATACCGGTAGACGCAGTGTCCAAAGGTCTACTATTAGGTGAACCGATGACCAGGTAAGGGTTGTGAAAATTCGATAGATGCGAGACGCACAGAACCGTTTCATTGTGGCGACACTTGTGGGAGGCTTATGTTAAACAGCGGACGTCTTTAGGCTAAAATAATGATGGATGATGATGAGAAAGTCTATAAGTTTTAAGAGAACTCGCTTACTAAATCTCAAACCAATCACTTATTCACTTAGAACTCATTGAACCTCAATTTGATAGGGAAGAAACCGCGTAGGACGAAGCTATCGAAAAATCAAGCCCACTCAATGCTTAGAACGGAACCCATTATTTCGAATATTAAACACTTGATTGGGATGAGATTTAATAATAAAATGTCGATAGCAATTACATTTCGATCGTATGATTGAAATGGAAAAAGTATTACGTGTTACCCGCACGAATGGAATATTAAAATTTATCTTTTCTCGTTTCTCTACTGAAGTACGGTACGGAATACATTTTTGAGATACAATTTTAGAACTTTATAAGTATCCACGATTCAATGAACTAGAGCTTCAGTCGTGTCGGTGAAAGGATTAGTCAGCTATAGGACTCAGTATTATAGGATATCATCATCTTCTATACTGCCAGGCATGCACAACCTACTGCATCTTCCATGATTTATACCTATCCAAGTGACTAAATAGTGAACATGATCATCATTATAATTTTACTTGGGTTTATGAATTTGAAACTTACCAAAAAATTCTAGTTAAAATAAATATATAGAAGTTCGTTATTAATTTTTCAAAATACGATTTGAAGTTTTTTAAGTTTTAATGAGTACGTTCCAGAAATCGTAGTCGCTGAAAAAGTTCTAGAGATAAATGAAATTGCCAATTTTATCGATAAAATTAGACATTCCATTACTAGAATCTACCGCACCGTGGGTGACTAATGAGCAATGAAATTTAATAAAAAATGTTGGTACCGAAAGTGGAATTGCTTCGGTGCTGAAACTATTAGTGCTGAAAATGGAATAGCTTAGGTGCTGAAAGAGGAATACTTCTTTTTATTATACTCAAAAATTAAAATAAAATGTTATATTAGATAACTTGCACATTTAATCGTAAATCGGAACAAGTTTTGTGTCGAGTAAAGTACGAAATTACCGATTGCATAAACTCGGTATAAGCAATGTTTTAATAAGCATTCTGCTGCTGGCTGCTGCATTGCTAAATAGATCAAAAAATTTGTGAGTATATAAGTATTTTTTTTCTATGAGCCTTTGCATACCACGTAAGAAGTAGTTTTGTATTACTTTAATCTGATACCTACATAATAAGCTAAGTTACTGCGCTTGATAGCTTCTGATAGTGTGGTAAAAGAAATTAGTTTTCTTTTAGAGGAAAATGTAAACAAACTCTTATAAAAAATTTTCCTTATCCCAAGGCATTCTGACTTCAGTTCTTAAAAGGAAACAAAAACAAACAAAGTGTATACTTTGGAAAATACTGGATATTATTTCAGAAAAATACATTTTCATTTCGAATCGCGAATTTGGAATAAAAACATGAAAGATCCATTATCCTGGCTGAAAACACTTTCTTACTTTTTATTTTTTTGCTCAAATATAAATAACGTTAGATAAAATGAAAACACTTTTAACCCACACTTAAGAGGATTAGGATAAGTTCAAATTGACACTTACGAGTATTTTCAATTTCTTTGCCCAAAAAATGAAAGTGGTTAAGTAACTAAACGAAAAATGGATAATGTGTGATCAACGTAAAGGAAAGAATACGTACAACTATGTTGTATTTTTTATTTTTTTACTTATAGCAATTTATAAGTTTTTTAGCATTATCGGCGGTTATAATGTTCCCACTACTGGGACTCAGCCCTCCTCTCTAGGAGAGGGAATGGGCTGTAATCCACCACGCGGGCTCAGTGCAGATTGGTGGATGTCACATGTCTTCGAATTTTTGGTTTTTGGACATCCGGTTTCCTCACGATGTTTTCCTTCACCACCGTTTTGAGAGCAGTGGTGATAAAATAAATTATACAAAGTAATGCGCCTGGTTGGGTTCGAACCCGCGACTTACAACTTGTAAGTCGCGGAAGTTACAACTGGGCCACCACTGCTCTCATTTTGCAAGTTATCTTAAGAGAAAGTCTACTAAATAAGTATTTTGACATTATTTTAAGAAATGGTTAAACTTGTAATTAGACGAGTTTCGTTGTGTTTGAATTCTATCTTATCATCTTTAATGACGTCAGCTACGAGAGGATTTTTCTAAATTCACCCCCTAATAGGTTGAAAAGTGAATCCAAAGTTTGTATGGAGAAACCTACCCAGGCGAAGCATTTGGCAGAAGCTAGTATATTAAGCATGATTTTGCAAAAAAACAGTTCAGTAATTAAGTGGTTAATGTAGCGTTAATAACATATTGAAATGTAATGAAGTACATGAAAAACAATTTTCAAGTTTCTATGATCTTACTTACTGAAGCAATCTTGTAGCACAAAGAATTTTATTTTACGTAAGTTTAGTATTCTAAAATTAGAGCTTAAGCTCTAATACAGCTCAAAAAGTCCACATGTTTTTAGTGTACTAGTATTTTTATAAAGTTTGAAATCACATTTTCTTTTCTTTTTTGCAATACCTTCCGTAATTTAAGTAAATTATAATATGACATTTCTATAACAGAAAAAAACTGGCCAAGAGCGTGTCGATCCACGCTCAATGTAGGGTTCCGTAGTTTCCCGTCCGTCACAATAAGTGTCCCCAACTTTTCAAAAACTGTTCGTCCCATCAAGTTCAAAATAGTTTTCCTAGAAAGTCTTTATAAAGCTCTACTGTCCAGATTTTTGCCATTTGGCTACGGAACTCTAAAAAGAGTTACTTAGTTTCTTAGTTTCGTTTCTAAAGCTGTTTTTCTATAGATCTCTTGGAACAAGCTCCTTTGGTTTGGAAAACTCTGCTCCAGTAGGACAGAGCTTTTCAATGTTTCCACTAATAGCTTTGGAGACACAAAGCAACACTGATGCAACACATTTTCAAGGAACTGCTCGACGAATTAGAACAATTTCTATGAAAGCACGTTGTCGCTTCGAGTACGTGAGCATAAAGAGGAAACTACATTAGATTGACACACACGGCGGGTGACGCCTGAATAGTACGTAAAACCACATCGCTTGGCGTGGTGTGGCGTGGGTCTAATGTAGCTCTACAAGTCTAGTTAACATATACAATGTATGGAGTTCGACGGCGTACGTGGCTTAGGTGGCCCCTATGTAGTTCTACTTTAAACGCGTAAAAAGGAACAAAAAGACACCTCTCAACAAACGTCAATAAATAAATATGTTGCGCAAGGCAATATCATCATCATAAGTGGCTCAACATTTGCCCTGTATCTACAAAGAGAATCGAGTACTTAAAAAACAGAACCATAAAAATAGAATCATGAAAAAAATACAGATCTCACTTCAAGATGGAGTATTCGCCAATGGGTTCATGAAAAAGATGACGATTACCAATAACCTCGGGCGTGATGACAGTGGCAGTGTTATCTTAGATTACGACTTAAGAGCGCCCAACCCAAGATACATTTTCATATAACCGCTAATTTTTGATCATCATTCGGCACATCGTTCTTTAGATATTTTGGAAACATCTTGTGGATATTATTTAGGTTTTTAGAGAAAATATGTGGAAAACTTATCTAGTAAAGACCTCTGAAAATCAGCTATTTTGCGTAAATTTTTAACCCATTTTAATCTACTCATAACGACATTTAAGAAATGGTTAAACTTGTAATCAAATGAGTTTCATTGTGTTTGAATTCTATCTAATCATTTTTAATGACGTCAGCTACGTGAGGATTTTTCTAAATTCACCCCCCAATGGGTTGAAAAATGGGTCCAAAGTTTGTATGGAGTAACCTACCCGGGTGAAGCAGTTGGCAGAAGCTAGGTTATCAAACAAATGATTTAACAAAAAACGTTTTAATGTAGTGTACAGTAATTAAGACGTAAATGTAGCGTTAATAACATGTTGAAATATATATAAAATAAAAAAAAGATAGTTAAATAGTTTCTTAGTTTCGTTTCTAAAGCTGTTTTTCTATAGATCTCTTGGAACAAGCTCTTTTGCCTTAGAAAACTCTGCTCTAGTAGAATAGAGCTTTTCAATGTTTCCACTAATAGCTTTGGAGACACAAAGCAATACTGATGCAACACATTTTCAAGGAAATGCTCTAGGAATTAGGACAATTTCTATGAAAGCACGTTGTCGCCTCAAATACGTGAGTATAAAGAGGAAACTACATTAGACAGACACACGACGCCTGAGTAGTACGTAAAACCACATCGTTTGGCGTCGCGTGGCG
The DNA here is from genome assembly GCA_030763345.1 of Mythimna separata. Taxonomy (NCBI): domain Eukaryota; kingdom Metazoa; phylum Arthropoda; class Insecta; order Lepidoptera; family Noctuidae; genus Mythimna; species Mythimna separata. Next base: position 3,064,223 of record CM061175.1, read on the forward strand.
TGGGTCTAATGTGGCTCTACAAGTCTAGTTACTATATAAAATGTATGGAGTCCGACACACCTATTGCGGTGTATGTGGTCCAGGTGGCCCCTATGTAGATCTACTTTAAACGCGTAAAAAGGAACAAAAAGACACCCCTCAACGAACGTAATGGATGTTTAAAAAAATATGGTCCACAAGGCTATATCTTCATCATAAGTCGTCCAACATTTGCCCTGTACCTACAAAGAGAATAGAGTACTTAAAAAGCAGAACCATAAAAACAGAATCATGAAAAAAACAGATCCCACTTCAAGATGGAGTATTCGTCAATAGGATCATGAAAAAGATGACGATTACCAATAACCCCGGGCGTGATGACAGTGGCAGTATTATCTGACATTACGACTTAAGAGCGCTCAACCCAAGATACATTTCCTTAATTTCACCTTTACGTGATTATGACGTTGTTAAATATCTTTCTCTAGATATTTTAGGAACATATATATTGGTATTTCTTTTATTCAGGTATATCTTGTGGACATTATCTAGGTTTCTGTTGAAATCAAAACATTTGTAAAAGTAATCGAGACCTCTGAAAAACTTCTATTTTGTGTGAACTTTGGCCGTTCATATTGTACACATATCTAAGAAATTAAAGAAAATATTGTTATGGAAACATTAAATCAAAATTCTGAATAGTTGAAAACTGTACCAAATACTGTAAAGTTTGAAAAAAAAACACGTTTTACCTGGAACTAATGGAATGCCACCAGAGCGTTGAGGCGTTAAGTATATCTCTTTTTTCGGATTGTGTTGGATGAGCATGCTTTTAAACCATGCTTACATTGATAATTATAGACGTATTGGGAAGGGCCCTCTTAAGTTACGAGTGGCTGAATAAGGGCAGTATTCAGCCGGTAGGTACGGTTTAAGTAAGTGCTTAATCAGACCGTATTCTTTCAACGGTTTAACTTGGCCATAAACATTATAGCGCAAGAATAAACGAAGATTATCGGTTCGTCTTTGGAATACAGAGCCAATGTCAATAAAATTCGCGGAATCACTTCCTGTATTTAAAAGTAGAAGATTTGTGAAAACATATTTTTTTAGTCACTGTGATCTACACTAATATTACAAGGTAATCTCTGAAAGTATTATATATATTGTTTTTAACTGTATTTCACGTCATTTATTTTCTTGTTGTAATCATCTAATGACAACTCCCACTCTAGGATGGAGCTAGCATGACAGATTTTAACTGAAACTTGTGTCCTTCAGTTGTATTTTGCTTTTAAGGAACACGGGTTTACTTGCTTGCTTGTATCCCCCTTGCCATAGCGGGCAACCGGCGTGGCTAGGATCCTACAATATTACCGACATCTCTTTGAGACGCGCGTGGAACATTACGTGTTGTCGATGTCTCAGGTTCAGTCCTTACCGGACGGGTGGACGGCGAACTATCCATTGCTCTTCAACGGCTAGTCCGGACCTATGGTGTCCGGAAATCTCTTTGCGACTCCCGACACCCAGGGCGCAATATGGCGTGTGGCGTGTCCGTTCACTCACGTTTGCCACCATCTTAAGTGTGCACTTTATTTCTTTCAACTATTTGATCACGTACCACGAGATACACGTTCGAGACAGCGCAAGAGTAGAATTTCTGATAGAACTTGGGGAGGCTTTTGAACCTGCAAGAACGGCTAGGAAAAATTGTCCAACTTCGTTTTTGAACCAATCCTGTTTTGAGTAAAACTAAACGAACCTCAAAACAGTGCAATATAAATAAAAACTTGTATAAATTATGGATCCTTCCTGCAATATACCATGGACAAAGCCGAGGAAAATTGGCTAGTGCCTATTATTTTTTATTGTACCAGAAATTATATTTAAACTTTCAAAATCTTGTAAAAAATTGGCTACCAGAGATCTATCATTTGAAAAGAAACACTGAATCTTCATATTGAAATGTAAAATATGTTAAAAATTTTCAACTTTATATTTTCACCTCAAACTCTTAACGAGATGGTACTTGCCGCTAAAGAAAAATCTTCTATATATACTCGTATGTACATAGGTCTACTTTGTGAATTGATTAAAACTCGGCACAAAGGCGGGTCAGAGAGAGCCTGAGGCAACTATTTATTACTTTACGAGCCTTATAATGAAACGTCTATAGCTTTCTTGATGGCTTTTAAAATGAGAACAATGATTTACAACAAATTACCTAATGAAGATGATCAGTTACCTGGTTCTCAGTTCTAGATCATCATCATCTGCCTAGCCTTTTCCCAACTACATTAAGGTCGGCTTCCAGTCAAGTCGGATTTAGCTGAATACCAGTTTTTTACGAGGAGCGGCTGCCTACCAGACCTCCACAACCCATTAACTGGGGTAACACGGTACTTCATGGCAAGACTGGAGTCAGATTTACTGGCTTCTGACTATCCGTAAGGACTGCCAAAGATCTACAAATAACAGCCGTGATTACCGAGGCACGAAGGAAACTAGATGCTTAAGATGATCAGCCATTCACAGACCAACCTTGGCAAGCGTTGCTTAACCTTAAAGATCGACCCGTGTGGCTGTTATTATCACAGTTCTAGATTAATTTGCAAAAATCTCTAGTGAATAAATGTTACTACAATATGGGTACTTACAGGATAGATGTCTAGTCTTTTTTTTTAATTGATAATGTAAACTAGTGCTTGACCACGCACTGTTTTATTACACAGCCTGTTCACATATCTGAAGACATCTAAATTATAATCAGACGGGTGTGGCTGTTATTATCACAGTTCTAGATAAATTTGCAAAAATCTCTAGTGAATAAATGTTACTACAATATGGGTACTTACAGGATAGGTGTCTAGTCTTTTTTTTTAATTGATAATGTAAACTAGTGCTTGACCACGCACTATTTTATTACACAGCCTGTTCACATATCTGAAGACATCTAAATTATAATCAGACGGGAAGACCACAGCAGCCAAATTGTGCCAGTTTTTCAAAGTACAATGTATAAACGAAGCGATGAGGCGAAACGCTTAGTCCGGACCGTAGAGGTTTCATCAACGTAAGGGATATAAGATATTCGTAGTTGCCGTACGAATACCTTGTATTTATTTAGGAAGCCAAATTATGTAGTGATTTAGTTACTATATATGGTGATGTTAGATGAGACGACTTTGACTTTGAATCGCGGTATGATATAGTTACAAAGCATTCATAGGGTCTCATCCCAATTTTGATTTAGTGTTGGTTACATTGGTTTTTATTAGTGGTGAGTTTTTAATCGAGTTTTTGACGGACGAGACGCAAAACTGATCTTGGGCGTTAGAAGGGCGTTTATAACTTTTACTGGCTAAAACCCATTCCTGTACATTCTTTGCTTTTCATTCCAGGACCCTGGGGTCCTCTTTCGCACTATCTATGGCGAGTCCTTGCTGGGCGCCTACGGTTTTGCGGTTATTTTATTGCGTGTGTATGTGTAGTAAAGAAAAATAAATATGATTTTAGTCAGTAAAAGTCACACGCCTGCCCTGACGCTCCGCAGAAGTCATTAGATGATTTCCCATGTTACAAAAAAGAAAAAACATTCAAAAGTTTGGGTTAACGGACAGACATTTTTTTGCTGTCGACATTGTCGTAAAAGTTAGCCCCAAGAGGATATACTGACCGCAGTCCTGTTTTCCGCTTGAAGTTTATTGTAAAACTATCTTGTAGCTGTTTTGTGGGGAAGCTAGGGATTTGAGAATTTAGGACTTTTTGTTAGCATTTGGTCAGCTAATTTCACAGCGATTCTCAAATAAGTTTATTTTACACGACATAATACAAAAATTATACATTTATATAGGTGTAGAATTTATTAAGCAATTGCATACCGTGCATCTCTAGCACCATGTTATGGTGGTCATCCCTCCCGAACTTAACATGTCCAGTCAAAATCTGCTTCATGTGGAAGGTGAGAAAGCCGCGACGTCTTTCCAGCCACTCCTCGAAAGAGGGGACTTACCACCATATTATGACGTATTCTATACAATATTGTGTTTGAAGTTAGAATCAAAAATACTTAAAATACATTTTCATGAGCCGATTTATTCATAAAAATAAATACAGTAGATAAACCTGGGGAAAATAACACCAAAGTAATTATCTCTATTTGGTACCAGATTACTTGTCTCCAGATTTAGATGACAGATATAAAAATGTCTATTTCTGATCCAATATTCCTGACATTTTTTTTCTTTTAAGAACGCCTACGGTGAACATTATTTTTAGCTTCATATTTTACTAGCTTCTACCAGCGGCTTAACCTGCGTGAAAATAGAAAACTGTCTAACGATTACGTCCCAGGATATCTTACGTGTGCTATTCCAGGACATGGCCTACTACTGTGCCAATTTGAATCCAAATTCGTTCAACTGTTTTAGCGTAAAGGAGAGACAAACTATTGCTTTTATATTAATAGTTTTTTTTTTATCGCACCAGATGGTAAGCAGTGATTCAACCGTTGATGAAACGCACTAGTTTATTAATGGCTTATTCACTCTAGCTTTGAATACACATAAATTATAGTCGGACCGGACAACCGCAGCTGGCAAATTGTTCCAGCTCTTCGATGTATGCGGTATAAATGATGAGGCAAAACGCTTAGTCCGGACAGTAGAGGCGCCAACAATGTACGCACTCTGGTGTGTGATTATAATAATAATGGGTACAGAATAGATCAGAATGTTGAGCTGTGAAAAAGTTGGATAAAATATGATTATGATAGGAATGAATAACAAGTAGCGGGGGTGACGCTGTTGAAGTAAATGTGTGGTGTGACTAGAATAGATAAAGTGAGAAATTAGTGCAAAGGTTAAAGGTTTGCCGGTCAGTGAAAAATTGAAAGGTAATTGATTGTCTTGGTATGGTATTGTGAAGAAACGCGAAGAACATAATAATATGTACCGAACACAAGCTACTAAAAGAGTTATAGGTAAAAGGAGAGGGAGGTCAAAGAAAAGATTGATGGATTGAGGGAGGAGTAGAAAATATGAAAGTAATGGGAGTTAATGATAGCGTGACATTTTCACGTGGCTTTTAATAAAATCTATCATTATCGTGACGTCACAAAAGGTAGGACTCTAAGGTTCTATTAGAAAGGTGCGAAACGATAATGCGGTTAACCTTTGTATTGAAAGCCGCCTAATAAAGAAATTTATTTATTAAACGCTTTATATAAACGAAAAAACGTAGGCGGTTTAAATGCCTCAGGCATTTTGTACCAGCCAAACGTGTTTTCAAAGAAATTGTTTCATGATTCGGTAGAACAATATCTATGAAAACGCGTTGTCATATTTCGCCGAAATCTTTAGTTCTCAAAATTGAACACCTTTGTTAGTCTTTGTTCCTTTGTTTACGCTCTTTGATTTCTGACATAATGGTGATGCAAGTATTGTGGCTCTTTGGGAATTGTTTCAGTTGGAGAGTAGGTATTGTGGTAAGTGTAGGACGGTTTTGGATGTAGGTTGTAGGCTTGACTGTTTGCTATAAAAACTCCACTTTAAAAAGAATGGGGAAAATCCAATGTAGGTATATATTTTTAAGGTTCGGTAACTTTTTTCAAGGTGGGGAAGCATTCAATGACATCTCCCACTCTAGGTTTGAGCGAGAAGGCGTGTCAGTTTTACTGACTAAAACCACACCCAAGAAAGTAAAGGTCAACTGAAAGCAATTGACTTATCTCGTCATATTGTGTGGTATTCCGGTCTTTCTGAATTAATAATATGAATTCAAATTATGAATCCAAAGAGCCATTCCGGTTGTATGTGGCCAGTTTAAATAAACCTTAAGGCACTGGTAAAATACTGCATCTACTTGACTTACTTGACTTAATGTCCCTAGTCCCCTAGATGGGGCAGAGGGCGTCCACAGTAATCCTCCATCGCGAACGGTCTTGAGCTTCCCGCTTCACCTCGCTCTACGTCATTCCGTTGCTCGCCGCTTCTGCCAACACGGTGCGACGCAAAGTTTGACGGGGACGGCCACGCTTTCTTTTTCCTTGGGGATTCCAGTCCAAAGCTTGTTTGGGTATGTGATTGGAATCCCTTCGGAGCGTGTGGCCAATCCATCTCCACTTGCGACGCTTGATCTGGTGGTCGATCGGGCTCTCGTGGCATTTTTCCAACAGCTCTACGTTTGATATTGTCTCGGGCCAGTAAATTCCGAGGATGCGACGGAGACAGCGGTTGACGAAAACTTGGATTTGGCGAGAGATGTCCTTTGTGACCTTCCACGTTTCACACCCGTAGCGCAGTACGGGTTTGACATTGGACCCGAAGATTTTGAGTTTAATCCTTCGGGTCAGTTTCCGCGACTGCCAAACAGGTCTCAGCTGCGCGAAGGTTGCTCGGGCTTTGGCGATCCGTGAAGTGATGTCCTCTCCACTACCTCCGGTTTCTGTTACAACGCTTCCTAGGTATGTGAATTTTTGTACTCGTTCCACTACCTCTGTGTTCAACATCAACGGTGAGGGATTCCTGACACCAGCTCTCATCTCCTGTGTCTTTCGGATGTTTATTTTGAGGCTAGTTTTTGCTGCTTCCCGACTCAGATCGTCCAACTTAGCCTGCATGTCAGCGTGGGTGTGGCTCAAGAGGCAAAGATCATCGGCGTAATCAAGGTCCTCCAAGATGTCAGACAATCCCCATTCTATGCCTCGACGCCTGTTTTCGCAAACACGAAGCATTATTCCGTCAAGGACCACAAGGAAAAGAAGCGGCGAAAGTAGGCAGCCCTGGCGGACACCAGCGTGTACTGCGATGTCATCCGAGATGAGGCCGTCGTGCGTTACCTTACAAGAATACTTCCTGTAGATAGCCTCCAGAAGACGAACAATTTTAGGTGGCACTCCAATGCTCAGTAGGCGAGACCAGATGCTGGACCACTTCAGCGTATCAAAGGCTTTTTCGAAATCAACAAAAGTTAGATAAACCTCCCTTTGTCATTCTGATGCCTGCTCAAGTATGATACGGAGAGTGTTGATCTGGTCGGTGCACGAGCGGCCAGAACGAAAACCAGCCTGCTCCTTGCGTAGTAGGGGATCCAGGGCCTTAGACAGCCTATCCAAGATGATCTTACAGAAAACCTTTGAGGGAATTGAGAGCAACGTAATACCTCTCCAGTTATTGCACTGACTAAGATCACCTTTCTTCGGCACAGTAATTAATAGGCCTTTGTTCGAGTTCTTCGGCGGTCCAGATCTTTTCAATAAGGGGCGTCAGAACATCGACGGCAGAGGATAAGTCAGCTTGTAACATTTCCGCCGTTATCAGGTCGAGTCCTGGCGCCTTACCTGTCTTCAAAGAGCGGACTGCTTTAGCAACTTCAGATGTTGATGGTGGTTCCGTATCGATGGGTTGGTGTGGGTTGGATCTGCAACGTGTCAGGAGTCTGTGTTGCAGACGAACGGAAAATCTCCTCAAAGTGTTGCCGCCAGCGAATCAGCTGCTCTTCCGCCGTCACAATGAGCTGACCGTCTTTGGACTTCAGTGGCTTCTTCTTGAATCTACTGTTTCCTGCCAGGGTTTTAGTAGCGTTATATAGCTCCTTCAGGTTTCCGGAGTTCGCAGCTCGTTGAGCACGATCTGCAATACCATCAGCCCACTGTCTTCTATCTTTGCGGGTGCTGCGATAGATTTCTCTGCGTTTTTGACGGACTGCATCTACTTGTATGGAATTAAATCTAAGTCCAGATACTAACCGACCAATTAAAGTGCCCAGACTAGAAAATAGGTTGCATTCCTATAAAAAGAGGATAGTTGGCACCTGAAAAGCGCTTGCGGGCAGTATTGTATATTTTTTATAGAGATAGTAAGAACTAGGAACGACAAGCAGGGATGTAATATAACTTCTAGTGAATATTATTCCTTTATAGAAACTTGTGTAATATAATTCCTATATATTCGTATCCGTATCCATCTTAACATAACGAGTTTCCTCCGTGCCTCAGAAAGCACGTTAAGCCGTAGGTCCCGGCTGTTATTTTTAGATCTTTGGCAGTCGTTACGAATAGTCAGAAGCCAGTAAATCTGACTCTAGTCGTGCCATGAAGTACCGTGTTATCCCAATTAATGGGTTGTGGAGGTCTGGTAGGCAGCCACTCCTCGTAAAATACTGGTATTCAGCTAAATCCGGCTTGACTGGAAGCCGATCCCAATATAGTTGGGAAAAGGCTAGGCATATGATGATGAAATTTACGGATCTGTATCCTTATTCAGATCCAAAATTTCATACGCGTAATCGTATCTGGCACTAGTATAATATTATTCTTATATCAACATCCTTGACAAGCTCTGAAAACGCCAACGTGCTTGGATTTGAATTTGTCAGCGTCAGTTCACGTTGGCAGGTCAGTGCCAGCTGTCCACTTTTTACGTGAATAATTCCATGCAGGCGGGCGCTGAATGAGCGAAAGAGCAATAAAAGTACGCTTGGTTGAAACGCGAGCGGGAAATAAAAATCCGCTTAGCCAGCAACACAGTTGTCACTCCGCGTCTCCTGTGCCTTAGTCCCTTTTCATTTTTTTAGGTGGGAGATCATCTTACGATTCTCCCGCCCTAGGTCTAGGGCGAAGTGGCATGTCAGACTTTGTTGAGTAAAACCAATCCCTACGTTAGTTCTTTACCAGATCATCTAACGACTAGCTCAACATCTCTTGCTCTAGGGCGAAGTGAGATGTCAGACTTTGTTGAGTAAAACCAATCCCTATGTTAGTTCATTACCAGATCATCTAACGACTAGCTCAACATCTCTTGCTCTAGGGCGAAGTGAGATGTCAGATTTTGTTGAGTAAAACCAATCCCTATGTTAGTTCATTACCAGATCATCTAACGACTAGCTCAACATCTCTTGCTCTAGGGCGAAGTGAGATGTCAGACTTTGTTGAGTAAAACCAATCCCTATGTTAGTTCATTACCAGATCATCTAACGACTAGCTCAACATCTCTTGCTCTAGGGCGAAGTGAGATGTCAGACTTTGTTGAGTAAAACCAATCCCTATGTTAGTTCTTTACCAGATCATCTAACGACTAGCTCAACATCTCCCGCTCTAGGGTGAAGTGGGATGTCACACTTTATTGATTAAAAATCAATAGGAACGTTAGGTCTTTACCTTCGTTTCAGGGCTCCGGGATCTCTTTCAATCCACCAATAGACTTCGGCCCTATTGGTCCCTTTCGGTTTTGCTGACATCTTCTTGAGGCGTGCCTTAGTAGGTACTTAGCCTTAGCTTTCAGGAAGTTGTTATTTCTTTAGGAAAAGAAATTATATTGACACGAAGAAAAGTATTTTTAGTTGGAAGCAGCTAGTAAGTTATTTCATCGTTCAATTGAAAAAATAGCAATGTTTTTACAGCCATTCAGTTTTTTGTTAACAAATAAAATTGATACGACGTAAAGTATTTTTAGTTGGAGATATTCTGAGAAATATATTACTTAGATGTTTAAGTTGTTAATTAGTTAATTTCACCGTTGGAGACGTAAAAATAGCAGTGTTTTTACAGCTGAATGTTGAAAGTTTAGTAATCACCTAGCGCCCGTTTTCAATAACCTACCGCAGTTCATAGATAGGTAGCTATCCCCGATAAACAGTAAAATTCTGTCTATCCATCCACAACTTTGGTAGGAAAAGCTATTTGTCGGTAGGTTATAGGAAAGCAAGTAAGGGCAAAAGGATAGATTTGTTTATCTGTAGTAGCTGCAACTGTAGATAGATAGCTTATTGAAAACGGGCGTAAATCAATGATTTCCAACCTGTGGTCCTCACAAACTGGGCTTATGGAAAATGAGTAATTAGTAGCTTGCGGCCTGGTTAGGCTGATTTTAGAGTCTAACCGCACGCTGACAATCGGCGCTGACAGCCGAAACGTTTGGACTTCTAGGAAGCGTTTACAAGCTTGAGTTGACGCAGGCGATTTGTGGTCCACGCATGTTTCAAAGGGATATCACCTGTTAGGGCCGCAGGATTGTTCCAAAGAGTTACTGTTGCTCTAAAACGCAAAGGTAGTTAACCTATGCGTTTAAGTAGCGTCAAAGTAGCACAGGTGGGTTTTAGTCTTAACTAATATAATAAAGAGGCAACATTTTTGTACAAGGAAATATTATTTTCTCAAATCAGTTTCATGACAGAAAAGTGGGTCGTAATATATTACGCAGGTCAACTGCAGGTTAATGGATGTCACATATTATCTTCGAATTTTTTGGTTATTCACGATATTATTCCTTCACCGTTTTTGAAAAGCTTTGTGTACCGTTGCTCTTACTCTGATTATTTTCTAATTAGGCGCAAAACAACCACGTACTTTGCCAAACTAGATCTTGTTAACAATCCGATTAAAAATGTAATTCTTTCTTCGTATTGCAATAAACACTTGAATACGAATGAAATCAGCGTCATAAAAATAAGTAGCTATTCAAATACTCATTCGTTTGAAAGTAATGCTACTTTAAAAACTTTTCCCAGCCATATAGCGATATAAGTAGACAGGCAGACAGATGAATGGCAACGCGATATGGGTGCGACCATTATTGTGTTGTTGCGAAATATAGATATTGTGGACAGCGAGATACTCTATTTATATGGTTGTTTGTATTTTTATGTTATTGTAGATACTGGACAGTGTTTATTTTTGTTGAAATACATGTCAGAAGGAAATACATATAGCTGTTGCTATGTTTGGAAAATGCATTGATGAAGGCAGTCTAAGTTGAGACAATGTTTGATGAGTTACGATTTTATGGTTGACTAGCTGTTGCCGACTTCGTCGCGGGCAACAGCTCGATTTCTGGAACGCGTGCCACAGGGCCCGCATTCGGGGAACCGTTTTCATAATAGGCCCGCCACAGAACAGTTGAAAGGGGCCCGCATGCCAGGTGCGAGAGATTTCTGGAACGCGTGCCACAGGGCCCGCATTCGGGGAACCGTAGACGGTATAACGAACATGTATCGACTTGTAACTTTCATTGGTTGTTATCTCGCCTGCGGGGACTCCCCGTATACTGTATACCGAACGAGTTAACGACTAATGAAATTGCGCCATTCGTTCGGTAACCGTTCAAACCGAGCCTAAGTCATCGACCGCGTGTAGTGTTCCATACGTGCCTCCAAGAGGTGTTAGCAAACCGCAGGGGCTGAAGGAAAACTCAATACCCAATTATTTATTATTTGTTGAATCATTGCTGCGCCAGGCGTCTACATCAGTTACGCCAGGGCTACACGAAGATAGGTTTTTTAAGCCATAATTTTATCAGTTTTTCATTTATATCCTGACTGTACCTTTTAACCAACTCGACGTAGCGACAAAAGAAATTGTGAAATAACAACATTTTGCAAGAACAGTAGACTTTAAACTCGACGTAAAGGGAACCCACCGTCATAATGTGAAAATCGATTGTTGATAGAGAAGAAATTGTTGCCTGAGTTTAAAAGGCTTGTGAAGGAGCATTTCTTATCACTCTGATTTTGTTTTCGTCTTAGCACTTATTTTCTTGCCTATATATATTTTGTATGTATGTATATATGTATCTATTGTACTTTATATTTTTGTAAACTTTTATAATATATGCACCAAGTGCAACCCCATTTTGTGTCCAGTCTGTCTCTATCCATTCAAGGTTGCCTGGAAGAAATCGCCAAGTGCGATAAGGACGCCAATAGTATGAGTTTTACCATAAGGTTTCCTTATTGTTTTTGTAATCTTGGTGTACAATAAAGTATATATAAATAAATAAAATAAATAAGAAAATTATACTGCAAACAAAATTTCATCTCTTACTCGAAGTTTATAACTACAAAAAAATATATACTGAATATATTTTACTAAAACTACTAACAAAATATCCATCATTCTGTCTTCTGCCTGGGCACTAAACAAACTATCATCAGTCTCCATTTTTCACAACAAGTTTCAGTGAGCCTAGTCTGAAATTTTAATTCGTTTAAAAGTTTTTGTTGTCGAACACATTTCAAGTAGTGATGATATCTGGGCCAATTTTGTGTTAGACGAGTCTTCGAAAAAAGGGTTTTTTGTAAAACTTTGTATTTTTTGTACGAAAAAAGAGCATATTAATACAAATTTATGGAAGACGTAAGTAGGTACAGAAAAATACAGAGTTGAAATGTATTAGATACTAGCTGACTTGGCAAACGTTGCTCTGCCATATAAATTATACAGGGTGTTTGGTTCATCGTGTGCCAAATTGATATGGTCGACTGGAGGGCTCATCTACTATCCTTTCAGACCCCCAAACACTACCCATGTCCAGTGGAATTTTTTTCATCGACTTTTTAAAGTTTTTTGAAAATTAGACCCGATTTTTATATTCAAATATAAATATAACAAAATTTATACGACGTAGAGCCTCAATTTTAATTTTATTAAGACGTATATTGTACAGAGGTACTTTTAAATACAAAATTAGTGATATCAGCCCTCTAGATTTTTTAAAATTTATTCGCAAAGTTTCGGACTTAAATTAACGCTATTCGTGTTACTGCTATTTACATGGCTGCAAAAAAAGAACTAAAAGAGACTGGGAGAAAATTATTGAGAAAGTTTGAAAACTTTCTCAATAATTTTCTAGTCTATCCTCTTGCTAGTGATGTGCCACATGTCATAAAAATCTTATTACAACTATGTGAAATCAATAGTTTTGTGAGTCGAGTCACATAAAATTAACATTCAAAACTATGATTTGAAAAATTATTTATGCTTGAATGGTACCTGAAGCACCTATTTAATCTGTTTAATCACTCATATAAAGTAAAACCTGCTTCGTAACACCCTATTTTTGTGGGTTTTACTTGAAATAAAAGAAAAAAAGCGTCTTTTACAATAATTTCATATTTTTTATAAATCCCTCTCAAATTTTGGCCTCTGTTGCAAATGCAGATCCGACACCTGTTCCGTATTTCGACACTCAGTTTTTCTAGGTCTACACTTGTACGAAAGGTCTGGGGAACCTGCCAAAGAACTGGTATACGCGACGGAGGTTCCAACTAGGGAAGTACTAGTTCTAAGCATTGGAACGGCTTTGAATACAATTAAAGAGGGAAAATGACTTCGTACAACAACTAAGTGACGAAATAAAAAACAGATGTCGGGCCTTCATTTGCAACAGATGCCAAAATTTGAGCAGTATTTGTAAAAATCATGAAATTGTTGTAAATATGGAATTTTATTTTTTGTTTCAAGTAAAACCAACGAAAAGTGAAATACGAGACAGATTTCACCTTCTAAGAGTAATATAACAGATTAAGTAGGTGTTTCAGATACCATTTTAGCAAAAATAATTTTACAATTCACAATTTTGAATGTTAATTTTATCCGACTCGATTCACAAAACTGGCGATTTTACATAGTTGTAATAAGATTTTTACGACATGTGGCACATCACTAGCAAGAGGATAGACTAGAGAATTATTGAGAGAGTTTGAAGATCCTAGTCTCTTATGGTTCTTTTTTTGCAGCCGTGTAAATAGCTGTAACATCAACAGCTTTAATTTAAGTCCGAAACTTTGCGGGTAAATTTAAAAAAATCTAGATGTCTAATATCACTAATTTTGTTTTCAAAAGTACCTTTATACAATATACGTCTAAATAAAATTAAAATTGAGGCTCTACGTCGTATACATTTTGTTATATTTATATTTGAATGTAAAAATCGGGTCTTTTTTTCAAAAAACTTTAAAAAGTCGATGAAAAAAATTCCACTGGACATGGGTAGTGTTTGGGGGTCTGAAAGGATAGCAGATGACCCCTCCAGTCGACCATATCAATTTGGCACACGATGAACCAAACACCCTGTATATGTAACATGATTTTTTACACCTTGTGTCCGAAAAACCCAAATATCTTACGGAACCCCATTTTTTTTTCAAATTAGCCTATGTTACTCGTGGATAATGTAGCTTTTGAATGGTGAAAAATTTTTTAAAAATGGTCCGGTAGTTTGTAAGCCTATTCATTACAACCAAACAAACAAAGTCTTCCTATTTATAATATTAGTAAAGAAGAACAACGCAATTTTGAAGATTTGTTGTTGTTTAGAATATCAGTAATACAGTCCTGCAAAATTGACACAAGGGTTGTTTACATCTATACTTACTAATATTATAAAGAGGTAAAATTTGTAAGTTTGTAAGTTTGTTTGTAGGGGATAATCTCTGAAACTACTGGGCCGATTTGAAAAATTCTTTCAGTGTTAGATAGCCCATTTATCGGGCAATGCTATAGGCTATATACCATTACGCTACGACTCACGGGAGCGGAGCAGTAACGAAAAATGCGGGTGAAACCGCAGGGGACAGCTAGTATAATATAACTAACCCTTAACAGTACCCGGCGATAAATTTTGCACATCAACCTTTGGAAAGAAACAATCGGCTAATTTCGGCTTCTTAGAGCGTTATCACTGTCGCACGAAATACAAATAGTCCGGTATCTATTAGTAGCTGTTAAAACAATTATGATTCGCTTCTTTCAATTTATTATTCTTTAAAATGGTCTATGTGCATTTTTTATCAAAGGGTACTGTATATTATATACAGGCTGTCATTTGTTGATCTTTGGCAGTCGTTACGGATAGTCAGAAGCCAGTAAATCTTACTCCAGTCTTGCCATGAAGTACCGTGTTACCCCAGTTAATGTGTTGTGGAGGTCTGGTAGGCAGCCGCTCTTCGTAAAATACTGGTATTCAGCTAAATCCGGCTTGACTGGAAGCTGACCCCAATATAGTTGGGAAAAGGCTAGGCAGATGATGATAACTGTATATTATATAGAGCAAGCTTCCATATGGTTATACTGTAAAACGTGGGTGTGTGTACAACGTGGCTTTCAAACCAGTTATCATAACGATAATGTTTGTTTTCGAGGTAACTCCGCGTAAAATTTTGCCCATTTTCATTCTGCGGTCTGGCGATTCTATTTTATTGGTTTAATCTGTGAAGTGAATTTAAAATATTATGTATTAACTTTAAAAACGTTGAGAAGTGGTTGGAAATTCGAGTTGTCAAATTAAATACTTACTTACTTGAAAATTGATTTTTGAGTTTAAACGACAACAATCGTGCAATGGAAGAAATATAATGTCAATGAGAGCTATCAAACAAACAAAAATGTTTTTATTTCACGTAAGCCTACATGGGCACTTATAAAAAGTCGAAGCTAGTGCCCGTTTCCGATTGGTCGTTTCCTGTGAGTAAGAGCTGTGAATTATCATAAAGTTGAAAATTTTCGGATGTGTGTGATGTGTGTGTGTGTATGATTTATACTTTTTCAAGCTCGAAATGCCACGGCTGAACAGATTTCGATAAAACTTTTGATTTTATAATATTAGTGTCATAGTGATATCTCAGCCTGAGGCACAGATTGTCAATAGACACACGTCTACGCCAATCTGGGCCTCAGGCTGATATCTGTCATAGCTGCTGCTCTGGCCACAGGCTAAATAATGATGTATTTTGTGAACTACAGACTACACATTACCTGAACAGCAGTGACGTAGGCCTTTGAGATAAATAACAGTTTTAGTACTACATTGTACGTCAAAACTGACCATGATAATTGACGATAATTTGAAAAAGGATGTGATGGCTAATAATAAGAATAATAACTCCTCGACCGCGAGCTAGGTGCTGGCATTGTAAAGAGGTCCCTGTTTCTGGAGTCTTACCCAACGGTAGGTTGGACTCTGCTCCCGACACTGGCGGACCACTATGTTTTATATATTTTTTTTAATCCGATTGATTCGAAAGATTGGAGGGCTGACGCGTGTAGTAAAAAGAGAGGGAGGCCTTCGCATATCAGTGGGACATAATACGCTGACTAGAAGCTAGAAGCCAAAAGTTTTTTTTTTAAGAAATATACGTCGGTGAAGTCAATAGTACGGAAGCTTTTGAACGAATGAACAAGTGAAGTGATGGTGACGTCCTAAGTTAGTATGACCGAATCCGGGCTGAAGTTTGCACGAGCTCGAGCTGAACAAATAAAAGTTCCATCCGGAAAAACGTGGGGGGTCTTTTCTATATCAGTAGCTTTGTGATCAACATCTAGTCTGGGGATTGTCTCACGAGCCCTTCTGAAGTGAAAATCTAAAGTTTACACTAAAATAAATCAGTTGCATAGTCTGGAATAGTTTGTTAATTGCTCGTTACCCACACATTACCAACAAAATAGAGTCTCTGAAAAGGATTTCCACTGTTAACGACAAATATGTATGGGAAATGAATAAATGGAAGAATAAAATAATATATTATATTCTTCTTCACACAATTTTTGGTGTGCAACTGGGGCATACTAGAACTGGGTAGATAATTTTTGGTGTGTAACTGGGGCATACTAGAACTGGGTAGATAATTTTTAATAGTAGGATGAAACCCACTGTAAATGAAAGAGAATATAAGAAAAATGGTCGCTCGGATGAATTTCATTTAAATAGGTCTGTAAATAAACTCTAACTCGTATTATGCCTACGGCACTTACCTAACTCATTTACGAGTATATTAGTTAATTTCATAAAGTTTGTTATTTCGTTAGTTATTTTTAGTGTGGGATCATGAAAGGAAACCAAATTATGTTAAGGGAATTAATTTTATCTGTATTTGATTCGGGCTACTGACTATGATAATTGGCTGTAGTTTGGGTCTAAATATATCTTTGAAAATCGTTTTATGAAACAGAAAAAAGTACATGCACACTTTGAACTATGATATCTTCAAATTGAATTGGAATTGAACTAATTGGAAATGACGGTTCGGTTGGTGCAGTGGTTGAGCGTTTAGTTACTAGTTATTACTACTTTGTCTGACCTAAAGGTAGGCTTTCCGGGTGGATGTGTCTTGTCTAAGTGATTTTAGATGTTTGTGAACGCACCCACGTTACAGGAGTTATTTCTAGAGTGGGGCGACGCTGTTTATAAAAAAAAAAATTAAAGAAAACATCAAAGAAATTATTTTCTAGGCAACCTAAATCAAATATTATAAATCAAATATTATAAATATTTCCATAACTTCTATATAGGCAAGCGTGCGTCACCGACGGCCACATAATCGCTTACCATACATAGTGGTCAAAAGCCAGTCTATGCATACTAAAAAAAACTTGAATAAAGTAATATATTTATTTATTTATATCTTAGGTCTTCCACACCAGGTTCTATTCCAAAATTATTTTAAATAAAAGCATAGTTTCACTTTAGTTTTACAGTCGGTAACTTATGTTCAAATTGTTCAGTCTTATAGTCAGAAAATCAAGTATCTTGTAGGTAGGGAATATACGTTTAATTAAGGCAAAGTAATTAAAGCAATTATGGTGTTCTAACGTTGTAATTAATAATGTGTTAAGTTAATCTTTGAGAGTGATACGACAGGCTAGCAATCAAGTTATTATTAGTCTAGGTATATGTTGATTAACCTAATTGCGTATTAATTGCCAAACTAAGAGATATGTCTGAGATAGTCATGGTACGTGGAATAAAGAATCGTGGCAGAACAGTTTTGCTTCCAAAGTGTGCTATATAACTTTTCAAGGTGAAAGTGATTGAAAGAAAAGTTTGAGGTTTTTCATGCATGAAAATTCTTTGCCTTGGATTGCCGTCGCTTTTTGAAGTCGATTAATTTCAATGAACATTGTTGCTCAAGTGTATCAAACAACTTTCTACACATCTACTCGATAGTAATAAAACTTCATAAGTAATATTTGGAGACAAATTATTGTGAGAAATGGCTCGCGGATTATCATATAGGTGCTTTGGTTAGAACAATCTAACCATCCAATCTAGACAAACAAATGCCTATTAGGTGCATTTGCACAACCAGCCCGGTAAAAAAATATAATAAATGGTCACGGGCTGTAGCCGCCATACTTTTTCGCATCAGTGTAAATTACACATTGTAGTAGATTTTGCACTATCCTAAAAACGGTAGGAATAGAAGCAGAATTTACTTAGTGAGAACCTATTCTATTTTCTCTCTTAAAAAAACCTTGAAAGACGCTCAAGTTCTATAACAAACAATGACCAAAAGGTACTGTTAACTTTGTAGGTCTTACAATCAAGTTCGTCTAAGTTCTCGGCAAACACTTGTTAAAAAGACGCCTCTATTGATTCTGTCGTCAAATTGATTCGTTCGTTTTTGTGCAAACAAATCTCCTTTCATACTGTTTCTAAAAATAATGGAAGAATAAAGACGAAATGGCACTTCTCAGTTGTTTCCTTAAAAAGTGAGTGACAATTAAATTGAGTGTATTTTTATTGCGACAGGCAAGTGGTGATGTGGGTCGGTTAAAAATAAACTGTTCCCATTCGTGTAGTGGGTGACTGTCTGTCGGATCGGGCACTTCTGTGGGTTGATAGGTTGGGAAATAAAAATGTTACTTTGTTGTTTAATGCCATGAGAATTATTGAAAAACGATACCGTTGTTCTGAAACGCAAAGAGTAACTGAAGAACACGGGTTGGTTTCAGATAGTAAAAACTTGACCACCATCTCACCTGATGGAAAGCAACGATGTAGTCGACGATGGAGCGCGCTTTTCTAGAAGTAATCTATTTACTCTAGCTTTTAAAAACCCCAGGTTGTAGCTATCACTAAATACCGAATCCGACAGGTAATTCCACTCCTTAGCTGTACATAATCAATATTATGTTCCTAAGGCGTTTTGTGTGTAAAGGTGTCCAACGTGGAAACCGTATCGCATAATGAAACAGAAGGCATGTAGTAGCGCTCATGAGTTCTTTCATCACCTATCTTTATTAAAGAAACCAAAAGCTAATAAAAACAGTGCTTACCAACTCTAAGACAAAATTTTCCTTCAAATTAAAATCAAAGAAGAAGGCTTTAATTAAAGCCTCCTTTACCTTCAAAAAGTCAGTCAAACAATCACCCTGACGTAAAATTAATTTCTAAGCTGGCAAAGTTTCTTCAACTTTGCCCCTTACAAAGACGTATTGCAGGTAAAGTTGCCACATGTTGCTGTAAACTCGTATATATCAATAATTTTCATCTACACAAGTTGCTAACTAGGCGGTTTGAGGTTACAACAATTTAATTAACACTATTTGAACTGAGAATGCCAAATATGTTGATTAATTTATGGCACCACATTTTGATGAGCTGTGTTCGTAGCTAAATGGCAACTGATATAATTATGTTCTGTGAGCAAGGCTATGATGCGCTTGCCGCTGTCATTCGTGGTGGTAAAACATCCAATGAATTGCCCCGCTCTGGCTGCAGCAGGAGTGTCAGACTTTTACTGACCCATATCCTAGAAAGAGCTCGTGGTCTACACTGCCACAATCATCACAAAGGCTTCATAAGTTGGGGTGATAGAGCTTGTTAGACTTGCTGGCTAAAACTACGTCTGTGTCTTTCATTATTTTGACATTTGCGTTCCAGGACCCCCTAGTGGTTCTACCAGGCACCAGCCCTAATGCGATCTGATGCAAAATTGAAGGTAACATTCGTTAGGCACGGTTACTCTCAGATTCTTTGGAAAACTGTTTTTGATACGTGACAGTTAAACTTTTACGTTGTGTTTCAATCTGTAACAAGATTCACAAAAGTTTTTTATAAGTTTCTCGCGACTTCGGTTACATTATTATCGTGCGGCTTTTTCCTTATTAGGATTCCGTATCTTGCAGTTGGAAAAAATGAAATCCTTAAAGGATCACTTTATTGTTTGTTTATCAATCTGTCAAGACACTTTTTCTCAGGAACGCGTGGAGGTGGTTAGAGAGAGAGTGATGGTATGAAGTTGAAATACTCATGACAAGACTACTCCTTACAGCACCGAAAATAAAATCAAACATCCAAGTCAACACGGTATAAAATTTAATGCTATTGGTTTACAACTCAACCTCTCAAAATGCGAAAATTACCTCACCCAATCAACTGACAGACAGACGACTTTAGCAAAATTTGACTCAATAGCACCAAATATTCAAATTACAGATAAAAGTTCTCTTCACCTCCTGGGCTCCCCAATTTTCGACGAATCTTTACCAACTTTCATTGAACAGAAAATACAAAATTTTAATGATGTCTCGGAAAGACTTTTCAAAATTAACATGCATTCGGCTTTCACACTCATTCGATACTGTTGTTTTGGGCCAAAATTTACATATACCCTCCGCTCCTCCCATCTTAGGAAACATCCACAACTTTTGGAAAAAGTCGATCAAATTATTAGAAACACTCTTTCTTCGATCCTAAATGTGGCTTTGGACGACCGAGCATGGTAGCAAGCCACACTTCCCATTCGGCTAGGTGGCCTCGGCGTCCGCAAAATTTCGAGTATAAGTTTACCACATTCCTTTCCTCGGTGCACGGTACTGAAACTTTAACCAGGAATATTTTATCTTCCTCACTGGTTAATGATGAGGTACCGTGCTTGTCCGATGCGTTGAATGCTTGGAAAATGGCTAGTCCCAACACGGATTTGCCCGACAACCAGTCCTCGCAGAGACTGTGGGACGTGCCGCTCTGCAGTATTGTACGTAACAACCTATTAAATACATCGTCAAGTACTGCTGAGCGTGCGTGTCTGCTGGCTGTGGGGGAATGGGAGTCGGGTTTGTGGCTTCAGGCACTCCCGTCATCCACCGTAGGCACTATGATGGACGACGCCTCGTTTCGGCTCGCTATCTGTTTACGCTTAGGCGCCCCTTGTGTTGCTCCACATCGGTGCCACTGTGGCGAAGCTGTCGACAGCCTCGGACACCATGGCCTGTCCTGCTGTAGGAGCGCAGGCCGCATAGCACGACACGCTAGCATCAACGACATTATTCGTCGAGCTCTTGTCACCGCTGGGGTACCTGCTGTACTATGAACCTAATGGCTTGGTACGTGACGATGGGAAGAGACAAGATGGTATGACGTTGGTGCCATGGAAGGTGGGTAGGCCTCTGGTGTGGGACGCAACCTGCGTCGACACCCTTGCGCCATCCCATGTTCCTAGTTCGGCGGGCTGTGCCGGCGCTGCAGCCGCGGCTGCTGAGTCCCTCAAACGGCGCAAATACTGTAATCTTATTGGTAATTACAGTTTTGAGCCGTTTGGGGTTGAAACTCTTGGGTCATGGGGTCCGAGTGCACGTCTTCTTTTTAAAGACATTTCACGCCGTCTGATCGACACTTTGCGGGACCAGAGGGCTGGCTCGTTCTTCGCCCAAAGAATTAGCATTGCCATACAACGTGGCAATGCCGCCAGCCTTCTGGGCACATTTCCAGATGACAGCGATGTGGAGGAGCACTTCGACGCCTGAGCGTATATTTTATATTTGTATTATATGTACATAGCTACGTTTAACTTAAGTTTTTTATTTAAATTTTTAGTATTTGTATATAATTTTAATTCCATGTATAAAATAGGCTGTTTTTGCTCCATTTTGATGCATATTTAGATACTCGCTAGGAAATCAAAACCTATAGGCTACTTCTCGTTAACCTAGGAAACTGTAAACTTGTAATTAGCTCATAAAATAATTACAGGCCTCGCTTAGAGCGGGATTTTTTTTTAAACTCTCATATGCTTATATTTTATGAAAACAAAATGTTCTAACATTACTAACACCTTTTATATTTTTTTAATAAAGAAGAATATAAAATTTGTATGTAAATTAGGGCCTTTATTGATTTAACAATAATTGTTCATTATTGAAACTTAGTTCTACCTCTAGAACTATAAAAAATGCAAATGGACTCAGCTGTAGAACTTGCAGGAAAAAAGTTATGCAAGGTTAAAGATGATATTTAAAAGTCAAATCAAAATTTTTAACTATACTTCCTTTAATTTTTAATTACGTGGGTTCATTCTCACTACTCTTTTTTATTTTCTCTTAACCTTAAATGGTCAAAAAGGAAGTGGAAGTTTTAAGTAGCATAATTACAAATATTAGAAACACTCTTCTAATCTAATTTATGAATCCCCGACCGGTCTCATAGGACTGCGCCGTTATTGTCTTACTATTGTGCCTCGTTTCACGGGTATTGATAGGTTAAGGAAGTTTTAAATGTAAACAAAAGTTGGTCTTGTAGTATTTTTCAGGTGAGGAATCATCAGAATGACTTCTCCCGCTCTTAGGTGGAACGGAGCGGCATTTCAGACTTTTACTGACTAAACCCCACCCCGTTCATTCTTTTCCTTCGTTTCGGAGTCACGAAAAGTTTGTCCTGTTGGTATCTAACGACTAAACAGTAGTTACCGTTATTCGATATCATTGATTATATACTCGTCTTCGAGTGAATATGTAAAGATGACACTGATAAAGGTGCGACAGCTGAATGAAGTGAAAGGCAATCCATTGAAATGGCAACTATTCGCTGGAAGAGCTAGACAAACTGCCGCGACTGCACTACTCGGATTTACAAAGTTACAACTTTGTTTTCACCTATAAAGTACCTACTTTCTGACAGATTATACGATATTTGTAGAAGATTTAGAGCTGATTAAAGCACGGCCAATAATAAAAACCAAATAGATCAAACGCAACTTACAATCTCACTAGAAAGGCGAAAGTATGAGTGTGTATGTCTATATTTGTTACTTCTTTGTACCCGGATAGCTGAACGAATTTCCATGAAACTTAGTACCTACACAGGTAGGACACAGCGGCAGATAGTTATATATTGTCTCTTAGGATATTTAAATAAAAACTAAAATAAACACAAAGGAAGAAAAAACTAATAAGACATAATATGCAAGACCAAAATAGCCATGATGCGATATTTAAAAAGGTAGGCTCAAGGTAGCCGTGTAAAAAAACGATAAAATTCCGCAACGTAACATTACTTTTCTTGACGTTAACGTATTCAGTACACACCCATGCCTTTTACAAAACCCATTTCCATTATTACATTAGAAATAAAATAGAATAAACATAAATATCACACCTACAAGAGATATTTATTGGAACCATTTTCATAAGTAAATGGCTAATACATACATGTGGCTAATACAGTAGAGAGGTACCTGAATTAATGGTCGTACAGGATCTATAAATTTGTTGGACTAAAGTGCCCTAAATAAAGTACGGACAAATGGACTGACAGAACGTTGTAATAAATTGTTTTGCGCTAGACATTAATTCGTCACTAGTTTGTTTGGTTACAAATAATAGTAGTTTTTGGTTTCCCACCTCAGAACGAATTCCCATTTTGTCGTGGCGTCAGAGAATCGTTCCTTCAATTGCTCTTTGAATTCAAAGCTGCGGTTATTCTTTCGAACATCTTTCATCCTTGGTGTGCATAGTTTTACTTTGATAATAAAAATCTTTTAGCGACTAGCGACTGCATCAAACCATCGATATGATATCGATATCATACATGCTGTGCAATTACAAGTTATAGCAATGTAAAGGAAAACTTTTTTATGTGACATGAATTAGTGCTTGTCTGCGAACCCACCTGATGGTAAGCAGTAATGCAATCGTTGATGGTGAGGCGCACTAGTACTTGGTGGCTTGGGACTTGTTTGTCAACTAGCGACTGTAAAACTCTCAAGTACTCACGCGAACTCTCAAGTATGCACCGGAACTGAGCGGCTCGGTGACCCTAATTTCGTCGGCCGCCGCCGGTACCCCCGCCTCTCGAGGCCGTCACGAGAAGGCGGGGCTGCGTGGCAGCACGGGTCGGGGACATTGCAGTGGTAGGCGTCTACCTGTCCCCGAACCGAACTCTCGCCGATCTCCACAACTCCCTCATGGAGCTGAATGCCGTCGTCGCTGGGTTTGGATCCCTCCCCGTGGTCGTTTGCGGGGACTTCAATGCCTGGAATCTGGCTTGGGGTTCCCGGCTCACGAACCAACGGGGTCGGATGGTGGAGGACTGGGCTCTGGAGACAGGCCTGGTCGTCCTCAACCGGGGTTCTGTCCCCACGTGCGTGCGGATGCGGGGAGAGTCGGTGGTGGACATTTCGTTCGCCAGCCCCGCTCTGTCGCCGCGTGTCGTCGACTGGCGCGTAATGGAGGGGGTGGAGACGTATTCCGACCACCGGTACATCCGGTTTGACGTCTCCGCCCGGACCTCGACCGCGCCGGTCAGGGAGCAGACCCCGTGTGGTCCGCGGTGGGCGCTGAGGCAGATGGACCGGGACGCCTTCCTGGAAGCCGCGAGGGTACAGGCCTGGGTGCAAGCACCGGACAGGCCTGTCGACATCGACCTCGAAGCAGAGTGGTTCCAGGAGGCAATGTCGCAAATTTGCGACGAGGCGATGCCCCGAGTCCATCCAGGACGTGCTCGGCGCCAGGTGTACTGGTGGTCGCCGGAGATTGAGGCTCTGCGCGAAGCGTGCAACGCCGCGCGGCGCCGGTACACCAGGTACCGCAGGCGCCGCATTCGTCCGCCGGATGCGGAGGCCAGAGAGGCGGAGCTGTACGAGGGGTACAGAGCGGCAAGGCGCACCCTCCGAACGGAAATAAAGCGGGCCAAGTTGGAGGCCCGCAATGTGTGGCTGGAGATTCTGAACAGGGACCCATGGGGACGCCCTTACCAGGTGGTGCGGGACAAGCTCCGCCCATGGGCTCCCCCGCTAACTCAGAGTCTCCGGCCTCAGCTTGTGGAGGGTGTGGTGGCCAATCTGTTCCCTGAGCGAGGGGAACACTCTCCCCCGCTCATGGCTCCGCCATCTGCGGTGCCCGTAGCGGGCCACACCAGCGACGACGACGACGACACTCAAGAGGTGACCGAGGTGGAGATGAGGGCGGTGGTACGAAGACTTAGTGTCAAGAACACCGCCCCAGGACCCGACGGCGTGCCTGGAAGGGCTTGGGTCCTGGCCATGGAGGCTCTCGGGTCTCGATTACGGGGGCTCTTTAGCGCATGCATGGAGAGAGGCCAGTTCCCCCTTCGCTGGAAGACTGGGAAACTGGTCCTCATCGCGAAGCCGGGGCGCCCCGCGGACTCTCCATCCGCGTACCGGCCCATCGTGCTGCTCGACGAGGTAGGCAAGCTCTTTGAAAGAGTAATTGCAGACCGCCTCGTCGGGCATCTATCACGGGTGGGGCCGGATCTTGCTGACGGCCAGTTCGGCTTTCGCAGGGGGCGCTCCACCGTGGACGCCATCATGCGCGTGAGAGCCCTCACGACGGGGGATGCGGTGACTCGGGGCAGGGTTGTCTTGGCGGTGTCTTTGGACATCGCCAATGCCTTCAACTCCCTGCCCTGGAGTAGCATCGAGGCGGCACTTCGGTACCATGAGGTGCCCGCCTACCTCCGTCGTGTGATCGAGGCCTACCTGTCGGATAGGTTCATCATCTATCCCGGTCACCAGGGAGAGTGGAGACGGCGAGAGATGTCGTGCGGTGTTCCGCAGGGATCGGTACTAGGACCGCCCCTGTGGAACATCGGATACGACTACGTGCTGCGCGGCGACCTCCCCGACGGGGTCAGCGTGGTCTGCTACGCAGACGACACGCTGGTCCTGGCGCGGGGAGAGTCGTACCAGGCGGCGGCCGAAACAGCGACACGCGGGGTTGCGACAGTCGTGGAGAGGATCCAGCAACTGGGACTCAAGGTGGCATTGCACAAGTCCGAGGCTATGTGCTTTCATGGCCTTCGGACCGCGCCACCACCGGGTTCCCAAATAACGGTAGGGGGGGTTCACATCGGCGTCGGGTCGACGATGAAGTACCTGGGACTCGTCCTCGACAGCCGGTGGACTTTCGAGGAGCATTTCCGACGTTTGGCCCCCAAACTGGACAGGACTAGTGCCGCTCTGAAGCGGCTCCTGCCCAACCTAGGGGGTCCAGACGCCCCCTGCCGGAGGCTCTACGCGGGGATCGTTCGGTCCATGGCCCTTTACGGGGCGCCGGTTTGGGCGCCATCGCTAGGTAAGCGACCAGCGGCCAAACTGAACGCTTGCCAGAGGGTCATGGCCATCAGGATGGTGCGGGGATACCGCACGATCTCCCGCGAAGCGGCGAGCCTCCTTGCTGGCCTGCCACCGTGGGATTTGGAGGCAACAGTCCTTGCACGCATGCACGATTTGCGCGTGGAGATGCAACGCCGGGGCGAAACTCCGCTGCCACGACAAGTCGCGGTATGGCGGACAGAGTTCCGGCGGGATCTCAGGGTGGCATGGCGACTGCGACTGTCGCAACCCAGTGCTGGGCATGCCGTCATTGCGGCGGTAAGTCCCCTCTTTGAGGAGTGGTTGGAAAGAGGTCACGGCGTCCTCTCGTTCCGTATGACGCAGGTCCTCACCGGACACGGTAAGTTCGGGAGGTTCCTGCATCGGATCAAGGAGGAAAGGACGCCCGGGTGTCGCCACTGTGTGGACCGCCCGGAGGACACGGTGGAGCACACGGTAGAGGTGTGCCCCGCTTGGGCGGAGCACCGCCGTGTCCTTGTGGAGGCTATCGGCGGCGGTGACCTCTCGCGCCGGGCCCTGGTAGAGGCCATGGTCCGGAGCGAGGAGGGGTGGCAGGCAGTCGCCTCCTTCTGCGAAGCAGTAATGTTAGCGAAGGAGGCTGCCGACCGCGTGAGGCAACGGAACTCACGCCGCCGCCGCCGAGATCCCGATCCCGATTTCCGACCACCGTAGGCGCGGGCTCGCGGATAGCGAGCGCTGGGTAGCTCGCCGTCCGGCAGTCTGGTAATAATCTGGACCGAGCCTAGTCGTCGACGGCGCGTTCTGTTCCACGCGCGCCTCAAGGAGATGTCAGCAAACTGTAGGGGCCCGGTAGGGCCGAAGCCTCTAGGGAACACGGTATCCGAAAGGTTGTCACCGTGTCCCCCAGATCGATGGTAACGAAGGAACGGGGTAGGGGTTTAGTCAGTAAGAGTCTGACACGCCCTCCCGCTCCGCCCAAGAGTGGGAGAAGTCATTCTGATGATTCCCCTACCGGAAAAAAAAAAAAAAAAAAAAAAAAAGTATGCACCGGAAAACTTAAACTGAACGAACCCTCGCGAGTTTTACAGTGGCGAGTTGACGGATAAGTCAAAAAATCCAGCTGATCTGATAAATAAATTAAACTATAATTGCAAAGCAATGGAAAATGCTATGCTCGGAATTTCTTTGTGTGATCACATCACGTTAGGATCACGGGAATCCGATAATACAAGACACACCGGGCGGGTCATTTTGGCGACGATTGAGGGAAGCCTATATCCAGCAGAGGACGTCTTTAAGCTGAAATGATAGTGATGACGTCGAGGTGTAATAAAGTCCAAAAAACAAATACATAACAACTGTCATGAACTCAAACCTGATAAAGTCAGTAAGTTAATAACAAAATGAAGTAGGTAACTAGTCAGCTAGATACAATAATACTGTTCAAACAAAGTTATACGAGTATATACTGGCCAATCAATTGGATGAACCAATTTCATTCTATTGAATTATTTGCGTCTGTGAACTGGGCACTTTATTTGACATCGCATATACTTGTAGGTACGACTGGTTAAACTACGGACAAAATTGTAAAACTTAGGTTTAAATACTAGCTTCTGTTAGAGGCTTCGCTCGCGTGACAGTAAGTTTTTCAATACAAATTTTGCCCCCTTTGTCCACCCTTAGGGGAAAAACTTCGAAAAATTCTTTTTTATCTGATGTTTCTTCTGTTAGAGGCTTCGCTCGCGTGACAGTAAGTTTTTCAATACAAATTTTGCCCCCTTTGTCCACCCTTAGGGGAAAAACTTCGAAAAATTCTTTTTTATCTGATGTTTATGTCATACAAAAAACATACCATCCAAGTTTTAAATCCCTATAATCAGCGGTTTAGGCTGTGCTTTGATCAGTCAGTCAGTCATTCAGGACAAAGCATTTCATAAGTATAGATTATGGTGGGAGTAGGTTTGTATTACTTATATTTTTTCACTTCTACACGTTCAGACGGCTGAACGGAATTCAAATAAATTCACTACATGGAAAAGAACACAAAATATTTTTTATTCCGAGAGTGTGTTCGTCGCCAAGGGGGGGCACGATGAGGCAGAGATGCAATGTAGCTAGCCGCAAAGCGACCAAAGTAAGAGCAATTGAGCTCCTTAACTATAAATAAATGCGAAACGCTGGTCCTGGCACGGAGAGAGTCGTAGCAGGCGGCGGACGAAACAGCGACGCGCGGGGTTACGACAGTCGTAGACAGGATTCAGCAATTGAGACTCAAGGTGGCATTGCACAAGTCCGAGGCCATGTGCTTTCATGGCACTCGGTCCGCGCCAACACCGGGTTGCCAAATATCGGTAGGGGGGTCCACATCGGCGTCGGGTCGACAATGAAGTACCTGGGACTTGTCTGCGACAGCCGGTGGGCTATCGAGGAGCATTTTCGACGTCTGGCTCCCAAACTGGACAGGACTGGGGCTGCTCTGAAGCGGTTCCTGCCTAACCCAGCTGGTCCAGACGCCGGAGGCTCTACGTGGGGATCGTTCGGTCCATGGCCCTTTACGGTAAGGTAAGCGACCGGCGGCCAAACTGAACGCTTGCCAGAGGGTCATGGCGCGGGGATCTCCCGCGAAGCGGCGAGCCTTCTTGCTGGCCTGCCACCTTGGGGTCTGGAGGCAACAGTCCTTTTCCACGATTTGTGCGTGAAGATGCAACGCCGGGGCGAAACTCCGCTGCCGCGACAAGTCGTGGTATGGCGGACCGAGTTCCGGCGGGATCTCAGGGTGGCATGGCGACTGCGACTGTACCAACCCAGTGCTGGGAACGCCGTCATTGTGGCGGTAAGTCCCCTCTTTGAGGAGTGGTTGCAAAAGAGGTCACAGCGTCCTCTCGTTCCGTATGACGCAGATCCTCACCGGACACGGTAAGTTCGGGAGGTTCCTGCATCGGATCAAGGAGGAAAGGGCGACCGGATGTCGCCACTGTGTGAACCGCCCGGAGGACACGGTGGAGCACAGCGTAGAGCTGTGCCCCACTTGGGCGGAGTAACGCCGTGTCCCCGTGGAGGCTATCGGCAGTGGCGACTTCTCGCGCCGGGCCCTGGTACGGGCCATGGTCCGGAGCGAGGAGGGGTGGCGGGCGGTCGCCTCCTTCTGCGAAGCACTAATGCTAGCGAAGGAGGCCGCCGACCGCAAGCGCGTGAGGGAACGGCCCTCACGCCGCCGCCGCGATCCCAGTTTCCGACCACCGGTAGGCGTCGGCTAGCGGACGGCGAGCACTGGGTAGCTCGCCATCCGGCACTTCGATAATAACCCGGACCAAGTCCAGTCGTCAAAGACACGTTCTGTTCTACGTGCGCCTTAAAGTGATGTCAGCAAACTGAAGGGGCCCGGTATGGTCGAAGCCTCTGGGGAACACGCAAATACCGAAAGGTGAGCCCGTGTCCTCCCAGATCGAAGGCAACGAAGGAACGGGGTGAGGTTTAATCAGAAAGAGTCTGACACGCCCTCCCGCTCCGCCTAAGAGCGGGAGAAGTCATTCTAATGATCCCAACTTGAAAAAAAAAATCGTCACCGAGGGAAAGACTTCCAAAGTGTAGGTAAATACTTCATGCTCTCGGCGTTCATATTTTTTATCATCCATAATATTATTATTACCCTATTGCCCCCCGCTTTGACATAAGCTGGCGACGCCCTTGAGTATGTTGCCTTCAGATAATTCTCTACTTTAATACAGGTGAAGCTACGGGGAAAAGCTATTAAATATAATTATATTAGAATAAAATAACGTTTTAAACCATAATGCAATTATTGTGAAAAGATCCGGAAACAAAGTGTTTTCCTTGCAACCCGCGGGGGAAAATAATACCTAGAATAGAATAAACTTTACTGTACCTACACCATAATAGTTACAAAACTTTTACACCGGGTTACGATGACAGTTTTTTTTTATACGTTCGCTAGGTGGCAGCACTGAGTCATCAAGTCCGGGAACCTTTCAAAACGCTTATGTTGATGACATAGTGAAGACATCAACGTCAACGCCATACCTTAGAGGTCAACGTCTTATATTAATTTTCAAAATTAGAATAAGATTAACTTTTCAGCAAAGTGGCGCCAACTAGTGATGTAAATTATCCTGAAAACCCTTGTTAAACACGAAATACTCGTCAAGTCCCATGTTTAACAAGTCAGCCAGTATACATTTCACCCATGTTAATTGACATCCATTACGGGCTTCTATACACTTGATAATAATGTACCAATAGCCTAATGGACTCGAATGGGAACTAATGGAATGCGACAGGTTTTTGTCGACCGACGGGATATTTCATTGTTAGACATTTTTGCTACATCAACGAGATGAGGGTTTTGGTTCTTGCTAGAGTGGTTTGTCAGATTCTGTTCGTGGGTAATTTGGTGAGTTTTTCTTGTTCTGTGGTAAGTGATTTGTTAGTTGATAAGTAAGTTACAGGTGGAGAGAGAACAAAGTCGTTGTTTGATGAAAAAGTCTCTTGTAGATGCGGCTTTTTGACGAGTCAGTTTTTGTGAAAAAGATATCCAAAAAGATAATACTTCATTATTGGAAGTCATTGTAAAAAACAAGAAGAAGTAATATTCTTAGTATAAAAACTAATTTATTTTATTTGGTTTCGTTCGGGTGGCTTACAGCTAACAGTATAAAATTTAACGACAGAGTAGATGGACGATGCGACGGCCCGTTGTGTTCACCCGTTGTGTCCAGTTGTGTCCGCACGCCTCAAAGAGGTGTCAACATAATTGACGAGGCCCACTAAGGAAGATGCTTGCCGGAATGATCGAAAGAGTTACCGTGGCCCGGACACAAAAGTAACACAAAGAACAAAAGGAACACAGGTTTTAGTCTGTCAAAGTCTAATACTTTCCCCCTCGCTCCACCCAGAAGGGGCAGTTTTTTTTGTTTGATAATTTCCCAACAAAGAGAAATACGGTACATGAAAGCAAGTAGACGAAAAAACTATCTTCTGTGTCATTTTAATTAGATAGGCTACATTGACAGTTATAACAATGGTTTAATAACAGTTGGGGATTGTCTTCTGCTGTCAGTTTAGTTCTGCTAATTAGACCTACTATCTACGAATTTGAAAATTCTGTCGACGAAGCGGCAACGTCGTCCCGTCGTCATGTCGTTTCGTCGAAAGACTTTCATAGTTTTGTATGTAAACTTCACGCTGGCGTACATTGGAGCATATAATAGCTACGTGTTCATGAACAGTAGACCTTAAAGATCAGAAAATAAGTACTCCTACTACACCCAAAAAATCTCTAACAATATCACGAAAAATCCCAGCCCCTTACAAGAAAATATTACCTCAAAGATTTCGTTTCTCCCTCACTAATTAGACACACTAATTAGAAAGGTGATAACTTCTGCTCACATAAAGCAAACGAGGAGTTATTCGTGATAATAACTACGTTGTAATTTATCACGATTAATAGAACTGATTTTCTTAGGTAGGCAAGAGAGCGTGGGCCTTGAGGTGAAATTATGTCGGTAAATAACGTACTTTGATATAATATCGTGTTTCACCTGGAATGGCGATGAAAGCAGCGCTAATGTGTTGAAAATGAGTACGCAGTTCTATAAAAATATGTTTAGGTCCAATCATTTGTATGTTGCCCCTTGGATTCGGCTACGTGATAAGTCCTATAATAATATTATTGGGCTCATCATGCAAGCAAAGAGGTGATACATAGAAAGCAAAGGGTTGTCTTACACAATTACACTATTTTTAGAATCAATGATTGATGTCTAGAACGCAAAAATTTTGTACAGAGGTCCCTTTTATAACTTTTTCAAAATCCACCACGTATGGGGGGGGGGATTGAGGGCGGTGGTACGAAGACTCAGTCTCAAGAACACCGCCCCAGGACCCGACGGCGTGCACGGAAGGGTTTGGGTCCTGGCCATGGAGGCTCTTGGGTCTCGATTGCGAGGGCTCTTCAGCGCGTGTATGGAGAGAGGCCAGTTCCCCCTTCGCTGGAAGACCGGGAAACTGGACCTCATCGCGAAGCCGGGGCGCCCCGCGGACTCTCCGTCCGCGTACCGGCCCATTGTGCT
This sequence comes from Mythimna separata, assembly GCA_030763345.1. Taxonomy (NCBI): domain Eukaryota; kingdom Metazoa; phylum Arthropoda; class Insecta; order Lepidoptera; family Noctuidae; genus Mythimna; species Mythimna separata. The sequence goes on from CM061175.1 coordinate 3,096,166, forward strand.
GCTCGACGAGGTGGGCAAACTCTTTGAAAGAGTAATTGCAGACCGCCTCGTCGGGCATCTTGCGCGGGTGGGGCCGGACCTTTCGGACGGCCAGTTCGGCTTTCGCAGGGGGCGTTCCACGGTGGACGCCATCATGCGCGTGAGAGCTCTCACGACGGGGGATGCGGTGATTCGGGGCAGGGTCGTCTTGGCGGTGTCTCTGGACATCGCCAATGCCTTCAACTCCCTGCCCTGGAGTTGCATCGGGCCGGCACTTCGGTACCACGAGGTGCCCGCCTACCTCCGTCGTGTGATCGAGGCCTACCTGTCGGATAGGTTCATCATCTATCCCGGTCACCAGGGAGAGTGGAGACGGCGAGAGATGTCGTGCGGTGTTCCGCAGGGATCGGTACTAGGACCGCCCCTGTGGAACATCGGATACGACTACGTGGTCTGCTACGCAGACGACACGCTGGTCCTGGCGCGGGGAGAGTCGTACCAGGCGGCGGCCGAAACAGCGACACGCGGGGTTGCGACAGTCGTGGAGAAGATCCAGCAACTGGGACTCAAGGTGGCATTGCACAAGTCCGAGGCCATGTGCTTTCATGGCCCTCGGTACGCGCCACCACCGGGTTCCCAAATAACGGTAGGGGGGGTCCACATCGGCGTCGGGTCGGCGATGAAGTACCTGGGACTCGTCCTCGACAGCCGGTGGACTTTCGAGGAGCATTTCCGACGTTTGGCCCCCAAACTGGACAGGTCTGGGGCCGCTCTGAAGCGGCTCCTGCCCAACCTAGGGGGTCCAGACGCCCCCTGCCGGAGGCTCTACGCGGGGATCGTTCGGTCCATGGCCCTTTACGGGGCGCCGGTTTGGGCGCCGTCGCTAGGTAAGCGACCGGCGGCCAAGCTGAACGCTTGCCAGAGGGTCATGGCCATCCGGATGGTGCGGGGATACCACACGATCTCCCGCGAAGCAGCGAGCCTCCTCGCTGGCCTGCCACCGTGGGATCTGGAGGCAACAGTCCTTGCACGCATGCACGATTTGCGCGTGGAGATGCAACGCCGGGGCGAAACTCCGCTGCCGCGACAAGTCGCGGCATGGCGGACAGAGTTCCGGCGGGATCTCAGGGTGGCATGGCGACTGCGACTGTCGCAACCCAGTGCTGGGCACGCCGTCATTGAGGCGGTTAGGCCCCTCTTTGAGGAGTGGTTGGAAAGAAGTCACGGCGTCTTCTCTTTTCGTGTGACGCAGGTCCTCACCGGACACGGTAAGTTCGGGAGGTTCCTGCATCGAATCAAGCAGGAGAGGACGCCCGGGTGTCGCCACTGTGTGGACCGCCCGGAGGACACGGTGGAGCACACGGTAGAAGTGTGCCCCGCTTGGGCGGAGCACCGCCGTGTCCTTGTGGAGGCTATCGGGAGCGGCGACCTCTCGCGCCGGGCCCTGGTTCAGGCCATGGTCCGGAGCGAGGAGGGTTGGCATGCGGTCGCCTCCTTCTGCGAAGCAGTAATGCTCGTGAAGGAGGCTGCTGACCGCGAGCGCGTGAGGGAACGGTCCTCACGCCGCCGCCGCCGAGATTCCGATCCCGATTTCCGACCACCGTAGGCGCGGGTTCGCGGACGGCGAGCACTGGGTAGCTCGCTGTCCGGCAGTCTGGAAATAATCTGGACCGAGCCCAGTCGTCAACGGCGCGTTCTGTTCCACGCGCGCCTCAAGGAGATGTCAGCAAACTGTAGGGGCCCGGCAGGGCCGAAGCCTCTGGGGGGAACATGTGGTATTCCTAACGGTTGATACCGAGTCCCCCCCAGAACGAAGGCAACGAAGGAACGGGGTAGGGGTTTAGTCAGTAAGAGTCTGACACGCCCTCCCGCTCCGCCCAAGAGCGGGTGAAGTCATTCTGATGATTCCCCTACCAGAAAAAAAAAAAAAAAAACCACGTATGGGGATAAAACGGGAGTTTAAAGTTTGTATAAAGAAACGTACTTGCAAACGGGTGAAGGCGCTCGCTGGCAGGAGCTAGTAGAACTTATAAAAAGTTAAGCAAGCGTGTGCCTCGAGACGAAATTATGTACTTTGATAATAATATCGTGTTCCACCTGTAATAACGATGAATTTAACGCTAATGTTTTGAAAATGAGTACAGTCATACCAAAACATATTTAGGTTGAATGTTCTGTTTTATCACCTCCTTTGATTTTACAACGTGCTAACTCTAAGGGCCTATTTCACCACCTATGATTAAGTTTCGAGTATTTATTTATTTATTTATTTATTTATTTATTTATTAAACTTTATGCACAAACATTGTACAAAGGCGGACTTAATGCCTTAGGCATTTTCTACCAGTCGACCTTAGGGTGGTGCAGAAACATGGCGTAGTAGGTGCAACTGACAGTTAAACAAACAAAAACTAATATTAAATAAAATATATACTATAATACAATAAAATATAAACTAATATTAAATAAATTATGTAATAAAATATATAATAAATATATAAATACATACATACATATAACCAAAATTAATAAGAGAAACGAATCCGATAAATCAGCGCTGTAATGATTCTGCCAACTTCTTGCGAATGTGTTCACGTGCCATAACCTTAAAGGAGAGCCGACTAGATGCCATCCTGATGTTCAAAGGGAGCGCGTTCCAAAGAAAGATCGCCTGTACAAAGAAGGAAGACTTGATAAACCCAGAGCGATGTGTGGGACACCGTAGCAGACGATTGTTCGTAGATCGGAGATTTTTACTGTGGGCAGAGCAAAGAAATTTTATTTGAGAAGTAAGGTAAGAAGGAGAAGAAGGCTTATCCAGAAGAGAAAACAGGGTAGTCAAGGCCCTTAGTTCTCTACGTTGACGAATAGGTAACCATTTTAAAAGCGTACGATGTTCAGATACATGATCGTACTTACGAAGGTTGAAGACAAATCGAATGCAGTTATTCAGAAGCCGGTCAAGTTTATTGAGGAGATCTGCATTCAGGTCATAGTAGCACACATCACCATAGTCAATAATAGGAAAAATCAAGGACTGTACAAGCAATGCCTTTATGTGAGCTGGAAGAAGATTTTTCAATCGATAGAGCGACCGCAACGTTCCGGTTACTCTCTTACTGACACTCGCTACTTGCTTCCGCCAGTCGAGGCAGGTGTCAACATGTAAACCCAGATCCTTAACCTCGGAGCTGAATGGAATGACCGTGCTGTCAAATATAACCGGTGGAACAGTTATGCCGACAATTTTTCTCAAGCTATGAGGGCTCCCCACTATGATGGCCTGACATTTTAGTGGATTAACTGCCACTCCAAAACGGTCAGCCCAGTTTTTAATAGTATTTAAGTCCTGGTTAAGCTTCTCGATCGCATCCGATAAGTTGTCAACACCTGACTGACAGTAGAGCTGCAAATCGTCGGCATAAAGATGACACGCACACTGAAGCTCAGAGGTTATAAGATTAATAAAAATGGAGAACAAGAGAGGAGATAAAATACCGCCTTGAGGGACGCCAGCTGAAAGGTCACACCACCTCGATGAGGAGTTACCGGTACGAACTGACTGCTGACGACCCTGAAGATAAGAAGAAAACCACTCCAGGACCTCCTGAGAGACCATAAGATACGAAAGAATGGATAGGAGGAATCGTACTTGACAGATAATTTCATACAAATTCTGTCAAATTTTTGAATTTATTCAGTGAGTAGTGCTTACTCGGACATTGTGAAACAGGCCCTAACAATAATATTATTGGACTTATCACTTTGTTAAAAATGTAAAAAAATGGCTTGTCTAATTTTTTCCGTACAATTGACCAGCTATGCTACGCAAACGTATGAAGAACATGTTTACACCATTCATCATCATCATCATCATTTCAACCAAAACACTTCCACTGTTGGACAGTAGCAAGCGTCGCCACAACGAACGTGACCGGCCCTGTGCATCTCGTACCATCACATTCCCCCCAACTCTCACCAGATCGGTCGGTCCACCCATCCATACACCATAGTCCGTCCGTCCATATACCATTCTCAATGTTCAAATTCGATCATAACAAAACCTTCATTCCAATACATTCCTGGAAATCGAATTGATTAATTCCCGCCTTTCTATCCCGAACAGGAAAAAAGTTAATCTCATCGGGGTGTGACTTCATTCTCGCCGACTCTAATCAACGTTATGATTACTTCGCACGAAAATTAACAGGGCCTGGGATTCTTCAATAACTTTTTCCAATTAGTTTCTTCCAAAAATGGAAAAATGTTTTTAGGGTACCGAAGCCAAAAGGTAAAAACAGGACCCTATTATTAAGACTAAGTTATCCGTCTGGTCGTCCGTCTGTCACCTCATGAACCGCTATCTCATGAACTGTGATAGCTAGACAGTTGAAATTTTCACAGATGCATTTCTGTTGCCGCTATAAAAACAAATACTGAAAACAGGATAAAGTAATTATTTAAGTGGGGCTCTCATACAAGAAACGTGATGTTGTTGCCGTATTTTTTTTGCTACGGGCGGTACGGAACCCTTCTTCTGTGAGTCCGACTCGCACTTGCCCGGTTTGTTTATATAACTCGTGACTGATTCTGGGAAGCTGTCGTAATTCTTGTCGACATTGTAATATTAAGGGCCTATTTCACCACCTATGATTTAGTTTCGAGTATTTTACTTGACAGATAATTTCATACAAATTCTGTCAAATTTTTGAATTTATTCAGTGAGTAGTGCCTACTCGGACATTGTGAAACAGGCTCTAATACTTTTTTTACCAAACTTTTGTTGTAAGTATGCAAAACCATTTAAATTTTTTCTTATCTTTTTTTGGTACCAAAATATTTGAAAAAATATTTTTAACGTTTTCAAAGGTATTTGATTTTTTTTTGTTTGTAAGCTGTATTCTCATGTTTTTAAGATTATGATTTAGCTTAAAAAAAAATGAAGGCATCTGGATGGTTATCATTCAGATTTATTTGTATTGTAATTCAATGAAGAATGAACAATTCCATTGTATGAAGCAACGTATTCTAAATTCTCACAATGAAATGTGTATCTTTTCGCGTAGTAAATAAAGTTATATTTTGAGTCACTCTATTAAAATGTGCGCGTACCGTCGCGTCGCGTCGAGTCTCGGTGTGAGCTGTCACCTTAGTGGTTATTTTTCTTATTTTTTTTTTAAATTGATATTGTATGCAAATCATATGGCCATCGTCGCATTACATTGGCAGTGCGACCCAATCAATATTTATCAAAATAAGTATTTTTTTATTTTGAAATAATGAAGATTTATTTTTAGAAAAAAAGTCTGCTGACATTTACAGGAGGCCAATGTCCAACAGTGGATGTCCTTCCACTGAAATGATGATCTATGACGAAATATAGTCATCATCTGCCTAACCTTTTCCCAACTATATTGGGGTCGGCTTCCAGTCAAGCCGGATTTAGCTGAATACCAGTATTTTACGAGGAGCGGCTGCCTACCAGACCTCCACAACCCATTAACTGGGGTAACACGGTACTTCATGGCAAGACTGGAGTCAGATTTACTGGCTTCTGACTATCCGTAACGACTGCCAAAGATCTCCAAATGACAGCCGGGACCAACGGCTTAACGTGCTTTCCGAGGCACGGAGGAAACTCGTTATGTTAAGATGGTCACCCATCCACAGACCAACCTAGGCAAGCGTTGCTTAACCTTGAAGATCGATCTGTGCGGCTGTTATTATCTAGCCACGAGCTCCTCATGACGAAATATAGTATATTTCATTAGAAGTGCGGAAAGCCTGTCAATGCAAAGAGTTTCGACAAATGTTAACCCGAGCCGAGGCGCAGCCGAAGGTGAGGGTTGACAGTCGGAACAAGTTGCAATGACGGTTCCGCACGTGTACTGAACAACTATTTTTAATACAGTTGCAAAAAAATGAAGCAGTTTAATAAAATAATAAAAACACAATAAACTCAACTGACTAATCAAAATGGCGCCAACCGTAAAAAAATATAAGCAGTTTTTTTTTTGTTTTCTTCACCCATTCTGGGTAGACAAAGGGAACTATGCCCCATTCAGTCTTCAGTACATTTTTTTATTGATATGAAATAAAATTTAATGATATGAAATGAAACCTAGCCTAACTTATTAAATCAAATCATTAAATCTGATATTGAAACAAGTTAGTAGCTTCTTTTTAGAAATATTTGCACTAAAAACTTTTTTGATAAAAACTTCGTGGTGATTTTTTCTTTTTAATAGACATTATTTTGACAGTTGGGAAAGAAAAAGCGCGAGTTCGGGAATGGTAAAGAAAAAGCACATGTGTGTAATAGCCCACTTCCCGAACGCTAAACGTCCCTGCAATACGCCACTTTTTGAGCAACTGTATTAAAAATAAATACCAAGCTCTTTAAATTTTCCTCTATTACCCAATTACGCTCAAATCTAATTAGTAAATCATCCCATTAAACTTGTTGTATCAATTTCAGGCGTCGACTGTAAAGCTATTAAACGTGGTTATTATTGTTCTAGGCTGAACCCACTAGCTCGTATCGGAACACATCAGATCGATTGCTATTTCATCAGGAATGACCTAATTGCTGGTCTGATCTAGATAAATGATTACATTGGTGTAGAAGTACGTATGGTGACGAGTGAATTTAATAGGGAGGTTTAATTTATAGCCAACATTTTTAAGGGCAGAGAAGGATTTGCAAGTTGTAGGTCCCAGATTCAAACCCAGCTAGGCGCATTACTTTGTATAATTTATTCCGCAACTCCCAAAATGGTGAAAATGGGAAAACATATTAGTTAGAGACAAAAAAATGTATTAGTTTGATTCTAAGACGACACGAGACATTCACCAACCCACTCTGGACTCGAATCTTTGGGATTAAGGGAGTAGGAACATTACAAGGCCCATAATGCCAATGCAAATTTTTAAGGAAGGCTTCGAGCTCGCGAGAGAAGTCGCGATGAAGTATCAGATGTCTGTCCCTACTGTGTCAAGTTTTAGAATCAGTGTGTACGAGTTTGTTATTTCTTCACGCTCGAACAGCTGAACGGATTTTGATAAAACTTGGTACGCGAATAAAATGTTGTGGAATAGCACATAGGGTTATTTTTCTGAGAGAAACCACCAAATAACTTCTCACGCTCTGGGTGGAGCGAGAGGCAGTGTTAGACTAACTGACTAAATCCCACCCGTTTTCTTTCAGTTTCCCTTGTCGTTTAAGGACCACAGTAGACTCCTATATAAAAAAGGTACTTTAACATTTCAATTTAATAAAATCCTGATACTTAAATAAACAAAAAAGGGCAAAGAGAAGTTTTCTCTCGATAGACATGTCCTTAGTCATGTTTTGTGACACCGATGGGAAAAGAGAAAGACCACAAAAGATTTTACTGAAAAGGTAAGGTTTAATAAGTATACCTTTTATATTTTCCCTTTTGTAATTGGTACCCTGGAGACGTGAGGGTCGGATTATGAGTAAAATGAATTTGAAATACGTAAATTAATTGGACCTGTATGTGAGGAGGGATATGCTCGGTTTAGAATAAAATGTTTTGATTGAAAATTCAGTAATTCAGAAATGTTTGTAGTATGTTTCTTAATTTATACTTTACTAGCTGTCCCCTGCGGTTTCACCCGCATTTTTCGTTACTGCTCCGCTCCCGTGGGTCGTAGCGTGATGGTATATAGCCTATAGCATTCCTCGATAAATGGGCTATCTAACACTGAAAGAATTTTTCAAATTGGACCAGGAGTTCCAGAGATTACCCCCTACATACAAACTTACAAACTTACAAATTTTACCTCTTTATAATATTATAGTATAGATAACTTGTTTACTTTTAGTATTTTTTCGTTTCTTGCCTTTGGCATACCTAAAATTCGTTTTATAATATTCCCTCTGTTGGGACTCAGGTCTTTTGGAGAGGGAATAGGCCGTAAACAACCACACAAACTCACAGAGTCGAGGGGTTGGCCACCATCCATACTCAGAATACACCTGGGTCCAACTATTCAACGAATTCAGGTCATTTTTAAGTATTACCGTTCCAATCAGTTCTAGGAATAGATTCAATCAAATTATAACTATAAATAATAATAATTTGTTGGTTTCTCTCAACAGAGGATTGGCCTATCAATACAATCAATCTCCATTAAGAATAAACAAAGGCGTTTTGATGATGTTTTGCTGAAATGTTTCGAGTTCCAGGAAATCGAACGAGGTGACGCCGGCAGCGCCATCTATCTTTGTATATTTAATTGTGACGTCACTCGAAACGAATTGTGTCAGTTGACAGTCTCTAGAGGCTAGAGGTTGCTCTTCGTCATATTGGAAGGCAATTAAAGTGGAAGTATTTATTGATTGTACTGACTTTTGCTAGCTTGTGATGAATACATGCGCATTGTTATGTAGTGTCTTTTTGTAATTTGACATTATTGATGTATAGGTATTTTAATTTGACATTATTGATGTAAATTTTAATTGGGAATGATTTCGAAACTGAAAATGGATTTGTATTTGTTTGTAATGTGCTAGCCGTAAGACTTTTAGATTTTTATAGTACTTCTTTTTTTTTTTTTAGAATATTTTTGTTTGTGTCTTTTTGTCTAAACCGCTGTCGCATTGGGTTAAGCCTGTAAGGATAGGGTGTATGTTTTTTAATTAATAAATAAATAAATAAATAAAACATTATTTCTAGCAGTGTATACGATTAAGAGCGTTTCCACATTATCCGATCCGATATCGGTGTCGGACGCCGATACGATATCGGGGTAAGTAAAATGTATGAGATATGTACCTGTCTATCATATAGTCCGGCCCGATATCGGATATCGGAGCACGGCATTTCATACATTTTAGTATCGTTCCACATTATTCGATCCGATATCGGTATCGGACGCCGATACGATATCGGGGTAGGTAAAATGTATGAAATGCTGTGCTCCGATATCCGATATCGGGTCGGACAATATGAAAGACAGGTACATATCTCATACATTTACCTTACTCCGATATCGTATCGGCGTCCGATACCGATATCGGATCGGAAAATGTGAAAACGGTCTTACTTACCCCGATATCGTATCGGCGTCCGATACCGATATCGGATCGGATAATATGAAAACGGTCTAAGAATGATAGAATATATATGTAGAGCCTATACCTAATGACATAAATATTACAGCACTAGAATAAAGCATGGCATTAAGACATTTCAACTATTATGCAGTCAATTGACGTTTAGAAAAAACAATGACGCCGCTCGTTCAAAAAAGCTATATTTTTAAAATTCATAAGGAGGTACGTATTATTGAAATACTCGTAATATCATCAACTTTAAACTGGACTATCTTTAATACAATTCCATCAATAATAATGTCTGAGACAAAATTGTTAAGTGAGTTAAATCTTTATATATTTGTATACTTTTCATCACATGACGCTAAAAAACTATACCAGCAAAATTTTGCTCGAAAATCTGCCATCACTCTATACTGAAAATGTTACAGCATTCTAGTGAAACCGTGGGTTGCTTTGTTACAAGTAGAAAGTTATATAAGTCACAAACGTGAGGAAGCTATTGTTATGCACCCCTTTTTACTTTTATTCGGCGTGGGAGTCAACAGGTTTTCCAACAAACGTCTACATAAGGCTTTAAAGTTCTAAAGGTTACAAATTGCTTTCTATTATGCAGATGTAATACAAAAACAACATTATTTAATGTCCACCCACATCATGGTATTCATCACTAGTTTTTAGGGTTCCGTTCCAGAGGGAAATCAACGGAACCCTAGTGCTAAACCTGCGCTGTTTGACGGCCCGCAGATCCGTACGTCTATCAGTGGACTTTATCTGATGAACCGATATAGTTTCTGACTACATAGTTATTTTCTATTGAAAACAATCAATTTGGAACCGTGCACTAACTTCTGATGTTTTATAAGTGCCCATGTGGGCCTACGAATAATTATTTTGAATAGGTATAGGTATATAAAGAGTGAATAGGTTACTTCTAGGCAAGCGTGCTCCATCGTCGGCCACATCATCGCTTACCATCAGGTGAGATAGTGGTCAAACGCAAGCCTATGTATAATAAAAAAAAAATAGTTGAAATGTTCACAGAGTAATTCTATTGTCACTAAAAAATAACAGCAAAAACTCGTCCTGCACAGTTACAAAACTGTTATGAGTGTCCCTTTGAATGCGCATCGTTTTTTACGGAATGTTTGAAATTTTGTCAATTAAGCCACCAGACACAGTATGTGGAAAATATCAACGAGCACAATGTCTGTAGTTATTTTGTACTTTTTAGTTTTTTTAGCATTGAAGTCGGTTGTATTTTTTTATTTTTAACTTTTTAGTTGTGGTACTAAGTGGCAGTGGGCAGGGCACATTGGTCGTAGAACAGATGGTCAATGGGGACGGAAGGTTCTGGAGTGGCAGTCACGTACCGGAAGACGTAGCGTTGGAAGGCCTCCCACAAGGTGGACCGATGACCTGGCGAGGGATGCGGGAATCCAATGGATGCGAGACGCACAGGATCGGTCGTTGTGGCGGCGCTTAGGGGAGACCTATGTTCAGCAGTGGACGTCTTTCGGCTGAAATAATGATGATGATGAGTTGTGGTACTTCCCCCGTCCCCTTCCTTCCCTTTTTTCCTTCGGTATATCTTTGAAAACTCGTATACCTACCTAAAGAAAGCAATTAACTTATTACGACATGAATCTGCTATGATCCTATGAGTTCTATTCCATAACTTCGAAGTTCATCATCAGATCACAACAGACGCAAAACACACACACAGACACACACACACACACACACACACACAACACACACACACACAGACACACACACACAGTACAGACTTTCAAATAAAAAAAACAATGATTTTAAAATCGGTTTACAATTGACCCTGAAATCGGTGAACTTACATTAAAATAATACATACAGTAACAGTAGAACGTAGAATCTCCACCTTTTTGAATAAAAACGTTCATATAGTCCGTCTAATGAAAGCGCGACCTGACAAAAAGAGGTTAAATCCAATTTTGTATGTGGTATTACTAACTAAATAGGAGAATCATGTCTTAATACTTCACATTTTTTTATTTCCTACAATTGCGGCTGAATAATGTTAACAATTATAAATAAAAAAAAAACTCCAGGTCGCGCTTTCATTAGACGCACTCTAGTTAATAATACCACATACAAAATTTTTGCATTTCACGTCTTTTTCTCAGGTCGCGTTTTCATTAGACGGACTATACAATTGCAAGTAAGAAGGTGCAAACCTATCTAAAACACATTAGTCTGGTGCATTCAGTTACGTGAGCGTTCCGATATTATTTTAATCTTATTTTATTCAGGCGCTGCATGCAAAGCTAGGAGTTGGGTACTTAAATCAGCGGGTAGAAGTGTAGTTGCGATAATTGGGACTTTATTTCAACATAGCAGGTAGTAACTTGATTACCATGGCCCTGGAATGCAAAGGGTAACTGTGAGAACATAGATGAGTATTGACCAGTAAAAATCTGATCTAACCCATACTCTACCCAAAGTGGGAGAAATTACTTGATGTTTGCCGGCCAAGTGTGAGTCGGTTCATGCACAAAGGGTTTCTTATCATCAGTAGCAAAAAACGGCATAAAAATCACGTTTGTTGTATGGGAGCTCCACTTAAAATTTATTCGGTTTTTAGTATAGCAACAACGCAAAATACATCATGTGTGAAAATTTCAACTGTCTAGCTATCTCAGACAGACAGACATAATTAACCGTTAAAGTTAACAAAAAGTTTACATGCACAAGTTGTGAGCCCCAAAACTAACGATTACAATTTAAATAAAATATTCTAGGTCCAGAGCCAAAATCGATTGAAATCCTCTTAGACTAAGCTTCAGTCTAGACGTTTTAATGCAAATGAGGGTAGGTATCATGTCGTCTGAAATCCATGCGACAACTATTTATTATTAATTATATTTAAGCTTTTAAGGGCTGCAGAACTTTGATTTACTTACTATGCTGTTTTAGTAAGTCATAAAAAGATAATTTTGAAAGAAAATTCTGTTTTATAGTTTTGGAGCAAATGACTGAACACCCACCTTGGCTGAACAATTAAATGGAGTTAAATATAACTGTGATGTTCAAAAATTGTTTTAAAATAACAGTTGCGCCATAATAATATTACTACTGTTATTATGATTCTTAAATCTACACTAATATAATAAAGAGGTAAAGTTTGTTTTTTTGTTTGTATGAGGTAATCTGTGGAAGTACTGGTCCGATTGCAAACATTTTTTCACAAGTAGAAAGCTGCTGTATTCCTGAGTGACATAGGTTATATATTTTATGTACGCGATTTTAAACCTAACTTGAAAATGCATTAGAAATGGTAGAGATAAAATCATTGAAAACAATAAACTTTTTATCAAAGACATAATCTCCATCATCATTTCTCTAGCGTTTTCCTAACTAGACTCACAGATGCAGTTGAATACCGGTGATTTACATCGAACGACTGCTTGTCAGATGTCCACAATACAAATAATAACCTGGACCGAGCCTAGTCGTCAACGGCGCGTTCTGCTCCACGCGCGCCTCAAGGAGATGTCAGCAAACTATAGGGGCCCGACAGGGCAGAAGCCTCTGGGGAACAATGAAATTCCGAAAGGTAAGTCCATGTCCACCAGATCGAAGGCAACGAAGGAACGGGGTGGGGTTTAGTCAGTAAGAGTCTGAGACGCCCTCCCGCTCCGCCCAAGAGCGAGAGAAGTCATTCTAATGATTCCCCTAACAAAAAAAAAATACTGGGCAAATACGATACTTACTGTAACAGCTGTAGCTTTCCGAGGCACGGGGAGTAATTAATTTCAATAATTATGTAATTATAGGACAATCTGTTTTAAATATAAATGCACAGCTAAAACTACTGGAACTACGAACGTGTAATTTGGCACAAGTTTTCTTTTACTGAAATTGGCCAGCACTTTGAATGGATTTTCCAAAATTTAGAACAACTAGGGAACCGAAACAGTGGTCTACAGTATGTATGGAAAAACCTAATTTCACGCGGGCGAAGCCGCTGAAAGCAATCCTAGAAAAACTTTGGTAATTGCCCAGTTTCGTTCCCGGAACCTCATGCATGAGAGATTATAGTATATTATTATATTTAAGTAGGTTTATGTTGTACACTAGATGCTGCCCTCGAATGTGATATCTCTCTGTCAATCAAAGGTTTGCTGGGAGAAAACTCATTGTTGAGTTAAGCTCGCCTTTGTACATGCATTGTCAAAATCACAGTATTTTAATATATAAGTTTTTGTGTACAATAAAGAATTAAGAATGAGAGAAATATGGCTTCACCACTGAACTGAGCTGCTTTACAAAGACATAGTATTATTCAATTTAACACAAAGAGCATAATTTTACCTTTTTCAGGGGCTCGGACCGAACTCATCGAACGATGGCATTCATTGAACTGCATTGGATGAATTTACCCAATTCATGAGCGCTCGTGTTTCGAGTACCAAAGCATTGTGATTGTGTTCCGTAATTTATCTTTTGTCGGCGAAATTGTAAATTACCCAGCTTATTTTTGGCACAAGACTGCTTCTTTCGTTTTCTGTATTAAACAGTACAATATACGAGACTGGTAGCCCGGTAGTAACGGCCCCGACTTAACCCAGCCAGGTGTATTACTTTGAGTAATTTATTTCATCATCATTATCAATACGGTGAAGAGAAACATTGTGAAGAAACCGGCATCCACTTGTCTGCTCTAAGCCCGCATGTTGGATTACGGCCCCTTACCTTTCTCAGAGAGGAGGCCTGAGTCCTAGCAGTGGGAATATTATAAGACTGATTGTGCTTATTCTACATATTTATACTTTATACGAGTATATATCTGAGATGTATAGGAGCCAGTTTAACAACGAGTTGAAGGCAATGTGTGACGTCAGTGTCTTTGACTAAGTCTGGGGTAGAGTTTGCGCGACCCGAGCAAATAAAAGTTCCAACCGAGTGGACGTGGAGTTTTATTCTCTGCCGGAAGTTCGTGTAGACAACAATGGTCTAGGCACTGCCTCATGGCTCGTTGTGAATTGAATACCTAAAGCCTACATCGTTATAAATACATTTGCGAAGTCCGGTATAGATAGTTAATTCATTTTAGCCCATCCATCACCCACGTAATTTCTGTTTTCTAAAGGAAATTCTAACTCTGATCGGTATCATAAACCGATATTTTTTGTACGGGTTGACCATGCGAACTACGTTAGTTGTGCCGAAGTTAATAAAAATAACTTTAGTGTTCTTCTGCTGTGTTTATTACAGCATAATTTCGTTGTAAGATGGAAGACAGTAGAATAACGATTTTACTGTCTTGCGATAGCGAGATGCTATCGCGGAAATCGAATTAATGAAATGTCTTCTTGACCTCTCGACTGCAATGTCTTAATTCCTTTCTGGTGACCACCACTGTCAGTTCTGGCTTTCAGATTTTAAGATTCCCTTGAGTGGTATCATAATGATATATGTTTTGAAATTTTATATTTAGAACCAAATCTTTCAAATTAAAAAAAGTACCTATTTAGCTTTTCTAATATTACTTTTAGTTATTTATTACATTAAATCATTTCATAACAAAAGCAGATCTATGTTGGAAATAATTTAAAGTATAAATAACAAAATTTTCAATGATGAAAATTTTGCAAAATGTGACGTGATGAAATTTTATGAATCCTCTCCTACCCCTAATATCCCATTTCGACAACTCCTTTGTGTGAAGTAAATGATAATAATGGATAGCCCCTTAGAGATCGTGCCTAAGCCGTGTGCCTGCTGCTTATAATAGCTAAGTATTATAAAACAATGTTTCAATAGGTCGCGTGATTGTTAAAGAACTCATCTTTTACTACAAGAGTAAAGCCACCTGTAGAGAAATGCGGAACAGAGCGTAAAATCTCTAAATTTGTATATGACCTAACTGCACGAAAAACACTTGTACGGCGATGCAGTTGGTGCGGTAAAAAACAATCGCATTTATCTGAGATGCATTATTATCCCAGAAATAAACCTAAAAATATTTGTTATTTTACACATTCTTGAGCCAACCAGCCCATTTATGCCTCAAGTCCCATCACTCATCCACAACAGATTTATGCGACCTTCCACCTCATCGACCTTCGTGGCCACACCACCACACCGCGCACTGAATACCAAGCGGTACCTAACACGCTTGCAAGCTGCTAATGTGTTCAACGATTTATCTTCCGAAGCACCTGCCGACGGCGACGGGACGTATTGCCGTGACAAATTCGTTAAGACATTAATGATGAGGTTTTAGTGGAGAATGTAGAGGATTTGTTGGGAAATGGCGGTGATGAATTGGCTAACAAATCTTTTGAATTATGTATTCGACTAGCTTCTTCTAGTAGGTACATAGTTTCCCAACCTTTTATGAACTACTGCCTCCTTTTACAAGAAAACAAAATTCCAACGCCCCCTTCACATAATCATAATTGTAATATTTTTATTATTATCAATAATATATAATTAGTATAATTACGAGTATTATTAGTATGTCTGTCAAAATATCATAAATTAAAAATTAATTTTCTTTTCGTTATCGTGCTACTCGTGGTTGTGTTAAATTCATGAATCCCCGACCGGTCTCATTGGACCGCGCTGTTATTGTTTTACTATTGTCTCGTTTCGCGGGTATTGATAGGTTAAGGGTTGTGTTTATTATTTTTATACGACTGCCCAAAGAAAGGAGTTTTTATTTCCCTTTGGACCCTCTATTGCCACACACGAAATACTCCAGCGCCCACTCGGGGGCGATACCGCCCCCGTTGTGAATCTATGTTCTAGTTACTTTGCACGCGTGAAAGTAGGTATCTCCATACAAACTCACTTCATCCTTTCCATTTTGGAAAACCCTTTTTTACCGCATGCCTACGTCATAATAACTACCTTTGCGTGTTTTTCGTCGCAATTCGCGCACAACTTTTTGTAACAAAACTAAAATTGACGTCAAACTTCTTAATTTATTACGGTAGAGAAAACCTATTCCTGCAAAAAATCCGAATTGTCGCTTACGATTTTTTTCTTAAAATAGGTTGATATGTTTATTTGGTACAATCACAATATTGTATGATTATATCTATGAACTTAGTGAGTGACAAGCATAATGTACATAATTATACAAAGAATAAATTAGCATTTCCATTCAACGTAGCAATTCTGCCAACATTCGGGACACACCTGTCATTCATACTTCGACGCCTGTGTGTATTTTGTGTTTTAACTGACTTCAAAAAGGAAAAGGTTCTATATTATAAAAGTTTTCATAGTTTAGTAAATATTTAAATTGGCTACGTAGTTTAATTGCATAAATAATCTGATTTGTGTTGAATTTACACGCTCAATATTTTCAAGTTAATTAAAATAAGTAGCGTATAATGTTGAAATTGGTTTCGTCAGTAATTTAACGATATCGAGCAGCGATGAACTAATATAATTAATCCTATTAAAGCATTTATTTCGGAAACTGATCGTTGACATTTTCACATTTTAACTTATTAACTTTAAATAGCTGTTAATTGCAATTTATAAACTGAAACTGAACTCTAACAATTTTTTTTAAGTAGGCTTATTTGGGCATTTATAAAAAAGTCAGCAGCTAATTTAAGGTTCCAATTGGATTGTTATTATGATACACTTCTGTAGCTCAGCTGTGTAGTTATACAGTAGTAAGCGCGTAACCTCGCAAGGAGGACCTTAGGCGTGTCACATTTTCAGTTTATATGAGGAAAAATGGGCTAAGATCGTCACACAGTGGCTATTTTTGGTAAAATTGTATCTAGATTAGATTTAGAACTTTTTAGAACAAACAATATAATCTACGTTTCCTAAACAAAGCACGAGTCAGCATAATCAGTACCGATGAACGTTTTGTTGCTTATGCAAAATTTTGACTTGCCAAATTTACTTTAGTAAAATAAACAGTAGCATCAGTTTACTTGGGTACTGTTAACCATAAAGTTGGTTGAGACAACATTATGTTATTGTTTTAATTATACGCTCGTGTACATAAAATATAACCAATGTCAGTCAGGAATAAATAAATAGCAATCGGTCTAGTACTTTCACGGATTACCTCTTACAAACAAATAAAAACAAACTACTCTTTGATAAAGAACATAGATCATAGACCGACATATATTTATAAATAGACTTCATTTAAAAAAAAACGGAAGTAAAGACAAAGACAGAGCTGTCCTTAATCGACGTCTATCGTGATCCTTTACATTTTGTAGTAATAAAAAGGATTCACTAATTATTGTTCAGGGTACTTACGAAGAGATATTAAGCAATGGTCAATGTTTTAACTATTGCTTAAATTTTAATTGTTAATATTGTGACATTTCTAATTTATAATTTTATGTGTTGTAATTATTTATAACTGTATTGACATTGTGTGTGGATTATATTATGTAATTGGTCTTGTTTAATATTGTGACATTACAAATTTATAATCTTATATGTAATGTAACTATTAATAATTGTATAGACATCTTGTAATACTAATTAATTAATCTAATTTATTAATCAATTTATGATATATTTGTATGCTATTTTTGGCTAACATAGCGGAAAAAATGTTATTTAAGACCTAATGTTACCTATGTCAACAAATTAATAAATGAATATGAATATGAATATGAATATGAATATGAATATGTTTTTGTGGATTTATTTTTCTGGCGACTACCGTGCTGTGGATAACTTTCATACAGAAACATAATTTTTTATGGAACCGTAATCGAGATACCAATTAGACTGTATTGGCATTTTTAGCTCGATTTTAATATTTGGAATCTTTCGTGTGTGAGTCCGACTCGCACTTGACCAATTTTTATTTCTGCAGGTTTTAATTAAACACAGAATAAAATATCAATTGTACGATTTTTTTGGCAGCCGTCATGTTACCAAACTTTTTGTTTATCTATTCCATTTTGTTTGAGTACTGTGTTTGACGTGTGGGAGCACGAAGCATAATAGATATTGAATTCGATTTTCCATTTGAAAAAGCACACCAATATCATCGAATCCGTTTGTTTTTTCTACCAAAAAGTCAGTTACGGAAACCAATATGCAGCAGAATTTTTGTATGTTACCATCTGAAAAACTGTACTGTTTTTAATTTGGGATGGTACGGAGGCAGACGGTCAGAGTATACGGAACCTCACTTCTTTATTTAGATATTGCTACAATAGATGGTTTATAAGAATGTATCACAGAAAAATAGGTTGCTTTATCGAAATGCGTTTGACTTCTATTTCATCTGATGATAAGCGATGATGTGGCCAACAATGGAGAAGTGTCATAATTACCTCTTGATTTAAAGACTCCTTTAACTGACATCGGCACTAAAGCTCTTTTCGATGAAACCAAATCAAAAAACTCTGGCTCTTTGATTTGATTTCATCGTCATTCTACTAGTATAAGCTCGTTCGATCTTCGCATAAATTAATTCATCATTATGCAAAAGTGTTAAAAAGGTCCATAAATTCTTGTAAATACTGCGAAACTGCTGTGGAAATTTCAATGAAAATCAAGAAAGCAACATTTTTAGGGCTGCGAGATTGTTCAAAAAAATAACCGCGGTTCTAGGACACAATGGGGAAGGAATACTTAACAAGGTTCATTTTACGACATAAATTGAACTGTTATTGGGATGGAGCTATATTGGGTGTCCGTCTCGCTTGCACGACTGACATTTTAACTCGTAAGCCCCTAGGTAAGTTTTTGTCACCAAAAAATTGACTCTCTTGCTCTACACAGAGCACGAGAACTTATTTTATGATTTAAAAAAAGGAATAAGGTGGCAGCATTAGTAATCATTTTCTTTCAAAAAACTTCAATACTTATTAGTCTTTGTCATCATCAGAAAGACGTCCATTGGTGGACATAGGCCTCCCTCAAGCTTCGTCACAACGATCAGACCTGGGCGTATCGCATCCATCGGATTCCCGCGACCCTCACCTTATGGGAGGCTTTCAAACACTACGTCTAAAGGTAGCAATTGGTTCTTAGCGTCAGCGACGCGCGATAACAACCGAGTCGCGCGATCCACGGTTAAGTATGGATTTGTATGGCACCGGTCACGCGACACTGTCGCCTGGTTTGTTTAGTACTCCATACAAATCCATACAACTGATTAAATACATAATGCTTACTTTTTAAAAACTCATTAGTAAATCAAAAAACTGTAAAAAAGATGTAACAGTGCCTAAGCTTTTGTCCATGCTTAACAATAATAAAGTAGTAGATAAAGCTTAGTTAGAAAACTACGAGCTACTCTATTGGCTCAGCTATTCTACGAATACTAAAGTTTCTTTGTTCTAGTTAAAACAAACTTCTCATGAACAGTACAACACAGATTTTAGAGTGCATTCGAAGTTTGTTTCTCGAATAGAGAACTTAAATTGAACTTTGAGAAACAATAGATCGAAAAAAGATTGTTTATGTAATATAATAGAGATAATATATAGATTGTATATAAATATATAATTGATGTGTTTTTACCATGATTTTATGGCACATTTATACTTCTTAAATAAGCTCTTTTCTTCTTCGGTCGACTTTGACATGTCGAATCGATTGAAACATTGCTTGTACAGTGCCAAATTGTAGCTTTGTTAGAATAAATACGCGAAAATGTTGGGCTGTGAAAAAGATGAATGAAAAAAATTGCATGTAGCTGAGATGAGAATATTGAGATGAAGGTATGGGGTGATGAGAATGGGTAAAGTTAGACTTGAGCAGGTATATTAGATGAAGTTTCTAACTGGTGCCAGTGGCTAAAAAGTTTAAAGGGAACCGTTTGTCTTGCTATGATTATGTGAAGAATTATTTGATTTAAGTGTAGGTACAACTATGTACGTAGGCAAATAATAAAAATAACAAACAATAATAATATTTTAGTTATTTTTATTATTTGTCTACATTAATAAACAAATGTACCTACATAGATATGAACTATACGCTCTATGAGAATACAGAAATAAAAACAATCCATTGGGCATCGGACAAAGCCATTCCTAAAAGCCTAAAACGATTGGATTTCTCCAAAAACCATTTTACTCCATCAAGATAAACAAACGGTCCTACACCAGATCGACGATACAAAACACTATTTCCTTCACTGTGTATACCGTCTACGTAATACATAATGTTATCGCCTTAACAAGGAAAGGAAATTGGATCACCTTACACATGTAGGTACTTCCTTCTTAGGGCCTTCGCCCACGGTTACTTTTTGTAGCGATGCTGCAGCGCTGTTGACGCGCGTTCGTATCGATACAGTCGCGATGCAATCGCTAGCTGCTTGTCCTCCCCCTCGCCATGATTCAGTCGCGAAGCAAACGCGTTAAGTACTGTTGTGCTTCTGTCGCGATATAAACGCGATTCAGTAGCACATGCTCGTAAATTAAGATTTTGTATATAGATTGTTTTTATTTTTTACTAGCTTAGCCCACAGTTTTGCCCGCACACATAAAATGCCTATGTCACTCAGGAATACAGCAGCTTTCTATTGGTGAAAAAATTTTAGCAATTGGACCAGTACTTCCACAAATTACATCATACAAACAAAAAACCAAAGTTTACATCTTTATTATATTAGTGTTCACGCGCCACCCTTCCTCCGTGTTCTCACCGATGTCGTCTGAAACGGTCGCGCGTTTGCAGCGCTACAGTCGCGATGTTATTGCACGTTAGCATCGCTTCTATAACGAGTTGCAAAAGCGACTAACATGCGATAGTAGCGATGCTATCGTGCGTCTACGAATCACAATGTCCGAGTAGCCACTACTTCCTGAATAAATTCAAAAATGGAACAGAATTTCTATGAAACTATCTGCCAAGTAGGATATTGGAAACTTAATCATAGGTGGTGAAACAGGCCCTTAAAGTCGCCGTGGGCGAGGACCCTTAAGGAAAATACTGACTGCGTAAGAACTTTTCATTAGTAAGTTCATTGTTTTACTTTATTGTTCCACTTCCTATTTTATGCGGTGTTAAGGTAACTTTCTTTTTCGTTAATGAGAGAGGAAATGGTTGTTTTTGTTTTATTTTATGTGCTTACATGTTTCAAACCTGTGAGCAGCAGCTGTGTATGGTGTTTAACCATTGGCCAAGTGCGAGTTTGACAGGAAAAAATCCGTATTGCAATGTTAAAATCGAGTAAGAAACGGAAACAAAAAACGTTTCTTGTAGGGTAACCCGCTTTAATTTTTAACTTCATTATTTATTGTTTTAGTGGCAATAAAAATACATACGAGTATTTTATAAAAATATTAACTCTCTACTTTTTATGGTTTAAGAGATACACTTCGCTTACCTACGGACGATCACACAAATGGAAGGCCGGACACATTGAACAGTCAGCGGAGGCTTTGGATAACTGCTTACTTTCAGTAAACCAATATTTTATTTATTTTAGTTGTCCTTGTCAATCTTTATTTTTCAGTATTTTTATTTTTGGGAATTATTAACCTATCACATACCCACAAAACGAGACACAATAGTGAAACAATAACAACTAGGTCGCATGAGAACGGTCCGGACCGGGGGATTCATGAATTAAATTATCTTGTAAACATATAGCATAACAGTTTTATATATTAAGATTTTTTTTCAATTGTTGTTTGCGAAAGATGGAAGGAGTAGAGAGTAGTCTTTGCCCAGGAGTACGACAGAACAGACAATAAAAAAATGAAGTTTCGCACCACAATCTCACTTGATGAATTCCACTCCTTAGCTGTGGGTACTATGAATGTGTTGCCGAAAATGTCTTTACGATTACGGTATGTAATACGTAAGGTATGTACGGTATCGAAGAAAAAAGGTCTCAGGTGACAAAGCCTACAGGAAAATGAGATCTTTACGAGGAAGAAGATTATCGTTCTCATCAAAATAAATGCTTCTACTCGGCACTTTCACGTTTACGTACTTTTTTATCTTACCTTTTTATCTATTTCGATAATTTTTGACGTCCGGGCCCAAAGTAAAACATATTATACCTATGTACCTATACTCCCAGAGATTTTGATTATTTCTGTCGTATAATAATGTATAATCAGCCTTGTTATGTTCCCATTGTTGTGACTCAGGCTCTCTATATAAGAGTATATTATCTGTATGGACTATAACTCACTACGTGGGCCCAGTACGAACTCGTGGATGTTACATATCTTCTAGTTTGATTCTTGGAGTTGTCAGTCTCCTCACGATATTTTTCATCATTATTTTAAGGGTAATGCAATAAATTACACAAAGTCACGCTAGGGCGGATTTGTACCCGCGAATTACAAATAGTAAGTCGTACTGTGAATATACGGACTCATCTAGTAAAAAAAAAAAAAAGTCCAAAAAAAAATTGACGTGTAAAAGAGTTTGAAAAAACCTATTTGCAAAATAAATATCATTTATCATTTATAGAAAACAAAAGAAATAGGTTTGTGCCAGAAAATAGCCAGGTTAATCTACAATTTCGTCGACAAAAGATAAATTGCTGAACATAATCCTAATGCATTGGCACTCGCAACACAAGCGCTCATGAATTGGGGAAATTCATCGAACTGCATCGAGGCACTGAAACGGTCAAATTATGCTCTTTGTGTTAAATGAAATAGTATTATGTCTTGACTAGGCCGACAGTGCTATGTATTTTCAATATCATCATAATATTTCAACTAATTTAGACACCTTCTTCTTCCTGCCCTTATCCCTTACGCTTACTGGGGGTCGACGCAACACGTTTTTTTTCTGCCGTTCTGTCGTGTTTATTTATTTATTTGCCAAGTGGTTTGGATGCATTGGTGAAACCTGTACGAAGGTTTGTTCAGTTGTTTTTAAGTTTAACACGGGTACAAACAGACTCGAAAGGTTTTTGTCTTATAACGTGTAATGATGATAGTTTTTTTTATTTTATAATATGAACTAGTGCAGTGTGAATGTGTGTAGTGACTAGTATAGTGTAGTATAGTTTAGTGTGTGTGTGTGTGTGTGTAGTGTGTGTGCTAGTGTGTGTAGTGTGTGTGTGTGTGTGTAGTGTGTGTGCTAGTGTGTGTAGTGTGTGTGTGTGTGTGTGTGTGTAGTGAGTGTCTGTAACTGGTGTAGTGTGTGTGTGTAGTTAGTGAATGGCTTCGCTTTAGGAGAAACAGGAACAAAACCTACTCAATCGGAATCGTCGTAGTGTGCAATGGCACGTCTGCAGTCCTTTGAATATAGATGGAAATTGGAATTAGACCACTAACGCGACGACCTCAAAGCTAGACCACTAACAGCTATCATTTATCAAGGCGCTAACGATGTTCTGAAATGTCTCTTCTGTGCGAAGGTTGATATTATACAAACCAATTGAAGTAAATGATATTTGTATGCCTATAGATAGGGGCTCCGGGTCTAAGTGTCTTTGTGTATTTATGAACGCATTCATGATACAGGAAGGGTGATTGGGCACGTCATAATTATGGCGGTAAGTCCTCTCTTTGAGAAGTGGTTAGAAAGACTTAACGGTGTTCCCATGTTCCTCATGGACGGAGGTTCTTACAGGTCATGATAAGTTCGGGAGGTTCCTGCACCGGATTTGTGCGCGTTAGAAACGCCCAGTTCACACAATGGTGGTAAAGCGCTTGGAGGACACGGTGAAGCGTACGGTGGAGGAATGCACCGCTTGGGGAGAGTACCACCTCGTCCTCGTGGGGTTAATCAGTCTCTATGGTTTTGCTGACATCTTCTTGGAGCACTCAGATGGGTCGAAGCCTACTGGGGCTATGGGCGGTGCGAAAGTTCCCGGGATCGTGGAACAAAAAAAGGAACATAGAAGCAGGATTAAGTCAATAAAAGCCTGATACGACCTCCCATTCTCCCCTAAAGCGGGAGAAATTATAGGATGATTTACCACGTAGAAACATGGGGTCCTGGGACGAAATCAAAGTATAAATATAGGACTGGGTTTTTTCCAGCAAAAGTGTGCCACTCATTACATAATTTCTCATCTAAAAAAAAAACTTACGATACAGGAGTTATTGCTAATGAGGGGTACATTAAAAAAAGTGGTCAGAACATGCTTAAACTAAACACTTTTAAAAACTCAACAAATAGGATTAAGCCGTCAAAGAACAAGATCTCAATAATATTACCTCATTCACTCCATTTTTTGCTCCCCATCCCTAACACCGCAGCGTCCAACTAAAAGCCGGATCAACCGTTTACTTATCGTTAATACCCCATAAACCCTGAAGATGCGACCCCTTAATATTATATAAAGATATTTTAAGAGCCACTTATTACTGAGCCATATTTCCTTCAGTAAATTCTCTGTTATGAGATTCTTGTCTCTTACATTGTTGTAATAAGGGCTAATGAAAGGCGTAATAAGATGCCTCTTGTTAAGGGTCTTTGTAGATAGACGTAGTAAAGACAAATTTGTATTGGTCGTTCGTTCAGCGTAGATGAACACATAAAATAGAGTGCATGTGGCATTTACGCACCATCTACGCAGCGCAAAAGCGACGTCTACGCGGGTGTAAAATATTTTCACATGAGTGCTACGCGCTCTCTACGCCACTGTGACGCTATGCGTGCCTACGCTACGTATACGTATGCGTGCGGACAATCTTTATAGATTGACATAATACTGACGGTTTTGTATTGGTTGTTTGTTTAGCGTAGGTGTAGTAATAATGCATAAAATAGAGTGCATGTGGCATAATCTACGCGCCATCTACGCAGCACAAAAGCGACGTCTACGCGAGTGTAAGATAACTTTTTCATGAGTGCTACGCGTACTCTATACGGCTATGATGCTATGCATGCCTACGCTACATATGTTTCTCGTACGCGGGGGAAATCGTTGTAGACAGACATAGTAAGGACGATTTTGGTATTGGTTGTCGGTTTAACGTTGATGTAGATATAATATTGAGCTTTACGACGAATGACAAATGCTTGCACTGACTGGACAGGTCCACTCAAATCTGCATGGTTCTTTCTTTAAAAGGCCATTTCAGACACCAATCTGCATAGTTCGCATATGATTTGACCAATACATTTTGTATGGATTTTTTTTTAAAAGAGACTGTGACCCCTGAGTTTGTTTCGGTGTTTCTTCTCAGGGTAGTCAGATAGGAAACACCGGCCTCATCTAGATTAATAATTATGACAAAAAAAATTGACGTGTAAAAGTGTTTCGTGAAACCTATTTGCAAAATAAATATCATTTATCATTTATATGAACAGGATGCACGTGGCATCTTCGCAACAAAAAAGTGTCATCTACGCGAGTGTAAAATGACTTACATGAGTGCTACGCGCTTTCTACGTGACTGTGATGCTGTACGTACCTACGCTACGAGGTATGCTACGCAGAAAAAATCTTTGTTGATAGACATTTTAAGGACGGTTTTGCATTATTGTGGGTTTAGCATAGATGTAGTAATAATATGAACAGTGTGTCTACGTGATGAAATGTAGCGCAAAAGCGACGTTTACGCGGGCGTAAGATGACTTTTACATGAGTGCTACGCGCTCTCTACGATGACGCTACGCATGCATACGCTACGTATGCTACGCGGGGAAAATCTTTGTAGAGAGATATTCTAAAGACAATATTGTATTGGTTGTCGGTTTAGCATTGATGTAGAAATAAATTAAAAAAAGAGTGCTGCGTGACGTCTACGGCGTGTAAAAGCGACGTCTACGCGGTTGTGAAAGGACTCTTTTACATGAGTGCTACGCGGTCCAACGCTGTACGTGCCTACGCTTCGCTTGCTACGAGGGAAAAGTCTCACTACAATTACATATTAAAATTGATGGTTTCTTTTGTACGTTCATTCTTATTATAAATGATTTAATTACAAATGAAATGAGAAAATAATTACTCTGTGAATGTGAGTAATCGTTTTGTTTTTATTACAGGTACTAACATCCACCATTTAAAACATTATGACCCATCATTGTTAAATGGAAATATCTCTGTGGTGGCGCCGCGGCGTAAAATATTTGGTTTCCGATTACAGGATTTTTTATTAGAAGCGTTTATTTGAATATTAAACAGTTTAAAAGCTTAATTTTTTTTTTATCGTATATTTTCCTTCTTTCAGTTGCCCTTTGCGAGATCTACGGTACGCATGGCTGCTTTTGATTAATATTCTGCGGTGCTAGGACCAGTTGATTATTGCACCATCAGTTTGTCTAAGGAGTAACCAGCTGTAGAGGTCTAATAGGTAGTCGTTCCATATAAAACACAGGTATTCAGTCGCATCCGATTAGACTGGAAGCCAACCCCAAAGCTAGTTAGGAAAAGGGTAAGGAGACAATGATGCAAGACCACTTGGTCTAACCCCAACACAGATAATGCATTCAGCAATCTAGCTTTGAATTCATAAAGCTATCCCTATTCCTTGAATCTGTCACAGAGTATACATAGGTTAGAAACTAGTCTATGTCCACATTGTCCTCAGTTCCTAGGTTCCTACAACCGTATTTGTGTTTCATAGAATTTGTGAGAGCAAAACCACTGAGTTTACAGACGAAACACGGCTCAAGTTTGTATGCTTGTTAATCAGCTTTGTATGCATACTCGTAAAGGCCTTGTCATGTATTTCGGCAGCCGGTTTAGAATATTCGGTGAATAGATCAAAGGTAACTTCTGGTACCTCATTGCGGAGTTTGGCGTAAATAACTTTAAACTAAAAATTGTAAAATTAAAATAACATACACAATAACTTATGTTTTACCACATTTGCCGCTGTTGCACATTTTTTTTTCCGGGTTCCATACGCAAAGGACAAAACACGACCCTATTGCTGTAGGAAATACGGTTGCCGTTATAACAAGAAATACTAAAAGCATAATAAAAAAAAAATTAAATGGGACTCCCATAAAATAAATGTGATGTTTTTGCTCTTTTTTTCACTACGTACGGTACAGAACATTTCGTGCGGAAGTCCGACTTGGTCTTAGCCAGTTTTTTTTATTCTTACACAGTTACTGTTACGATTCCATTGCTCTTCAAGTACAAATTTAAAGACAAATAAAACGTTGTACCTCGATTTATAATTCTGTTTAAAATAAAACTAATCGGACAGTTCCGACCGTCAGTTCTGCAGTTCGTAAATAAACGAAATGAACTTCAACTGATTTATTAATGGAACTACGAATCGGTGGTTGTATATAAGTTGATTTTTAGTCTTGTTTCTCTATTTTCTGGTACCATGATCGACGAAGTGATATAACATTGCCACTTCATAATTAGTTCATGAATATCGGACCGGTCCTATGAGACCGCGCTGTTATTGTTTTACTATTGTGTCTCGTTTTGCGGGTATGTGATAAGTTAAAGTGAATGCTACAGGGTAGCATTATAAAGGTTTCAAACTTTTGATTTGAATTTCTTCATAGTGCAGCATGAGATGTTTAGGGTAAAAACTCATCAAAATTTGGAAGAACCGCAAAAGAAAGAAAGAAAAGAGAATACCCAGAACCACAAAAGTTTGACTGGTGAAATACTTTGTCTTTTCAATTTTCCTATACGTGGAACTAAAACGTGAACGCTGAGGATGCGAGACCATCGCAAGTTTGACACACTGGAAGTATGGTACTGAAGACGCATGCTCAAAATCCCATGGACCTCACACCGAACCAATATTGCGATCCTGAAGGAACTTAATATCAAATAGAGATTATCGACATCTCGTAAAGTCAATTCATCATCATTATCATTTCAGCCGAAAGACGTCCACTGCTAGACATAAGCCTCCCCCAAGCGTCGCTACAACGACCGGTCCTGTGCGGCTCAGATCAAAAATCATCCAAAGTATCGTAACGCAATTATGAGGTAGATAGAAAATAGAACTATTTCTACTCAAGGACTTTAACACAGTTTTTTTTGTAGAAATAAATCTAAAAATACCTGGCATTTGGAATATTAATAATCAAGAATTGAGTGGGTGTAAGATAGATATTGGGCATGAAATATGTTTTCGTATAGTCAGAAATAAAAATAAGTCCTATACCCTCTTTCAATAGGTTTCGTAGTAACTGACTAAGCTCGAACCTTTCATGTCACTCTCAAAAAATAATACTAAATGGACCGTGAATGATTTCTTCAATAATAGTCTTCAATACCTATACGTAATACGAGTAGTGTTTTTAGAAGTAATGAAATGATTACTTCAGAGTATTATATTATTCTTTTTATTTTTTTGGGTCTGAATGACATTTTATGAAAGGCTCTCGAAAACCTATATGTATAACCTAGAGGTGAGTAAAATAATTTTAAGAATTTCTTACTTGTGAGGTTATTTTTACTCGATTGGCTCAGATACCGTTTTGGGAACACATTCATTGAACATACGGCTAAGGAGTAGAATTGCCCAGCCCATTGCCACTTTTTTTAAGATGGGAAATCACCTAATATCTTCTTATGCTCTAGGGCTGAGCGGGAGGGCGCGGCGTCTCGGATTTTTACTAAAATCACAGTTGTATAGGAATGAAGAAGGATCTTTGCCTTGTGTTCCGGGACTCCAAGTTTCCTCCAAGTTGGCACCACTACCACTTAAGTTTAGTGGAAAAATGAAAATTGTATTTTCAGAAAATTACGTTAATTAAAATTTATTCAATGAATGAAAACTTCTAACTACCTCCCAGAAACCGAGCGTTCATTCACTGCAATTAAGTTAAAGGTGTGTTGATTTACCACTGAAAATAATCGCTACACTCCCCCTGAATTTTAATAAAACCTAAAGCATGGAGCCGTCTACCACACATCAGAGGCCACACTAGAAAAATAGTCCTTATTACGACGACATAAGAACGCTTATGTTTAGCTGTATAATGTTTATCCACACATCACAAAAAAAAACACTAGAAAAATAGATCTTACTACGACGAGATAAGAACGCTTGAGGTTAGCCGTATATATCTACACATCATAGAAAACACTAGAAAAATAGTCCTTATTACGACGAGATAAAAGCTCTTGTGGTTAGCCGTATTTAAACCGTCTGCATTTTCATAAGTGACGTCACGATGTATGCAAGCACTCTAGGACTCTTCATTATTTAACTTACAATAGCTAGACCAGTCTATGGACTCGTAAAAGGTTATGAGGTCATATATATGACGTGTTGGTTTCTATTTGACTTGTGTACTCATTCGGTATGATGGCAGTAATCTTTTGGTTGTTGGACAAAAGACTCTTGAAAGAGTCAGTACACTCAGATAATAACAGTTGCACGGGTCGAGCTTCAAGGTTAAGCAACGCTTGCCAAGGTTGGTCTGTGGATGGATGACTATTTTCACATAGCGAGTTTCCTTCGTGCCTCGGAAAGCACGTTAAGCCGTAGGTCCTGGCTGTCATTTGTAGATCTTTGGCAGTCGTTACGGATAGTCAGAAGCCAGTAAATCTGATTCCAGTCTTGGCAGCCGCTCCTCGTAAAATACTGGTATTCAGCTCAATCCGGCTTAACTGGAAGCTGACCCCAATATAGTTGGGAAAAGGCTAGGTAGATGATGAGAGACATGAGATTATTTGAAAGATTTATCACGGCTCCTTTTTTGTGATAGGAAATCATTTAATGCCTTTTCCCGCTCTGGGTGTATGCGTGTTGAACTTTTACTGACCACCTGTATCGTTCTTAAATAAATGTAATGAAAAAAAAAATATATAAAAAAGAGTAGCCTACCGGCATGGGGAACAGGGCCCAAACTTCTGAACGACCAATTTTCTAACAACATCATGTCCTGAAGTACCGTAGCACCGTACAAAAATATAGTTGTTTTATCTCACGAAAGCGGGTGAGCCATACTTGTAGTTGTGATGTGTATAGACACTCGTTCTTGTGTGCGTAACTACAGGTAGCGTTAGCAAGCTCATCGCTATTGAACAAAATAATAAAGTTGCTACTTGTTGCCCAATTTATTTAATAACATACGCAGCGTTACGAGACATCCATCGAAACCAACTTTTTCATTCAAAACTGACCTTAGCTTTGCCAATGTTATACAATTAAGGGAAGGAACGAAATAACTCCAACACAAATATTAATAATAACTTACTGGGGATGTTTCATTAACACTTGTAATGTAACCTTTTGAGACCAAATAAATAATTTATTTATTTTATTTGATGATATTAATGTTGGAATTTGTTTTAGTACGATATGAAAATTTTGTATTGTGCTCCGTACAACGTCACCCCTTTATTTTCTCTCTTTCTTCGGTTTTTCATGGGTGACATAAAATTTGAAGATGTAATTGCGACATCTCTTCCTTCTTTTATTAGTTTTTTGCACTGTTCTTTCACTTACCCCCGTCGCTGCTGCAGTGCGTTTTGTAATATTACGCAAATATGATAAATCACAATTTGGTTCTCGATGAAGTTCCGTGAATTAATATTCTTCTTTGACAAATTATAAATATTTGCAATCATTTGACGAGCCTAAAATAAACAAAACAGTTATAAAATCGTTTAACATGTTAATGTGTTATGGTGGTGGAACACAATCAAACGGACCAGATTCTTTTTCAATAGTCTATTCTCACCATTAATATAGTTTACACAGCAAAAGTAAGAGCGTGGCGTCTGTCATCTGTGAGCGAAGCGGACTGACAGGTGCAGGTGCGCGCGTCGATGCTCCTTCGATGTTTTTTGTGGTTACCTTGGTTACGCCACATAAATAATCTGCTGAACGCCCTGATTGCTCAGAAACCGAAATTCGTTTTTTTTTATATAGCAGTAAAGAAATGATCAATATCTGTGTAAAATAAAATCTCTAGTTTGTAAGTTGTTGGCTAGCTATACGCTTTGGTGTGTACTGTAAGTATAGCTAGTAATTGAAATAAATAAATACATTCATATATTACACACAACAAACATGAACATTAAGTTGCCTTATCGCACTGCGAACAACTTTCCTCCGTTTCTTCATACCTCGCATGCTGACGGTACTCGATAAATTATTTTGACGCGAACCAAGAAGCACTA
This sequence comes from Mythimna separata, assembly GCA_030763345.1. Lineage (NCBI taxonomy): Eukaryota > Metazoa > Arthropoda > Insecta > Lepidoptera > Noctuidae > Mythimna > Mythimna separata. Next base: position 3,127,212 of record CM061175.1, read on the forward strand.
CTGACTCAGCCGGCGACCCGGCCGCGACTGAGCGCTCCCGAGCTTACGCACACAAAGACAGTGTGCATGTACACTTACACACACAAATATGGGTTACCCGCTTTCGTGAGATAAAACATCTATACTAAGAGAGCTCTTGGCTATTATTATTATAGTTTGCATTCCAAGGCCATCAAGACAAACCCTACCCTGAAATGCAAAGGGTAATTAAAGAAACACACCTGAGTTTAGTCAGTAAAAGCACTCATTCTCGCTCCACCCAGAGAGTCATAAAAGGTTATGAGCTCATGTATGTCACTCGTTGGTTTCTTTTTGTGAACTCATTCGGAATAATGGCAATAATCGTAAGTTACACCCAACCATAGGACTCATGAAAGAGTCAGTGCACTCTTTACTACATGAACGAAAATAGTAGCTATATCACATTTCAAGACAGTGACGAACCTAAACATTTGGCAAGATTATACAAGGAACGGGTATATCATCTACCTAGCTTTTTCCCAACTATATTGGGGTCGGCTTCCAGTCAAGCCGAATTTAGCTGAATATCAGTATTTTACGAGGAGCGGCTGCTTACCAGACCTCCACAACCCATTAACTGGTGTTACACGGTATTTCATGGCAAGACTGGAGTCAGATTTACTGGCTTCTGGCTATCCGTAACGACTGCCAAAGATCTACAAATGACAACCGGGACCTATGGCTTAACGTGCTATCCAAGGCACGGAGAAAACTCGGTTTGTTAAGATTCCTTCACCCATCCACAGTCCAACCTTGGCAAGCGGTGCTTATTCTAAAGATCGACCCGTGCAGCTGTTATCATCTAGCCACAAGCTTCTCTCGAGGAACGGGTATATATTGTAATAAATTATACGTATGGCTAAAGAGTGGGATTTCTATCGGAGTCTGTGTTTCTTGATAACTACAGCCTAGGGGTCTTCAAGTCAAGAGTGAATAGGTCACTTCTAGGCAAACGTGGTCCTTCGTCGGCCACGTCATCGCTTACCATCAAGTGAGATAGTGGTTGACCGCTATCTCACGTGATGGTAATGCGAGCCAATAGATAATAAAAAATCCGCCTTTCCCAACGGCTTTGCCCGCTTTAAAATTTAAAATGATGGTAAAGAAAAACATTATCGAGATAAAAATTATCTTGTGTCCTACTCCAGGATATCGGTCTATTCGTGTGCCATATTTCAAAATCATGTCATGTGAAGAAAATTCATAAAATGCATGTTACTAAAAGAGTTTTAAGTATATACTTTGATGGGTGAATAAGGAAAGGGAGACTAAAGAAAAGATGGATGGATTGTGTGAGGTGGGCTATGAAAGTAAAGGGAGTCAGTGATAAGTAGGACGGGTGACAGGACAGAATGAAAAAAAACGTGATGTGCTGACACCAAGTAATATGGGATAAGAGAAAACAAAGAAGAAGTGTGCGTGCCATATCTCAAGAAAAAACACAGACCTACATACAAATATACATACAAATTTTCACGTTGTTTATTCTAATGTTAGAGGAAAATGTTTGAAAAAGTAACTAAGAAAACAGTTTACCTACAAAAAATTACATCAGTGTTGTTTTAACAAAGGAGATACGACCCTGGGGCTTAAAAACTAGGAAAATACTGAATCTTGAAAGCAATTCTATATTAAAAAAATATTTTGTTTTTTAGCAACGGGTTTTAATTACTTGAACTAGATAGGTAAGTGTAGTTTTTAAGAAAAGTAGCATTATTATCAAACTCCTTTGAAAGGAATAAACCGATTTTTGTTTGTAAGTCAGTGCAGTTACCACTGGACCACCACTCTAATTTGTAGTAGGTTTAACTGTTATGCCTCTATCATCATCATCGTTGCAGCCGAAAGACGTCCACTATTAGCCAAATTACCCCAAATATCACCTCAACGACCGGCCACGACCAGCTGCGACTCTTACCAAATAGTCGGTCCATCTTGAGGAAGGCCTTCCAATACTGTGTCTTTCGGTACGCAGTCACCACTCTAAAACTTTTCGGGCTCATTGACCATCTATTCCGCGAGCAACATGCTTTGTCTACAGTGTCCACTGGCATTCGTCTTTGGCGATTATTCGAGCAATGTCCTTCCATAAAAACAATATTTTATTTTGACCGAACAAGAAATATATAAGTTCCAATTACAGTTGTTTTTATCTTTTGAAAGCAAAGATATCAATAAATAAATACAACAGGCTTTTCATTTATTGTGATTATTATTTGAGCTCTTCACTTTTAGGTACAAGTAGATAGATGTACCTACTTACTTTTTACTTAATGGAAATATTGGTCCGATACTTTTGTGGGAGTAATGAAAAATATTATTTCTGTAATTCATGATATGAGTAGGGAAAGAAAAGCAATTTTCCAAAGGCTTTTTTGGTATTTTGTTGATCCTCTGGATAAACAGACATAGTGATATTTTGTTAGAATATTTTATTTTGATGTGTTTTTGTTTGTTGGCGTTATTGTTGTCATGTGTTGGCGAACGATCGAATTGGAACAAGTGTGTTCGGAAGTGAATTTTTCTTTTTGTTCTCTTCGAAGTCCAGACGATAAAAGGCAAATTATTTTCATCTTCTTCCTCAAATTTAATTTTATTAGTATACTGGCGAATAAAAATAGAAAGAGATTTTATTTATTGGATGGAAAAAAGAAAATTTGCATTTTTAAATGCATTGTTATGAAGACGAGGCACAAATCATCTTCGCATTATTTATTGCCTTTATAATAAAAGTGGGTCACGTCGGTTTGTACCTTTGGTAGGTTTTTTGGTGTTATATTATAGGTTTGTAAGTTTGTATGTAGGGGGTAATCTCTGGAACTACTGGTCCGATTTGAAAAATTCTTTCAGTGTTAGATAGCCCATTTATCGAGGAATGCTATAGGCTGTATACCATCACGCTACGGCCCACGGGAGCGGAGCAGTAACTAAAAATGCGGGTGAAACCACAGGGGACAGCTAGTAACAAATAAAAAAAAAACATAATTTTAGCCGAAATATATCTACTACTGGACAAAGCCTTCATCCAAGTGTCACTACAAGGGCCGGTCTTGTGCCTCTTGTGTCTATTGGATTCCCTCCGATGACCTAGGGTCATCGGTTACCTATAGGAGACCTTTCTACGCTGCGTGTTCAGGTACGCGGTCGATACTCCAGGACAAAGGAACATTCAAAGTTTGTCTGTAAGAAATTGTCGTGTCTGGTAAGACCGCCTATTTTACGTGTCGATAACACACAGTGTATAGTCGTCGGCTAGATAATGTTTCAAATAATTAAATTAAAAATGCTTTCTCTCTCCTAACTCACTTATTTTTCTGTGCCCGACAGGTTCCATAATATAGTCTTATTATAAGTTTACATGTGAAATGCAATAGACTGACCCCTGAGTTTGTTTCGGTGTTCCTGCTCAGGATAGTCAGTTAGGAAACACTGGCCTCGTCAAGTAAATTATAAATAGACGAAAAAAAAAGACGTGTCAAAGAGTTTGACTTTGACTTTTACTTACAAAATAAATAAAAGTATTGAGTTGGTTAACTTTTTATCATAAAAAGTTTCTTTTTTATTTACTTTTTATCGCACATAATGTCCTAATGCTAATACATACGTAAATGTGTTGTTATACTTTGTAGGAATAAGTACTAAGGGCTGATTTTTCAATAGACAGCTAATAATTTTCCACTAAATAATAAAAATTGTGTTTTGACATAGAAAATAATTATGTCAAACAGCCATATTTTTATTCTTCTGATAAAAGTTATTCGATTATTGAAAAATCGGTCCTTATATCCTTCACCTTTGTTCTTTTAAGTAAATAGTTTCTTTCTTTCTTTTTAATTACTGTAATTGGTTTCCAACCTTTGTAATTAAATACAATAAAAGTAAATCAGGAAATTGACGGTCTTTTATCATACGAAGCTCAAATATATCACTAGAACTACCATCCCTGCGGTCGTTAGTTAGTAAGACGTAGATAGTGGTAACCACAGATGTTTCATTAATTAATTATAAGGTATTTGATTGTGATTGGATGGCTTAAAGTTGTTCCTAAGCAAACTGAATTCATGTCTTAATAATTGCATTATTTACCTATTTGATTTCTTATAATAAAAGAAAATCGAAATAATTATACACATAAAGAAAGAAAATGGGGAATTTCTACGCTCATCTTTAAGATATTATATCTACTTAAATAAATTAAATAGAAAAATAAAAGTGTTTCAGTTTGATCGTGTACCTGAAAATAAAGTTCTAATGTTTCTGTTTTATTATTTATTTTACTTAGTTTAGGAGTCAAATGTTTCTTTTATTTGTATTGATTTAGCGTTTGTAGAACTAATGTATCTGCTCATGTTATCCTATACTGTTACTGGTTAAATGTACCGATAAAAATTATAAAAATTACTACTATCGTTTAATAAAAAAAAACTTTAAAACTTAACTTAATTTTAAATTACTTACCGCATTCACAAATTCCAATTACACACTCAACTTCACTAAACAAAACCACTGTTATTCTTAATTCAAAATTTAAGTACACACACAGTAATTGACAGAAAAAATACTAAAACACTTTTTTCAAATTTCGAAGAGAACGTACTAATTTCAAATTTCGAATAGCAAGTTCGAAATCTCAACCGACGAGTGTAACCAACAAACGCAGACGCGTCGCGTGGGGTACGTTCGGAGGTTCTCGAGCTACTGAGGGTAAACTTCAGCCTGTAGTCTGAAGGTATATTGTACCCACTTTTTCCCGCGGTTTCGGTCCCTTGGTTGATGTGTCATATGGGCCGTTGTTCTGGGACTAAAAGTAGATTGTAAATTGTAATTGATAGACAATGTAGTTTTCCATGAATGAAAAGTGTTTTCGCATCAGTATTGAGTTTACTGAAAATAAACAAAAAATTTTATCTTTTCGAAATGAAATTTCGACCACTATGAAGGTGGTGTAACGAATTAAACATGTTTTATGGGCAAACTTGGCCAGAGATCACCCTAGACAGATAGATTTGGAAGGAGAAAAGGGAGGCTTAAGCCTGGCAGTGGGACACAAAAAAGGCCACTTTTTTTTTTAATTGTAGTCGCCTGTATAACTGAAAATATTAGAGTGACTGGAATTTGCCACGCCTAAATAAACAAAATACCTAGATTTGATTAGTCATTAGGTACTGCCAGTGACTTTGTCTACGTGACATTAGAAACTTATCCAAAAGTACATATCGAATGTGAACTGGCAATCGGTCCTATCTTAATTTTTTGAAGATTTCCATTTTAATACCATTTGATTAATTATTTCATACTCCGCAGCGTTGCAAAAAATCCTATCTCAGAAACATTTTTTGGAGCCAGAATCGACTTCATTCAACTTGTACTAACTTACAACTTCTTTTGTTGATTTCAATTGTCCTGCCTCATTTTTATACTAGAAAGTCGCATATTATCCACCTTTTTTATTAATAAGATATGCATAGAAACATACAAAAAAACACGATTGTTTATTAAATATACCAGATGGTATACTAATGACGCGAACAAGTCTTTTCTTCATTCTGTAAAGTAGCCAAAATTGAGATAGGACCGATTGCCTGTTCACAGTCGATATTCCAGGATTCAAATGTAAGTATAATGTATATGTTATTACAGGACATTCCTCTCAATTCGTTCAGTCTTTTAAGCATGAAAGAGTATCAAGTATGAACTTGTTGTTGTCCTTAGGAAACGCACAATTGGAAGCATCCACTAGCTTTCGACGTTTAATACTCGTAAGTGCCCAAGTAGGCACATCTATACTAATATTATAAAGAGGTAAAATTTGTAAGTTTGTAGGTTTGTAAGTTTGTATGTAGGGGGTAATCTCTGGAACTGCTGGTCCGACTTGAAAAATTCTTTCAGTGTTAGATAGCCCATTTATCGAGGAATGCTATAGGCTATATACCATCACGCTACGACCTACGGCAGCGGAGCAGTAACGAAAAATGCGGGTGAAACCGCAGGGGACAGCTAGTGTGAAATAAAATCATTTTTGATTTGTTTTGATTTGAACACACATACACAAACTTTCACCTGTTTTAATATCAGTGTGTTTATTTTTCATCGATACTAATTTCATTTTTACTTTCTATTAGAGCAGTAAAATAATCAAACAATCTTTAGTTTTCACAAAGATTTTTGTTGGTATACTTTTATTAACGTTTGAATCCCCAACCGGTCCTATGAGACCGCGCTGTTATTGTTTTACTATTGTGTCTCGTTTCGCGGGTATACCCACCGTGTAAACCCACCTTTATAGACCGTCTTAGAACCAACAATTCGAACCCGCACTGAGCCCGCGTGGTGGGTTAAGGTGGGTTTACACGGGTCGATTTTCGCCGTGCGGCTAGTCGCATAACAAATTGAAAGAAAGAAAGAAAGAAAGAAAGAAAGAAAGAAAATTATTTATTTGGCAACAAGCATATAAACACACAGTGTTGAAACAAAACAAGGAGATATAACCTAAAGCATAAAACTTAAAAATAAACATAAATAGAATCGACAATTAATTTGACACTGCATGTCACACGGTTGCGCCAAATAGGTCCAGTTCAGCAATAATGCCAGACAACTACGTGGTAGTTACCTGACGCTGGTTTTCAACTGAACCTAGAGTGAAACGGGTGACAAAGGAATTAAAAATTAGTGGCCAATGTTAAAATGTAAGGTAAATAAAAATAAATAAATGGTAATATGAGATAAATAATAATATAAGTGATCAGTGTACAAATATAAATATATTTGGATGACCAGAAATGACTAAACATAAACCGGTTTGTTGACACCTCAACTTCAGTAAGTCTAAAGTGTAGCTATAGGCACAATAAATATGTCTACACACCGCCATCACTGCGCGCGGTGCAACGATACATTTAATTTTATCTACCTAATATGCCTCGGGCAGCTAAGCGCAACGGACGAATTGCGAACAACACAAAATAAAGTAGAAAAAAGTTACTATAAACTTCGGGTACATGGTAAAAAGTACAATTAAATAATACGTGTATTGCTTGACACTAAACTAAGTGAATTAAATTATGTTATTGATAGGGAGTGAATATAGTCTGAATTAGTGTTTGTATGTAGGCAGATGGTGAGTATGGTTTCTTCGAGTAATTGTTTACTTACTTACTATTTAAGTGCATTAAGGTATAAGTGTAAGCATATTTTTTTTTTCTTTTTTTTCCAGTTGCATGCCACAATTGCCATGCCACCAGATTGAGTGGCGACGGCGACACAGAACACATAGTACTGGATGCAAGTGGGCCAGACAAATGAGGCAAGTCATCATAAAAAAAAAAAAAAAAAAAAAACATACGATATACGGTGACGATATTATTCCCATTAAAATTACTAAAATTAAAACAATTAAAAAATAATGTGTCCTTCGTTTCCCACAGGTCTCCCAGATACGCGGGAACGTAATTGTGGTTTTGGATAAATCGCGACCTATTTGCGGCTGCGCTGGTACCTCGCGAGCATTGTCGGGCATGACTCACTACACCCCCGGGCTGCGGACTCAACGAAATGAGCAGACAACGGAGCCCAAGGGACCCTCATCACCCACAGCCGTAGCTATACACAAACAATTCATAATTTATTACGTTTTCGTTCTCGTGCAGCATGATCAAATGTTTTTGGTTTAAAATCGACTGTTAGGCAGTTCATATGAATGAGACGTTAAGAGTGACCATATCCAGTTTCCTTTGTGCATCTATCAGGTATTGCCGTAAAAATTGCTTCACCAAGCCGCATCGCTAGCCCATTTACACAGGTTACTAAAATCGCATGCGGCTTGGTCACAAAAACTCATTCATGCGGTGGGCGATCGCCTGCAACTGATCGCTTTACACGGTCGATTTTTGTCACCAGTCGTATGCGGCCGGTCGCCGTGCGGCCAAAGTCGGATACTATCCAACTTTGGGGCTTGCGGCTTTAGTCACTTACGACCTAGTCGAATTGCCATTTAGACGGTCGATTTACGCCGCGCGGCTAAAATCGTGCGGCTTTAGTAACCCGTGTAAACGTGTAGACTCAGGCTTCCTCTGGCCTGAGTCCCAGCAGTGGGAAAATTACAAGGTTGATGCTATGCTATTATATGCTAGACTTGTAGAGCTACATTAGATCAACACCACGTAACCCCACGCGACGTGGTTATACGTACAATTCAAACATCGCCCACTATACTAAATTTGTTATAGGATGGTTTCGGTGACAGCTATCAGATTCATACAATGTAGCTATCTATCCTTTTCTCTCATCTTAAAGATGCACATTTTCTTCCTGCTGCCACCCAACTCATGCTATGTAAAAAATACTATAGTGCGTCGATCTAATGTAGTTCCCGCTTTACTCACTTAGAGCCACGCAAATCACGTCGACTTCCATTCGTTCCCTCCCAGGCTCCCAAACCAAACCACCGTGTACTCCCATTTTAATAAGTTGTTGCGTACATACGCAAACAGCGTCGCTTTTGAAACTATAATTGTTTATTTATTTACTGAGATTTGTACACGACTGTATGCTAAGTAAATTGTATTTGTGTTTCATAAAGCCAGTGTATACTGTTGTTACTATTTCTGATGAACTTCGTAATGTTGTTTTAGGTGTTTTGGGGCTAAGTAAATGGTTGTGAATCTTTTCTAAGCAATATAATTATTATGTCTTTATTTCATAAGAGTTTTAGGCAGACGTTTAAGTTCATCATAAACTTAGTATAATATCAATTTTATTTAGACATACTTTTTACATTTCTCAAAAAAGGAAATAGTGTCCCACCGGTATCAAGAAGAGGGTCAAAAAAAACCGGCCAAGAGCTCGGGCACTGAGCGTGGCCCGACACCCACGCTCAGTGTAGGGTTCCGTAGTTTCCCGTCCGTCACATTACGTGTCCCCAACTTTTCAAAAACTGTTCGCCCCATCAAGTTCAAAATAATTTTCCTACAAAGTCTTTATAAAGATCTACTTTCCAGATTTTTTTCATGTTTTCTAAACTTATGGTTCAAAAGTTAGAGGGGACACACACGCATTGTTTTTTACTTTTGGAGTGATTATTTCCGAAATTATTGATATTATCAAAAAATTATTGATCCTGAATCAATCGAGGACTTCGTGCTTGACAATAGCACTTACGACTACTATACCAACAATGTAGCTAAATTATAACCCAAATATTAATTTCACTTTATAAGATAGCTACTGTTACACTGCCTAGAACTTAAATCACAAATGTCACCCTACAAGATTTCTTAATTAAATTAGCATAATTAAAAACACTACACTACAGAAAGAGGTTTCTGAGCTTCAACGGAGTCGAATGAAGACAGTCTACTGGAAAATAAATCCTTAAAATTATAGGTATATTCGTATTATCGACACCAAGTTCCTGGCCCAACGATTTTCTATCGTTCACATTTCGGGGATTGTGCAACTCCTGTGCACCCTGCACAGGAGTTGCACAATCGAATCCCGTAAAGTCCGTTCCAGACCTCTAGACCTGTAAACATTTTACCCATACGCACAAAACGTTTTGGTAATACATTAAATTTATTGTGCGTACAGCTAGGGAGTGAGATTCTTTGCCGGAGTCTGTGTTTTCTGATAGATACAAATTAAGGGTCTTTAATACAAGAGTGAATAGGTTACTTCTAGCCAAGAGTGCTCCAACGCCAGCCACATCAGGTGAGGTAGTAGTCAAACGCGAGCCTATCTATATTAAAAACAGGAAAAAGAAAGTTAATATTAGGTACGTTTATGTTTTAAATAATTAAGTCCGCTTTGTCATAGTCTGGTTTAAAATATTCAAAGCGTTCATTCTTCCCATTTCTGAGGTTTATTTTTGGTGGTTTACTAGAACTCTGTTCGCGGAAGTTCTTCAAGGAAACAATGTAGCTTTCTCTGAAGTCTAGTTTTGTTACCTACAATGTGATTCAAATAAAGCTGTGTACAGACTGCTCTTACGTGAAGAGCTCGTGGCTAGATAATAATAGCCATACAGGTCGATCTTCGTGGTTAAGCAACGATTGCCAAGGTTGGTCTGTGGATGGGTGACCATCTTAACATAACGACTTTCCTCTGTGCCTCGTATAGCACATTAAGCCGTAGGTCCCGGCTGTCATTTGTAGATTTTTGGTAGTCGTTACGGATAATCAGAAGCTAGTAAATCTGACTCGTCTTGCCATGAAGTACCGTGTTACCCCAGTTAATGGGTTGTGGAGGTCTGGTAGGCAGCCGCTCCTCGTAAAATACTGGTATTCAGCTAAATCCGGCTTGACTGGAAGCCGACCCCAATATACATACATAGTTGGGAAAAGGCTAGGTAGGTAGATGACCTTTTTTCCTCACCCTACTGGACTGATTCGATTTGACAGCGTTGACGTCACAATATGGCTCCAAGTTGATCCTTCTTCTACTTCTCAGTCGTACACTCCTGGCGGAGTGGTCGTGGTCATGGATCGTCTGGCAGGTTGTTTATAGCTTTTGCGAGACTTGTCCATTTTTCTCTATTCATGGCACTTCTACATAAGTTCATTAATTGAGAAAACACCTCGAATATGTTTTAATGAGTTCTGTTCATCTGGTAGGTGATCGGCCACGAGAACGTTGGCCCTATTCCTATTTGAACATTGTACATCAAAGCTCAGACTCATTCGTAGGTTTATTTACATTTATTTATGTTGAACGCTCATAAACACGTCGATGGCTTTAACTTTATTTATGATCCATAAAAAGAGTTAAAGGCATCAAGTTTTCTTTACATAGAAAGAAAATGAAGGCTGCTATGTCGTTGACCTTACAGACAGTTTGTTAGTGTAAATAGGCTGCCGTCATGAATTTTTACCAATAATATGTTTATTTTTAAATAATAATTATATATTAGCTAGTTCTGCAATCCCACCTGAAGATAAGCAGTGATGTAATCCTTGATGGTGAGGCGCCCTAGTTTATTAATAAAACGCTTAGTCCAGACCAAAGAGGTTTCAACAACGTAAGGGTGGATACTCGCCGTACGTCGGGTTGTCCGATAGTAGAAAAGTAATGGCGAAATTAAATTATGCATTCTGAGCAAGAAGTCTCTGGCGCATGCAGTTTATACCGTTAGGCAAAAGTAAGCTAAGATACCCTGAGGAAGACAAACAGCGCAGCGCCAGGCCACAGAGATGCGGACAACGGGATGGATGAACTAGTGTTCAGTTCGTAGGATGGAATGACTGCTGTCAGGTTTTTGGAGGCAGGAGACAGGGGTGAACATTTGTGGCTAGAAGGAGACAGGAGAAGCCATTAGATGATAACCTACCTTAAAAAAGACCAAAATAATTTTAAAAAGAAAAGAGAGGCCTGTTCAGGTGTTCAGGCGTAGGATAATTATTTTAAAAATAAGTCACATGACAGCAACGTTATTGACATAACTCTATCCACTTATAACACTTCAATCAACAGATTTATTGATTCAATCAACAGATTTACCAAATATAACAAAAAGTTGTTTGATTCGATCAACAGAATAATTGATTGATTGAACTTTTTATTGGTTTACAATTTCATAGCTGAATACGGATTTATGAATTCGTTTGAGCAGATCCGATGATTTAACCGGCGTTACTGTTCTGTATAAACTATAGGTTTGTACAAAAATTTCAATTCAGAAATTCGAATAAAAAATGAAATCGAATGCACCCACAGGAATTGTAAAATATTTCCTAACAATATCTGTACAATATCCATATTTGTGTATTTCATGTTTGTATACCCACGATGCAGTAGTACAAGGTTTTATTAATACCAAAAAACCGGGCAAGTGCGAGTCGGACTCGCGCACTCAGGGTTCCGTACCAACTTACCTATGAAAACAGTTCAATTCTCGAATCGGGTCTTGAAGATTTAAAAAAAAAAATCATATTACGTAACTACAAGTTTTTAGTTTTCAGACTTTTCCCTATATTTGTGCTGTAATACCTTGCTTTGTGCCAAATTTCAAGATTCTAGGTCTACGGGAAGTACCCTATGAATTTTGATTCCTTTGACAGAGGTACTAAAAATATACAATAATACTAGCTGTTCTGACAGACGTTCTATTACCTGAAAGCTGGCTAAGTGTAGGAAGAAAAATTTAGAACCGGATGATCCCGAGAGCGGGAGATGTTATTCTGATGATTTTCCTCTAAAAAAAGCTCCTTTTACCGGGTTCAAATTAATTGTATTTTAAAAATCCAAGGACTCAAAATTATATCCAAATGGGTCAAGTCGTCGCCCCTAAACGAGTTGATTTATTTTATTAAGAATCACACGTACAAAAAAAAATATTATTATAAGGAAAATTCTTTTTTGTTAAATGTAAAAGCGCTAATCACTTAAACTACCAGTTGGATTAGTAATAATAATCTTTCTGTATGCCAGATTCATAGCACCACACTATGACCCACGGAAGCGACGCATTAACCAAAAATGCGGCTGAAACCACAATGAAAGCAACAGTAAGTAACTAAAAAAAAACTGTCAAGCACAAAGCTCGTTTCAATACGAACAAATATTTCTCGAGTGAAACGTACAAACGTATTGTATTTTCAGCGGGTTGAGTTATTCACCCCTCAGTGTTTTCTTTCTTTTTGAAAAAAGCTCTCTGTGTGTATCTATCCGTATTTTTTCAGAGCAACGATGCGTACGATTTAGAGTTTAATGGCCCTGGACAATTTTATTCAGTGTTTATACTGAAAAAGGTATTTGTTTTAAACTGGCTCCTGCTAACGGTTTCACCTGCATGATAGTAGTACCATATTAATATTATAAAGTGAAAAGTTTGCGAGTTCATATGTTTGTTACTTCTTCACGCTTGAAACCCTGAATGGATTTCAATGAAACTTGGCATACAGATACTGTTGCGCGAATGAAGCTGCTGACAGCAGCTAGTTTTCTATAACCCAGTTGTAGCTATAGATGAGCCTGTTCCAAAAGTTTTTTTTATTTTAATCTTTTATTGAGTTAATTTGGGGTTTTTATCCCAATGGATACGTCAACCCCATCATGCCGTACACTTACTACTAAATAACAATATTTCAAGCTTACATTTACAATAAATAGAAGGAAAATCCTAATTAATAAGATACACCAGCTCACTAAATCTTTTCGCTTCGGTTGTGATAAAATTGACTGAATTAAACCAAGTAGGTTTAATTAGCGATATATTTAAATTAAACTCATTGATGAGAATTCCAAAAGATGGAATAGTTATTAAGTAAGAAGAAAGAACCACATTCATCAGCAACATCAATATGCTCGTAATATTAGAACATACTAGAAAGTACAATTACATTATTAGGAAAATGGCGTACCTACTAACCAACAATGTAGAGACAGGGCAAAGTAAAGCTGTTTTGAAAGAGAAAACCACCTTATGTTTCAATCAATCAATTTCAATTTCGATTCCCGCACGGAACAAACATTTTTATGAAATACAAATAGTTGTTCCCCTGTAGGTGTCTTGTGTGTGTGAGTTTACATGACATGTTTATATTTGCATCCGCGATACAGGAGTTGTTTAGAGATGTTATAAAAATTCGTTTCCGATTTCAAAAGGTCGGAACTTCCGATTGATTTTACACTTTTGATTCAGATTTCGGTTAAAGCGGAATTTAGGTATACTCGTATCAGAAGTGCAAATAAGGTTATATTTGTGGCGCGGGATATTTCTCTGTCCCCGTGCCTTCTATCGATTACTTTTTCCATCTTAGAAAAACCCTAGGAGCCCAGTGGGGCCGAAGCCATTGGGGTCATGAGTAGTCCGTAAGGAGACCCCGGGGTTCTGGGATGCAAGGCAAAGAAGGAACAAAGGAGTAAATATTAGTCAGTAAAAGTCTGACACGCCCTTTTCCTCCACCTTAGAGCAGAAAGAAGTCTCTTCCGAGCCGAAAGCTATTATTAAGATATTTAAATTATTGTAATGAAAGAAAAGAGCTTACACACACAGCGATTTTAATATTAACAATTCAATCTACTTCAAAGAAGCGTTCTATTTCTTGAACACTCAGAAAGTACGTTACCTACAGTACAAGTATGCGATCCCCTTCTAAGCCTAAGAGCTTTTACTGCTTGTGAGCCTAGATTACTTTTATAGTCCTCCGATACGAACACGGCAGCTAACCGTGTTACTCGAGATAGTAGAGGATCACCTATTTATGTGAAATAAAACTTTATTCGCGAATTTGAATAGGAATTGTTGTTGAAGTCTTGATGTCATGTGAGTAGTAATTTTATTGGATACTAGCTTCTGTATGAATTCGCCATTGTTCTATCGGCTTTATATTATTAGTATCATTTTGTGAAAATATAATATAATGTGTGTTTTTAATACGTTTCATATTAGATAGACTTTGAAAAAACATTTATTTGAAAAATTGAAGAAAGATTTAATAATCATTGGTAATTACTGTAATTTAATTCATGAATCCCCGACCGGCCCTATGAGACCGCGCTGTTATTGTTTTACTATTGTGTCTCGTTTTGCGGGTATGTGATAGGTTAATAAGTCTGAAAGCCCAAATTTAGTTGTATACTTAGATTTGTAAGGTAATATCAGATAAAAAATCGTTTGACCATACAAAACAGAAGAAAAATGCATGGTGCACTGGTTAAAAGTAGTGTGGGACAAGAGCAGGAGGTAAAAACAAAAAACCATATTGCTAAAAAAGTTGTATTCAATAAATTCGTAACAAATAAGTTATCAATAGTTATATAAACAACATTATCAAATAATTTATAAACTATCAAAATGCTAAGGCGACTTCAAATAATTAATTATGAATTAATTATTCTCAAACAAATCAGCTGTACACACAAGAAATTATTGCTAACTAAACTAAGGTATAATTATTATCTTATGTATTCTAATTATTTGGTGTGTTCTCGTAACAATATAAAAAGTGATTTATTTTTATTATAATTAATGTACAAATTATTACTATAATTTATTAGAATAATATTAACAATATAAAAAACCGTGTTCGTTGTTTCTTTTTTTGGTAACAAATATTTGTAAAAATATTTGTTTAGGCTTTCAGTTAAGTAGGACGCATACATTTTCATAATTAATAAAATGGCTACGCTAAAAAAGTGGCACAGTATTTTCGCAAATAAAATATTCATTTGCTTCTAATTTATGAGTCTAACAGGGGCACATGCCAAGTTATATTTGCCCGTTTATAAAATACATTCTTTTAAATTATGTGTTGTTGAAATAGTGACATTTTTCAGAGTACAAATATACATAGTAAAATAAAATTATACTTCTTACAGAGGCAAAAATAGGTCGTACATACATTTCATTTGTAGAATAGAGTATAAAATATATAAAAATGTCGATCTTTTCAAACGCGTGCAAAACCTCACTATTACTTGTGGTTAACCAGTCAAGATTGTACATCCTAACTAGTTTAATGTCGAAAACACTCTGAAACTATTAAGTAATAGTGTAATTTTGATCGTGTTCGGATATGAAATTTCACGTTAGTCTGTAAGAAGTATTATTTATAGTATCTTTTATAACGAAAAAGTGTTGTTTAAAGTACAGAACAGCCAACCACACATTAGTAAAAATTTTATATGTTTTTTTTTTTGTTCAAGAAGTATAATTAGTTACTAAAGTGTGGTTGATAAAATGTACAAATAAAAAATCATATAATAATCGGCATAATAGACATAGCTGCGTTTAAGCCTGATTTCTCTACAACTTAGTACATTACTCCTACGAGTATATAAATTAACAGCTACAACATTTTACAAATTTCCAGAATAAAATGATTTCTTAAAATAAATTATCTTAGTGGCATTATTAATTCCATATACCAATTAAATTAACAAAAATGATAGATAAAATCACATAGAATTTATTTCATACATTTAATTGGTGTTTTCTGTAAAATCATAATAGGTAGCTGCGTTTTCAGTAATATTACACAAAACGTGTAACAATTTTTTTGATTATTTTCTATCATTACTTACAGTTTTAAGGCATAACTTGGCTTATTTTTTTTTCACAATTTGTACATTAAAAGGCACTAATCTAACATTTCCTACTTCACAAGCTTGCTCAACTAGATGAAATGTGAACAGGAATTACTTATACTTTTAAAAGTAATAAAACTCATAAAATTTCAAATATCCGATCATAAGAAACTCGTTTGCTCCTTTGAAATATACTAAAGAGTTTCTGCATCTGGTATGACGAAATTTTACTGTATTATCGAAGCTCTATTAAAAATCTTTTTCATAAGATTTGTTCCTGTATACCAGTTTTCCATCTACATTGCATAAGTCATTCTAACAATCAAATCAGTCGTGATCATCAGCCTTTAATCCACCTTCCTCGTCTTTTTGATCTCCAAGAACTTCAGGATGTTAAGGCACCAGAACATGGCTGAAGCCACGAAGAAGGTTTGTAGTGCCGTGGCGAATGCTGGGCTGGTGAAGGTGACGCTTCTGGTGAGGAAGGCGAGAGCAGAGCACCTGATGACTTCCAAGAGAGGTGCGTGCTTGGAGTTGTCGAAGGCCATTCCGATGATGGTGAGTGATGCAATGACGTAGAGAACGCAGATCAACACTGAGATTGGTGTCATACCCTGGAACAAAAGAAATAATAATGTTAAGTGGAGGTAATTAAATCGATTTGTAAAAGAAAATAATATTTTTTAAATCAGAAAATGTACGAGATAATACATAGATACACTAAATAAAGTAATCGATGTTGTAACGTACCTATAAGAGAAAACAAATTAAAAAAAAAGCCAAAATAAATGCACATTTTCTAAATCCTAATTTTTTTAGCTGTGAAATCGTCCAATGACTTCTTCTGCTCTATGATAGAGCGTAGAAGATAATTACTGACTATAATCTACTCATATGTTCCTTTTTGCATTTGCTTTCCAAGACTTTTTCCTATCTGAAGCTAACCCATGCCTCCAGTAGGAACACTACCTAATTTTTTAATTTTTATGATGAAAACATCATTTTATCAAAAATTCGATTGTTTTAACAGTTCCCCACTATCTACAAAGACGTTACAGCTTTAGACGCCGACAGAACTAATTAACTGGAAATCTTAACTGTAAGCAATTCACAACGTGATGTCTTAGTACTAGCGTGTCAGATGCAAAGATCGGAATTGTTCATAAGCAATTACTGTTTAAGTGTTTCTGTATCTGTATCTAACCGCCATTCTCATCTCTGTTTCAACCTTAATACCTTCAGATTTGGCTTAATGCTTCGCAAGATAAGATACTGAGCTTCAAAGCAATTTGAATAGGAATTCACTGACTAGATAATCTCATCTAAAATTTTACGACGTATGACATTGTAGATTTTGCCAGCGGCTTCTCCCGTTTGAAAGTAGGTTTCTTCATACAAACTTTAGAACTCACAATACAAAAGGATGTAGAAAATCCTCTCTTAAGGCTAAGTTCACATGGCCGCGCGGTACCACGAAATACGAACCGCGCGGTACAAGACACAAAGTAAACCATGATTATCGTTTACATAGCCGCGCGGTACCACGCGCAAATCTTGACACTGGCGCTCGTCATGCGCTCGTCGAACACTCACACCGCGCGGTGCCGCGCGCTCATGTGTTCCAGGCCTAATGGTCGCCTACATCGTAAAAGGAAACCTTGTGCAAAATTTCTCACTCCTAGTCTCAGTCTCTACTTATAGTTTTTGGCTGTTTGTTGATATGTAAGTCAGTCAGTTTCTCTTTTTATATAATTTTAAAGAAGATAAGGGCATATAAAGTAAAATTATCAGTTTTGAAACTTGGCTGTTGGAGATCATTTCATTTTATTGCTACAAAGGTTTCGGCTGCTCTACTATATCAAAACGAATGGCTACTTGAGGAATTATAATGAGGTCCGAATTTTAATGTTTCTCAATTTTGCCGTGATCATAAACATTTACAATATTATGTCTGCTCTTAGATTGGATAAGTCTTCTGCTCCATATTTTAGCAAAATTATTTTTGATGATATTGAAAAACTTAAGACACAGCTGTTGAATGATAAATTTATTTGTAGAAGCTTTCAAAAAACTTGAAAACAACTCTTTCACTCAGTTGATGAGTTGTTGAAATCGCCTACGATCACAAAGTAATTGTAAATTCAACGCCGTAGGATGCTTTGAATTGTGATTTCAAAAACTTTTGACTTGAAGAAAATTTAAAGTGTAAACGACCATTGAATATTTATCAAGCTTTAGACTAAGTGACATTAATAATAACTAGCTGCTGCTAGCGGTTTCACCCGCGTGATAGTAGAAAATTATCACAAGGAAACATATTTCTGGGATAAAAAGTAGTTTATGTTTTATGGTCCTGGTCTGCCCGTGTACCAAGTTTCATTGAAATCGATCCGGTAGTTTTTGCGTGAAAGAGTAACAAACATACATTTTGTTAACATACAAATTTTCACGGTTAAAATATTAGTAGGATCAAAAAAAATTAATTTGTTGCAATGTAATGGAAAACAGTGACTCTATTCTGTATCAAAAACTAAACTGGAATTAGTTTAGTTTTTGATACAGAATACAGTCACTGTTTTAAAACTTGACACTCGCCTAATGCAGAAACCGTGCCAAGCCAAGAGTGGCACTTTTTGGAGAGCATTAGGTTAATACTACTTTATTATTTCTAACGGAAACTCATTTATAATCTTATACTAATATTTTAAAGACAAAAGATTTTAATTATTGTGTATTCGTTTGTAATGAATAAACATTGAGTAAAATAAGTTATATATTTTCTATTGTCAGCGAAGCTGTTAGCAGAAGATAGTGGAATGATAAAATTTTATATCGCTTATTTCAGAATCTAAGAACTTTGCAAAGTGTATGTTTGAATTAGATAACAATTCGTAACTAAACAAGAATTTACGAAACACCAGAAATATTGAATTTCAGTAACTGTTTTCGTTTACATGAAAACTATAGGAGGTTGAATATTTCCATATTATATTTATCGCATGTTTTTAACCAGATTTAGTATATTTTATAATCTTCTATCTGTTAGAATTGTGTTTCTTAGTTATGTTTTACAATAAACACAATGACATACTAAATGAGGGTTTAATTTTAAAATTCTATTCAAACATTCACAATTGATGAGTTCTCTCTCCTCCAAGCTTATTTTGCTACGGTAACTAAAATTCTCCTTTAAATCTGAATCTTTAGTTAATTCAGCACCTTTTAATAAATAATCCTGAGATTACGAATAAAATCACGCTGTAAGGTAAGTTGATTTATTTTATTAAATATCTCTCCCTGTTCAGTACCTCCCGAACCTTAGGTAATCTTCTTAGTGTGCATTGAAGTAAAATAAGTAGTAAGTAATTAGCAGGATGAAGAGATCACGGTTGGTGTCATACGGATCTTTATAGAATTAATTAGGTATGAACAAGATGTTAATGGTTTGACATGAGAGCCAATGGCCTTACTGGGAAGGATGTTTTCGACCGGGCAAAGTGGAGAAGACTTAGTCGGAAGGCGGACCCTGGCAATGGCCGGGATTAACGCCAGGCAGAAGAAGAAGAAGATGTTAATGGTTTGGAAATCTTCGTTTATGTTTATTGTAACAGAGCAGTATTACACAAGTTTGTAATATGGTTGTTACATACGAACCCTTTTTAAATGAAAGAATTTATGCGAAAATTTTCGTTTTTTGCAGGAATAGGCTAATCTTTTCTATGAAAATCATTAGCCGAATTTACTGTTCTAGTTGCCAAGTCGGACAGTTACATGACATGTAGCTATTTAACATTTTTTAAACACCGCTTTTATTACTTTAGCATTTTCCTGAAAAGAGGTTTGGTTTAAAATAATCCATAAACTTTAACACCGTTCCTCTAATCCTCGCTTATCACAGGAGTTTTCTCACGAAAAGTGACGTCAACTGGAAAAAAGTTCGGACTTTGTTGTTTTAATACGGAAATGGAGTTGCCTTGCCTTCAACAATTAGGATTTACGTTAATATGATATGAAAGTGTTTTGATTTATAGTATGAGTAACGGCGAAAACTTTGCGAGCCTTAAATATTATGCTTTTTTTTTTCAATTTCTTTTGGTAGGTACCTAGAGCTTATTGGTGTTGCTTAGATATTCGGAACAGAGTTTAAAGTGTCGCAGACTTGCGTTGAAAAGGGAGGATCCTCCGACTAGACCGGTGTTAAGTCTGATCTGTGCAAGTGCTGGATTAATAATTTTGGGCTGCAGATGCTGATGTCATTAAAATTTTGCAGATTCCACGTGTGCTGTTTTTTTTATTATCACTCGTGTTTGACCACTATCTCACCTGATGGTATGCGATGATGTGACTTCAACCGCTCTGGGTGAAGCGGAAGACTTAAAGAGGGTGTGTAGGGGAAATCGTCTCATTATTATGGCAGTCAGTTATGTTTCGAATATCAGCAAGTCAACATGAATATACACGAAAATATACACGTTTCTTTATAAATATAACACGTTACATGTGTCGTCCATACTAATATTTGTTTACGACTGCGCTCCGATTTCACGATGTTATGACAAAGATTCAGTGTGGGAGTATAAATCGAAACATATTAAAAAAAGTCACAGAAGGGCAACTTTAAATTCAATTATTTTTATTTCAAACACACATGGGCACTTATAAAGTCAGAAACTAGTCATCATCTGCCTAGCCTTTTCCCAACTATATTGGGGTCGGCTTCCAGTCAAGCCGGATTTAGCTGAATACCAGTATTTTACGAGGAGCGGCTGCCTACCAGACCTCCACAACCCATTAACTGGGGTAACACGGTACTTCATGGCAAGACTGGAGTCAGATTTACTGGCTTCTGACTATCCGTAACGACTGCCAAAGATCTCCAAATGACAGCCGGGACCAACGGCTTAACGTGCTTTCCGAGGCACGGAGGAAACTCGTTATGTTAAGATGGTCACCCATCCACAGACCAACCTAGGCAAGCGTTGCTTAACCTTGAAGATCGACCTGTGCGGCAGTTATTATCTAGCCACGAGCTCCTCATCAAAGTCAGAAACTAGTGAACGGTTCTAATTGGTCTTTTCCCAATGGAGAAGAACCGGCCAGAAACTATCTAATAATTAATGGCTTTTTCCAGTTTTTCATTCAGCTTCCCGTCTAACTGCTACCGATTCGTATTTAGCACAAATTCACTGAAATGTCTGACTCCCACAACCCAAACACTGGAATACGATACCTCTTGAAAAGACTGCTATTAAACATTCTGGCTTCTGACTGCCCGTTAAAACTGACGAAGATCTTCAAATGACAGGATGGAGAAGAAATAGTAGTCCATGGTCCGACTGTTATTATTCAACAACTAGTAACTCCAGAAGGTCAGTTCTATAAGACTAGTAAAAATAGACGCACTTATAGGTACACGTGTTTTTACTGAGGTGTCAAAAAACACAGAGTGCCGACTGTGAGTTTGGGTTACTGACGGTTTATTATATTTGACGCTCGAATTGGACCAATCCAAGCTCTTAACCAATCAGAGAGCTAGACACGGTAAACGTTTTGATTGCATTAACGTAAAAACAACTCTAGCACTAGACATCGTTTTTGTTTGACATTGCAATTTATGTGTGCGCGTATTCACTGTTCTTGAAATATGTCTATGTGCGCGTGCCCTTTAGTTCGTTGTATTTACTTGATCTTCTGTATCTACATTATTTCGTGGTTGCAACGTGATATTCATTAATTAGTGCCTAGAGGTGGGCTTATTAATCTGCTATGTAGCTCCTCCAGGGCGCTGATTGGATTAGATAAACTGGCAGGTTACGTGGCTGCGTTAAGGTTTTACTAATTTTGGACGTAATCAACAGACATAAATCATCGTTAGTGGTTGCTAAAGCGCCGTGATGTGTACGAAAATACGCCTCTTGTTAAGGGTATGTAAGCATAAATGATTACTTATTACAAATTAGGTGGTGTTAAAATAAGGTTCGAACTCTGCTTTGAAATGAAAACACTTACGGTGTAACTCACGAACAATAATTAAATTAACTTTAATCTTTTAATGAAGGATTAGGGTTCATTAGTAATTGACCGCTTCAAGTATCCATAGACCGAAGCGTTGTCAGAGCGTCCGTGTACATATAAATAATGTTAAAATTGTATTTAAAAATTATCAATCTAGGCTCATCAAAACTGTAATTTATATTATTTTAAATTACATTCCTTTTGATTAATGATATTTTTTTAACAAAAAAGTTTTATTGAATTAAAATATAAGCTATGGTGCTTTTTTTCGATGTCACCGATGAAGAGTCATTGACATTCTAAGGTTACGTATCTACTCCTAATAAAACATGTTTTAACGATATTAATTTGTAAAAATCTATACAGCGTAAAAAAAAAACTTGAACGGAGTATTTTGTAAAGGGATCGGAATAATCACGTAAATATCGTCTTGGTCCCATATTTCTATATCTTCGGGCATACTCCACAAAAATCGGACATTTTGCCTGGGAAAACTCGCGGCTTCACTGTTCTATGTTGTGAAACTGTCAATGTGACAATTTTTTAATGAACCGTTTAGTAGTTCAGTGAAGGTTTGACAATGCTTAACTTTAATGGACATTAGAGACGCTAATGAATCATTAGCTGGACTATGCGTTCGGCCGTTAAACACTAACGGTCATACTCTGAGTCCAGCTAATGGTTGATTAGCGTCCCTAATGTCCATTAAAGTTAAGTATTGTCAAACCTTCACTGAAAAACTGTGTTAATCTGTCAATGTGACAATTTCTTAACAGATCGTTTAGAAGTTAAGTGATGATTAACGTTAATTAATGTCCCTGAGTGTGGCCGTAAAATTCTCACATATTATAAAACAAAATCCCCCTACCTCGTCCAGTACTCAAAAAGTACTGAATGTCTTTTTATACGGTTACCGTCAATTTACAAAGCGATCCATGAAAAAGATGTAAATTTATAAAACATACAATAACAGCAATAGAAGAAAATTTACGATTTATAACACTCGTGTAAAGTTTGTCTATGTAGAATGTCCTTACAGAACACTACACTTAGCTTTTTCACTCCAACTGCGAGATAATGACGTCTTGACTTAGAATTGAAAAAAATGAGAAAATATTTTTCTAACATTTCTAGAACCAGTTGAGTTTATTGCGGGCTATTAGGGACTGCTACTACTTATTGGGACTCATTAAACGCAAAGTGGTATCACGGTAGACTAAAACGAAGGTGGAGAAATGAGCTTAATAACATAACTACTACCGAAGGGACTGGACTGCTGTGACGTAGGATAGACGTGTGTGAAGAAGAGGGAGAGAAGCTTTCGCCCAGCAGTTCGATATAATAAGCTGGCTACTATGCTAGTACTCCTACTAATAGAAATTTGTATTAGAATGTTAAAATTGCCAAATCTGTAGTGGCAAATACTCATTTATCATTATCGTCCACAGCCTGACTTAGCATACTGTTGATCTTATGCTTTTTCTTCGTTTTTGTGCCATTCTCATGCAGGTTTTACCTGCAATAGCCACCAATATTGACCGTCCATCTCAAGTTCTGTTCAACGTATAACATTCTTTCTTCCAATTTCTATTCCGGTTTCTGTTCCCAGTTCTTCCAGTTTCATCTTAGACGCCACTAAGTAACTACCTTACATTTTGGCTACCGCGATATTTCCATTGTCATTTTTTATTTCAAAATGTATGTCCTGCTAAAGTCCATTTGACTTCTATCGTTTTCTAATATAGAAAACCTTCGTACATATGTCTTCGAATCTCAACGTTTTGAAACTCGGACTAAGAAACTTATCAAGCGTAGAACGCTCTATAGTTTTCTGTACATCTCTTAGTTTGTACTTTTACCGAAGTAAAGCGTAGTGGAATGAAGAAGTTTCTTTAGAAACTTAGCGCTACGAAATAGTCGCACGTAGGTAAGTGCTCTTAGAAAAGCCAGGTTCTTAAGAAGAACTTGATAAGTAATACTGAAAGTTGTGTCTACGTAAACAAGATTAGATTTTATTATTGTGATTGTGTGAGAATTGAGGAGGAATACCATCATGAACAGGGTAATAAATGGATAATAATACCTAAATAATAATAAGGTAATCCTATTCCACAACTTTCACACAACGCCATTGATTCCCAAACTAAGCAGAGCTTGTGCTATGTGTACTATACAACTGATAAACGTACTTACATATTTCTAAATACATACATTATTACAGATAATTTACACCCAGACAGAACAAAATGATCGTACTCATCACACAAACATTTGACCTGGGTAGGACTCAAACTCATGACCTAAGCCATACCAGTCAGAACCACTAGCTACTAGACCAACAGGTCAACCAAATAACAACAGCAAAAACTCACCATATGTCTAGAAGTCAACTCGAAGAATCCATACAGCACGATAGTGTAATGTGCCACGAGGTAGAAGTTGCACCAGGCCGGTAACTGCACGTCGTATTTATCTCTGTTATCAACCTGTAAACAAAAGAACGTTTAAGCATTAAAGTAACTTCTAGATCATATCATTCTTTCAACCCTCCAGCACGAGTATGGTCAATCTGCACATAGTCCGTCTAATGAAAGCGCGACCTGAGAAAAAGAGGTTAAATCCAAAAAAAATGTATGTGGCATTACTAACTAGTAGGAGAATTATGTCTTGACACTTCACCATTTTTTTATTTCCTACAAGTGCGGCTGAACAATGTTGCCAATTAAATTAAAAAAAAAAACTCCAGGTCGCGCTTTCATTAGACGCACTCTAGCTCATTCATAACTATATTGAAGTACGTCACAACTCAGTAACTGGGTTACTTCAAACCGATTGACAAGACTTGCAACCGGCGAGCCCAACTCATTGTTGAGTTAAGCTCGCCTTTGTACATGAACTGTCTGTATCATCGTATTCTATGTTATATTTGTCAAACAATAATTAAGACCTTGCAATCGTTTTCTGGTTTGATTTGTAAGAATAGCTAAGCCCTAAGGTTGACTGGTAGAGAATGCCTTGATGCATTAAGTCCGCCTATGTACCACCATTGTACATAAAGTTTAAATAAATAAATAAATAGCTAATGCCAATTGGAGGCTAAGCACGCCTTTATTCATCAGTTATCCTGTTCGTTTGTTAATAACTTTAGAAAGAGACTGCAGTGACAGAAAGTTTAAAAAGACTTATTTTTTTTTAAACTGATACCTACTGATATATTAGATAGATCCTTGTATTATAAAAGCGAAACTGACTACCAAGCGTCAGATTTAATATAAAAGAAAAAAGAACAGAATTTTATAATTCTTAAACGTTATTTTGTGGTACTTCTAAAATTGAAACTAATCGCTCGAATATTTTAAAGACGAAACGAGTAGACCAAGTCCTGGAATAGTTCATAGCTCATTTATCTTGGAAATAGTTATGTTCTTCTACACTAATATTATAAAGAGGAAAACTTTGTTTGGTTGTTATGAATAGACTTAAAAACTACTGGACCGTTTTTTAAAATTCTTTCACCATTCGAAAGCTACATTATCCACGAGTAACACATAGGCTAAATTTTATTTTGAAAAAAATAAGGTTTCGTAAGATTTTTGGGTTTGGGTTACATATTAATTTATATGGCAGAACTACGATTGCCGCGTCAGCTAGTTTTAAATAATTTCCTACCATCACACGGATGAAACCACTGGCAGTAGGTAGTACAGAAGACATGTGTAACATTAGATCGGTGACCTTGCCATGTTTAGAGCTATAGAAATAGATCAAGGGCTTCATTCAAGTTGAAATTGGTTGGGTATGACGTAATACCTAATATGCCGAGAGAAATAGCGGTGAGACGTCTAAATTTAGTCCTTAAGATCCTTTTGGCTGACCTTGCTTCTAAATGTAAAATAATAATATTGATGCTGTGAAAATACGTTACCATTAGGAATATTATATTAATATACCGAAATTTATGACCATATAAGAACTCAAATTCGAAATCCTCCATGGCAGTGTTAAAATTTTCCGCATAATTAGAACATAATACAACAATTCGAAGTCAAGTATCGATCAGTTGCCCGGACCAGACGCAAAATCATACGGAGCTTTATAGGGTATAGCCCCATCCTTCGTTTTCACTTATACGCTTGTCATTTTCACACGTTTTATGCCCCAGGTTTTGGGGAGTAATTATACTTAAACAAAAATTGATATGGAATCGTGAATCACTTATATTACCACATGACTGTGGAACAGATAATTATTTATGACTTTCATAATGATATTAATTAAGTCAGATGATTAAAAGTGGTGGGCGTTCAAGACTTGATTGAAATCTCTTTAGATTTATAAGTTTTGGCGTTCGAAAAGTTTGAGAACTGGTAAAGCTTTCCTAAAATAAAATTATATCGTAAACAAAAATCAGAACTTGGATTGTGGTCGGATTCCTCTTTTACGCTCACATAGTTTTTATTTAATACTAACATTTAGCATTGGCTTTGCCCACGTGAAAATAGTTTTTTTTTTAAACTTTGTCCCTTTCTAGGAATTACTTCCATGTCGTAGGTGCGTTTACAAATATGAAAATTCACATACACAAGACGCCCAGACCCGGAACATCTATCTTTAGATCATACAAAAATATTTGTTCCGTGTGGGAATCGAACCCGGGACACGCAGCGCAACAGTCAATCGCTTAACCACTGCGCTAAACGTGCCGTGAAATTGGTTTAAAGGATGTCCTGTTAGGACAATTTTCCATGAAAAAATTCTATGTGCATATATTTCAGTTAAGCACACCCGTGTAGCATGCAAATTCAAAAAAATTAACATAATTCGATTAGATCAGAATTCTTTTCGGAGGAAAAATTTAAATTTTAAATGTTAGTACTTATCGAGAATGTACGCAGTTCAATAAAATTATTCTGGTCTCTCGGGACGTTATGTAAAGGAAAATTCCATAATTACCTGAATTTTATCTTACTGCTTTCAATAAAAGATGAGACATAGTTTTTTAAAAGGTTATTTACTGCTCTCATTAGCCAAAAAGCACTACGCATTACTTACCTTTATGAGAACATTGAAAAAGAAGCTAATCCATATTTAATGATATAACTGTGAAAGTGAATCTGTTTTTGCCAAACCGATCTTAATGGAATTTAACTTGGGACATAAGAGTAAGTAAGGAATCGTTCTTTCCAAATACTTATTTTTTTAAACTACATTTAATTATGTTACTGGTGTTTAGTTTTTGAGAGCAGATAATATAATTGATCTTTCTTTCCTAAAGAAGCAAAACTGTAAAAAACACGATATTTATTTTATTCCTTTTACACCTATCTGATTCTGATCTCACTCAAGTATGATCATTTCAGACTAAAGGCTTATCTTTGACAGCCAATTTATAGATATTGACCTGGAATCGATATCACTAATGGTAAGAGCTTAACGGGCTAATGTATTTAGTTTAGTTACATCGGGTAATCTAGGGCACTCAGTATAAAAAAATATTGACTGTTTGTGTATAGAGTACCTATACCTATTAATCTTTCGACTACCGTAATTAGAGTCATAATAGAAAGACAATAGGTGTGCGGACGCGGGCGTCCGCTCCGGGCTAAACACATTAAATAATTTCTTTACCAGATACATTCTTTATATAGTTTCTTGAAATCTAACACCATGTAAGTCAAAATTAGGGGCATTTCAGTTCAGGAGAACAAATGATTTTTTTAGTAGGACGTAAGCTATTTTAAAAAAAGCTTATCGAGCAAGCTTATCCATTTCTAAGTCATATATTTTCATGTTAATCCAAGAGTTCAAATATCGTAATGCATAGCATATGTACCTAACTTGGCAAGAGGCCAAGCTGAATCGTGTTATGCCATTATTGGGTTGAGAAATCACTTTTCACAAGAAGCCAACCACAATATAGACGAAAAAGTCTAAGCAGGTTGATTATAGATTATGTCTTAAAAGTTACGCCAAGTAAATACTTACATCAACTTTCATATCCTCGTCTCCCAGCCGAGGTGTGCCTGGCTCCCAGCTAGGTCCCCAGAAGATAGCCTTGAGCTTGTGTTCCCAGGTGTCCAGCTTACGGAACTTCTCCATTACGTAGTTGTTGTAGAAGGTCTGGAAAGAATAAACTATGTTAGCCACACTAATACTCGTAATGAAGGCGATAGTTTGTATACAGGTATGTTTGTTACGCTTTCACGTTCAAACAACTTAGTGGATAGGTAGGTACACCATACCCAGCCATTAGACATTATAATAAGACTATTATTATACGAGTAAGTGTATGTTTCCTTTGGATAATTGCCGACCTTAACGTTGTCTACGTAAAGGTTGACAGTTATCCTAAATAGTAAGACTACTTTCACTTGGACGAAGCCGCTGACTAGAACTAGTATATTTTTAATAGGCAAAGTCCCTCACAGATTCATCAACACCCTAACCTTTGGATCATTGCCAGACCAGACCATGTATTAAGAATAAGAAAAGATTTTCTAAAGTTCATTCCCTAAGAAGGTTAAACGGGGGTTCAAAGCTGGTATAAAAAAAATTTACTTAAACGCGAGCAAATCCGCTGGCAGAAACTATTCATATTATAACAAAATGAATTCCTCTGTCATCTACCTACGTCAGATCAACTTTTAATCTAAGCTATATTTTGAATCTAGACATTGTAATCACTGGGCTAAAATGTTTTATTCCAAAGTCATGATTGAACTACGTGATTTGTATCCATTATGATTCAAAGAGCTTAGCTTAGCCGTAAACAAAATAATTAAAAATCAGTCACGTGTGTGTGCGGGGAGATACTCGTACTTATTCGTTTTTAATTTCAATTTATTTTTTTATTCATTTCGCATTTTATACAAAACTAGCTACTGTCTCTTGTCTCAAGGTATAATCCCTCTTGAGATACAAATATTCAATGTTCTAAATTAGGACATGACCTAGGCATGAAGAACGCATGTAATGAAAAGGGTTCCCTCATTTTATATACATGGGACTGGGCATTGGGCAAGACATGTTTAACACATGCTCGACAAATTGTGTGCTAAACTAACAAAAAACTGGTGTCCTGAGACAGCGGGATAGGGTCGCCGCAGACCACGATGTAGATGGCGGGACGAACTAAACCGATTCCGTCATAACTGGAAAGATAAAGCACAGACCCGCGGAAGATGGAGGGAGTGGAAACAGGAAGGTTTGCCCCGGCGTGGGAGAGAAACGTTAACCAAAAAAAAGATACGTAATGAAAATAAATGGTTATTTTCCCCATTAATTTCTCTACCTCTGTAAATATATGAGCTGTCTTGTAAAAAGATTAGGATCCCGACCCAAAAGGATGCTAACTCTGTCAGTGATTTGTATTTCATAAACTATAAGACAGTTGACAGCTATACCGAATGAGTATATCCATTTCAATATCACTCCCAGAACCCTTCGTATGCGAGTCCGACTCTTAAGTCGTCAGTATTTAATATAGGTAACAAGCCAGACTACCAATCTCATTACACGATATTATTCTCTTTATGTACATTTTTTGCTCGCAATCATTGTCGTGACAGGCCACAAAGCCTTATATTAAAGGTTTACGTACATTCATTAAGGCATGTTACACATGTTAGGACGTGTGCAGACTACGGTATGTGTGCGCCTGATGGAAATTAACGAGCAATTACAGCACTGGAGAATCGTTGCTAACTAGATTGTTTTATTAAAAAATGTAATTATGTTATTATGGTTAGTTTAAATACTGATTTTATGAACTTATGTATCTAAATACTTATATAAAAAGAAAAACCTATTTCTCTCAGTCTTACCATCTGGCGTGAACGCCTAGACTAATTTTGCTATTTTGTTTTTGATTAGTTCGTTTATGTCATGAAAAAGTGCTGAGTGTGAAAAAGTGATTGTGTAGAAAATTACGGAAAACTACAACTACTTAACCTTTAAGAATTTGACAGTTGATTACTAAGACAGAACGACGTCTATCGGATCAGCTCGCTATTTATGGATAGGAAATTGAATACCTACTACCTACGTTATAACAATCTTATCAAACTCAAACTTTGACACTTATGAAAATACCGATATAATTGTGATCAAAATGGTCGTTCGTTATAAGGTTTCAGATTGCCATACACTACTTTAACAACATACATAATATTTACATCATTAATCTTTAGATGAAACAAAATAAAATAATCAGTAAAACACTAAATCGATTGCGCGCCCAGGTAGGTCGCTGAAACAATTTGGCCAAACGGGGTTTTATAGTCCGTCGCATACTCAATGTGAGTGCGGTGATTCTGTTCAAAACATGAGCCACATGTGGAGTGCCCAAACACCTGCACTTTGGAGGATTTCATGAGTGCCACCGATGCTGCAATTAACGTAGCTACCTACTGGGCCCATACATTATAACGAGTTTACCTTTGATTCGAAAAGAATAAAACATAAATCAGCGTACAAACTATCTCTAAAACACAGTCTCAGACTTAGCCTCTCCATTGTCTCTCTTTACTACATAACATTGGTACCACAAACAGGCCAAAATCCCATTCAGTCTAACCACATCTTAATAATCCTGTATAACGTTGAACTTTTTGCTGTCTTGCCCCATTTTCTGAGGTTAATTGCAAATGTTCTGTTTACCCTGCGAGTTGTGAACATGTTTAGAATGTAATATTCTGAATACATGTGAGACTGGATGAATAAAAAGATTTTTGTTCGGTTGAGCGGGCTTAGATGAATATTATGATTGAACTTTTGTCCACAACTTCATCTACATGAATGTAGGTTATTGCGTTCGTGTATTCAAAATTGGAACCAGATAAAAAGTAGCCTATGTCCTTCCTTGGGATTTAACCTATCACATCCCGCGAAACGAGACACAATAGTAAAACAATAACAGCGCGGTCTCATGCAACCGGTCGGGGATTCATGAATTAAGCTTCTTCATCATTTCAGCCGAAAGACGTTTACTGCTGGACATGAGGCCTATGCCCAGCAGTGGACGTCTTCTGAATCAAAGCGTCGCCATCGGATTTCCACATTCCTCACCAAATCATTGATATACCTTGTCATGCCTTGCCTTAACATGGATTTAAGCTAACTCTGTATACAATTTTATCAAAATCGATTCTATAATTTAACTGTGAAAGCGCAACAGACAGTTTCATCAATTACTTTCACATGTATGATATTAATACCCGACCGGTCCTATGAGACCGCGATGTTATTGTTTTACTATTGTGTCTCGTTTTGCGGGTATGTGATAGGTTAAGTATGTGTTAACATTTAGGTAACCTATGACCTAAAAAGTAAACTGTTTTTGTAACAAGGTTGTAACCTAATTTCCCTGGAAGCTCTAATTATCATATTATGCATATTAGGTTATGTTCTGCCATTAGCGTTTAGTATTCATCCTGGCATGATTCACAGGCCTTGTATTAAGCCTTTCCCTGGATTATTCAAATCAGATGTTTGTCCTAATTTTACGCTAAGTATGATGTATTATGGTAATCCTTTCTACGTGTGGCTTGTTATGATGAAATCTGTTTGTGCGTCAAAATTGAATAGGTTACTTCTAGGCAAGCGTGCTCCATCGTCAGCCACGTCATTGCTTACCATCAGGTGAGATAGTGGTCAATCACGAGCACATGCATAATAAAAACAAATGTGATTTCTATGTGGAAATTGAGGGCTTTGTCATCCATCCAATCTTAATATATGTATGATCAGTACCTAATTATATTAATGGAAACAGTTTTGCGATTTTAATATCTTATGATAGTCTTAGATTGAAAACTAAACCATGAAAAATATTTTATTAAATATCAGATTTAATACATTTTTTCATCCAAAATATAAAATCCTGGGCAAACTATTACTAATGAAAAATTGAAATAAGATTTTTTATTAAAAAAATTTAGGTACTCGAATAAATTTAATAACAGCCTGCGATCTATTAATTTTATTATATTAAATTTAATATTAGGTAGATGTTTTCATCTAGTAAAACTAATGTGTGGAGGAAGTTCTTAATTCTTTTTCGTATCATCTACTTTGAATTGATTATTTACTTTTAGCGCTAATAAAAACTTACTGAAATAATATGCAAAACTGTAAAATTCTATCACATACCCGCGAAACTAGACACAATAGTAAAAGAATAACAGCGCGGTCTCATAGGACCGGTCGGGGATTCAAACAATATTCCATGTAATTTAAGGTACTATTTTTAATATTAAAATATCCTAAATTCCTATTGTTTATTTCACTGAATGACGTTATTATAATCTGCGTGGGATACTTGAATATTAATTAGGATTTAACGCGACCCTTGAACACCGCAATGATAATGCTAATGTATTTTGTAGAAATTTCAGGGGAATGTTGATTTGTAGCAGTTTGAACAATAGTAAATATAGTCCTATTACGTAGAATAACAACAAGGTTCTATTTTGATTCATAGTAACTTTTGAATTTAATCAATGTTTTGGAATCCTTTGAAAATCACGTAATTTCAGTTTCTCAGTAAAACATGTTTTTTTGTCTACACTAATTTCATATGTAACTGACACTGCGAACTGAAATTCATGTTAGATATAATTATACGTAAAATATAAATACTAAAATACAAATCGATCGTCGCTTTAATGAGTCATCACAAAAAAATAGGTGAAAAGTGAGTTAAACTCTCGAACGAAAGGTTGCGCATACCTGATACCTAGTCAATCCGAAATAGCATACCTACTAGCTTCTGCCAGTGGCTTCACCAGCGCGAAAGTAGCTTTCACTGTGCAAACTTTGGAGCCTGTTTCATCCACTTAGGATGAATTTTAGAAAATACTGTCTAAGTGCTTGTTTACGTCATAAAAGGAAACTTTGTGCAAAATTTCACACTCCTAGGCCCTATAGTTGGCTATGCGTTGATATGTCTATCAGTCAGTTTCTCCTTGAATATACAGTGTTATTTGGAAAATACTATCAACCTTGCAGGACTGTATTACTGGCATCATACACAACAAAGTAACTATTGTTCTATGACCATCAACGATTGCATCACTGCTTACCATCAGGTGGGATCGCAGTCAAGCACTAGTTTATAACAATTAAAGGGAAAAAAGACTTTATGGAAAACTTAATACATTCACCAAAAATAAAACTTCAAGATTTATTTGCTCTAACAGATTATGATGAACCAAGATATGATAATTTTTTTAAAGTCATAGAACAAAAATATAATGTTCATGTTTATGATGATAGTAACATAGTCTTGAGAGATTGCCAGGGTTTATATGGGTAAGATAAATACCTGCAAGTACAGAGGGTTGAAAGAGGGCTGGTTGTAGATGAGGCCGTAGACGATCTCAATCTTGTCGGTCTCCGGCCTGAAGGTGCCGAAAAGACGGTCCCAGATGATGAGCACTCCTCCGTAGTTCACGTCTAAACAGTATTTGTTACTTCCTGAAGAGAGAAAAAAAGGAAATATAAATTATTGCATTGATCGTGTATAGGGTTCTGTAATATTTTCCGTAATGTGGCTCTCAGCAGCCATACGAGTACTATTAGATGGCAAAGATCCATCCCATTTACGTTTTATATTTTTTTTAAATTGTCCAGGCAAGCACTGTTAAATGCTGGTAATGACGATGAATATTTTTTTTTTAATTTAACTCACCATGATGCACTCTATGATGACTAGGTGTGTTGAGGATGTACTCCAGCGGTCCTAGACTCTTGATAGCCTCAGTGTGGATCCAGAACATGTACAAGTAGCTGAACTGGTGATGCATCACGAACTGAGCTGGGGGGATCACCAGCGCTAGTGGAAGGTAGAATGCCTGAAAATAAAGGTGAGTTTTAGTGGACGGAAGAAAGTGACAGTCTACAAGGGGAACTCAAATTCTAAAGGCTGATTTTTTAATATTAGACGTAATATTTTTGGTGCAGAGAAATAGCCTATATAAAGTTAGGCTAACGTCATAGTAATTTCTTGGCATTTTCCACTGCAAATATCCAAAAATAAGCCTAAAATAAAATGTTTACAGTCTGTTTAAAATTTGAATCCTTGTTTTCTTAATATCCATTTCTTTTTTTTTGCACCTGCCATATTCTCTCTTCACCACCCTAGGTTGACTGGTACAAAATGTCTATGGCATTAAGTCCGCCTGTGTACCTTTTATGTGCATGAAGTTTTAATAAAGAAATAAATATTTATATATCCCTGTTTATTTCCCTGTCAATAAGGTTGGTATTGTTATCTCTTCCTAACAAGGCATATACCTCCCCAAGTGTCGGGCTGCAACCAACCATATTGCATTCTGCATCCAACAAATGCACGCAATCTTACGCAAAAAGCACTTTGAAAAGGAATCTGGTAATTGGCAGACATTAAAGCAATATTAATTGGAATGCTTTCACTTCAACTTTTGCAATATCTTATACATTATCTCATTTATCTCCAAGTACGCATATTTTACATTTGTAATAACCTGTGAGTACGTTCACTATAAAGTAAATAATTGAGGAATGGTTACTACACGGAATGTTGATGTAATCGTTTCACTAAGATCCCCGAAACCAGTACCCCAGTCCCATATATTCATTTGCTTTATTGCGCACACAACTTTATATAACAACTAACTTTTGCCCGAAGCTTCGCCCGCGTACCTTAATAATAGAGCCGATGTCACTCAGAAATAAATAGCAGCTTACTAACAGGGAAAAAAATATAGCAATTGGACCAGTACTTTCAGAGATTACCTACCTACTACAAACAAAATAACTTTTACCTCTTTATAATATGAGTGTAATTAGAAATAGGACAGCTAATAATGTACATGGGTGAGATTAACCCAAAATTCGTTTTCCTTAATAACAAAATCTTACATAGACGAGAGAGAAATTTTGCACTTGAGGATAATTAATTAATATTCTTCCTTGTGTTTGGCCGGGGCTATTTATAGCCTTTTGACTAAGACCTACTGTCCCCAGACGCGAAGCTAATATTAGAGATGTATTCGTCATTATATGCGTGAGGTACACCTGCCTGAAGCTTGCATACAAAACTATGAAACTCACAGAGCGAAAGCGGCGTGCCGTCGTATCATTACTGTTTCGCACAAGGGGGACCGACGACCTGGCGAGTGTTGCGGGAATCTAATGGATGCGAGACGCACAAAACCGGTCGCTGTGGCGACGCTTGGGGGAGGCCTATGTGCAGCAGTGGACGTCTTTCGGCTAAGATGATGATGACACAGTATCATAGTTTTGCATGCTAGTGTACAGTGACGAATACGCGTCTATGAAGATACGCGTCCATGGATACTGGTCTAAGTAGCTGTCATTTCATATGAGGATATAACCGTATCATCGCATGCGATTTTCTTTCAGTTTAAGGCAACTAATAATTTTATGACCTGCTTGATATATGACGAAAGTTATTTGTGTTTATTGTTCTAACGCGAGTGGAAACTTTGAATATCTTCTGTAATATAGATTTGTACTGGAGCCTTATTCCTTAGCTTTCCCATTAATATTATATTAGCCAAGTTACAAGGCGCACTCAATCACCCTTATCTCGCTCTGTCTTGCGAATGTGTTTGTTAAATTATTCTGAGCTCATTCTTTGTCTAAATGCCTTTTGTATGTTCCTTTTAAAAGAAAAGGATGGAGAAGTATGTCAAGATCGTTTTATTTTTCATGATAATATGAGAAATTTCTTTAGTTGGAAATATTGAAATGACATCTCACGTTCAGGGTGGAGCGTAAAGGAGTGTTAGACTTTTATCGACAAAGACCCAGGCCTTTACCTGGTCTACTGATTTAAATTGACATGCTACCTACAATATTCGTGACTCAAAAGTTTGATGGTAAACAAAAAGGTTTCATTTTATTTACAACTAAAGAGTCTAATTCCTTGCCGAAACCTTAAGAAAAGGCTTAAGGTAAAACTACATTGAGAACACGTGGGCCACGTACACCCTGGGTGCGTCAGTATTCCTACATTTTATATGGCTACTAGACTTGTAGAGTTACATTAGACTCACGCCACGCAGTGCCACGTGACGCGGTAGAACCGAAACCTAGAGTTTCGATCTAATGCAGTTCTCGTTTAAAACCCATAATCCTAATAATGATAAAGTATTCCTTTACGAGCCTAACATCAAATAGCCCTAACCACACATGCCGATAAAAACGTATATAAATCCCAAGACCCGCAAAGTGTTAATACGACGAAGCCATAATGTATTCACCGTCACGACTTCCACCAAGTTTCAGTGCCATCGACTTTCCTTATGTATTATTTATGGCGAAATGACGGAAACCATAGGAAAATGTAAGACAAAATTGATCTGACAAGGAAAGTCTCAAGTTTTTTAGGTTTATAAATATGTAATACGCATGTAGCTAAACGGTAGAACCTTGCTTAAAACTTTTTAGATGATGGCACGGTAAAATACGGGAATGTTGGAATGTAAAGAGCAACTGATGAAACACACTTCTACCATCGGACCACTCGACGTATGGCGAGTGTTCACCCTAACATTGTTGACATCTCTACGGTCCAGACTAAGTGCTTTGCCTCGTCGTTTATTTATACTGCGTACATCGAGGACTGGAACAATTTACCTGCTGTGATCTTCCCGTCTGATAATTTAGATGCTTTCAAGGATAGAGTGAATAGGTTCTTAATAAACTAGTTTGATTCTCTATCACCGGTGACCTATTGGGGTTACGAGAATCCGATGGATATGAGTCGTATAGGACCGGTCTTTATGGTGACACTTAGGGGAGGCCTGTGTCCAACAGTGGACGTCTTTCGACTAAAATGATGAATGCATCTGGCTGGGTTTGAACATGTGAACTAGAACCACAGAAATCTATTTGACTTATTATTTAGATTTCTGTGACTAGAACTCATGAGTCGAGGCTTTTACCACTGGGCCACCACTTTATAATTTTAATATACTAGTATTATCTAAAATCATATGCAGTTAAGTATTGCTTCCACCACATAGCATGAAGTTTTCATCAGTAAATAAATAAAATAGGCACTTACGAATCCACACCATCCCTGCAGCACAGACTGCCTGATTCCGACGCCCATGTTGAAGTCCTCTGACGTGTGATGCACTTGATGCTGTGCCCAGAGTATGTGGACCTCTGTTGAAAAAGATATGATCAAATTAGCATTAAGTCAAGAGTGAATAGGTTACTTCTAGGCAAGCGTGCTCTATCGTCGACCATATCGTCTTTTACCATCAGGTAAGATCACGGTAAGATAGCGGTCAAACGCGAGCCTTTCAATAATATTTTTTTTTTTAATCTAGCTGGTGTCCGCAATTTATTCCGCGTCAGATTTTTAAGACAGGACAATGCCATTTTGGACACAATTTAAACGCGCGCAATATTTTGTCTACACCGAACTATAATTTTTGTTTAAAATAAAAGTAATGTAAGGCTAAGTTTCTCCATATAAAATTAGCCATATATCAATAAAAGTCCAGTCAAAATTTGTTTGCCGTATCAGAGATTAGGAGCAAACAGACACATAGACATAATAATTATAATCTACTTTCATATGAATACATAAAAAAATAATTAAATAGACACTATTTTTTTACAGGTACCAGGTATTTTAAAAGAGTAATATACTTGTAAGCCTTTTCGACTAAAAGAGGTGTTAGGTACAATATCTGGATAAGCACTGGCATTA